>OX419636.1:5120961-5760276 GCA_948473465.1 Lithophane ornitopus
ATACAAAGCTAATGCAAATTCTACAAGGCATATTATCACCGTGTAGTTTTAAGTTGACAACTATTATTATTGTAGTTACAATACTGTTCGAACGTACCAGAGCATTGGCAGCATTTGTGTGGTTTTTGAAGTCTATAGGAAATGGGAAAAACAGATCATTAAAGTAAATAGTTGGGAACAGAGTTCAGCTATGGCCATAGTCAAAGAACTGTTTAAAACTATGATACATAGCATGAATAGAAAACTATAATGTTTATGCAAGTAAAACAATGTATGGAAGATATGATTCATTCCAGAATGTTGTCTTGACCGTTTTCTCTAAAGCAGTAAAGATGGTTGCACGTGTGTTGGATCTTTCGGTTCCCTACAAAATGTTTGAGCTGATCCACAATATGTCATGTTCGTGAATGGGTGCCGCCCGTTAGTCGGAGCAAGGTCGGTCCGTGGATAGGTTTATCGAGCCCCTCCGTGCCTCGGAAAGCACGATAAACCGTTGGCCCCAACTGTCATTTGTAAATCTTTGACACTCGTTACGGGTACTTAGAAACCCGAAAGTCTGACAACCAATCTTACTAATTTATGATACTTTATGCTTACCTAAATACGATTTTTTTGTCAATTTGTGTGCAAGGGGAGTGTTACGCAGTAACTGGGTTGTGGAGATTCGATAGGCAGTCGCTCCATGTAACATATTGGTATTCAAATGCATCCGGTTAAGCTGGAAGACCCCAACATAGTTGTGAAAAGGCTAGGCAGATGATGATTCAATTAAAAATTTGTCATCAATGAGACAAGCTAGTATGTTTATATGCCGCATCAGTACATGATCATTTAGAATGCAAGAATAAAATAAATATCAGTAGAGCCGTAATAAATTATGTGATTGTAACTATTGTATGAGACAAAAATCGGCAATTTGTTTATATGACTTCTAAAGTCTAATAATACACTATATTATTGGTATTTGATATCTCGTTTCTATGTTTTAATGTTAAACTAGCCAGTATTATTTTTCATCATTAATTGTTAATAGACCTAACGAGACCAGCACGTCAATGTCGTAAATCATCATCACTATTTCAGCCAAAAAACGTCCACTGCTGGTTATAGCCCAATCACCGCCACTTTCCCACATCCAGCGGATTCCTGCGGCCTTCACAAGGTCGTTGGTCCACCTTGTATGAGGCCTTTCAATGCTACGTCTCCCGGTACTCAAATTCCGGTCGCCACTCCAGAACCTTTTGGCCCCCTTCGGTCATCTGTTCTGCACACAATTTGCCCTATCCACTGCCACTTAAGTGGGGCAATTCTTCGGGCTATGTCGGTTACCACGGTGCACTTGCTGATCTCTTCATTTCTGATTCGATCACGTAGGGAAACTCCAAGCATAGCCCTCTCCATTACTCTTTGGATGACTTTTAACGTTCTAATAAGGCCTATTGTGAGCGATCTCGTTTCAGTGCCATAGGTCAACACTGGCTTGAGACAAACTTGAGCTTACCTCCTACAAGTAAACAAAAATGTCACCTCTTTATAATATAAGTTTAGTTTTAAATTACATCAATCTGCCTAGCCTTTTTCCAACTATGTTGAGGTGGGCTTCCAGTCTAACCGGATGCAGTTGAATACCAGTATTTTACATGGAGCGACTGCCTATGTGACCTCCACAACCCAGTTACTGGGTAATGCTTTATATATTTTTCCCCTTGGTAAGGCTGGTTGTCAGACTTTCGGGCTTCTTGCGACCCGTAATGAATGTCAAAGATCCACGAATGACAGCCGGGACCAACAGCTTAACGTGCTTTCCGAGGCACGGAGGAGTCTCGGTATGTAAAGATGGTCACCCATTTACGGACCAACCCCGGCGTAGCTTAACCTGATCGATCGACCCGTGCGGCCGTTATTACTTAGCCACGAGATTTTTAAATAACATAATCAACCTATATACACAAACAAAGAATTACATTGAAGATAGTGAAACATTCTTCCGTATGTTTTATTTCACTCTATTACTATAAATCGTGGGACAATCTGGAAGTTCAAAAGCAATTAATTCGAATAATTACCAATTAATATAAACGGTTGATAAAACCGCAAGCGATGAATTCAAAGGGACGTATTCGACTGACCAATAGCAAGGCGAGATTGTGATTGGATAAATTGAACTGACCAATAGCATATCGAGATTATGCGGTCGTTGTTATTAGGTGCGCATTGTTAGGATAATAATTAATCATGCAAAATTGATTGTTTTATTACTTTGCACGTTTTGTATGATTGGATTTAGATGAATTTGGTGCTAGATCAATCTAGGGCACACAAATGGGATATTCAGTCTTTGTAATTGCGCTACTACTATCAGCAGTAGCGTTTGCTAACATCCTGGGTTCGATTCCAAGGTCGGGTAAAGTGTTATTGGGTTTTTCCATCTGGAATTTCTCAGAAGCAGCCTGGAGTCCAGATTTATTCCCGGTTGATGGCAATATTCTCGCCCCCTATTACATGAGACTTAAACATAACTGGCGATATACAACGTGCCGCTACAATGGCGACATTAATTTAACACACGTATACGATTTCGCGTATTCGTTTTATGAAAATATTTCAATTTCATTAAACGTTATTATTTATTGATTTATTTACAATTTTCTAAATTACCATCCTGGAGCAACCTGTACTTAAAGAACTGTAGCGAAGAGGTCATTTGCCGGGGTCACGGATCATATGGTAGGTAATAGAAGAAAGTCGCGCAATTTCTTAGAAATTATGCCGACAACAAAGCATAGTACCGAAAAGCCGAAAGATCGTAAGCCAGCTGGTAGGTAGCTTCATGATTGAATCTTTTACACAGAGTGATCTCAATTTTGGTTATGTTTTTGTTATTTAGTCTGTTTGAAAATTAAAATTTTTCAATTTACGAATTATTTTATTTTATTTTTTATGTTTTCTGGCCACTAGCCCTACCCGTGTGTTAAATTAATGTCACCATTGTAGCGGCACGCTGTATAAGTGTACACTTCTGCCCTACCCTTCGGGGATTACAGGCGTGATGTTATGTAACATTTATTTAATTGTCTACCCAATACTCTTTCTTCATAGTAATTCTCAAACGAAATTCAATAGGGATCTCTTATAGCATGGTTGCTACAGTATGTACCAGGCTAAGGTTTAAGTCTAACAAGATCATCAATCATACAGTTGCTCGTCAGAATCTAATCGGTCATTATAAGTCTACACCGCATGCAGAGAATTTAACGGACTTAGAAATAAAGGCACTATTCCAACGTAGGATGTTCATGAAGAGGTTACGCACGTTAAGCCCGCAATACACGTTGGGCGAGCGCGATTGGCCAACGCAAAATACACGGAAATCGAACGGTAAATCGCAGAAATGCCCAGAATAGGTTGACCGAGCGACGGGCTCATCCAACGTGTGCTGTCCTTACAGCACACGTTGGATGAGCCCGTCGCAAACAAATGAACCGCGCAGCTAAAGCCCCCGCTTTAGCTGCGCGGTTCATTTGTTTGCCACCATTTGTGCGTAGCGTGGCTGGGGGTCGCAGTGGATAATCCTCAATTTTTAGGGTTGCGTACCCAAAGGACCCTATTACTAAGACTCCGCTGTCTGTCTGTCCGTCTGTCACCAGGCTGTAACCCATGAACCGTGATAGTTAGACAGTTGAAATTTTCACAGATGATGTTCTGTTGCCGCTATAACAACGAATACTAAAAAATAGAATAAAACAAATAGGTATTTAAGGGGGTTCCCATACAACAGACATGATTTTTTTGCCGTTTTATAGATAATGGTACGGAACCCTTCTTGCGCGAGTCCGACTCGCACTTGGCCGGTTTTCATATGAAGTGACGCTCAGTACGTGACTGGAGGCAGCAATTTGGAGCGGTGCCTTAATGCTAGTCTACCTATGTACGAAACTTTTAGAAAAAGTCTGTCACAAGCATATGATAGAATACACGCATATAGTCGCGGCCAGGGCCTCTGATGGACGAAGGTGAAAATGTGCGAGGCGAAGCCGAGACCCGCGTACGTGAGTCCATCAATGCCTGGTTGCGGCCAAGGCTTGTAAATACTTTTCTTAAATAATGCGCGGAAATTAATAAGTAAGTTGCTAAGTAAATTAATTATAAATTCCAGAAAAACTAAAAACCATATAAATTTTTCACTCGCCATTAATAATAATTATGTTCATCTGTTTTTTCTTTACTTTAAAAAGTTCTATTAATTTGTAAGCCAAATCTAAATTATAATAAAATCTTTGATGAGTTACCTCCTTGGTTGCCATGTGTTGAAGTAAAAAGTTGGAACGAACTTTTTACTTCCTACTCACTTAAAATTGCCCAGTACAGCCATTTCGATTTATCTCGACGAAGGTTGTCAAAATAACGCTTTAATTTTCAACGAAATTGGAAAAAGAAATTAAAGCTATTCAATGGCCAGTATTTTAAGCCTAAAAAAGCGGAACCGGGGGACAGCTAGCCAAATAAGAAGCCATATTCAAGCTAAGTGCCACATGCGCTGAAATAGATGGAAACTACATGCAACATTATTCCAGTAACATAAGTTTACACAATGTTACTGCAACATCCGCCACCACCCGATTTCGTTCAGCCCCATATGCGTATGTCACCCCCACGTTACCTGCAGTAGCTTCTATGGAAAGCAATCACTCGACTGCGGACCCAAGTAGGCCTCTGCAAGCACAAGCAAGCAAAATGGAGGATTAAATATCCCATCCAGTGCGAATGCATGCTCTGACCAAAACATGTCTCATATGTAGCAGTGACCAAAGTATCCACACACCTGCAATTCTGAGGACCTAAACATTGTCACCGATGCCGCGATTGGCGTGGCCTCATACTGGGCCCAACTTATTTAATTAAAACAACTACAACTTAAAAATTTACCATCGACTCGAAAGAAGAAGACTGCAATAATGCTATATGCGAACTTATTTGAACGCAAAACCAAATGACGTTCCAAATTAGTTTGAATGAATTCCAAAATTCTAATCATCTTTTCCATCTTAGATCTCTCATCAATATCACCATCTCTTTTACCCACATTGAAGCCTCATACATCCATCTCTATCTACTCCCTATTGATTTAACACCATTAAATGCCAATAGAGATAGTAAGTCTACAGTAATGAATGAACGGTAACTGACAAGCACATAGATAACGTTTGATAATAAATGGTTTTGTATGGCCATATCGATTGTGTGCCGAATCATTGGAAACATCGAAGTATTGACATGCCAGTCAGCTTCAGGCAATAGTTTTACCTACTTCGCAATATTAATAGTACTGAGAAGTATACCAAGGATGGAAGGCTTTTAAGTTTTTGTTTGAAATCCTTACTTACATTATAAATGCGAAAGTGAGTTTGTTTTTACGGTTTCAAGCTAAAACGACTAAACGAAATTTGATGGGATAGACCATGACCTGGAATAGGACGTAGGATACTTTTTATCCCAATATTCCCATAAGGCCGAGACTTACGCGGGTGAAACCGCGGGGCGCAGCTAGTTCAGTATATTTGGCAAAGAGGAGATGACTAAAACTGATAGAGAAGATACAATGTTAAACTCTGCAAAAGAGCCTTCATAGCTTACCGTGCATAAATGTCCGTCTAAGACAACCTTAGCATAATCAGCCTATATATTTCCCACTGCTGGGACGCGGGTTACCTTTCTTTAAGAGGGAGTTATTGTGCTGATTAGTAAATATCTCACCACGGCAAGCGGTATGCTCGGCGTAGAC
Source organism: Lithophane ornitopus (assembly GCA_948473465.1). NCBI lineage: Eukaryota > Metazoa > Arthropoda > Insecta > Lepidoptera > Noctuidae > Lithophane > Lithophane ornitopus. Next base: position 5,126,744 of record OX419636.1, read on the forward strand.
CTTTGACAGTCGTTATGGATAATTAAAATTCTGAAAGTCTGTCAACCAGTCTTACCAAGGGGTATCGTGTTACCCAGTGACTGGTTTGTTGGGGAAGATGGGCAGTCCCTCCATGTAAAATACTGTATTCAGCTGCAACCGGTTAGTTTGGAACCCGACACAAATATTTACATTTTGATTTGTTTACAAATTTATATTTCCTGCAGTGAACAGATTTTGAAAAATAAACTATGAAACGTGCAGGGTTTCCCAAAAAACCAAGCAAAGAATCTTCAACGCGGAATCTTGGACTCACGAACAAATAAAAGACAATCGTAATTGATATTCACTTGTTTTGTTCGTTTCGATATGAATATCACTCAACAATGGTTTTTGCTGGCACTTCATAAAAACTTTATTAGTATACTAGCTGCGCCCCGCGGTTTCATCCGCGTAAATCTCGATCCCGGGTCGAAAAATTGATTACGACCGATTCTCAGACCTACCGAATATACATAATATATAAAATTTCATAAAAATCGGTCAAGCCGTTTCGGAAGGCATGGCAACTGACACTGTGACAAGAGTATTTTATATATTAGAAGAAGACTAGCGCCGCTGTTTCGCACGTTTGACATATAAAAGGAAATTCCTATGAGATATGTAAGTTTAATATTGATGTGTTATAGAAATATTCCGGAATAAATTCTCTAAATGATGGTAAAAATCTCATCAAAATCCGTTGCGTTGTTTAGAAGAAAAACGCGATCACACAGACACGAAAAGAGACTTACTTATAATATTTATAGACTATAGATAGATACTAAATAGGTTTTAGTCAGTAAAAGTCTGACACGCCCTTCCGCTCCACCCAGAGCGGGAGAAGTCATTTGATAATTTACCACCCACAAAAAAAAAGGGTGTATTATGATACACTGCCCCAGAAGGAGGGTAATGTAAATATCGGTTCGTTTTACAGATCTATAATTATGTATTATTTTATTTTACAATCAAAACTGTCGATAGAATGGTTTTTGGTCTAGTAGCATAATTTACATTTTATCCTTGCAAATCAATGCAGTTCAGTTCAGTTTTGAAACTGTAAGATACTGAAAGTGTATTAAAAATAGATTTATAAATAAATATAATCTTAGTGGTAATAAAATTGATTGAAAGCAGAATACCAAATGTAGACATTCAATTGCTTCGTTTGACATCTTAACTTTGACATAATTGTAGGAGATATGTACATATAGGTAGGTAGGTCTGTTTTCTAGGTAAAGGCATTGAGCTAAAGTCTCACACTAAATGAACTTTAGACACAAATTACGACGGATTTAAAACAGAAATGGTAAAACGAGATGTTATCTCTGTAAATTTGGGCAAACTTCATTTGGCCGAGATAAAATTTGAAAGATAAATTCTCAAATAAGGCCGAGGATTACGTTAGCCTTTTTGTTTTGAAAAAATTAGAAGTCTAATAAGCTTTTTTGTAACCCATAGAGTAGGCGAAATAATAAATGGCCGACAGTTTTGGCCCGAGAGTTAGAAATTGTATTTTTTTAGGAAACTAATGAATGTTTTGTAGAAAACCGTAATTTCATTTGTAGTTTAATAAGCATAGATGCGCATTTGAATTTTAGCTATCGTGGAGCATGAACTGAAGTTTTCACTTTTCAGTGATGACTGTGTTTTTCAGGCGGGTTTCTTGTATTTTTAAATAATTTGTTTGGAAATACTCGGTCGTTCAGTGCTAAGCATCGTTGACATCTTGTAATTTTATTGTCTTGTCACGGCTTGGCGCCAAATGTATCGGCCAATAATTGAAATTTCTAACGAAAATCATTATCATTTCTGCATAAATAACCTAATCTACTTTGGAAGCAAACTCAAAAGCTCTTATTCAAGGACGATGCAATTTTTTTTTTTTTTTCTTTTTATTCTTTTTCGGAAGGCTTACAGACAAATAACAATAATATTCGACTACATTGCTAATTACAAGCCCCCACAGATGAATACAAAATGATTATTACTTTCTAAGGAAATAAATTAAGTAAGTTATTTTTAATTTATTCTAATTAATTACTCCCTCAGTGCTATTATATATATATTATATTATATTAATTCTGTTCGCCAATTTGTTCAAATTTCAAGCCAATCAGGAATACACACCGTTACTTGAACGGTGTGTATTCCTGATTGGCTTGAAATTTTTGATTTGATTGGCAGGCCTCTTGTACAAAAAATGGCTTTGCTAAGAGCTTCCTTAGAGTGCTTACATTGGTGAAAAGGTCAATGCCCTGTTCACAAGAAATTTCGTTATAGCTGCGACTGGCTCTATGAAAGTATGCATTACGTCTATAATTAGTGTTTACGTAAGGTACATGTAGAAGTGGTCGCTGTCGCAGCCCCATCTGATTAGTGCGTATCAATAATTTGGAAACAAGTTCAGGACAGTCAATTGAACCACTTGCGATATTAAAGAAGTAACATTATCATTAATATGACGTCTACGGTCAAGTGGTAGAAAATGGTACCTTCTACATCGTTGAAATCATCATCGTTTTTAACCGACTTCTTCAAAAAGGAGGAGGTTCTCAATTCGTCTGTATGTTTTTTTTTTTTTTTTTTTTTAATGTTTGTTACGCGATTACTCCGCCAATTATGAATCGATTTTGATTCTTTTATTGTTTGGTAGGTCATGCTTCCGAGGTGGTCCCATATAAATTTTATTAACTTTGCTTGCGTAATTTTTGAGTTAGCTTCAATATTACGTATTTTAACCCACTTAGTTTATCTAGACGATATCCTGTTTGACTCCTAACTGTTATTTACATAGCATGTAGTGGTATTCGGATTTGTGTGGGGTAGGTACCACAACTAAAAAGTGAAAAATAAAAACTTTTTACAAAAAAAAAAACAACCGACTTCCAAAAACGACACTGTTGACGACACGGTTGGCGCAGTGGCTGAGCGATGGACGGCTGCGCAACGTGTCGCGGGTTCGATCCCCGCACGGAACAAATATTTGTATGATCTGCAAGTAGTTGTTCCGGGTCTGGGTGTTAGTGTATGTGAGTTTCTATGTTTGTAAACGCACCCACGATACAAGAAGAAATTCCTAGTGTGGGGCAACGTTTTTTAAACGAAAAATAAAGTGAAAAATAACTTTAATTTCGGAAGTCGGTGCTTTTCAATTTCCGTTTTTTGCCACCGACTTCCGAAATTAAAGTAATTTTTCACTTTTTTGTGTAAAATTCTAAAAAGTTTTTATATTAATTCTCGTTTATTGTGGCATTCTGCTACCGTTAAACACTTAGCAAATTAAGTGGATTTATTATCATTCCATTTGTTGTTATCTTAACAAGCACTTCTATAATCAGCTGATATTGGATATTCATTGGCTTTGCGGCATGCGTATGGTCACGATCCTACCTGATAGTAATTAGCGATGCAATTAATGATTATTTTATACAGGACTTGTCCAATGTTCTATTCAAGATGGAGTTTGAAAGTACTTACGATTAACGTGGTAAGGGCGATGCAAAGGACTGTGGAGCATGACATACAGGGTGTCAAAAGACCCACCATTCATGATAAAAAATCCACCTGAAAATATATACCAACAATTTTTTTTTTTTGTTTAACCCGAAGCAACTCGGCAAACCCGTTTTTTTTTTTTTGTGTGGGAAATCATCAAATGACTTCTCCCGCTCTGGTCGGAGCGGAAGGACGTGTCAGATTCTTACTGACTAAAACCCACCCGTGTTCCTTCAGTTGCCTGTTGCCAAGGTTCCAGTATCCCTTTCGGACTTTCCCGCAACCCTGGCAAGTTTAGTTTTTTAGGTTAGTTTTAGTTTATTTTTTATTTTTAATATGAGGTTTTTTGTAAGTTTAAGTAAGTAAGTCGGCAACCCCGAAACTTACAAAAAAACCTCATATTTAAAAAAAAACTAAAATGGTATTCGAACCCGCGGGCAAAGCTAGTATTCCCTTACAGTTAAGAGGCTAAAATACAAAAACAACTAAATAATTCATAGCACTCAAGTATCAACAATTTAATTATAATTATTGATACTTGAGTATTAGATACATAGATTAAAGATAGATAGATAGATTAGATCTCAGATTAGATCATAGATTTTTGAATTAGTCAATAATTAACCAAATTACTGTATTAATATCTCAGACAAACCCAAACTAATAATAATCCATCAATTTCACGGAACAAACTCATTTACCTACAATAAATATTAGGTCGATAATAACATATCGATTGATATGTGAATCATCAAAGCCATATGTAAATAAATAATATTTCGACACTCGATTCCAATTTATTGACTATAAATCTTGCCTATTTATGTAAAGGCGGTGCCCACACGAGAGTCAAAACTGTTGTACACGAGAATTTTAAAAACAGTTTTAGTGTGCGCGCCATCATTGTTTTCATAGAAAGAATATGCTTTATTGTGCACCAAAATTTTGACAAAGCTCTTAGCGATAGTCTATCAGGTCAATACCCAATCATTTATTGTAGAACAAAATGTGTACTTAACTCGTAACTTCAAATCTATGTGTCAGTATCGTTGCGACGTCGCATCGCAAATATCGGCGACATCGTACTACTTTTATGGGTGTCAACCTATCATTCTTGACTCAGGTTTGTGTACAGCCTGTATACCTTATTGTGTCGTATTTTATTGTGTCGTACCTTATTGTTCGAAATTTCTCGAATCATAAAAAAGTGCGGTCAGTTCACACCGAGACGCGACGTGACCGTCTCGGTGTGAACTGACCCTAAGAATCATTTTAGAAATAATAATGAATGTCTATTTTCAACAGGTGCTGATGTACCAAAGATAGCTGTGTGGTATTTTAATTGAAATGGGGAAACCCATATGCTGCTGCGAGGGCTATAGCGAGTAACAGGTTATGTCAAGGATATAGGCAGTCATAGCTATCTTGTTGTTCACTAATTTATGGTGATTTTGGCAATTCAAAAGTCAAGTCAAAGGCAAATCATTTATTTCAAATAGACACATTAAAGGCACTTTTGAACGTCGAAAACTAAGAAATAGAACTGATTCTAGTTGCCCCTTCCAAAAGGTAGTTTTCGTATGCAGAAGAATGGGCAAGAAACTCCACCGTTACTCTTTTAAAAATGTTTTACAATATTTTGTATACATCAATTACGTATAAGTGAGGACGATGCACCTAGAATAAAATTACTGTACCAAAATAGGTAAAAATAATTAAAAATGGAGCAGTGACAAATAAATTAATTAAATATGTGATAGATACATGGTGCTCACATATTTACAAACATTGACAAAACGCAACACAAAACGAAAAGACACTAAAAACTAAAAAAAAAAAAACACTTTTTATTTCGTTTTCTGTTTTTTGATAATGCGTATCATTAATATAAAATGCGCCCAATTATATAAATAGTACATTTGCATTTCTATCCACAGATACTTATTATGTTGATATACGCCCTTCAATCAAATGTCGGGATTCTGCAGCCTTGTAGAACATCTAAAAAATATTATAATAGTCGAAGTATCTTCATATTATTTATTCCGTGGCTACTACAAATTTTCGCTGGGTTTGAAATTTTAATATCTACTCTCTAATCAATTGTTATCAATTTCTTCCACCACCATCATCATCATCATCATCTATTTTAATTTATATTTCTAGAGCTAAATTGTTTTACCTTTAATCTTTGTAGATCCCTCGTTTCAAATGAACCTGAAAAAGAAAGATATCATTAGTAAAACACTTTTTATAAACACTTATTTAAATCAACTTTTTTAAATTTAGTGTCTGCGTTTATATTCGGTACATTTTTTTACGGGATAATAAAGCCATTATCTCTTAGGTTTAAGTTACGATCATTTTGATTTGAATGGGTGGCTGCACTGAAAATCCGTTTATCATTTTTATAGCTGTTTTTAACGATCATTTGTCTGGCGTGAGTTAGACGGGAGATGGTCGGTCAATGATTTTTGAATGGCCCAAATTGGAGGGCGGTACAATGACAAAAACGGTTGCAGTATCATTATTTTTTTCATCGCACTAAATTGCTTTGTCATGCAAAAACAAAATTGTCGACTCCGAAAAAATAACATTACTGAAATTGCATGCGTATTTTTGCGATGCAGTTTTAATTGACCAAAATGAGGCACTGTCACAGTACACCAGGAAACCGTCATAGCCCGAAGTATTACCAAACTTAAGTGGTAGTAGGCAGGGCACATTGCTCGCAGAACAGACGACCGATGGAACCGACAGGTTCTGGAGTGGCGACCGCGTACCGGAAGACGTAGCGTTGGAAGGCCCCCATAAGGTGGACCGATGACCTGGTTAAGGCCACGGGAATGCGCTGGATGCGAGAAACACAGAACCGGTCGAAGTGACGATACTTGCGGGAGGCCTTATGTCCAGCAGTGGACGTCTTTCGGCTGAGATGATGATGAATGATGAGACACTGTAAGTAACTTGGCAATGTACAGTGATAATTACTAACTGTCATCGGCTTTTCCGTTTTGCAGGAAACTGGTACGACGGACTATTATTAGCATAATAACTTAATTAGCTACCCCTGGATTCGCAAGCGAATTTTGTTGCTCATTAAACTGGCTTACAGACTCGTCATATGTAATAATTGGCTGATAGTATACCTTCATAATTGGCCAATAATCGCCTTCAATTAATGGCAGTAGTGGCTACGCATTCAAAAGAGATTGATGATGCCTTATTTTTTATGTTATAAGTGACACGAGGCTTTAATTATTTGTACTCTCAACGACTCTAAAACAAACATAGTAGATCGTTCTTAAAGTAAATCAAATTGATATATTTTATACATTTCGTTTTACATTAATATCATAGAAATTGACTTTCAACATTCACCAATATCGCAATTTTTATCGATTAATAAAAGATACCCCGTCTAGTTGTGCCCGGTTGATGGCAATAGGCTCGACCCCTATTACATGGGACTTAAACATAACTGGAGAAATGTGGGTGTACTATACACACACACAAACACACCCACACACCTCACACCTATGCATAACCCTTCGGGGAATACAGGCGTGATTATGTTATGTTTAATAAAAGATAAGTAAATGCATACCTAATTATGAAAACCACAAACGATCTCATTATTTCATGCACAGTTGCAGACGTAGTCAAAAATATTCAAATCGTTTGTCCTCTGATGATTACTCACACAATAAGTGTCGGTTAATTCTCACCTTGCTGTTATTAAACTCATTCATCTGTCCATACAACGCATAGCGAGACAAGTGCACTTTATCTTCTTAGTAATCTGTAGCTGTTTATTTTAAATAGTAGAATTATAGATTAACATTTGTAGTATAATACATCGTAGTAAAATTTGTTTTGGGATAGGTACATTCAATTTACAATATTGAAAAAAACATGGAAAATGAAATTTTATCCCACTGTAGCTATTTTGTTACAAGAACTGTACACAAAAATAAATGCCTGTGGTTCGGTATTTTCGCAGTGGTATAGGCATTTCAATCTGCATTGCATTCACCAATATTTTTCCTAGTATAACTAGCAAAGAGAGTAAACAAGCATGTACCAATAAAAACTTTTCGATAGAAACTACGTTTCCTGTAAAAACTGATCGAAAATCTTGTACAGGAAAAACTAATATTCTTTGTAGATATACAGGGTTACTTGTAATTCGACGTATATCCGTCAGGAGCTGATAGGGGGGGGGCAGAATGCAACAAATTGAACCCCCCATATCAATCTGCCTAGCCTTTTCCCAACTATGTTGGGGTCGGCTTCCAGTCTAACCGGATGCAGCTGAATACCAGTATTTTACATGGAGCGACTGCCTATCTGACCTCCACAACCCAGTAACTGGGTAATACGATACCCCTTGGTTAGACTGGTTGTCAGACTTTCGGGCTTCTGACGACTCGTAACGACTGTCAAAGATCCACAAATGACAGCCGGGACCAACGGCTTAACGTGCTTTCCGAGGCACGGAGGAGTCTCGATATGTGTAAATGGTCACCCATCCACGGACCAACCCCGGCAAGCGCAGCTTAACCTGATGGATCGACCCGAGCGGCTGTTATTACTTAGCCACGAGCTCCTTGAACCCCCCACATGTATGGTTGAAATTAAATAGTTTTCGGGATATTTGAATTTTAAGGGTTTTTCGATATTTACCTTTATTTTGGCATAGCTCTTCAAAATATAGGGAACAGCTGTTTTTTTCTGCAATTTCAGCCTTGTTCCCAAAGTGAAAGTTATTCACAATGATGAGTACAATGACCCCTAAAGAGATTTCGTGTATGAAAAGATACACCTTATATATGTGTCGGAAATACGTCACTAATTTGACTAATCGGGGCGTCAGTGCCGCCTAGCGGCACTCAACAGAGTCTACAACATAACGCGCTGGATTGATCGGAAATAAGCACAGTTGGTCGGTGGCTATCAAGCAGTGAGCACGTTTAGAATCTGTCGCGCGTTCCGTATAGTTGCGTCGTGTACCTACAACGTGTGAATTGGTACTGGCATTAGTTTGATGCTTAATTATAATTTGATTTGAATTGCAAACGGTTTTTCTACTGCGCCATAACCAACACTACCCATACTACGCCCACAGTAGTTAAAACATGGCTGATAATAACGACAGAAAGACCTACCGTCTTTGTCATAAATATCATACAAGGGCATTTATAACCAGGCCAACACTGGCGTCTTTCTTATTAATATATTTAATTAGATTTCTTATGCCGTCTACCACCACAATATTATGAGAAATTAATTACCCGAAAAAAGGCAAAGAAATATTCGACTGAAAATCTGTATTAATAATTTTACCTGAAGCGAGGCTATGAAATCGCTTTCCTAATGTTCAAATAATAAATGGTTTACGTGTATTCAGAAAATACGTAGTTCACGTTCGTTTTATAATATTTAACCCGTATAAGTGGTCAGCAATTCACCTGAACCGGTTTACTCAAAAAAAATGTTTGCCCATTATTGCGTGAAAAGGTTTTTGTGTTCAATTTTAAATTTCTGTGTGTAATGGTTTACGTTTTTTAATTTTATATTTTTCAGGCAATTGTTGCGATTAATTGTGTGAGTTTTTGAGGTTATTAACAATATTGCTTTTGTGTTCGAATTTAACTTACCTAACAGGGTTATTTGACCGTTATGTTTGCATTATGAGAGACTTAAAGTAACTGCTAAAAGTAAATACTTTGAAGTTAAAATAATTACATATAATATCTCCTAAACTACATGACATAAAAAGGAGCGCAACCGTTTAACTATCTCGCTTATAAACGTACCTATAACACAAAATCCAATCCAAGATTTCGGGTCCAAATCTCCGAGACTGGCCCAATACCTATTTGCAGAAAGATCTCTATTGGTTCGGGAACCCGACATAATAAAGTTAGGGGTGCAATACCCGGAAAAATTGCCGGGAAAAATAGAAGTTTCAAATGGAGAACATCAACGATAGGACTGGATTAAGCTATCAAAATCTGGCATCAAGGGATCCTTGGCAATCGGGTTCTGACGACCGATCCCAATCCCTAAGGCAACTTTCTCACCACCGGCGATTAACGAGAAGCCAGTAGAGCTTGCAATTAAAAAGCAGTTGGCGAGCAACGATCAGCGAGTGCGCGACGGCTACGAGCGATTACTCGCTGTATAAGCGTATTTATCAAGCGTGAGTCCCTCGGCGAGTGTTCTACCTGCCAAGCGAGCGTCGCTGAGCGAGTACTTCGATAGCTCTTTTCGCGGCAACAAACGAATACTCGCCGGTAGTGTGACCTCTGAGACAATATTGAAAATGATTTTCCCAAAAGAAAGAAAAATATTGTTTAATCTGCACAAATAAGACACATATTAAGAGCCTATACAACCTCAAATTGCTTCGATCCTCCGTTATGTCGAAAATACTGCAGCATAAGTTTGAAATAAATATATTATTGTGTTAAAGTTGAGGATTGATGCCAGGTACTATGTTTGACGAAACCTTGTGGCACCAACCAACTATTAAAGTTATAAATGTATCTCTTTTACTTACACGAGACCTACAATCTTTTGTAAAAGAAAGGAAGAAAGAGAAAGACGTGCATACAAAAAGATATATAATACGTACGTGTATACACGACTACACATCAAGCTATACATTTCCAGTTTACGCTGATCTCGCATTGTAGAATTTCCGTACAATGCGAGGCAGCTAAAACTGGAAATGTATAGCTTGATGTGTAGCCGTGTGTACGTTTCTTGAGCGAGAAAATCGTTGAGTCGCTTTCTCGTCGACGGTGTGACAGGTGCCTAATGTCGATGACGTATACATCTATATATACGCCTTTATCTTGTAATGTCTTTGGGTTTCCTTATTTACTTGATACCCTTTTGTTAACGAGGAGAATCCAGATGATGATTGGAAGAACTAATTTTGTGGATTCAGTAGTTAATCACGGTTTGTATTTGGTTGTCTACATGAATTGCCTTACAGCAAAACGGCAAACGTAGTTTACTTTTGGCCACTTAGTTTTTGAAAATGCTTAAGAGCCACCTCAGCTCAAATTCACTTTTTATCTCACTCGCACCATATTACTTGCGGACTGAGTGAGAGCGAGACGGAGTGGGGTGCTGGCTGCTCCAAGCCTCAAATAGTTTAGGTAATTGCTTTTTACGGTGAAAACAAAGATGATTTAAAAAAAAACAATATAAGACCTGCTTTAAGAGTTAGTTCAGTTATTATGCAAAAATGTATGATCTAATTTGAAGTATTTTTTAATACCAGCGGTTTAGCGGTAACTTTTTTTTTATAGAGATTTTTTTTATGTAACAAAGTTTCTTCAAACAGTTCCTAGCATCAATCCTCAACTTTAACATAATAATATATTTATTACAAATTTATGCTGCAGTATTTTCGACATAACGGAGGATCGAAGTAATTTGAGGTTGTAATATCTAATATAGGCTCTTAATATCCGTCTTATTTGTGCAGATTAAACAATTTTTCTTTCTTTCTTTCTTTTGGGAAAATCATTTTCAATATTGTCTCAGAGGTTAGTAAAAGAATATTTGTATTTCTCGGACTCACACAATGAAGTCTTCGTAAATGCGACATAATGCGACATGTAAAACTAACTACTTTTCCTAGTGACAAGTGATGAATAAATGTGAATGAGTGTATGTACTGACGCATCAGCTGATAAATTTAAAGTTAAATACCCCAACCCAAATGTTCAAAGTCTTTGACCCCAGAAATACCCATCGTGTATCGTACGGACAATAGGAAGTAATTATGTAGAAATATGCTATTATCTAAATTGTGAGTTTTTGACTTTACCTTACAAACGTTATGATTATAGTCTTCATTAGAACAACTACAAAATTATTGTCTAAAACAAGTTAAAAAAGCAACTGTCTTTGGTAATAATACTGTGCAAGTGTTTTAAACATTGTGGATGTTTTGCATTTTGTTAACGTTATCTTAATAGGATATGTTTTTTATGTTCAAAGAATATTGTTTTTTAGAATAAAATCACTGTATTTGTTAAGCTGCGGCTTCCTAGAAGAGCGGTAGCCTATACATTGCAGACGCTAGGTCCGGTGAATGACGACACTGACGAAAGTAAATTGCGGTGTTTTCCTAGAGAGCATTTTTTGACTTACTGTGTTTATTCCCAACATTTGTTCCATCCGAATATCATCCCGTTGTATAATCCACTCATCAATAGTACGTGAAATATCAGTTCTTTTTTCTCATCTCAATTTCACGTGTAGTGTCATGTGCCAAATTGTCAATCTTTCAATCAATCAATTGGGTAGCGTTGCCAGTTGCCAGCTGGTTTTAGTTTTCACTTTTGTTGGACATATTTGGCAGATGACTGAGGTATTAAACATGGATAGAGTCGTCAATTGATATCTTAATGACGTTATAAATTGCACGTGTCATTATCTGTCAACATTTGAGAGATATTTTTAATCTGTTACCTACCACTAAGTATTAATATTGATGGTTGCATTTGCGTGAAAAATTTCCTTAAATAATGGAACGAAAAGTTCATAATTTTTTAACGTTTCCAATTTTATTAGTTACTTAATCGTGGTTTTGTTGAAAGGTTTATTAAACTAATGCTCTTTAAAACGTCAATAAATTTCAGCAGATTCGAAACATGAAGGCACTCGTGTTTTAAAGTTCTTAACACTATTAATTTCTATGTCAGAAGAGTTTATTTTTTATTCAGTTTCATACCCATTTATTCAGTTTCGACCCGTTTTTTTTTGTTTACCCGTAGGTAGGTAGGTAACAACATCATGAATATTTATTGTCTCAATTACCTAGGCCTTGCCGATGATATCACAATATTTTGGTGTCTTGAAAACTGTGATGGAAGATGGTGACTTGGTGCGAGTTATGAAGTTTGGAAATAAATAATTACTATTACTACTTTCAGTTTTTTTTTGTTGAAACTCATTCTTATTTACAGTATTTTGTCAAACAACTGATGTGTCTAGATTATCTTTTCGTACAATAAAAGTCCATTCATATTTGTTGGCACTGTTCCTGATACCAGAGGGGTTTTAGCTCAATTTCGTTTTTTTTTATTTCATCGAACATGGAATAAGATACTGCCAGTTGCATGACTGCACTTTTTGGATTTTCATGTACGAATACTACTAATTGGATTATGTACAAAACTTTTTGGGTCAACAGTATTTTTTTTTTCACGGACACAACAAAAAACCGATGCATGTTAGTTGTTCGTTAGACGAACAACTAACATGCTTCGGTTTTTTGTTGGGGCAGAATGAGATAGATATGAATAAAGTTGAAGTATCTGTTAGTAATGCCAATTTACTAAATGAATATGAAAGTATGTTCGATTGTACGGTAGTGAAACAAAAAAGCATTTTTTTAAATTTTTGATTCTGTTTGTTCCGGCTAATCTCCAAAATGGCTGGGCTGGTTTTGACGGCACTTTCATTGCCAGATAGCTGATATTATAAGGCTAGCATCAGCTAGTATTTCATAAAAAATATTGAGCAAACAAACCTGGCCGTACTTTAAATAAATAAAATATGGTCAAAATAAACAAATTTTGATGTACTAAGTCTATCTGTCCTTCTCTCGACCTCTGTTTGTTATAATCAAATCAAGTTCATTATTTGAACTGAATTAGACTAGTGAAGGAATAACAGCATAGTAGTAGTAATAACGAAGGTTTAGACATGTCATATCTCTTTATATTTCACTGTGTGTACATAAATAATAAATAAATAGGTATATATCAAATCAGCTGTCCACCGCATGCCAAATTGAGTACCCGAGTGAAATGGGTTATAACAATCCAGCCATAGGTCACTGACCTTTCAATCTTTTTATTAATAGAGGTATCGATCGTAACAAAATTTATATCTACTTTTGATTTAATATAAACATTAAAGATATAAAAAAAAACACCTGGTGATCTGTTCGACGATAAAGGTAAAAACGTGATCAATATTATAATATTTTTTGTAGTTTTAGAACAAAAAGTGAATTCAAAGAGAAAGGGCTAAAGAATTAGGTCAATTATTTTTGTTCAAAGACTTTGGATGATTGCCAAAAATTAATGGTGTGTTAAAGATAGTATTCGTTAAAATTTGTCAATTTATAGTTTTTTTATATTGTAATAATAAACACAGCTGCTGTGTAAATGTCTTGAATTTTTAAATAACAGCTGACGAGTTAAAACTTATGCGTAGTTCAATTTTTTTATCAAATAAAGGTAGATTCCTAATGAAATCATAAATAGCTATTACTATACATTATAACGATACCCTTGAGTTTGTTTGTTGATTCAGTTTATTGGGATCACAGTACCAATAACAATATTGTAACTTTGAGAGATACTTACTTATTAATATTCCTCTATTTTTCTGAGGAATGTGAACAATTTCAAAACATACTATTTATCAGATAACAAATACTAAGTAAAGTTAAACATTATGAACATAATGTTACTATTGTAACAACTGTGCTAATATGTTGTGACGTGTGTGGTTCATTTGTTTTAACTTTTTACCCTAAATATCTTAGGCAATAGATGGAAAATATTGTACTATAGAGATATAATATATAATTTTTTCCCTTTGTACATATTGCTAGACTTAGATTGTATATTTTATTTAAAATGTTAATAAAGCTTATAGTTTAAATTTAAAAAAAAAAAAAGCTATATACAGTTTTTTTTTTTAATACATCTTTTCGCAGACAGCGTGTGATTCGACGAAAAACTCTTATGACACTTTGCACAATCTGCAGATCCAACTAAGGAACCCACGCTCCACAGGTGCTCTGAGGACCACTAGCGCAAAGAGACTGTTCACGTTCAGTCTCTCGTCAAGTCAAAGCATTTAATAAAATCTAAACCATTTAGAGGCACTCTTAAATGGTCGAGGAGTCGGTCAGTTAATCGTTCTAAAAGGTAATCTCTAAGGAGAAGAACGGGCAAAACTAAGAGACTTCAATCTAAAATCAGGAGGCTCGTGGCTAAATAAAACAAACACAAAGATCACTGTAATGTTAAGCAACACTTGCCGAGGTCGGTCTGCGGATGGGTGACCATGTAATAGGTACCCACATTGCTAGTTCTTTAACAGTCATCACGGGTAGTCAGACGCCCGAAAGTCTGACAACCGGCCTTGCTAAGGGGTATCGTGTTACCCAGTAACTGAGTTGTGGATGTCAGATAGGCATCTGGTTAGACAAGAAGACCACCCCAACATAGTTGGTAAAAGGCTACGCAGATGATGACGATTTAAGAGACATAATGTCCTTTATGAGAATAAAGGAGTCTCCCCGGAATCATGGTTTTAATAAAACGCCTATCTTTAATATTATTAATGAGAAAGTGAGTTTGTTTGTTTGTTACACGTTTACGCTAGCTAAACGAATTTGGATGAAGTTTGTGACATGGATAAACCATGACCTGGAAAAGGACATAGGCTAGTTTTCATCCTAGATCGTAGAGTGAGTTTTTTTGTTTCTTTGTTACGCTTTCACGCTTAAACAGATTCGCGGATTTTGATGAATTTTAAAAGATGCACATTGGTAAACCACGACCTGGGTTAGAACATAGAATACTTGTTAGCCCGATATTCTCCAAGGATCGAGAGATAAGCGGGTGAAACCGCGAGGCGATGCTAGTTCAGTAATAATGTTATCTCGAAATTATTCCTAAAAATAAAACAACTAATTGAATCCAGGCGGCAAAAGCGGCTATCCGAGTTGACTTCTTTTCTATTCTAAATATGGAATAGGTAGTGTATATCTCGTAAAATCATCTAGGTTAAAACCTATACAGAGGCCCTAGACAAAGTGACATTCTATCAGCGATAACGATGATGGAAAAGGCAAAAATATAATAGGACTGACATAAGCTATCGAAAAGCTTATGTCAATCCTGTTGAAAGTCGTTGTAGAAATACGAAACGCTTTCGAAGCGATTGTCACTTGTCTAGGTTCTCAGTGCCTCTACCTGCACACTTACATAGTTTTTAATGAACCACGCTAGTGCTTGCCCATGACATTGCTTGAGAAGTTGAGACATTCAGATGATCGACTGAGTCGTTCAGTTGATATCGTGCCAAGAATGTTTCAGTGAATTCGACAATTTAATTTACTCGATTGACTTCTTATTTATTTAAGCTTTTGTAAATATTTTCCTGTTTACTGGAAGAGTATTTTTATATACTTTAGATAATCACATTGTGTAGTCAAAAGTCCTTTTGGGATATTTTTTTTATCAAGTATATTTTCAAGATTTTATTTGTTTATTTTTCGTAGATTGTAGGCTTCGTTTTTTCGTATAAAAATCTTAAAATATCAAAGTCGTGATTACCGTTAATTTTATATTTTATTTTTGGTTAGCTTTTTGCAGATTTTATCCTAACTAATATTATAAATGCGAAAGTAAGTTTGTCTGTTTGTTTGATACGCTTTCATGCTAGAACAGCTGAAAAGATTTCGATGAAATTAGGCACACGGGTACCACGGGTCATGTCGTACGTTTCCGTGGCATGATTTCCCACCTCCAAGCGGGCGAAGCTGCGGGCAAAATCTAGTACTTACGTAATAATTTTGGAGATACACTGACAACAAAATACTGAAGAAATACATTCAGACTAGTATGTATACATTATACAATAGGTCTTTAATAGAGTGACGTATGTAAACACAGTACATACTCTTAAAATTAACATACAATTAAAGTATAAATAACTGAATTAACCGTTCAGTAACATTGACTTACAAAACCAATGCGTAGGTTACACAATTGCTTCAAACAACCGTTTAAAATGTATGAAATTCAGCAGTGGACGTCTTTAGGTTTTAAAAATGATCAATGATTTTTTGAAGGTGATATTTTATAAGAGCGCCCGAATTTATCGTCGGTACTCTACAAAATTCGTCACGCACTCGGTTTAATTATTAAAGTTACAATTCATCCATTGTTTACGCGTCTTACTATCTATCATTATCTTATGTCTGAATTGTCCTTTGAATTATATTCTACTAGTTGCACTGTTCACCCGCGCGAGTCTCGATCCCGTGGGAATAACGGGATAAAAAGTATTCTACGTCGTATTCCAGGTCATGGTCTACCCATTTGCCAAATTTCTTCTAAATCCGATCAGCCGTTTTAGCGTAAAAGTGTAACAAACAAACAAACAAACTCTCGCATTAATATTAGTTAGGATACCATCTGATTGTTAATATACAAAATTAAATTATTTTAGTAAGCTAAAAGGTAATATAGGTATAGTCAGCAAGTCAAACACGTACAAACCAGCACCGCGCGCGCTCATTGGTCAATTCAAAAAGCGCGCGCTTCCCCGGCTTCCTGTTACACACTTCCGTCCCTTTCACGAAATCACTCCCACAGATTACAGGAAAGATTTGCAGGAAAACGAGAGGAATGATGTTACATATCAAAAATATCACAGTTTCAACATCATTTCGAAATAGAGTCATCTCTTTCAAGCTTACCCAAAACCTTTGGATTATCATCAACAACGAACACAAATCTTGAGAAAACTGTTTACATCCCACGCTCAGCTGCCCTTACATTCATCATAATATCATTTCGAAACGTTTTTAGATTTACGACCGACAAAAATAAAATATTTTGGCATTGTCTTTATGCGAATGTTTTGACTGCAGACAGTTTAATGTACTCGTGGAACTAAATGTATGGAATGATAAGATGTTTTCATTTTGAATATTATAATCTAGATTCGAATCTTGGTTTGCGTTGTATGATTTTAGTAGTAGTAGCGCTCTTATGGTTAATAAAGGAAAATTGTTTATTCTCCACAAACAAGACACATAATATTTTAAAAAAATACTAAAACAAAGTACAAGGCATCTACAATTTGTGTTTAGCGTTTAAAAAAAAACAGGGTCTTCAACTGATAATAATTTCTATACAGCGTGTACATAACATAAATGTGTGTTCATTTAAGGGATTTAGGATGTGGTACAGACCATAAAACTGAACAACTTTCTTCATGGGATCAACATAATTATCGCGAAAAAAATATCAGCTGCACCAATCATTTATGTCCATTACGTGTTGATGTTTTGTATGGGAGACAGCAAATATTTTTTTCGCGATTATTATGTTGGCCCCACGAAGAAACTTTTTGAGTTCAATGATCCGTACCACACTCTTAAATATGACCAGAAATTTCTGATACACGCTGTATTATATAATTTTGTATAAATAAAAATTAATAAAAACAATTATTACTTACCGTAATAGTTACTAGTTTAATCACCTCTAAATTCACCATCTACTTTTTTACTATTGTTCTAAATCTACCCTCTACAAATTAACTTATTCTTTTCCTTCCTTTTTTTATACATTTTTTATTATTATTTACTTATAAATTATATTTTAAATACTTTTGTACAAAAAAACATTTAAAAATAAAAATAAATTATTATTATTTTAAGTCTATTAGCGTATATATTCTGTAGATAATATCGTGTTTAAAAATTAAATACAACTATTCTGATCTAATCAAAAGTTAAAACAATGAAAACTGCTTGAACGATTTTTTCTCAAGATTAGTTTCTGTTTTGTCTTAAATTAAGGTGATCAATGTAAAGGTTACCTACAATTATATCGTTGCTTATTTAAATCTTACAAAACTATAATTAATAGGTACTTATTATATTTTTTTCTCCGTTTTTTTGGTATCTATTTTAATGAAACAACTTCGTGATGAAAAAGAATGAAAAATTTGAAAATGTATTACGAAACCTGTGGACAAACACATATTGACAAGAATGGAATCCTCACACTTTATTACAATAATCTCGTCAATGAAATCATGAGCAGAAATCTGTGTTTTCCAATGGAGATGGGAGATTCACAGATGACTCCGCCCTGGAGTGTAAATGTGGTGCTTTTCCACAAACAATGGGACACTTAATATGGTGTCCAGCATGTCCTGTTGTTTGTACGTTACAGGAACTGATGAGCTTTATTGAAGGAGTACTGAAACTAGTAGCCATATTCTGGGCCAACTCTATCTAGATTGCCATGAACGCGCTAAGAAAACATATTCGAAATTAAACTGACAGCGAAATAACGAAATACATCTTTTTTTGGCTATTTACTGTTCGAGGTTGACCTACATAAGGAAAAACAAAATCATCCGAAAACGAACAAAGGCATCCATAAAATTATATTAAAAACGTAATTAGAGATCCAACAATTCGTCATTCATTCGTCGATTTTTCAAACAGAAACAAATGGAATTCCAATTTTGTTTTTTTGTGAACATAGATAATCTACCAGTAATCCGCTTAACACAATAGGAATATCAAATAAGATATCGTATATGTGCGGAAAAATAAAAGAAAAGAGAAACGCGTAAAATTGATGGACGCGTCTGTATGTGAGCGTAACGTAAAAATTATTAGACCATAAGCTATTTGATAAATAATCATATTTGCGTATGTCTCTAGGAAGGAGTGAAAACAATAAAACTTTATTGTAACAGTTGCCTAACGCTCATCGTGAGTGAAGACCCACCATTTTTATTGAAGGAGTTAGATGAAGCAAGACGAAGGGAGCTATAGACTGACGCCTATCCGGCTGGAAATTTGTTTCGTCATTAAATATAGCTCTTTTCTCGTATTTCATGTTTATTATTGCCTAGATATATATATATATTTTTATCTTTCCTTCTCACTTTAATCCGCCCAAAGGTTGTCTGTAAAAAGTCGCTTTTAGCGATAAGACCGCTCATTGTGTCACCTGTAAAATTTATACATTTATATCTGTATTTTTTATGGTGTACATAATAAAGAGTATTCTATTCTATTCTATGCCAGATCACGAATCAAATGGATCTTTACGGAGTATTTTTTTATAAATATCTTTTTGTATTTCAGTCCCAAAATATAATAAACAATATTCGATAACAAAAAAGACTGATTGACAAACAGTAACTTACTGAACCACGCCGATATTCTCGGCTTTATGTTTACTTCTATATTATTACATACACTACAACTGTTCGGTAGTCATGAGCACGTACGAATCTTTTACATCCAAAACACTTCAAATAATCCTTTGTTCTTTTACGATAAAGCATTTAGGACCTTTTTTCTGGGTGGCACGTTCTTCTGAGGCGTTTCTCTTGATCCGATTCGTTAGTTCTATTATTATGTACCTTTCTGAGGGAAAAAAATATCTATCTCGGTCTAAAGCTGCCTCTGGCTTACTAGATTTCTCTCATCGTTTTTTAGTTACCGTGATCTAAATAAGCTCTTGGGGATTTTTTAAATTGTACCTATACAGCATGGACTAATGAAGTTACTCTTACATAATCAGCCTATAATGTTCCCACTGGTGGGACACAGGCCTCCACTCTGTGAGAGGAAGTGGGCCGTAATCCACCACGCAAGCCGAGTGCGGGTTGGTAGATGTCACATGTCTTTTTTGGTTCTAGGACATGCCGGTTTCCTCACGATGTTTTCCTTCACCGTTTGTGAGCAGTGGCGATGAAATAATTTACACAAAGTAAAGCGTCTGTCAGGGTTCGAACCTACGACCTACAACTCGTAAGTCATGATCATTACCACTGGGCCACCACTGCTCTGAAGTTACTCTTGATTAGCTAAAAAGCGCAAATACAGAACGAATATCCAACAAAAAAAGGTGAAGTTCTGTAGTTTCTGCCTACCCCAATGGTAACAAAAACAAGATGACAACAAGTATCAATTAAAGTATTCAGCTCAACATTGCTATTCTGTAAGCATCTCACCGTGAAAACTTAGGTGAAGTGAGCCATGAGTGAGCTGTCATTGTCATCGATACCTACTGATGCTAAGGCAGTGACAGTTCACTCCAAGCTCACTTCACCTAAGTTTTCACGGTGAGATTTTTACAGGATAGCACAACAGGTATTAAGTCAAAAGTCTATGAAATTCTAAAACAGTCACAAATTCCACTGATGACCTGGAAAAGTTCGCGACAATTCGTTGCCTGTGACAAGCATAAGAGTGGTCGATGTGGCGATGTTCGGGGTAGGCTTATGACCAACAGTAAACGTATTTCGACTGAATAATGATAAATGCCCTTGAATTCAAACCTGCATGGTAATCAAACCAAATCTTATTCAGCTCACTTCAACATATTTTTCGTCATCATCAAAAGTCAATCTGCCTAGCCTTTTCCCAACTATGTTGGGGTCGGCTTCCAGTCTACTGGCTTTCAGTCCGGATGCAGCTGAATACCAGTATTTTACAAAGAGCGACTGCCTATCTGACCTCCACAACCCAGTAACTGGGTAATACGATACCCCTAAAGATCCACGCTTGACAGCCGGGACCAACGGCTTACGTGCTTTCCGAGGCACGGAGGAGTCTCGGTATGTAAAGATGGTCACCCATACACGGACCAACCCCGGCAAGCGTAGCTTAACCTGATGGATCGACCCGTGCGGCTATTACTACTTAGACACGAGCTCCTCGTCATCATCAAAAGTAAGTCACAAAAAAAAATTAAACACCCGGCATCAGTGAGCACTTTAACACTAAACGTACCGAAGTTAACGCAATTACTACTGGTTCCACTCTCCCTAAGAGAAAACGCGCTAAGTGAAAATAGAGGAAGTTTAACTTAAGTTAAAAGCAACATCACACGGGCTCCCAAGTGAATATGAATTTGCATTCAGTTTAGAACTTTCGTGTATAATTAAGGTGACGCTTATGAGCGCTTGGCAGTTGCATGTTGGCAGTTGGGTTTGAGATATCGCTTGGATATTCTATGCCTTTGGGTTCGATGATCGCTTTGAGAGGCTGGCCTAATTTTCGGCCAAGGAACCAGCATTGTAATTAACTCTTTCCGACTCTACCTCTCAGATTGTTTTAAATTAAGATACTCATACTTTTCTAAATCTGAAAGAGGTGTTTGGTGATACTAACCACTAAACCGGAAAGTGGCAGCTCTTTGGGCACTTTTTCCGTTGACTTGATTTTATTTGTGACGCCCATTGAGTTTTACTTACCCCCTTTTTAACCGATTTCATCAAAAAGGAGGAGGTTCTCAATTCGTTCGTATTTTTTTTTTTTTTTGTATATTTGTTACGCGATTACTCCGCCCATTATGAATCGATTTTGATGATTCTTTTTTTGTATGGTAGATCATGCTTTCGAGGTGGTCCCATATAAATTTTATTAACTTTGCTTGCGTA
This sequence comes from Lithophane ornitopus, assembly GCA_948473465.1. Classification (NCBI taxonomy): domain Eukaryota; kingdom Metazoa; phylum Arthropoda; class Insecta; order Lepidoptera; family Noctuidae; genus Lithophane; species Lithophane ornitopus. Next base: position 5,148,524 of record OX419636.1, read on the forward strand.
GTTTTTGAGTTAGCTTCAATATTACGTATTTTTCCCAATTAGTTTATCTAGACGATGTCTTCATTTACTCCTTCACTGTTTACATCAGCTAGTGGTATTCGAATTTGTGAGGGGTAGGTACCACAACAAAAAAGTGAAAAATAAAAACATTTTACAGAATGTAACAATAAACATTTTGTAGAATGTTTTTATTATTAGACTTGTACATAATAATTTATAAAGTGTTAGCTTGTATAAGTATATTTTTTTGAAGTCGTACAACCCAAATTCAAAATGTCTATGGGTCTAAAAAAAATGTCACGTCTGTATACGTTTTCCGTAGTCATGTTGGCTTAACAACAGATATAGTAGGTAGCCCCGTAGCGGCGTAGCGTATTAATATTGGTCCTGCAACAGTGGTTCCAACATTACGGCATAGGAACTATTTGATGAAACGCACTCTGATTATTCTCACGAATAGGTAGTTTCCGCTTGGGGAAGGCAGATAGATGTGTCGGAATATCGACTAACTCGATACTGAACTGCCCGCACCACTTAAGGAAAAGGGTGCTTGAGTCTGTTGTGGAATGCACTCCACATGAGCTTTGTTTTAGCAATAAAGATGTAAGTCGTTAGATTTGCCCTCACCGTACCTAGGTCGTGCAAAATAGTATACATTCTGAGGAAGAAGAGTGAGCTCACAGATCCCGTATGGAATGATACATAATGAGTTTCAATATGAGTGAGCGAGACAATACTATTCGAAATATCATTGTCAGCGAAACCAAAACGTGTCATTCTTCTGTCGCGCTCTCGGGCGGATCTAAGGATTTTCATCTTTGTTTAGCACGACCTAGAAGAAAAAAAGACATTCCGATTATATACGCAGCTTTATCTCCAATGACTTTATTAGATTATTAAGCGACATTTTTTCATAATTTGTTTTTGTTCTAAAGATACCGTTTTATTTTATTTTTACACATAGTATTCACCTTCCATAACTTTAAAAAGATAACTACCACCTACATTGTAATATACCCCACTATTCGATAGTCATAACGATGAAAATACAACTATATTGTAGTAGAAATAACACGTCTAGATACCAATATATATATACCAATATAATATATTATATAATAGATACCAATATTTTCCCACAATAAGTTAGCCCTTTGCTCGTGAAAGACAAATTGGTCCACGTCTGGTCCCGAACAAATGACAGGCACGTTTCAGTGTCACCTGTAACCACAGAGACATGATGGCTTCACAATGTTACATGTCGCGTTACACTAACCATAAAGGCGGCGCGACACAGCAGCCCACAGCTAACCTACGCACGTGTACTCTTTGTATGAAAATATAGGTACGAATGCGAGAGGAAAAGAGAGGTTTTCGACGTTGGCTGCACGCGGTTCGTTTGTTTTAAACGTTAGCTGCGCGGTTCATTTATTTACTAGTCAAGTAAACAAATGAACCGCGCAGATAACGTGTAAAACAAATGAAAGATCTCCCGGATCTATAGTAACAATGGGGGTCCCACAGGGCTCGATTCTTGGTCCTTTCTTGTTTCTTATTTATATTAATGACTTGCCTTACCTCATAAAGGATAATCATGAAATAGTGTTGTTTGCGGATGACACTTGACTTTTGTTTAAACTTAAACGTCAGCAGCTGGTTACCGACGATGTAAATAGCTCGATCTCAAAAGTAGTTCACTGGTTTAATATTAACAATTTACTCCTTAATGAAAAAAAAACCAAATGCATTAAGTTTACGCTACCTCACGTTAGGCAGGTGAAAACTAATGTGTTGATAAAGGGCGAAGAATTGAATCCTGAAGATAGCACAATATTCTTAGGCTTAACTTTAGATGCTAAGCTTCAGTGGGGCCCACATATAGATAAATTGTCAAAAAAACTAAGCTCCGCGGCATATGCTGTTAGAAAAAATCGTAATTTAACTGACATAGAGACAGCCCGTTTAGTGTACTTTAGCTATTTTCATAGTGTAATGTCGTACGGTATTCTATTGTGGGGAAATGCCGCCGACATTCAGACTATCTTTGTTTTGCAAAAAATAGCTGTTCGATCAATTTATAAATTAAGTCCGAGACACTCTCTCAGAGAGAAATTTAAGGAGATAAATATAATGACAGTGCCTTCTCAGTATATTTTTGAAAATCTTTTATATGCCCATAAAAATATAAAATTGTTTAAAAAATACAGTGGTATCCATAATATTAATACTAGGAATAAAGACAAATTTGTTGTACCTACAACTAGGCTCAAGAAAATAGGTGGCTCGTTCAGATGTCAATGTATACGCTTTTACAATAAGCTTCCAAGCCACGTACAAGATCTTAGCCTTAATAAATTCAAAACATTTATTAAAAGTAAGTTGTGCCAAAAAGCGTTCAACCATTAAATATTACATTGAGGACAAAAAGCCTTGGGATTGAGCTGCTCCAATTTTTTTTAAATTTACTTATTGAATTTTGTTATTTTTGATAACTTTGTATTTTATTATATACATATATAGTGACATGAATATTTACTTTGTGAAATATAATATTATTATTATTTTAATTATTGTGAATTTGAGGACTATGTGGATTATATATTTTATTTATCTGGCAGTTTGAGTACTACAAGCGGCCTACCCAAATGTCCTTTCTTTGGTATTGTTCGTCGAGTCGTTGAGCTCCTTAAGTTCTGAGTTGAGCTACACGATGACTGACAAATGCGTGCACTGACTGGACTGGTCCACTCAAATCTATATGGTTCTTTCCTCAAAAGACCATCTCAGACAAATCTACATGGTCCTCAAATGATCTGACCAAGATTATTTGACATGACAATGACATGAATTATTTACTTTGTAAAGTATTATATTATTTTAATTATTGTGAATGTGAAGACTATGTGGATCATTATTTTCTTTTTATTATTTATTTTTCCTTAGTTTTAATTAATCATGGTCTGGCAGTTTGAGTAATTTATTTGGCCTACCCAAATGTCCTGTTTTTGGTATTGTTCGTCAAATCGTTGAGCTCCTTAAATTCTGAGTTGAGCTGCACGATCACTGACAAATGCGTGCACTGACTGGACAGGTCCACTCAATCTGTGTGGTTCTTTCCTCAAAAGACCATTTCAGACGCCAATCTACATGGTCTTCACATGATCTGACCAAGATTATGTCTGGACTTTAAAAGAAACTGACCTCTGAGTTTGTTTCGGCCTTTCTTCTCAGAGTAGTCAGATAGGAAACGCCGACCTCATCTAGTTTTAAAAATGTGTTTGACGTGTAACAGTGTTTGTACAAACCTACTTACAGAAATAAATCATTTATCATTTATTTATTTATCATTTATCAAATGAACCGCGCAACTAACGTGTAAAAAAAATGAACCGCGTGCAGCTAACGTGGAAAACATCTCCAGCATATCCTACGTAGCAGAGGACGGTCGACCTTGTAGTACAACATAATGCTATACACGTGCTAAGCGTCTTTTGTTTTCAGATTGAGACCTCTTTCTGACTTGGACTTCTCGATAATAATACCATGTAGTTTTAGTAAAGGCCTGTCCATACACAGGAAAAGAGCCAATATATTTAATAAACTGCATCGTTTCTCATACGACATGGCAACTTTTCGGATATTCTGTTGTCATGTCGTAGTTTATTTTATACGAAGCAGACGCCGACAATTAAGAAAAGGCTAAGATCCTCTATCTATATATCTAGGCGAAGTGAACTCGTATGATGAAACACCCCACTTATATTTTGAAGGTCACTTTTTGGTAACAAAACGTATAAGACTCCACAATTAAAATTTGTTATAAATGCCTGGTCGACTTTTACGAGAGTTACGGGAAAAGGATCTCCTATTCTTATCAACGGCCACATGTTCCCAAGGTCATCTGGGGAAGTATTTCGACCATACCTATTTTTTCCGCCAAGCAGAGAGGTAACAACGGTGTTGCGTCGTCGTCGGCTTGTTTGTCATCAAATAACATATAAAAACTTTTTTTTTTTGTAAATTTTTTTATTTTTCACTTTTTAGTTGTGGTACCTGCCCGATTCCGACGAATTGCGAACCTCCTCCTTTTTGAAGAAGTCGGTTAAAAATATAATAATATTATTATCTTGAATTCATCCGCTTCTCATACTATCCACAATATCTACAATGCCAACTTGTACAGTCGAACCAGCTATTTGGTATACAGGCAGGTAACGAAAACTTACTACTTTTTAAGCATGTTGTGAGTGTGCTGACTAGTCAATTCTTTTACATAACTCCTTTATACAATTAGACAAATGTGACTTGCACTAATCCGCACTGGAATCGCATGGTGGATTACGGCCCATTCCCACTCTCAGAGAAGAGGTCTGTGTCCCAGGTAGGAACGTTATAGATTGATTAACTAATTACTTTTCTATAATTGAAAAAAATGTGTACACTCACAATAAATATATATTTTTAGTGATATTTAGAAGTATGTATGTAAGTATATTCTAATATTGTAGGATGTTTGTATTTAAATTAGTGAATTGCTTTAGATTTATGTATTTTGTTTCTCTTCTACTCTTACAAACGTTGTCTACATCTCTTTTTATCTACTTTCCTATAGCAGGTATGCTGAAAGAGATTTCTTTAGAAATAAGCATTGCCTTTGTACGTATTTTTCTGTTCCTTTCTTCTTGTCTGTATTTATATGTGTGTGCATAAATAGTTAAATAAATGAATTAAAAAAAAATATATATATACACAATGTGGAGACGACAATACAACAATAAATGAAAAGACTGGCAATACTAATACATAAAAGTATTTTGGAACTATCAAATAAATCCTAACATCGAAATTAAAAAAGTCATTTTTTCAAACAAACTAAATAGTAGAGCTGGGCCAAGTATGGGATTTGCCGATCTTTGACTAGCTATCGTAACGAAACTATTGGATATATTTGATTATTTTTTGTGTGTAGACCGAGTACGTCATTAGATATACGGAGTAAAATTTTTTGTCGTATTGTCGTCTCCACTTTGTATAATAATAATAATTTTAATCAGTCTATACAAGGTGTAAGGGACAGCCGCCTCTACGGGGAGTGACGCTACGTACGTTGTGCCACGGTAACGCTACATTGCGTGTAAGGTAATAAAACAAATAAAGTTTATTGAATTCCCATAACTTTCCTGAAATAATTTCATGTACCGGTCGTCTAAGTATGATATACTGAATTCACCCCATCAGTCTGCGGAGGGCTGTCCCTTACAACCTGCATGCTTCACATTGTTGAAAAAAAAAAAACAATTAAATATTGAAACTGTATTGGAAATATTTATATACTAGCTGCGCCCCGCGGTTTCACCCGCGTAAGTCTCGATTCCGTGGGAATATCGGGATAAAAAGTATCCTATGTTTTAATCCAGATTATAAACTATCTGTTTGCCAAATTTCATCCAAATCCATACAGCCGTTTTTGCGTGATTGAGTAACAAACATCCAAACACACAAACTTTCACATTTATAATATAATATTAGTAGGATTTTTGCCTCTTTATCAATCAAATAGCTTGTTCGACTATACTTTTATCAACAAAGTAATACTATCTTCTGTGTCAAGACATTTACAGCTGTTTTATGGGTTCCCATTGTGGTGTGGTATGTTTTTCTGTACGTTTGCTCTACAAAGTGGAATGGTGATTTCATTATAACTGTAAATAATTCTGACGTCGTCTGACGTAGGCATTGTCTTGAGATTTTATGGTGTAATTTCTTTAAGTTGATTGCGGGTAGTCATTTGTGGTTTGTTTTATAGATTTATATTTAAGTATTTTAGTATCTATAAATATAACATCTGTTAACGTCGTATATTTTTCTTCCGTTGATATTAATACCTACTTGTGAGTTCAGTTTTAATATTAGATTGTATGTAGTATTTCGTTACCGATGACTTCAAATTTTTCAGTAGATCTCGTACCTACACGACGCAATCAAACACAATCTACTACTCCTGTATAGTAGTAGTTTGGGTAAAAAATCGTGGAGGTGTTGCCACACACGCAGATATAATTATATCATCTACATTATTCTACATTATTGTATTTTATAAAGAATTTCCGTCAAGTCACGCCTGAATTAATTAACTATCTTGAATTTATTGAAGTTTATATACTGTATGTAAATGACGATGTTAGTGCTCTTTTTATTTCTTTTATTTATAATTTTTCTCAATTTTCCTGCCAAACACATTTTTGTTAAATACTGTTCTTTGTCCTAACCAGGAGACCACACAACGTAATTGATTTGCATAACATTACGAACAAATTAGTCTCAAACCTTCGGCCTTCAATTTTCACCGCATCGAATGAACATGTAAATTGTATTTGAGATTCTACACATGTAATTAGTTGTTAACAAATAATGTGACGTATACATAGTATTGATAAAGGCTAAGTATTTGAGAAAACTCATAACATAACAGCATCACGCCTCTATTCCCCGAAGTGTTACGCAGAGGTGTACCTATGCCTGCCAGGGTTGCGGGAATGTCCGAAAGGGATACCGGGACCTTGGCAATAGGCAACTGAAGGAACACGGGTGGGTTTTAGTCAGTAAAAGTCTTACACACCCTCCCGCTCCGCCCAGAGCGGGAAAGTAATTTGATGATTTCCCGAACTCAAAAAAAAAAAAGAGATGTACCAATAGTACACCCACATTTCACCAGTTATGTTTAAGTCCCATGTAATATGAGGCGAGCCTATTGCCATCAACTGGGCACGAATTCAGACTCGGGGCTACCGCTGAGAAATTCCAGATGGAAAAACCCAATTACACTTTGTCCTTTGAGAAAAATCATGTTTTATAATTAAAAATAACTTCGGTCCATTGATTCGTTAAAATATAACATAACATCACCTACATTACGCAGGTACCTATAGTACACCCACATTTCGCCAGTTATGTTTAAGTCCCATGTAATGGGGCGAGCCTTTTGCCATCAACCGGGCACAAATTTTGACTCCGGGCTGCTGAATTTAAATATGTTTATACCCCATTTGAAATAAAATTAGACATTTAAATAAACCTTTTTTACAGTCCGTTCAACCGATTTTGACTTCTATTGTGTTGATGGTATGACAAATAGCAGCTGCAGTTGACAGTTGGTATTGTTTAACTTTTTTTGCTTTTAATGCCACCCTTATGCCTAACGGTATAGAAGTCAAAATCGGTTGAACGGACTGTATAAAGGTTTGATTGAATGTCTAATCTTATTTCAAATGGAGTATAGTTAAACATTAAGTACGTAGGTACCTAGGTACATATAATTTGACGCAAGTCGCATCGCTCGAGGCCGTGAACGGGGCCTTTTTGTCCTTTTTGTTCATTTATGTAATTATTTATTTAATTTAGTAAACACCTGGCGTAAGTGTTAGTCTTATAAATAATATAGTTGATGGAATTGAACAAAACGAATACCGAAAATAAAGCATTGATTCTAATTTGACCAAGATTATGTCTGGATTTTAAAAGAGACTGTGACCTTTGAGTTTGTTTCGCCCGTTCTTCTCAGAGTAGTCAGATAGGAAACGCCGACCGCATAGAGTAAAAAAAAAAAATTACGTGTATAAATATAATATAAAAATAAAATCATTTATCAATCTTAACCAACAGAGTTATCAATCAAAAAGCCAATTCGTTACATTAAATAACCAGTAATAACAATTTATTGGTAAAATAATCTTGGATATTTTTAGATTGAACGATTATGATATCAGTGTGAAGAATCATAAAACTGCACCTCCTACACGAAATAGTTAGCATTTTTTACTACACTTATAACTCCTGTCCATTTGCATGTTTAGAATCACAACATTTTGACGAAATGTGGGCTCAACTCACAACAGCACGTCAGTTTTCGTATTTAAAAACATTAAAAATCTAGTCGCAATCTCATTTTAGCCATAATCAATGACAAAAATTTAGGAAATTGATGTATTTTTGACAGATGGACACTGAGATTAGAATGCAAACATTCTTAGAATTATGGGAGTTGCCAATCTGTAAAATTTGAATATTTAACAACAAAAAAAACGTTTTGTTATTACGACATAATTTTTATTTATAGATTCTTCTAGGTAAACTCTGGTCTTTGACATTTTATCAAAGATATAAACAAGATTAATAGAAGGAAATTTTTCTTCGAAATCTTGCCCATTTTGTTCTTTTTCTATCAACTTAAAAATAAAATCTTGCATGGAGCCAATAAGGACGCATAAAAAAAAAACATGATGACGTTTCAAATCGGAGAGGATCAAATGCAGGTATGCTAAATTCTCGTATTCATATCAAAAACAAAAGTTGAGAAACTGTTGTTTAACATTGTTTATCGCAACATCAACAATAATTTTGCTAGAAAATAATTCAATTTTTGTTTCTTCATGATGCCGTGTAAGTTAATCCCAAATAAATTAACTAATCATCGCAGGTTCATAGCAAAATATTTCCCGCAACATGAAACATGTTGTGCAACTTTTGTTTCCCATTTAATACGGGGTTTAAGAAAAAAAGCTTTAAAAAATTTTAAAATTATTAAGTCTGAAAATTATTTTTGAAGAACAACCATCCAGGAATTCACCCACACATTCAGGTGTTCAATTAATTTGTAATTAAAATTATTTCTTTCATAAACACACATTTGTACATTTGTAATCTAACCCTTCAATCCTAATCCCACTTTCGGTACAACGGACCCATCTGTTTAACTTTAGTGTTGTTTAAATTTAATTTACAACTTACAAAATTTGGCGAAACAGTATCTAATTACAGGTTCTAAAAGGTTCACTTGTATCCCTTATAATTAAATAAGGTCTGTCCCTCATAGATAAATGTATACAATATACAACGTGTTTTGAAACTCCTGAAATTCCTTGAACCGTTGATCTACTAATGATGTAGCTTACTTTATTTCAACATTGAATTGATTAAAATAAAGATACTGCTCGTTGGTCTAGTGATTGCAAGAGTTACTGCTGACCATGAGGTCCTGGGTTCGATTCCCAGGTCGTGCAAAGTGTTATTGGGTTTTATATCACGAATTTCTCACTATAAGCCCGATTGATGGCAATAGGGTCGCTCCCTAATACATTTTAACTGGCGAAATATGGGTCTACTTTTATAAGTACACCTCTGCCTAACACTTCGGGATTACAGGCGTGATGTTATGTTATGTAATCTAAAAATACTAACTAACTGTCTATGTAGGTTAGGTTAGATTCTTTAAGATTCAACTAAAACTATAAACGCTGCTGTTCCATGCAGTGTCAGCTGTTTTGCTGCAATTTGATTGTATCTACATCTGGTATCTACATCGCCAGATGCGAACTACGCATCAAAGACCTGACGTCACACAAAAATCCTGCATCGCGCAATTAAAGTTTACCGTGCAAGGGACATATATACAAGAACCCAACATCAACCGTTGGGCAGTTGCCCGCCACATACAACACCCGTCTGGTCGGAGGATCCTCTCTTTTCTATGGTGGATGAGTGAACTTTACACCCTGTTCCTCATACCCCTAAATTGATGACCCCCGACGTGATACGTGATATGTAATATCTTCGTAGTGTTAAAATGTCACAACATTTCCAATGTTATAATAGTTGTAAATTAATATCTTTATTCTCTTTTATCTTATCTAAATGCTCAGACAATATAGACGCGATTAAAATTTACAAATATCACTAGATTTATCTTTTATATTTAATCAAGAAAATAATCTAAAGCAGAGGTTCAAATTAACAGTATTTATATATGTAAACCTACATGGGTATAAAAAAGAGTGTCGCACGGTCCCAATTGGTCGTTTCGTATAGAGAAGAGCCGGCAGGTAACTCCACGGTTACTCTTCTATAAATATTATAAATAAAAGTCGCTTTTCGTGTTTGTCTGTATGCCCGCGTTGTTCTTCTAAACCACGCTACAGATTTTGATGGGTTTTCACCATCGTTTAGAGAATTTATTCCGGAAGGTATAAGTGTATAATACGTTAATATTAAAAATACATGTAACTAAGAAATCAAGTCAAGTCATAAAAACCGTGTAAAGAAGGAGCGGGTCGCTAGTTTTAAAATAATTGTCTTTTATGGTACCTATAGATATGAGTGGACAGTGTGGGCCTGTCAACAAGACCAGAGGGCCTAGACAAGTGACAATCGCTTCGAAAGCGTTTCGTAATTCTACAACGACTTTCAACAGGATTGACATAAGCTTTTCGATAGCATATGTCAGTTCCATACATTTTTGCCTTTTCCATCATCGCTATCGCTGATAGAATGTCACTTTGTCCCTAGACAAAGTGACATTCTATCATTAATTGACCTGAGGCCCTAGCCTCAGGTCAATTAATCTACCTAGCTTTTCCTCTTGGGGTCGGCTTCCATTCAAACTGGATGCAGCATAATACCAGTATTTTACATGGAACGACTGTGTATCTGACCTCCACAACCCATGCACTTACTGGATAAACCGATACGCTTAGGCAAGACTGGTAGTCAGACTTTCGGGTTTCTGACTACGTAATGACTGTCAAAAATCTACGAATGACAGCCGGGACAAACTGCTTAGCGTGTTTTCCGTAGGTACTTAACAAATTTTATTTATTTATTTCTATATTCCTTATTGTACACCACAAAAATATATAACAAAAAAACAATAACAAACACTACAAAATATACAATGGGCGGCCTTATCGCTATCCGCGATCTCTTCCAGGCAACCTTGGAATGGACAGTGATTTGCCTGGACATAAAATGGGGCTGTCGTAGGTGCAAATAATAAGTCTACAATATACTAAAATAGATACACATATACATACATATCCTAAATAATAATAGATACATACATACATACATACGAAATAAGTATACACGGTGAAATTTTAATCACAGTTTTGCTAGAACAAACATTGTTCAGACCATGGTCTACTACCATTCTATAGCATCAAATAAAATAAAATACGTCATTGGTTTTAGAAAAAACACAAAAAAGATGAAAGTTAAGAAAGTCGGGATTAGCCTTACTCCCACAACACAGACACTGCGCTCGCAAAGTAGTTACGGTCGGCGCGGCTCTCTCAAAGGACACAGCATTGTGCCTACAGGGAAAAAGTTTAATCGCTAAATAAACGAAATTTATTCATTTTTGTACGTCTTACTAGAAAATACCAAAGTTGCGGTACGGACGATGTTTTATGATGAAACAACTTTCATTAACGTTAAGTTCGGTAGGTACTTAGGTATTCTATCACTGATAAGTGGCTACTTTAAAACAGATTTTTATGGCTTATCACTCAGGTGATAAGTGATAAGCTATAAAAATCTGTTTCAAAGTACCCAAACAGCTTTCGTAAACTTTGGTAGGTATTTTCTGTCTATGCACTATTGCACGGCGGCGCGGCGGCGTGCGGCGCGACGCGCACGGACCGTACCGACGGCGCGGCGAGGTGACTGACCTCTAATTTTATCATTTCGTTCTAGGTGGGAATTTACGGTAGGTACTATCAGACATGGTTTGAATTATTTCCTGTAGGACTAGGTTCAGGTACCTATTGTATCTAACGTGAGATTATTATTATTAATTTATTGGGATATTACTTACAGGGACATGACAAAAACAAAACCGCGTTAGCTCCGTGTGCACTAAGACAACATTGACTCCAATTTTCCCTTCATACTTATCGGGCTTAGGACCGTCAGAAATTCTAGCTGAAGTTAATTATTAAGTTTGGTAGATAAAAGTAGGTACTTACCTACTTAGATACCATCTGTCCAGAATGTAGGTACAAAATTCACAGCCAGTATTTCAGGCGTATTTAAAAAATTGGAATCAGATTATTTACAACGATTAGAATTAACTAGGTACCTATTTACACAATTAAATATCAGTATTTACACTTCCTACGTGTATTGAAGTAATTGCTCAAAATGTTGTCCATTGACTTCAATACACAGACGGGCACGTTTTTGCAAATTGTCTTTTAGTTTTCGCAAAATGTTTGTATCACGCCTCACTATTTCGAACGCACTTTCAATTTTTTGTTTAAGCTGATCCCTACTTGTGGCTTCTTCAGTGTAGACTATCCTTTTTACCTCCGACCACAAATAAAAGTCCATTGGAGTTAAATCAGGGCTTCTGGCTGGCCATGCCACTGGGCCACCTCTCCCGATCCACCTTTGACCAAATTCATTATTCAGGTACGTGCGTACTTGAGTCGCATAGTGTGCGGGGCAGCCATCATGCTGGTAGTACAATTCCCGACGGTATGATACGGGAACGTCTAACATTAACTCTGGTATTGCTCTTGTCAACATGTCCATGTAGGTGGCACCATTTAAATTTCCTTCGATGAAAACTGGCCCAATTAACACGTCATTAATAATGCCGGCCCACACATTCACACTAAACCGAATTTGATGAGAGTGTTGTTTAATTACGTGTGGATTGTTAAACGCCCAATAATGTTCATTATGAATATTAAACATTCCTATGCGCGTGAAGGTAGACTCGTCCGTCCACAAAATGTTCACTTCAGGATTATTCAGCAGCCACGTACACAGAGTTATGCGTGCTTGAGGGTCAGCGTCATAAAGACCTTGCGTGCGACGGAAATGAAATGGATGTTTTCCCAATCGGTTCAGCAGGTGCCATACATAAAATTGGCTAACATGAAATCGCCTTGCTGCTTCTCTGGTACTATTCCGTGGGTTGCGTGCGAAATACTCGAGTATTTGCTCTTCGAATGCGGCCGAGTATTGGGGACGAATACCACGTCCTTGGGCATGATTCGGCACTGTGAACTGGCCGTGATCCAGTAGCCGCTGTGTAGCTGCCAGTATTGTTGCAGGTGTGGGAATCTGCGGGTTCAAGATCCCTCGCCTGCGCAGCGCCGCTAAATGATCTGGGTGACAGTACAGGCGCCTAGCTTCCGCCATATTGTCCCCAGCAATTGCGTAAAAACGCACCATATCCAGCCACTCCACATTTGAATATCCACCCATTATCACAAAAAACGCGCGACGCGTAGGTATATCGGATGCGTATATCGTATGCGTCACCCGCTCAAGAGATTTCAGCAGACTGGCTACCGACCGGGCGGCCCGCGGCATTCAACAAAACAAATGGGCGGAACGGTACTTCGCGCGATTGCATGTCATTGGTTAATAATTTATTTGCATTTCAGCCCGCATTGGTCGGAAATCCTAATAGTCCACGTGGACTTCTCAGAACTCTTTTGAATGCCGTATCGCTACCGCGTTGAGTACTTTTATGTTACGGCTAATGTTTGAACACTTTTGAGCAACATTAGACTTATTTGAGAACGCCTATTATTATTTTTTTTATTACGTTTTTGATGGTGTAGAATGATAATAGACCATGGTCTGAACAACGTTTGTTCTAGCAAAACTGTGATTTAAATGTCACCGTGTATAAGCAACGAAAAATTAATGATGACTATAGATAACTACACAGTTACGAAAACAAGATCACAACGACAAGTAATGTTCCTTAACGAGTCTTTTAAACACTAGTATCGACTGCGCGCGTTTTATTTCTACTGGCAATGCATTCCACAAACGAGCGGCCTGGACAGCAAAGGATTTGAAAGGATTTTTTTTTTTAATGCAATTTTTAATAACGTGGTTTAAAGGAATACCTTGACCTTACCACGCATTGAGTTATACTATGAATATAAATGTAAATACAAAATACGTATACGTAATTACGTACACATCCGTACCCTCTAGACCGTATTTCGGCCACGGCGGCCAAACTCAACGGAGACTAGCCTTCGGCGGGGGAGATATTATAGTGCACAAGTGTGTGAGCAGACTCAGGTGCACTCTCTCTTCCCTCACTGTCATAGTCCGATGGGACGGCAATCCAACACGACCGGAGAGAGATCAGGTGCTCGCCAACGGCTTAACCAGCTTTTCGAGACACGGGGGTATCCCACCGTCAACTTCCAAACTCCGGGCTGTTACTAAGAAATTCCTAATGGAAAAACTCATACCTATGTAGGGACTTAGAAATTGAACGTTTGGTTAATGTGAAACTGATATCGGTCGCTTTCAAAGACATTATACGGCATTTATCAGATTACAGTGAAAGGTAAGTGTAGGGTCTTAACGATAAGTAAATGTAATGGAATATGGGCAGCTTATCAAGATGTCCACAAGACATGTGGTTACTGTGACCTTATTTTGTTAAATTGATTGATGATTGAACGATTTTATAAATACTCTCAAGTAATTGGATAGCTATATAAATATAATAACTTATATAATAGCTTATAATAGCTTTTAATTTTTTATAATATTAAAAAAATATTGGTGAAAATAGCTTAAATTGTTCAAGTAGTGTAATGTGTTGTGCCATTTAAATTTCATACCATTTCATTTTGACAAAAATTGACGTACGAGTACGAATGAGTTTTTGAACTAAAACTATTACCGGGATAAAAAGTATCCTATGTCCTATTCTAGGTCATGGTCTACCCATGTGATCGAGACTTACGCGGGTGAAACCGCGGGGCGCAGCTAATAGCTAATAAGAAAGACTACCTGTGTGACCATTACATCATTTGCCTATTTTTGGATATCGAAGCAAAACCCTACTCTAAAGGTCGATTCACACACAGAGTTATTTCATTCTAATACAAAAACAAATACCACTGGTATTTGTTGGAACTCATATTTATTTTCTATTCCGAACGGATACCATTGTTTTAACGAATACCAAAACAAGTTAACAAATTCCATTGATAAAACAAGTTAATAAAAAGTAACAAATACCAGTGGTATTCGTTTTTGGTATTAGAATGGAATGACTCATAGAGAATGTATGAAAGAATATTTTGTACTGTGCCGGTACTGTGTAGGAACTGTGCCTTCACTGATGTGTGAATCGACCTTTAGTTGACTAGTTTGCTTAGGATGATGAATTACTAATAAATGTTCTACATAATATTTTCTTATTACTAAATTCCTAGTCTATCCAAGGTTTTGTGTGATTGGTGCGTATCTTTTTTATTATTTTAGGCATATTCACGTTCATATGGAGTTTAATTTGGTTATTGTTGTGCTTTTACAGAATCAGTCGAAGTGGCGGTGCTTGGGGGAGGTCTGTGTCCAGTAGTGGAAGTCTTGCGGCTGAAACGCTGATGATGATTAACCAAAGATTTGGATTTTGTGATGTAAGATTTAAGTTATAACATCATAGTCCATACAACAAAATCATGCTAGGTTTGAACATAGTTGTGTCGAATGGACGATGAAAAGATTTTAAGTTCGTATGAAAAAGCGTCAGAATAACTTTATTAATATTTAAGCCCCGAGATAGATTAAACAGAATTTATACCCTATTTTAAAAAAAACGATTTACTTTCAATAATATTAAACCCTATAACTTAGTTAATTTAGTAGCGTCTGGAGAAGCAAATATTTCGCTCGTAAATTTTCCGAAATTTTGTGAATAGGTAGGAAGGTCCCTACCCTTTAATGAAACATTGTTCGCTTTTAAAACTAAAATAAGGGTCTAACTACAGCCCTTGAAGAGGAATCTGCTTATTTGGGTTTCGACCTTTTCGCACGTAAAAAGATAGTTTATGTTTTCGTTAAATTGCTAATACTATAGTTTGGAGTGTGGGTATAAATAGATTTTGTAAATGAGGCGAAAATTTCGTGTTTTTAAAAGTAATATTGTACCTACTTATCTACAATTTTTCTAACAGGTTTTTTTTTCGAGTTTTACATTGATATAAATGTACCTACTTATAAAATACAAATAGGTAGGTATTATGTGGTAAACTAGGTAGTTACCAAGTAATTATTATTGTAGTAGGTACCAATCAAGGTAAGGCACAAGGCACCTCCCACTTGCAAATAAAATAATTATATTGAAATATATTAATATATTCCAATAATAGCAATCTATTGAATAAAATTTATTAACTTCACAAATCAAATAACTTCGACTCACTAATTACACGGCGTTTACCCTCATGTTAGTACAATACAATATATATAATAAAGTACAATAATAATATATATAATAAAGTACAATAATCAATTGAGAGACTATTATCGCTCAATTTTTATAATCTACGACTAATAATTTATTTAATATTATAAATGTGAAAGTGAGTATGTTTGTTTGTTACGCTTTAACGTTAAAACGGTTGAACGGATTTCGATGAAATTTGGCACAAGGATAGACCATGACCTGGAAAAGGACACAGGCTAACTTTTAACATGGATCGCAGACGAGAAGTCACCGGCAACAGCTAGTATTAAATAGTTCATTATAAAGCATCAACAACCGTTCTTATTCTTATTATAGTCCTATCTAAATATAATTATAATTTACAAACACAACAACGTAGCTGAATCAGCAACGGATTTCCCTTTCTATAAATATATTGTATTTAAATGAGAGAACTAATAGCGATGAGTTTAATCCTTTGTAATCATTTGCAATCAGAAATTAAAATAAATTCTTACTGTGATTGACATCTTGCACCCTAATTGCGTAACTCACAATCAATCAAAATCTGAATTATTTTGAAAGATACCTACTGCTAGTGCTAGTCCATTGCTACAATAATTATGTTCGAAAAAATTGTCACTCAACAACGTAAATAACGCAATGAATGTTGTTAAACTGTCAAAATGAAACTTATTGTGATTGATCGTGTGTTATGCAATTAGGGTGCTGGTCTAGTGGCAAAGAGAGACTGCTGAGCACCAAATCAAAATGTCATTTATTCATATTAGGCTGAGAATCAGTACTTTTTGGCGTCAATATAACATAGTACATGCGCCATTTATCTGGCGCGCATCGCTTTAGCTGGAAAGAAAAAGGAGTGCAACAAACTCCGCAGCATGGACCCCGAGGGCCTAGACAAGTGACAATCGCTTCGAAAGCGTTTCGTTTTTCTACAACGACTTTCAACAGAATTGACATAAGCTTTTCGATAGCTTATGCCAGTCCTATACAATTTTGCCTTTTCCATCATCGTTATCGCTGATAGAATGTCACTTTATTATATATAAAATTAAAACTTCTTTTTTGTCGCGTTCAGTGTCCTGGAAAGTGTGAAACACTGGAAAAATGTGGATGTAGATACTTACCTACAGGTATAACTCTGCTCACTCCTTCGATAATACAGATGTGATATTATGATATCCTACTATACGAAAAAAATGCAAAAAAAAACTAAATGATAAAATAAAAATATTAATGCTGGTATTCAGCTGCATCCGGTTAGACTGGAAGCCGACCCCAAAATAGTTGGCAAATAGCTTGGCAGTTGTTGATTTAATATATGAAATGAAACATCTTTATCTTCTACGGAAATTGATTTCCGTGACCTAAGAAAGTGTTCGCATCGATGTGCCATTAGGGTCGCTTCTAAATCAAAAAGTACTGATAACAACAAATTAGTCCAACCATTAGCTAAATCAAAACAACTTGAATATTCAGTAAATGCGGCCATCTATTTATAAACAGTTACTAAAACCCAACTACGACTAAAAAGGTATAAACAAGACACCACAGACAGACAAATTAAAAATCCGGAGTCACACGTGTTAGGGCATAAATCGAACAGATTACGTGTGACTCCGGATTTTTTATTTGTCTGTCTGTGGTGTCTTGTTTATACCTTTTTAGTCGTAGTTGGGTTTTAGTTTTTACTACTTTAATATTTTTTATTTCTTTTTGGGTTATAATATATATATATTTTGAAATGTGCTCATTAAGCCCTTTCATTTGACACCCAACATGGTACGATTAAACATTTTTTAGTTCCTGTCTTTATGTCCTCTAGAGGGCGCCATTTTTAATTTAATGTGACGTCACATAGCCAGCGGACGATCAAGACGCTTCCAACGATACCTCATTTGTCAAATTGATGAGTCATTTAGAAGATATGAGGGAACAGATGAACATACATACATACATACCGGTCAAAATCACAACCCTCCTTTTTTCTTCACCGTAGTCGGGTAAAAACAGTGACTAATCTAAGAACTTAACCTAATAAATATTAATAGGTCTATCACTTGAGATAATCTACAAAAGCGAAATACCATTTAGTCATCATGAATTGAGTTGCTAGAGTACGAACAACGAAAGTTGAGACTGAAAAAACACGTGAAATTATAAAAAACCGGCCCAGTGCGAGTCGGACTCGCGCACGAAGGGTTCCGTGCCATTATCTATAAAAACGGCAAAAAAATCACGTTTGTTGTATGGGAGCCCCCTTAAATATATATTTTATTCAGTATTTTAGTAGGTATTTGTTGTTATAGCGGCAACAGAAATACATCATCTGTGATTTCAACTGTCTAGCTGTTACGGTTCATGAGATACAGCCTGGTGACAGACGGATAGACAGACATACAGACAGACAGCGGAGTCTTAGGGTCCCGTTTTACCCTTTGGGTACGGAACCCTAAAAAAATCAGGCTGGGTAACCCTGCAACTCTCGGTGGCCAGACTCTAGCAAATATAAACATGGAATGTGCTTGTGGATATCACGACACTTAAAATGTGATTTATTTTTAAGTGTTTATCTTTGGAGAAAGTCGACTGGGGCGTTGGTTGGTATGGGAACTGAGTCGAAGGCATGCTAGCTTATGAATGTGAAATGGAGGACACCTGCGTTTCGATGGAAAAGAAGCTTGGTACATTGCTAACAAGTTTCTTTTACATATTACGGAATATCATCATTTAAGCCGAAAGAAATGAAACAAATTAAAGCTGCATCACTATTTGTTTTATCAGATAAATCAGGTTATAGGTACATTTATTATGGTGACGTATTTTGCACTATGCTAAAAAACACTACATTATTACATAGGTTCCTCAAATGCAAAAAAAATACAGCGCTTATGTAAGTATAAATTTTTTACATAAAATTGACCTCACAATTCATTTCCCCAGATTCCAAAATTTTGCGAAAACACCCAAATAGCCAACTGTCCTATATTTTGCGATACATTTTTCTAATTTGATCCCCTGGCTGACAAATTGGGTGCTTCATTACATAGCCACAGGCGGTTTCCAAGACTAATGGCGAAAATAAATGAGAATTTTTGACCGTGAAACGTAATGTCAATGTAACTGGCTATTAATAATCTGGGCGCTCTGCAAATGCTGCAAATTTCATTTGAGTGTATGAAAGAGGTAGTAACTTTTTATAAACTAATATAAATATTTCTTTTGGCAACATTGATATGTTCGATCTTAGTGACATCTAAATTCGGTGAACTGAAACCTTACATCACCGAATTTAGACGTTCTAAGAACAAACAATCAGAATCAGAAATGAATGAAGAGATCCATAGAAGAATCAAGGTAACTGATATAGTCTGAAGAATTGCCAAACTAGAGTGGTAGTGGGCAGGGCAATATTTCATAGTACTTACTCTAATTGAACTGGATGTCTTTCACATCTGTTTGCTACTTAACTTTTTTTGTTGGTAATCCAGATAATGGCATTAGGTATTTGTAACTTACACCATCATCTTCCTGCCCTTATCCCATATTACTTGGGGTCGGCGCAAAACGTTTTCTTTTTCCACTCTCCCCTGTCAACCGTCACGCTAACATTCACTCCCTTCTCTTTCATATAATTCCTCACACAATCCATCCATATTTTCTTTGGCCTTCCTCTCCCGCTCCATCCATCAACATTTATATTTATCACTTTTTTATTCACCTGCGTTTCGTCCCTCCTCATCACATGCCCATACCAGGCCAAACGGCTACCTTTTAACTTTTCTATCACTGGCGCCACTTTTAAACTTCCCCTTATATTTATACTCATTTCTTACTTTATCCATTTTCGTCACTCCACACATCCATCTCAACTTACACCATTGTAACTTGTCCAATTTAAAAAAATCTTAAAACAGTGTGTCGAGCCAAGTTCATCTATATCACAGCCACAGCCTCACCCCCTTTGCCCTTCATAATAAAATCTAACAATGTATCACCAAATGTTCCCACACAACCTTCAAAGATACACAACATTGTTGAGTTTATTAGGCCCTTTGTACACGGCACGGTTTCTTTACGGAACGGTGAATAAACCGCGCCGTAGGAAAAACGTGTCTGTCAACAAGCTTCCATAGTGATCCATACAACCACAGAGTACATTCTAATTACTGAAACATACAAAACACTAACGACCATGCCTACACACGGCGTATAAACCGCACCGTAGGAAAAACGGGTCTGTCAACAAGCTTCCATAGTGATCCATAAAGCACTGGAGACGTACCTACACACGGAAAATAAACGAGTGTGTACAAAGAGCCTTACGGCTTGCCAAACATGTTTACTTTATAAACTAACTAGCTGATACCCGTGACTTTGCCCGCGTGGATGTCGGTTATTATATACCTACTAAAACTTTACTCGAGAACCACTATCCATAGGTGAAAACAGCATGAAAATCGGTGCAGTAGTTTTTGAGTTTATCGCGTACAGGACGACAGACAGACACACGCGGCGGAGGACTTTGTTTAATAATATGCGAGGATATCAAATATTTAACTATAAAAGTCAGTCTGGATTTTTAAACGGGTTAAAATGTCTCTTGTAAATAGGTAAAACTGTTTTAAACTCAGACTCATGAGACGCCGTTCCGAGTTTTTATACCACGATCTTATTTTTTTTCATTTAACTTTAATGTCTCTTTTAGTTTTGGACAAGATATAATGAGGTTTTCAGTTTTGTTTTTTCTTTAAAAAATCTGAAATGTTTTTTTGAGTTAGTTGGCTCCAGTGTTTTAGATATTTTTTTTATTTAAAGCTACGTTTGTGCTGTAAATTGCAAAAAATATTACTCAATACATAAATATAATACAATCACATACATAAACTCACACCTTCTGCCCATAGCGGTAGGCAGAAATTACAATTACATTATACAATCACCATTTATATCAATTGGTCTAATATCCGTATTTCTTTTTTTTTTACTAAGCATTTAAATTATAACTATAAATTAAACTATAGCGGAATAGAAACTGCTGAATTGTCGATTTACCAAAAAAACCTGCAGCCCTACTTATTATGACATCAAAATAACCTCTCGTTATTATGTTTATTTTTTACCATTCTTTTTATTACATTCTGATTGTTTATTTATTACAAAATAATCTGTCAAGATAATTAAATATGTGCATTAAACTTTTTGTTAGTCTCAAACAAACTTGAAATTTTGAATATATTACGTCTGTTTTCGTTGAAGTTTTTTCTTTAAAAACAACTAGTCAGGTACTTACCTATATTTATCTTTAAACTGCCTCATTGGTCTAGTGGTCGCAATCGCTTTAAGGCCTTACCCTACCTCAAATTGCTTAGCATGATCCTCTGTTATGCCGAAAATGCTGCAGCATTAATTTTGAAATAAATATGTATATGTTAAAGTTGAGGATTGATGCTAGGTCTTATGTTTGACGAAAACACGATTACATTCAATGTTCTCTATAGAAAAAATATCCAAAGTTACCTCTAAACCGAACTATCGCTGGTGTTAAAAAAAATACTTTAAATTAGATCATGAAACTTGGCATAATAACTGAACTACCTATAAAGCAGGACTTATGGTTTAAAAAAATAAATAAACACTATTTTCGCCCGTAAAAAGCAATTACCTAAACTATTCCAGGTTTGGAGCCGCCAGCACCCCACTCCGTCTCATTCTCACTCAGGCCGCGAGTAGAATGGTGCGAGCGAGATTAAATTTGAGGTTGGGTAGGCCCTTTACAGCTGATCATATAACTGTAATAAGGTTTTAAGGCTCTTACAAACGTCGCGTCGCGCTGTCGCGTCGCGCCTGTTTATGGGAGCCTTTACAATCAGGAATTTCTCAGTTTCCCAGGTTCTGGATGTGTACCCGGTTAATGGCAATAAACTCGCCCCTATTACATGGGACTTAAACATAACTGGCGAAATGTGGGTGTACAGAAGGCGGTACACCTCTGCCTAAACTTTGACGATTACAGGCGTGATGGTATGTTTATGTTGTCTTTAAAACATACAAAATACTCTAAAAAGTAAAAAAACGTGTCTTAAACGAGCCGAGCGAGAGTATTTACTAGGTACCTATATTGTATGTTTACACATACTGCATTATGTATGCGATATGAGAGTATACAAACTACATAAGATCGAGGCATGTTAAGAAAAACTTAGTTGAAGCATAAACTGTAACTATGTACTTAGTTGCACATTTACGTGTATCTACATGCCTCGGAATGGTCCCGGTTGTCATTCGTAGCTCTGTGACAGTCGGAATCTTAAAAAATCTGACAACCAGTCTTAACAAGGGGTATCGTGTTACCCAGAACCTGGGTTGTGGAGTTCAGATAGGTAGTCGCTCCATGTAAAATACTGGTATTCAGCGCATCTGGTTAGACTGGAAGCTGACCCCAACATAGTTGGGAACAGGCTAGGCAGATTGATTTAATTTCCATCTATCTATCTACTAATTAGTGTGAAGTCATTATCCAGGCACTGTATTCTCGTGTAAACTCGGCACTCAAAAATTAATGAATTAAAGAAAAAAAGTTTATGTTGGTAAAAATTATGTGCTCAAAGATAGTCATCTAAATCTCATTAACAGTAATTATAATCCCACTAATTGGTATTTGCAATCACTGATCCGTTAATTATGTATGTATTATAATTAATTAATCATAATCATTGCACACAATTAATACGCAAACAGTATTAGCCAGACTGACAACATCGTCTTACATTTATTCATTTCGGAATTTCCACAAACGTAGTAAATTGAAACTAAACCACTTTAACTCGACTACGGCGGAGCCCAAAAGAAGGTAATGTTTTTACTACATTTTTATTTCCATTAATTCAATAATACATTGATTATTATACATCTAACACTACAATACTATTAATATGTACAAGTATATAAAAAGGGGGGGAAATAATCATTTTACTAAATTAGAAGGTGAAGCTAGATTTAAAGGTCTTGAAGCATGGTTGGACACTGTTGTCCGTCTTTTTCAAACACGACTGTTTTGTCACATCGAAAACTAGGTGACCAAAGGTGACATATTTTTCTCGAAACCATACATCTGGTACCAGCGCGCCACCGAATTTCGTACTAAATAAAAACAGAAAGCTAATAAAATCCTCGTATTTAAAAACGTTCAAAATCTTTTCGCAATCTCATCAAAGCGACAATCTATGTCAAAAACTTGTCAAAAATTCGAAGTATTTAACTTTACTTGTTCCTGCTTTGTCATATATCCTTTTTTACTTATTAGATTTTTCCAAGAAATATCAGCTTACATATCTACATTGTAAAAACGGTATCTCATTTTCAACGGAAGGCTCAGTCTCGCATGATACAGTTTTTTCAACTAGAACAGGATACAGAGGCCTAGACAAGTGACAATCGCTTTGAAAGCATTTCGTATTTCTACAACGACTTTCAACAGGATTGACATAAGCTTTTCGATAACTTATGTCAGTCGTATACATTTTTACCTTTTCCATAATCGTTATCGCTGTTATAATGTCACTTTGTCTAGAGCCTCTGGTGATCTTTTCCACTAAGGTTAAGTAGATACTGAATTTTATTGCACAGTTTTGCTCTTCCGCAACTGATGGCGAAAAACTGTAAAACTGTTTTTGGAACAATTAATTATTATTATTCATTTTGACAGTTTGTGTTTGAGTTTAGAATGTTCTTAAAAATAATGGAATTTTCTCTGATGCCACACTACGTTACTTTTAAATAAAGAAATGCTGCAGTCAATCAATAATTGTTATGATAATAATGCCCCATACATACACCAATGACGTCAGTATCGATTTATAGAGCCTAATTATTAGTTACCGCTTTTCCTTCGCTCAATTTGTCACCACGCTAGACACTGGAAAATCTACCCTACATAAGATTTTCTTCAACACTCCAATATATTTTTTAATGAAACTATACACCGGAAAGTTTTTCTATTCGAGAAAATCTTAGGATGAACGTAATTCAATGCAAAAAATGTATATCGTTCTTACGAAAAAGGTTTATACAAAAAAGAAACTTACCTCTTTCCCTTTCTTTGATTCATTCACGACTTCACTTAGGGCGAATTTCACCAAACACGATTGACGAAACACGATCACCAAATCTAACCTGTGTCCAAGAACTGTTAGTGTTAAAATATTCTATAACAATGATGACATTTTCAGCTCTTGTACGTGGGTTAGATGTGCTGATCGCGTTGAGTTTCGTTGGTGAAATTCGCCCTAAATAGGTACCGTGCATGTAGTGGGAACGCCCAACTGGTTCCGTACTTAATGAAAGCTTTTAATCATGAGCTTCTCGTATTTCTTCATTAAGTTACTCGTAGCTAAGATAAACGTACTGCACTAAATAGTACACACTAGATTATTATCAGAGAAAAAGCCCGATTTCTTTAGTTTGATTGCAAATTTTCCGATAAAATGTTAAACGTTATAAAAAAAATTCAAAAACGTTACATTTTTGGGGTTTCCATTTAAGAAACTCTCCCTAACCGGGCACCAAACCAGATATCAGGCTACGGTATCTGGCTTTGTGCACGGTTAATGGCAATAGGTTCGCCATGGGATTTATGAAAACTTACGAAAATCAGTGGATCATAAATATACCTCTGCCAACCCCTTCGGGGATGGCAGGCGTTATGTTGTGTGTTCGATTTTTCGCACTTCAACGCATTGAGAACAATACATTTTACTTGATTAATTCACAAAAAAAATCTGAAAAAGAAGAATAAATTTGAAGAATTTATGTCTGTAATTTTTATGGTGTACATAATAAAGAGTATTCTATCTATCTATCTGCAAAATGTGTCGGCAGAGGTAGGAACTGTCGCCTGCTTCTCTCTACCTACCTTCACTTTAATATAACTACCTTTCTATTTACTCCGTAATGTCCCACTACTCCCTCCCTTTCCCTTTTCCAGACAAACTAAATAATAATAACATTTTAGTTAATACCTGCCTACTAATCAGTACGTAGAATGTGTACTTATTACAACTAACATAATTTAAAAAAAAAACATTTTTAAGACTAGTCAAATTAACTAAAGATGATAAATATCATCGGGTTCGCTTCCAATTTTTTTTATATATTTTTTATTTACCTAAATAATTTTATTACGTGCAAACGAGACACAATCATTTTCTCCCTAACATTATATTTTATAATTAATGAATGACCGTTTTTTCATCAAATGTAATTGTATTGATAGAAAGTGTACTATAAAACTGCAAAGATTTGAAATTTTTTCTCTATTATTAAGAAAAACTATAAAATAAAAGTCGCCAGTCATGTCCCAGTTGCAATAAAAATCATTTTACATCGTAAAAATCAGTTTTTATAAATAAACATCATAAAATAGTTTGATGTCTTCTTATAAAATAATTACGAGAACACGGACTGAAATGACTAATCAATCATAAGCTGTGAGCCAAATTGATTGACTTATCAATGGTCCCACTCATTTCAATCTTTGATACTTCTTGCATTATGTCATCTCGTTTCAAGATTTTTTTTTGAATAATTCTTAATTATATATGTAAACGTTAATATAAATATAATGAAACTAAAAATTTTTCCTAAACATTCCGGGAAATCCGACTCTTAATTCCGAAAAAGCGGAAATATTTCTAGTCAATTTACTCACCCCTTTATCTCTGTGTCGCAAAAATCTCAGGGAATCACATAAAAAAATCTTCACCACATTCACATCACCAGACACTCAAAAAAATTGGATCTACACTGTCACACTCGGTATTAATTTATCCTTCACAAATAAATTGTCTAAATATACATTTTCAGTCACTGTACGAGAATAGTGCGGGCACCCGAAGAGCGAATTTTTACTGGCTCAGTGACGAAACGCGGGGACGTGCGAACGGCGCGACGATCCGCGGGCGACTAGCCTGGGGCTTGCCTTGATCAAAAGCGCGGGAAACGCAGACGAAAAACGCGCGAATTTCACCACCGCCATAATGTATTCGCCGAATTCGCTTTTCAGAGTTCCGCGATCGAGGGGTGGAATCAATCGTTTTTTATTACATACGATCTAAAATTCAGCTGTGGCGAAGCACTCTGCAAGTTATTCGACTAATTTGGATTTACAGACTTCTATAAAAGGCGTACTAAAACTGAGGCTTGTATTACTGGGACTAAAATTTAATAAAGATTCAATCATCGTTGAATTTTTAGTCTTCGTTTCGCTTACATTTCTAACTTAATCAGGCTGAGTGCATGCATTAGTGTGCATAAACGTTTGAAAGAATGTAAGCCTTTAAACGCGAGTCTATCAGACTCCGTAATGAACCTTTTTTGTTTCGAGCTCTGCATTGCGTCGTTATGCGCTTATTTCGACTAATGAAATATGAAATGACAAAAAAAATGTTTTTTACTTAAAATTTTCGCTTTTATATTTTATATCACGTAGATTTATTGTTTTATATTGGCACACAAATTATATATAATAAATTCACGAGTGTCATAACTGAATTTCTCAAGATCGTGCTGGTAGAAAGTGGTCGCTATGCCAATAGTATTTACATTTGTATTTATAACCTTAGTGTTTATGATCGTTTTACCTTATGAATGGCTAAATTATTTTGCTGATTTTAGACATTATACTACGTACTTCAAAATCTTTGAAAATCTATGTCTTATTTTAATCAAAAGTATTCAATTTGCTGCTCTCAAAACGGGGAAGGAAAACATCGTGAGGAAACCGGCATGTCTTAGAACCCAATATTCGAAGACATTTGACAACTACCAACTCGCACTGGGCCAGGATGGTGGATTATGGCCGACTCCCTTCACAGAGAGGAGGCTTGTGTCCTGTAGCCTTTTGTTATGGTATGCTATCTAATTTGCGGCCAGTTATCTATAAAACCCTGTATCGGGATAGCACAAATTAGTAAAAACCACAAAACGTTTAAACGCTGAACTATTTTATCCATTTTTTTTTGGTCGAGGTTGCCATGGAAAAGGATACGAGGGGGGACTGCAGGGTAACATAAAAAAAAACAAAAAAAAAAACGAAATCTTTGTCCGCGCTGATAATATGAATGTCAAACGTTAGAGTAAAAACGTTTTCATTTCGACAGTCACGTACGTGTCTGACTATGCTTAAGGACAGTTGGTAAATGTCAATGTTATCTGTCAATTTAGTTGTAGCGTATAAAACGTATTTATTTTTAGCTAGATTTAAATGTTAGCGTAGAACGAATTTGATACGGCTAGAAATCTTAATGTTTGGGATTAGAATTGTCAGTCGCACTTTCTAAATAAATAGTAGTGAATATAGTAGTAGTTCTGAAAATAATTTTGAGGGGAATTTTTCTGTGTGGTTTTTAGAATTAGTGTATGTTTGACCCCTGATTTCTTTGTCACTAAAGTCTGTTTTTTAATCTCGTAGACTAATTTGACATTTCAAGTGATTTTTGTTTGTTTTTGTCAATTTGGAGTTTGACATTTGCACCTGTCAAATTAGTCTACGAGATTAAAAAACAGACTGTAGTAACATAACGCCTTGGTTTCTCGAAAGGCTGGGCACCTATAGTACACACACATTTCGCCAGTTATGTTATGTAGTGATTGTTGTAAAAGAAATTATGTGGTAATTAAACATAATCAATTAAATTAAAAAAATATATCTTTGATTGTTGATTACAGTGGGCTTGCAGTAAAATAAATAGGACCTAAAAGTATTCCTGTTCGGAAAATAAACTTTTTTTTTTTTTAATTGTCACTTAAAATAAATAAATGGGTATGTGTCAAAGTAAACACAATCTTGTAGAGTGTAGAACAATAAAAAAGGGTGCCGGTAATAATGTGATGTTATAGATATATCTGCTATTGAGCTATTGAAACAAAACACTAAGGGTCTTACCACAAAAACATAGACGCTTGTTCAACGCGTGTTTATTATCAGTTTTAAGTCAAACTCCATAGAGAAATGTCATGGTTAAAAGGTGTTAGGCTAAACAACTGATAAACACGGTTTTGTGGTCTTAAGGTAACTTTTCATCACTCAATCTGAATGTATTGTTTTCAATCAGTTTGGTTCAATTATTTTGTTCACCCGAGCAATTATTTAATTTTGTCAATGCGATAAAAAATTCACGGCAGTAGTATATACTACTGCCGTGAATTTTTATAATTATAACGAAATTTGGAAAACGATCACAGCTAAGAAGGCTTTACAAGTTAACGAGTAATTAGTTGACTAAATTAAATTTGCAGTTGGAGCGTATGGGAGAACATGTTTTTTCAACTACAATGCTAAGTTTGTTCTTGGGATAAATTCATCCCAACTACGGAACTCTTCATTGTGCGTGGTCCGCACCGGTTTTACTCATTTTGGAATTCTGTCTCGCTATTTAAATGGGTACATTTTTTTATCAATATCAGGTAGGCTATATTGATGTTTATTGGCTGTTTTTACCTTCGCGCTGTGATTATTCTACCCTAACAGGCTAAAACCCACAGATCAGCTTAGTATGTAAATATTCTGTCAAAGTTTTGAAGTAGGTAATTGAATTTTAGATTCTGTTTTCAATTCGTTAACTGAACTAGGTTTGGGCGGGGCGCGTCTGGCGTATGCTGGATAGTTTATGGGTAAATACAACGACGGGATAGGAACAGCCTTGACCAGTCAGTTTAGCTTGACAGTTTATAAAAATACTGATGAAATATGTGAAAAACTGAGTAGATTCTACTGAATTTTTTTAATGCTATCGAAATGATTAATTTCTTAGAATTTTAGTTTTGCTTTTTTTCTATTGCTGAAGTAAAAGTGATTAACAAGTAATGCTTATGTACAATAGTAAATGATTATACAAATAACTATTTATTAAAAATAATTATGTCTGTGAATGTTACCACTGTTATTTGATTCATGCATATAAACCACAGTAAATGAATAAATATACAATTAACTATTTATTTAAAATAATTATTATGTCTGTGAATGTTAACACTGTTATTTCATTAAATAAATTATTAATAGTGATGCTTATACACCATAGTAAATGATTATATTATACAACTAACTATTTATTCAAAATAATTAAGTCTGTGACGAAAATAATTCCGTTTTAAACTATCCTTGAGTTCGACAATTATTTAAGCTTCTCGAACTCAAGGATAGTTTAAAACGGAAAGAATCTTGTTTACCAATGTCAGACTATGGTAAGTCAGTGATATCTTAAGCCTTAAATTCGCATGATAAATAGGTATATTTAAGAAGCGGGTATTCGTTCGAATACCCGAAGTTACCTTTGCAAAAATGAAATCTCCTCCACCTTACGAATATCTCTTCCGCTTTTTCCACAACAAGGCAGAGAGACTCTTTTAAGAGGAAAAAGGGTCGGTTCCCTCTCCATACAACCGCTCTCGCCTTCTTCTGCTTTCTCTCTGATTTATGACCTTAGAGCAATGATTGTACAGTAAAATAAATAACAACTAGTTCTATGCCCCTATGTTTTCCGTTTTGATGATACATTATCAGTAGAAACACAGAAGTACAAACCCTCAGAAAATGCTAAAAATTAACAATAGACCGCTGTCATCAGAGCCCTATTGTACAAAATGACTATTAATGAAAAAATAAAAACGTAGGGGCACAATAAATATCCTTTTTATTCAATTTATAAAATATCATTCAAATTGGTCCAATATTGGAGGTGGAAATAGACGAGAGCAGAACCACGAATTATAACTTTTTGTATGGAGAAATTACCGACCCTATTTCCTCTTAATATTTTAATTTAAACTTATAGTAGTATACCTATTTACTCCACCATTTCCCATGAAAAGGTGACTGCACTCGACGCTATTGTTAACCAGTTGATGGGCCATTTGTTGCCAACATTACATACAGAGTTGTCTTAAATGTATACTGTTGTGTTGACACACTCTAGATAAAGGCAAACGTCATGTTCATGACTGTGTTAAACTCTAGTGTGGTGTATGTTGTAACTCTCCATAGTGACATTGAATCTATACATTATACATACATAAATAAAATTGAAGTATCTGTTTATAATGCCAAAATAACATGCTTTTAACGAAATACCTATTAAAGTTTATACGGTAGGTACCTACATAAGGCAAAAAAACTATTTTTAATTTTGTTGTCTTTTTGTCAGTCTGTTTGTTCCGGCTAATCTCCGAAAGGGCTAGACCAATTTTGATGCGACTTTTACTGGTAGATAGTTTTTTTTATAAGGACTAGAGTTGTATTTTAGACAAAGAATTAGGACCCACGCGGGCGGAGCTGCGGGCAACAGCTAGTTTTAAATAAATGAGTTACTATCAAAGGGATAGGCAGAGGTATATTCACACCTTTTACCAGCTATGTTATTAGAACCGCCGCACGAGTAGGTCATAGGTTTGAACCCAGACAGGCGCTATATCTTGTGTTAATTATTTCATCTCCACTGCTCTCAAAACGGTGATGGAAAACATCGTGTGGAAACCGGCATGTCCTAGAATACATACCATATAAACCATTATACAATATTTGTAAACCATATATACCATAAATGATGCTAAAACCTCGTGCCCAAAACGTGTAAAAATTAAAAGAACGCGACTCTAGGAATTTCGAGCGGGACTCTAGGGATGGTGCGCGCACGCATCTCTATTGGAAAAAATAGTTTTGCCCCCGAACAGCCTTTTCATACAAAAAAACATTCTTCAATCATCACTTTGATTCTATTTTTTTGTCATGTCCTCGTCATTGCAAGCCAGTTATCATAATTATCATTAACTTACTGAAAGCAGGCTTCAAATTACGTCATTCAGCGTTTGAAAGACTATAATGTACATAATTATGCTTTTGTTTTAAATATGAAAGGTAATGATTACTTGTATTGTTAACCGTTCGTTTCATTGTAATGGTTTTGCGGAATTCTGGTTTTAAATCGTGTTGTTGGACATTTTTAAGTTATTCTATAGGTGAATAACAAGTTAACTTTGTGTTCTCGTTTCAAAGACCGATTCATAATAGTGTGAGCAGTCAGTGGTGGCCCAGTGGTAACGGCCGCGACTTACGAGTTGTAGGTTCGAACCCTG
The DNA here is from genome assembly GCA_948473465.1 of Lithophane ornitopus. Taxonomy (NCBI): domain Eukaryota; kingdom Metazoa; phylum Arthropoda; class Insecta; order Lepidoptera; family Noctuidae; genus Lithophane; species Lithophane ornitopus. The sequence continues at coordinate 5,179,707 of OX419636.1, forward strand.
CCAGGCGCTTTACTTTGTGACAAATATTTAATTATCACTGCTCGTAAAACAGTGAAGGAAAACATATTGAGGAAACCGGCATGTCCTAGAACCAAAAATTCGAAGACATGTGACATCTACCAACCCGCACTGGGCCCACGTGGCAGATAACAGCCCACTCCCTCTCGAAGAGAGGAGGCCTGTGTCCCAGCAGTGGGAACATTGGCTGATTATGCATGCATGTCAAGCAAATTCCTACAATTCAGTATCTAATGATTAGTTAATATTTTACTAAGCAATCTTATTTGAGCAGTTATGATTGAATCCTCACTTATCATAATTATTACAAATGTGAAAGTGAGTTTGTTTGTTTCGTACACTTTCACGCTAAAACGGCTGAACGGATTTGGATGAAATTTGGTATGGGGATACTTTCGACCCTTGAGAAGCACATAGCCTACTTTTTATCGACATACCGCGGCGGGTGAAGCCGCAGGCGTATGCTAGTAACAAATAAAAAGGAACTTTCAGTTAACAAAACATATTTAAGACTAGCTTCCGCCCGCGGCTATGCCCGCGTGGTATGTTGATAAAAAGTAGCATATGTCCTTTCCCGGGATGCCATCTATCTCCTTGCCAAATTTTATCGAAATCCGTTCAATGGTTTAGGCGTAAAAAGGTAACATACAGACAGACAGACAGAGTTACTTTTGAATTTATAATATTAGTATGAATAGCTTCTAGAATGTAAAATATCTCCCCATTATTATCCTTTACCAGTAGGTACAAGTCAGTCAAATTGTGATTGTTTTTCTCTTGGCCAGTAAAGATGGAATCGTTTCTTCAAATTGACGTCACAGTGCAAAGTCACATTGAAGGGACATCATCATCATAATCATAATCATCTGAAAGATGTCTATCAATTGCTAAACAAAGAACTTAACCATTGATTTGTATAACCAAACAAAGCTAATACGTGTTCGTCCAAAGAACGATAATGAGTGATTTTCAAACAAATTCCATTCCAACAGTGTTTTTTTTGGAAGTCGCTTATTTTTATACAGTCATTTTCATTCAAAATACTGGCATGATGGGATAGCAAGTAAAAATCAAACTTAAGGCTTAACTCAAAACTTCATAATTATTCCTTGACTGTCCCTATTAATTAAAGTTTCCCAGAAACAGTCGATTACACAAAGTAATTTTCGCATCGCGAACTTTTTAAACATGCAGAATGAGACGTTACCTCATCAAAATATTTAATAGCGATGTTCAATAATAAATAAACATTTACACATAAATAAATAAACTCACGCCTTCTTCCTATGGGGGTGGGCAGACACTACAGAACACCATCTGCTACGACCTTCTATCTTCTTTTGCTTCGTTTACGCTCATTAGCAATTCCTCTAAAAGCATTTCATTTCCTGAATTTCCAGCTGTCATTAGCAATTTCTCTAATTTGACACAAAAGCAATTTATACTATGTGGATCATTTTACGAATCTCCATAGAAAACTGTCAAACAGATGAATTATTTCGTAATATGAATCGCAAGCAGATCATATTATGAATTTTCAGTTTGTGTAATTTTACGATGATTCATAATATTTTCATATTATGATTCTGCTAAAGTGACTGTTTTAAGCCCCCTAGTTATGTAGTATGTCAGTACTACGCACCTGAGCTTTCTAAAGAACATCATAAGGTCATTTATATGTATGTCCTTCGAGGGCGTCCCCTTAACTCCCTCATAAACATTTACTTTTCCTAAAAAAAACTCTTAACTCAATCCAGCAACTTTGGAAACCATTCAAACTATTACTCACACTACAGAAAATGGTTGCAAAGATTCTTCGGTACAAAACTCGATTGCTGAGTAAATTAGTTTTCCTAGGCCAAAGGGAATTCAAGTAAAACGTGTTAGGTTAGGAGTAACGTTCGATAAAGCCGGACCAAACTGGTTGATCTTGTTATCAAACACAGGCTACGGGCTAAAGTGATTGGTGTGCGAAATGATTTGAGAAGCTGGCAGGATTTCTTGTTTATTGAATTAGAAAATGAATTTATAGTTTCAGAAATCAAGATTTCATAAGGGATTTCTCGAGGGCCGATAATTTTACCTTCAAATGTTTAGTTATCTGAGGAATATAGTTCGCGGCTTGCCAGTTCTTGTGTAAAAAAAAATACAGAAAATTATCTGAATTTAAAAAAATCGATCCTAAATCTACAAAATCAGCAAAGCTCTTCTAAGTCGCACATCAAAATTATGTTCGGCTAGCTAGACCTTTAAAAATACCTGACATAATCAAGATATTTATCCGATTCAGCTGAACTTTACTGAAGGCAAGAGCTGAAAAAGCCTTTGTGAAAAAGAAAAATTGGATTTTATGATTTGTGTGCTCTGTGCAGTTACAACAGACCAGCGAGCGGGGTAAATGCGTAACACACTCACAATCCCAATGACATTAATTTTGACAATTCAAAAATATTCATTGTGGTATTAACGTTGGACGTTAATACCACAATGAATATTTTTGAATCGTCGTCCGTACTTGTAACTTTCCACAAACAAATTCTTCTCCAAAGCTCTTTGAGGCTTTGATGTTTTTTATCAAATTCAAATTCAAATTCAAATTCATTTATTCACGTATAAATAGAGTAAATACAATCGGTGGTTTCCATGTTACATTATTTGGTCTTATAATTCTATTTAGCCTGTGGTATGGCATGTGAATCGTTTTCTTAAAAGTAAAAAGGAATAAAGAAATATAAATAATGGTTAGTCTTAGCCCGTGGTCTTAGCCAATACGTGTCTCCGAAATTCATAGTCTTATATAATGTCAATAAAATAATTATGTGCCTGGTAAAATACATTGTCAAATGCCAATAAAACTCAGTCATTTCTACGTTGAATTAATAATACACAACACACATTATTTAAAATATTTATATATAGAATATTTTCCTTATTCCTGTAGCCATTCATTTACCGAGTAAATCATTTTTTTAAGCAGTAGCTCTTTAAGCTTTTTCTTAAATTTTGGTAGGGGGAGATTTTGAATGTCTGTTTGTAACCTATTATAAATTTTAACGCACATAGCTGAGCAATTTTTTTTGAACACCGCAGTCTTTGGTGCAAAATCTAACACTAGTCGCTGACCATGTCTGGAGTTACGAGGGTAGACATTATCCCGTGTATAAATATCACGAGCTCTTACAAATAGATTAGGATTGGACTTTACGAACACACAAACTTCAAAAATGTACATACTCGGCAGGGGTAATATCTTGAGTTTATTATAGTGAGGTTTACATGACTCATAAGGAGGAGTACCAACAATTGCTCTTATGCATCGTTTTTGTGAGAGAAACGCCCGCTGGGAGTCTGTTGAGTTTCCCCATAGTATTAACCCGTATCGTAGCACGGAAGCTACATGGCCATGGTATGCCAACAATACCGTACTTTGGTTAGACGTAGTTCTTAGTCTGTTTAGGACATATACGAAAGTGTTAACTCTCTTGCAGACTCCGTCAACGTGTCCTTTCCAGTCTAGGTATTTGTCCATGGTGAACCCTAGAAATCTTACACTGGTAGATTCATTTATTTTTATACCGTCATATGAAATATGCCTTGGAACAATTTTTGATCCACGGGTTTGGAATTGTACAAAAGTCGTCTTATTGATATTTACTTGTAAATTGTTCCTTACTAACCACTCTATAACTAAATCAATTGTATTGTTTATATCAATGTCAAAGTTATTATTAATTATACTGTCATATGCTAATATTATTGAGATGTAATCTGCAAATAATATACATTTTTTAGTAAGAATGTCAGGTAAATCATTAATATATATAAGAAAAAGGAGGGGTCCGAGGATACTTCCCTGCGGAACGCCGTAACTGTTAACAAGATACTCAGACCTCTCTTGTTTTACCGCTGTATTATGTTCACAAGGTATTTCTACACATTGTTCGCGATTACTCAAGTATTGTTCTAACCATTGTAACGCTGGGCCTCTGATACCATAGTTCTCCAGCTTTTGTAGAAGCAGATCATGAGAAACGAAGTCAAATGCTTTTGACATGTCAAAAAATATTACTATTGTCTGCTTTTTCTTGTCAATGTTTACTAGGATATTGTGTACTAAATCGAATGCAGCAAGTGTAGTTGATTTTCCCTTTTGGAAGCCATACTGTTCATTTTTAATTAATTTGTACTTATTCAAATACGAAGATAATCTTTTATGCATAGCCTTTTCAAATATTTTAGACATGATAGGGATTAAAGTTATGGGTCTGTAGTTACCCATTTCTGTTTTCTCTCCTTTTTTATGCAATGGCTTGACTACTGACTTCTTTAACCGGCTAGGGAAATTTCCTTCCTGGAAGGATAAATTTATCAGGTATCCGAGCACGGGGACAATACTGACGACACATTTTTTTTAAATATCGGTTGTAATACCATCATAACCGACAGAACTTGTATTGTTTAAGGACATAATAATATTTACAATTTCAATGTCTTCTATCGGTGTAAGAAATATGGTATTGTTTGTACGGTTTTTATTTGTATTTTGTATGTTATTATTATCACTGTTCGATAGTTGTATTAGGTAATTATTGAAATGATTTGCTATGTCATAAGGATTGGTTACCATACCATTGTCAGTTTTTATTTCATTTATGAACTCTTGAGTGGCCTTATATCCTATATCATCATTAATGACTTTCCACGCAGCTTTACATACATTCTTAGATTTTTCAATAAAATTGTCATTAGTGATTTTTTGCGACTTTGATATACAGCGACGCAATAAGTTTGAATAGTTGTGGTACTTAGCTTTATTTTCTTTTGTTCGCTTAGCGTAAAATTTAAATCTTAAATGTCGCTTGGTTTTACAGCTGAGTCGTAGCCCCTTAGTAATCCATTTTATATCCCTATACTTTGTGGTAATCATTTTCCTAATTCTTGGGAAACATAATTCAAAAAATAAGCACAAATCGTCATGAAAGATATTAAAGGCTGAGTTCAGGTTAGGCTGGTTGTAAACACTGTCAAAAGTTAACTTGTCTAGACTTTCCCGAAATTTTCGAATATTATCCTGACAGAAGTCTCTTTTTGTTATATAATATTTCGAAGACTGAAAAATTTTGGTTTTTATTGTCACGTCTAACAACTGTGCTGTGTCGTGGTCGGAAAGTCCTAGTTTCAATATTTTACTAGACGCTTTTTTAACGTTACTAATTATATGATCTATGCAGGTATTTAGTCTTGTTGGCTCATTAATATGCATTGTCAGATTATAGTTATGTATGATGTCCTTTAAATTTTTGACAGCTTTACATACTTTGAGCGTGTTAATATTAATATCACCTGCAAGAACAATTTTATGTTGGTTGTATTTGCTGTTAAATAATAATTTATATAACAGCGTATCAAAATGCTTTAAAAATAACTCAACATTTGATTGAGGTGTACGATAAATACATATTATCACAATTTTTAAACTTGGCACCTCTATTCCACAGCATTCGAAGATCGTTTCACGAGCAAAGTTTTGTAAAATATTTATTTCTTTGTACAATATACCTTTCTGAATGTATACGCAAGTACCGCCTCGCCTTTTTTCCCTACAGTATGTTGATGCTAAGTTGTATCCAGTTATTTTGGCATTTTTTATATCATTTTTTCCTAAAAATGTTTCACTGAAACATAGTACATGTGGGATGATTTTTGTTACCTGTAAATTTGTGAGAGTCAATTCAAGAATATCTTTTTTGCACATTAATCCCGCTATATTCTGATGCAAAATATGAAAAAACGAACGTTTATCCGCGTTAATGATATCAAATTATGATGATTTTTGTGCGGTTTGTGGTCACTCATGTACCTAAATTAGTTGTTATTATTACTGTTATAAAAACAGCAATGGTTTATACTTCTTAATGTGATTGTAAGTTACGCAATAGGGGTTCCGAAAAGAATTAAAGCAAGTAAATATAAACCTACATTTTAAATTGACTGATTGAGATCTCTTTCCTTTATTTACACTTATACAAATAAAGGCAAGTACCCAAAGTATTTCACACGGATTTTTGGAACCGAAATAAAAGAGAAAATTCGAAATTAGTCAATTATCCGTTACGATCCGGTCGCAATTCCCAGCTGTCATTGATGGCGCTATTTCGCTTTTGCTCCTAACTGTACTAACGTATTGTCTGTTATTATGTGCCCGATTGTACTCCAGGAGATGGCTTCGTTTTTATATTATATTTTTTTATTTTGTAGTAAAGCAGCTTTGTAATAAATAGTTGACCGTAAGAAAAATACTTTATGAATTTTGTGTGGTGGAACGATTGACTAAAAATATTTAAAAAATCAACTTAATTTTGTTAATGATTTTAGATCAATTAATATTTTTAACAATTATTTGCTAGTTTAGCGAATATAATAATATTCCGACAGAAGTAATAAATAAAGTTTCTGTGCAGGCAACACCGTAGAATATACTCACAGATTTAACAGAATAGAAACTAGAGTGCGGTCAAGATAAGTCTGGCAAGTCTGCGTGCGACTGGTAGCGTGCTTAATTCTATACCGTAATATTAAAAATATAATATTAAATCTATATTAAATGTCTTTCAACTTTCTCGGGACCCAGGGGTCCCGGACTTTTGAAAGGCGTGCGAGGGGCCGAAGCCAATTCTTAGAGGCCCGTCTAACGGGCCTACCGACGATTATCCCTGTTCGCACTATGCAAAGGCACCCAAGGACAACCCCCGGTTGGTGTTACTATTGCAGGTTATGGAAATAAAACAATGATATTGAACTATGGGTTTGGGTGGCTAAAGTGGACTGGTAACCTGGAACTATGGAAGGACTATGGCCCTTGCCTGATCAATGTTTTATATAATCTATATTAATATTAATTATGATATTATTAATATTAAATAATTCTGTACTTAATTTGACCTTACATAAACGCCAAGACGGCGGCATACTTATTAGTTCTGATTTCAGCCGCGCCCAGACTTACCTATCTTGCGAGCACTCTAGTAATAAAGTTACTCCAGCCGCCACGATAAAATGCCCCGTTTTGACAATAAAATTAAATTACGTTATAAAAAATGAAAAAAATATTTTGTGAATGTAACTATTTAGTTGAAATATTCATAATATTATTATTTGAGGGAAATAGACCACAAAGAATAATATTAATCTATTTCTTTTAATTTTTTTTTCATAGGATGGGTTTAATAGAAGAAAGTGATTGAACTTTTGACTGCTGTTTTAGTTATAACTTTCGTTGTTAATTTGAATGTTATAAATTAGAATATAAATAGTTTGAAAGATGCAATCAAAGAAGTTGTTAAAATAATCCCTTTTCAAAATTCATGAGTCAAAAGTCTGACTAACGAATAGTCTTAGCAAGTGACTGCCTGACCTTCACAACCCTGTTCTTGCGCAACGAAGGTCAGATAGACAACCTCTCTATTTTGAATACTGGTATTCAGCTGCATCTGCTTAGGTGGAAGCCGACCCAAACATAGTTAGGAAAAGGCTAGGCAGATTGATTTAATTATTTCATACTAATCTTGGGCTCATCGAGTTTTTTAGGACATCGCCAAGCGGTTGATCGACTCTCCACATGACCATCTTGACCTATCTATAATCTTGGCCTATTTTTAGGTCAAAGAATCAGCACTGCCATACTACGCCGCAATGATTATTTTTTAGGTATGACAAGTTAAGTCTATTAATGTTATATTTCGCTGTCAGTAAATTCCTACGAAAAAGTAATGTTGACCATCGAGCTTGCTCGCTGCGCGGTGATCAATGCGCAGATTCAGAATATTTTTACCCGACTACGGCGAAGAAAAAAGGAGGGTTATGATTTTGACCGGTATGTATGTATGTGTGTATGTTCATCTGTTCCCTCATATCTTCTAAACCACTCATTACAATTTGACAAGTGAGGTATCGTTGGAAGCGTCTTGATCATCCGCTGGTTATAAGCTATGTGACGTCACATTAAATTTAATATAGCGCCCTCTAGAGGACATAAAGTAAGGAACTAAAAAAAAAAAATTGTTTAATCGTACCATGTTGGGTATCAAATGAAAGGGCTTAATGAGCACATTTCAAAAATATATATATTATAGACCCAAACAAAAGAATAAAAAAAAATTAAGTAATAAAAACTAAAACCCAACTACGACTAAAAAGGTATAAACAAGACACCACAGACAGACAAATAAAAAATCCGGAGTCACACGTGTTAGGGCATAAATCGAACAGATTTCGTGTGACTCCGGATTTTTTATTTGTCTGTAGACGTGTAAGTCATTTAAACATTTATGTGACTTCGCTTTTATAATGCTAAAGTTTTGAACATGAAACTTAGTGCTAATGCAAAATGAAGCGGTTATGTAACGTGTCAAGAAAAATGTTTGCCACGAAATGCATCCATAAAAAAATCCATTTCATTAAAAAAAAATCCGTTCCATTCATTCCATTTAAGCACCCACGATTTGTACCGAATTCATAAATCAAAAACCAGGTCTATTATTACTATGTTCACGCTTGCCCACTTTCAAATCTAAAATACACTGAATAAATAATAAATCCATATTGTAAGTAAAGAAAATTGTAGTGTGTGGGCCGTGATTGATTTCGTTGAGGTAGTTTTCAAAAGATTAATGTTGTACATTTACTTTTATATGTATTACAATAAATACTGAAGATAATTACAAGATGGAAAACAAACCGTAACATAATTATCTTAATTTTTTGTTATATAATATTACTATGCTCTGCGCCACGCGGTTTCATCCGCGTAAGTCTCGATCCCGTTGGAATATCGGGATAAAAATTATTCTATGTCCTAGCCCAGGTTTTGGTCTACCTATTTGCCAACTTTCATCCAAATTCGTTGAGCCATTTTAGCGTGAAATGGTAATGAACAAACACATAAACAAACTCACTTTCATATTTATAGTTAGGATAAGTTAAGATTAAAATTGTTGGTATGTCAAATGCCTTATTAGGTAAGTAGTGATAAAAACTAACGCCAATATTATATTTTAATCTTATTTCTAGGGTTCCGAATCCAATATTTATGCCAAAGGGACTATATTTTTAAGCTGCCGCAAACGGTCAATCCGTCTCTCCGTGTCCCATTACTGTACCTGTTTTACCTAATGACAAAAGTAAAGAACTCAAAACCCAATGTCAAATAACATGAAACAAGTAACCCTGTATTTGAAATACGGTATTGAATAGTTGCGCTTATTTATAGCAAGATATTAAACTCAAACTTAAACTCAAAGCATTTATTTCAAATAAACCAATTACAGGCACTTTTGAATTGGCAAGGGGTCGGTCAGTCAGAAAGATGAAGCTAGTTGCCCATTCCAAAGCGTAGTAGGTTCATATGGAGAAGAACGGGCAAGAAACTCCACGAACACTCTTTTAAATCAGAATATTGTTACAATATATTGGTTACATAATTTATGTATTTATGTTGAAATTATACATGTTAGTACAATTTAGAGAAACGTGCACGCTAAAAGCGTCCATTATTAAACAATAAAAAACAAAACAAAACAATTCAAAAATTATAATAATTTAAAATAAGCCGTGGCAGCTAAGAGATGACCAGTCCCTACTAATGGCGCCCCTTCACGAACATGACGCATGGATCAGCACAACCATTTTGAAGGGAACTTATTGATCCAACACACTCGCCATCATCAGCGAGACATTAAAGTGAGCATGACATACTCTCAGTTGCCAGGACACATTCAAGTCAATGAAAGACGTACCTAGTAAATGATAGCTTTAAAGGACTTAGGTAAGTACAAAGTGCTCACACACAACAAATGTGTGCATTAAAAAAATCCTAGAAGCACATGATGCCCCAATACCAAGCCTATCTCTCGAACTACAATTGGGGGGCGTTTGCAATTAAACAGCACGAGTTCTACTCGATCAAGAGGCGGCGGCATGTCGAACACACACGTTCTGACGTATAACACTACATAGCCCAGAGCTACGTCCAAGCACCAAACTGAAGCTAGCTTCCACAGTTTTGGAGATAAAAGGCCTGTTTGATATTACAAAGAGCTGTCGAAAACAAATGAATAAAGACTTTTTAATGGTGATTCGTAATCGTTATTGTTGGTATACGTTGAATAGATTTAGGAGCTCGTGGCTCAGTACTAACAGCCGCATGGGTCGATCCATCAGAATTATGCTACACTTGCCGGGGTTGTCCGTGGATGGGTGACCATCTTTACATACCGAGACTTCTCCGTGCCTCGGAAAACACGTTGTGCCGTTGGTCCCAGCTGTCATTCGTGGATCCTTGACAGTCGTTACGCGTCGTCAGAAGCCCGGAAGTCTGAAAACCAGTCTTACCAAGGGGTATCGTATTACCCAGTTACCAGGTTGTGGAGGTCAGATAGGCAGTCGCTCCATGTAAAATACTGGTATTGAGCTGCATTCGGTTAGACTGGAATTTGACCTCAACATAGTTGGGAAAAGGCTAGTTATTATTCATAATCGCGTGGCAGTATCGATTAATCACACAGATTTAATTTATTCTATGAAGCAAGAATTTCCACTGATCTTGCCTATACTAAGACCGACAGCCCTATATATATCGATCTACCGTCACACCTGCTTCCAGTACTTCAATGACCTTCCTAACATCCAACCTCAAGTATACAATACATATTTAATGCTATACACGAAATATATAATATATCCTACGGGATTTGCGGCGACCGCTTAACACAACAATCCCGGGCAATGCCCTCTGGTATAGGTACTTAGCACGAAACACATTAGTTATGTACCTAAACCTACCTTTGAAGGAATCTTCTATGACGCATGTAATATTGATGAGAGTCTGTGGTAGGCTTGAACTAAAATGGCTGTAACTACGTACAGGTATCTGTGCACGTGTTCAAATTGTAGTGGATTTTGGACATAAGGATTGAATTATAAAATTACGCCTATATTCCCCGGAGGATTGGGCAGAGGTGTATCTTTAGCTCAACCACATTACGCCAGTTATGTTTAAGTCCCATTTAATAGGGGGCGAGCCTATTGCCATCAACTGGGCACCAATCCATACTCCGGACTGCTACTGAGAAGTTTCAGATGGAAAAACTCAATAACACTTTGCCCGACCCAGGAATCGACTCCAGGTCTAGCAGTTATACTTGCGACCACTATCCCAACGAGGCAGTCAGAACACTTCATTGTGCATACGATTTTTGTGGGCAAGTAACTACGTAAATAACACAAAATTATCTGTAAGTAACTACGCGGGTAACTATTGGTTATCGAGAGGTCTAGATCCGCAAGGAACAGCATTCTTAGTTGGTAAAATGATGCCAGTTAAATTAATACTTATAGCACGCAATTAGACTTTCAAGTCTCGGCTTAGCGCTGAAAATTCAATATCCAACAGCGCTCTCAATAGTGTTAGTGAAAACGGGCATAATTCCTGTTCGATATTTATTAATTTCATGGACATGGATCAGAGAGAGTCAGAGACTAAAGTTGATTAACAGTTTTTTAAATCTTTATTATTGAGCCGAATATTTAATTACTAGCTGCGCGCCACGGTTTCACCCGCGTAAGTCTCGATCCCGTGGGAATATCAGGATAAAAAGTATCCTTCGTGTTAATCCAGGTTATAAACTATCTGTTTGCCAAATTTCATCCAAATCCATTCAGTAGTTTTTACGTGAAAGAGTAACAAACATCCATCGATCCATACTAACAAACTTTCGCGTTTATAATATTAGTTAGATGATCGGAACAGAAGTCACATTAAAAGAATATTAACTCTTAGCTATTAATTGAATTGCTAAAATACAATGTATCGAATAGTTTTATGTAAATTTAGAAGATGTGCAAAAAAAAGCTAGTCAGACGACTTTTGTCGATAACTACAAAAGGGTCCTTTAAAAAATAATTATGAAAAACCTTCATTACTAAAGTAGTAAAAACAAATGAACATCAACCTGCCATTACCATGTTTAATATTCATCCCTGTGAGCGAGAGGGTCGAGTTGACCCCCTTAGCAACAAAAGTACCTAACAATGATGTCGAAACTTTAAGGGCTCCTTTCCCATCTGGCGTCTAGCCTCCCTAATAGCGATACACCAGATTTTATGTTCTAAGTTTGAATTACTAAGGAGGATGATATATTTTTAGAGTTCTTTTGAAAAGTGCAAAAAAAAACTAAGTTCGGCTAAGTATTCTGAAAGGATTTTGTTTTTTAGGATTCAGTAGAGAAATAGAAAGAACAGATTAATTTGTCCGTCTGTATGTGCCATTAGCCTGATAACGGCAGATTTTTAGTATGAAGCCAGCTAGAGTTCCTTCATCCTCTGCACTAAGAAAATAAATTACATTCAAGCTTATTAAAATTACAAAGTACGTACTACTATAACAGCTGTAAAAAAATACTTACCGAAGCCGAGAGTCACTTTTTCTTCCCGTCATTGTGGTATTTTTTTGTACTGAACCATACCTGGGTAACTTCTGATTACGGAGATATTGAAGGCTAAAGTTCCAACTAATACATCAATACCAGTAATCTAGAAAATAGCCAAGTTAGGAACAAAATATATTATCAAAAACCTTCACGAAATAAGTCGCACACTGATGCAAACAATGCGTCAACATTCTTTGTATTTTCATATACAGGGTGTAAGGGTAAACACCGTTGTCACTCAAAACATAGGTAGTTGACTTAAATGTAAAAATAAATGACCGAGTAACCACAAAAAAAAACCTTATTTTCAAAAGATTTTAAAAAGTTTCTATCCGACACCGTGCTCGCAAGCGAAACAGCTGACTGACTGAGGGAGAGGTCGCGCTCGCGGCTGGTAAGGTCACGTCTCGCGACCCCCATCCGTGTTGAGACGCAAATTCGTTGCCCTAGCGCATAGGTGAAAGGGTGAAATACTCGAGTAGTAAAATGTAATAAAAAATAAATAAATAAAAGTCTTTATTTTCCATTGATTTTACGTTTCATAAATGACACCAAACCACTGGTTTCAAGGATAACGGTGTTTACCCTAACACCCTGTAGTTTGAAAATGTGCCAGTTTGTAGGCTAGTTTCCTAAATACAAAAAGCTTTGTTTCCTCCTGTGTGCATTTACCTCACCACACCACACTATAACCACGAACTACCCACAATATGTGTACTGTATTGTAGACTGTAGGTCACAAAACAGTATATTCAAAGATATTACGTGGTCAGTACCAAGAAACTTTGCATTCAGTAAACGTTTGGCCTAAGTCATAAACTACAGAATTTGGCCAGTCAGCATTTTAGTCTATTGGGTTCCTGAGGGATCGTAAAATGAAGGTTTATAGTAAAATCAATGCTGAAAGTATATCTGGGTTAATGTTATGTCTAACAAACTTTGGGTACAAAACTATCCGCTATCTAAAACTAATAAAAGTAGGGTTTCTCTGCAAAGTAAACAGGAATATTACTAATTCATGATATGTGCTCAACAAAAATAATCAATTTTTTATTTTTTATGTATTATAAGATTTTTCTTGAAATCTTAATTAAATGAATACCTGCTCCATAGTACTATCCTAGTAAAACATGAACATCAATCAGCCTAGCCTTTAGCCAACTACTGTGTTAGTTTTTGTTTATGCTAAACCCGAAAAGAGGTCATTGTACTCATCATTTTGAACAACTTTTTCTATGGTTTGTTTAACTGACTTTGTCCGTGACCTCATCCGCGTGTTTTTTGTTTTAACAAAAATTATATATCCTATGACACTCGGCAATACTGCAGCTTGCCATTACGGAAAGAATTTTCGAAATCAGACTAGTAGTTCCGAAGATTTTCCCCTACATACAAACTAACACTATAATATACACCATTAAAATAATTTATAGTAAAGTATAAAGCAATATTTATGTAAAATAGACACAAACTACTTTGAACTTTGGAGTATAAAGGTAATTGATACCTTAGCTATTTGAATGCCTTATTAATTTAATTAACAGTTCTGTTAACGTACTCTGTAAATTTGATTTTGATGATTGAAACAGTGTAGGTACTTAACTATTGAGAACGAGCTTAAGGTTTGATAAACACTCATGGGTGTGCATGCAATTATAAGCCTTAAGGTGGTAAAAATTCTCAGACCGCGACCGTACATACATGCCTACATCATACTTATGGGTCAAACACATAACCCAAATTTTTTGTCTTCGCCTCAGTGGGGTAAAAACCGAAAGTGATTTTTCAGTGTTACTGTACTTTACAAGTAGGACTTTCTGCTAATAGGACCATTTGCGAATAGGACGATTTGCGAATAGGTCATTTTGCTAAAGTGTCGTTTTGATTATGGGTCGTTTTGCTAATAGGACGTTTTGGATGGAGGGAAAGTATCCACCAACCCACACTTGCCTCACGTACAATTACAGTCCACTCCCTCTCACACAGAGGAGGCCTGTGTCCCAGCAGTGGGAACATTATAGGTTGATTATGTTATATTAAATGTTCCTGCTGCTGAAATACAAACAAGTAAACCCAACAACTACAGCAAACAAACATGAATTCATACCAAACAGAACCAAATGTATTTGTAAGATAAACAAATCGTGTTATGTTTTTGATATTTCTGTTTGCAACAGGAGAGATTTTGTGTAGGTAGGGCAATATTTTAATTTAATGCAGAAACAGAGAAAATAATAAAAATAACAGTAAATAAAAATGAAACAATATTCGACTGTATAAAGAGCACTGACAAGTCTTAGTAATAAAAAGTGAACTAAAAGAGATGATAACAAGAGTATGTAGAAAATTAATAAAACTAGCTCTCAAATTATAGCACGCCATTTTGATTTTATAAAAGTAAAAACAAGCCTATAAGCATTGTACGACCAGAGGAGTCGATAGACACCTCACGTATTAATTAAAATTCATTCAGCCGTTAGCATCCTAACGGCTGAATGAATTTTGTTGATTTTGTTGGTGGGATTCTTAGACTGTACTGTACCCTTGTAGCATCTTAAAAGGATACAGTACAGTCTAAGAATTCCACCAACATCCTTACATATTATAAAACAATTAAAGTCCTCCACCGCGTCTGTCTGTAGTCCTATTCGCGATAAACTCAAAAACTATTGCACCGATTTATATGCTGTTTTCACCAATGAATAGAGTGGTTCTCGAGGAAGGTTTTAGTATATAATAACCGACATCCACGCGGGCGAAGACGCGGGCAAAGTGCTAGTACAAAGATAAAAAGATGAAACATAAAAAAGAGGTTCGACGTTGCTATGAGTTTTGACCTTTGAGAATTTTGGTGTATAAAGTTCATCATAAAACCACTTCATCATCGGCCTATCCTTTTCCCAATGGGGAAATATGTTGGGGTCGGCTTCCAACCTAACCGGATGCAGCTGAATACCAGTATTTTCCATGGAACGTCTGCCTATCTGACCTCAACAACCCAAATACTGGGTAGTACAATACCCCTTGGTAAGACTGGTTGTCAGACTTTAGGGCTTTTGATTACCCGTAACGACTATCAAAGATCTCGGATCTCTCTACAAATGATGTCAGCCTGGACCAACGGTTTAACGTGATTTTCGAGGCACGGCGCGATCTAGGTATGTAATGAATGATCATCCATCCACGGACCGACATCGGCAAGTGTTACTTAACCTTGAAGATCGACCTGTGTGGCTGTTATTTCTTAGCTACAAGCCCCTCTTCTTCTAGCAACTTGCACCACAGTATTGACGTGCCGAACAATACCAAAACTTATATACTGCTCAAGTGTCGCAGTTTGGGCTCTACTACCAAAGTCCTCATCAAACTTTCAGTCATTTAGTGTTCATGCGTTATCTCCCAAGTTTCTATAAGGCACAACAGGTTAATGTGCCAACTTAACGCGGCTTATGAAATATCTATTGGGTTTTGGGAGTGCGTCGTAAGGGTTAGCATGGATGATGTAATGTTTAACACGTAGTGACTTATTGGTGAATATTTTGTTTATTTATAGTTCGAGTGTTCGCTTAGCCCCATAGGAGAAAGGGTGAGTTTATGCATGTATGTAAATTATAGTTTGAAGTTTTATAGCTATGAATACATAGTGGTGTGTCTTCTGTTAAAAAAACAGACTGTGAATGATGTGTGTGTGTGTGTGTTGTTTATTTATAGTTCGAGTGTTCGCTTACCCCCATGGGAGAAAAGCTTGAGTTTATGTACATATGTATGTCATTATAGTTTGAAGTTTTATAGCTATGAATACGTAGTGGTGTGTCTTCTGTTAAAAAAAACAGACTGTCAATGATGTGTGTGTGATTTGTGTGTGTGTGTTGTCTATTTATAGTTTGAGTGTTCGCTTACCCCCATGGGAGAAAAGCGTGAGTTTATGTATGTATGTAATTATAGTTTTAAGTTTTAAAGCTAGTCTGCAAGGATGATAGTCTAGAGGTCTTTAAAAAAAAATAGACTGAATTTTACTATTACAGAAATGTTGTTATTCAATCAATTAATATTTTGAAGACTCTCTAGAATAGACTCTCTAGACTTTTACTCACTTTCTATTTTACTACAACTATGTGTATTCCTATCGTATATTTCCATTTTTCCCAGTGACATCATCATCATCTGCCTAGGCCTTTTCTCAACTTAGTTGCGGTTGGCTTGCAGTCTGATCTAACCGGAATCAGCTGAGTACCAGTATTTTACATGGAGAGACTGCCTATCTGTCCTCCACACTCAGTTACTGGGTAATACAATACCCCATGGCCAGCCTTGATAGCAGACTTTCGAGCTTCCGACTACCCGTACCTACTGTCAAAGATCTACAATTGAAAGCCGGGACTACCGGCTTAAAGTGCTTCCTGAGTCATGCAATGGATGGTCACCCATCCACAGACCGACCTCGGCAAGCATAACTTAACCTACGTTCGACCCGTGCTGCTGTCTATATTTAGCCAGAATTTCTATTCATCTTTCCCAGTATTACTTAGAATAGTTGAGTTTGAGTATTTTGCATAGTTGAGTTTTCTGTTCTTCCTATCCATGTTAGAATTTTCTTTTAATCCCTAGACTCCTAGAGGTACTTATGATATAGAGATACTTTCTATTTTGACCAACCGTTTTTTGAAAACCTCCTGCGGCAAAAATAAATAATATTATATTCTATTCAAAAGTTTGTAAATTCACAACACACGACTTACAACTCGTAAATCGGTGCCGTTACAAGGCCTGCACAGTCCCAGGCCACAAAATAAATCGATTTTAAAGTCTTAACATTATGGACTCAATAAATTATTAGAACTTTTACAAGAAGACTTAGCATCGAATGTTTAAGAAGTTCAACTTTACGGTTAAAGTTACCAGAACAAGGAGCGTTCACAAACTGGGTGGGTATATGTTTCGCTAGGTCCAATTACCTATTGGGTAGTGCTCGTATTTCCAGGAAGAATCCTAAGACCTTCCAATAGCGGGCAAAAGTTGGTATTAGAGATTTTAGATCGTGTATTAGAGTGCAATTACTGAGAAGATTCCAGGGCTTATCTTTGAACCTGCTAAGTTAGATGTGTGTTTGTAGATTTTGCTATGTAGTCAAGTTATTATATCGTAACTGTTATCATGTATTATATTCTGTTATCATATATTATATTGATATGGAAGCAAAAGGATTATCTAGGGATCGCAGTACTCGTGGCGTTCTGTAGTTTCACTTTGAGTAAGTTAATGTGGTTAATTGATTCAGGCGTGACTCTCTTTTCTGTCTGCGTCCAGCGCTCGGTGTGCCAACACGTCGCGTTCTGGTTTGCGACTGGTCAATCATCATCCTGAGGATGCCTCGTTGAGAGGTGAAGCACGTGTCAATTTCTTACAGGGTTTTTTATGACTCTTGGAGAATAGTTAAGCGGCATAGGTTACTAAATATATCTACGTCTATTTTATTATTAATGGCTTTATTCCGTTGTATGTTACTAAACCGACGACGGAGTCAAACCAAAGACAGAATCCAGGTCGCTACTGAAAAATCTTACAGATTTAGAGCGAACTAGTGTTCGCAACAGCGACTGCTGACAATTGAATCTTGGGTTCCCAGGCTCAAAGTTTTAAATCTATCAGATAATTTCAATAGCAGCCAGGGTTCTGGTTTTGTAAAATAGGCAATAGGGTCGCACTCTATATCGATGGATTTAAGCTAAGCATCACTAATGATATGTAAGTGTTCTGTTTATACACCTCTTAGAAAGAGGTGCATAATAGAATACTGAACCTTCTGTAAGACAAAGACGTATAATTGTTATACATTATTCTTTAGTAAATAAATAAATACTAACTTTATTTCCTCAATTTACATAGGATAGGTTAATATTTTATCCTCTCTACTGTGTAACGCGCGTTGACGCGCGGCTAGGGATAAGTGTATACCTACTTCTGGGTGGTCCATTACCTGACGCCGCATGGGCCACTTGAGATTATAACGGCGATAAGTGTTACGTTTTATATCGGAGATCTTTACAAAACATAAATGATAAATGATTTATTTCTGTAAGTAGGTTTGTACAAACACTTTTACACGTCAAACACATTTTTAAAACTAGATGAGGTCGGCGTTTCGTATCTGACTACTCTGAGAAGAAAGGCCGAAACAAACTCAGAGGTCATAGTCTCTTTTAAAGTCAAGACATAATCTTGGTCAGACCATGTGAAGACCATGTAGATTGGTGTCTGAAATGGTCTTTTGAGGAAAGAACCACACAGATTGAGTGGACCTGTCCAGTCAGTGCACGCATTTGTCAGTGATCATCCAGCTTAACTCTGAATTTAAGGAGCTCAACGATTTGACGAACAATACCAAAAACAGGACATTTGGATAGGCCGCATAAATTCAAAATCAAAATCAAAATATTTTATTTCACATAAGCCTACATGGGCACTTATGAAACGTCAGAAGCTAGGTGCACGGTTCCAATTGGTCGTTTCCTATGGAGAAGAGCCGGCAAGAAACTCCACGGTTACTCTTTTAAAAATAATTGGCATTAGAATATTTTCGATTTACAGTGTTAATAGTTATGGGAGGACAGTGTAGGCCTTTCAAAAAGTTTCAGGTAGGTTAGGCTAAGCCTACAATGTTCTCACATTCACAAGGTAGAAAAGAATCTATATAAAAGATAAATAAGATACTAAAGATAAAAAAAAAAACCTATTTAAACCAAATGACATGATTGCCATTACAACTGTAACAAATCTGATTAATTATCATGTCCACAAAAGCCTGTAAAGTATATTACTCAAACTGCCAGACCATGATTAATTAAAACTAAGGAAAAATAAATAATAAAAAGAAAAGAATGATCCACATAGTCTTCACATTCACAATAATTAAAATAATGTAATACTTTACAAAGTACATAATTCATGTCATTGTAGGTATACATAAAATGTCAATGTGAATATAAAATCCAGAAATAATCTTGGTCAGATCATTTGAGGACCATGTAGATTTGTCTGACATGGTCTTTTGAGGAAAAAACCATACAGATTTGGGTGGACCTGTCAGTGCACGCATTTGTCAGTCATCATGTAGTTCAACTCAGAACTTAAGGAGCTCAACGACACGACGAACAATACCGAAGAACGGACATTTGGGTAGGCCGCCTGTAGTACTCAAACTGCCAGATAAATAAAATATATAATCCACATAGTCCTCAAATTCACAATAATTAAAATAATAATAATATTATACTTCACAAAGTAAATATTCATGTCACTATGTATGTATATAATAATAAAATACAAAGTTATCAAAAATAACAAAATTCAAAAAGTAAATAAAAAAAAATTGAAAAAATTGGAGCAGCTCAATCCCAAGCCGTATAAATATAGTATAAAACGCTTTTTGGCACAACTTACGTTTAATAAATGTTTTGAATTTATTAAGGCTAAGATCTTGTACGTGGCTTGGAAGCTTATTGTAAAAGCGTATACATTGACATCTGAACGAGCCAAATATGCCGTAGGAATCTGAATCAGATAAGTTAGCTTCGTACAAATAGAAGCGAAGGGGTTTTTTTTTTCAGTCTACGGTCAAATAAAAATAAATAGGAAAATATTAAATTGAAAATGTTTTTATTTTTTTACATAACGATTCACTATTTAAAACTAATAAATAAAAAAATCAGACCAATGCAACAATTTATAAAAAAAACATTTATTATTTACCTGGCGCGCGGCCCGTCGCATCCCGTCGAACAAAGAGCCGAATTATTGTTTTTAATTGCATAAACCGCCGACTATCTCTACTAGCACCCAAGCTCAGATTAAACTTGTGTTATGGGTCCCAGGGATCTTTCTAAGCCAACCTTTTTACCGACTTCAAAAAGAAGGAGGTTCTAAAATCGACTGTATGTTTTTTTTTTGTATGTTTGTTACGCAATAACTCCGCCAGTTATGAATTGATTTTGATAATTCTTTTTTTGTTTGGTATCATGCTTCAGAGATGGCCCCATTTTTTTTTTTTTAATTAATTCCAAAAGTAGGTACACTAAAGAGTGAAAAATGACTTTAATTTCGGAAGTCGGTGGCAAAAATCAAAAATTCAAAACCATAGACACCGACTCCCAAATTAAAGTTATTTTAATTTTTTTTCTGTTTTTTTAGAAGTCTTGTTTTTTTTTTGTAAAAAGTTGTTGTACCTTCCTTGTATTCTCTTTTATTTTATGCCTCTATATTTTATTAACATTTGGAAATCCTCTCATCAATTAATGGTTCAGTGCATCTCGTTAGTTTTTCCTAAATACACAAAAAACTTTTAACATCGTAACATTGATAATAAGACTTATTTTCATGTACGTATATCCCATATTTGTTTAGGTATGTTTGTGCGAAACTAAATGTAAACTTTGACGTCAATTTTGGTTAAGGTTCTCGGTTTAAGGCCACAAAGTACGGAGTCACCGCCCCGGCAGCATAAAGGCTCGTGCAAACAGAAGCGATATCGCGGGCGCGACAGGCAGCGGTACCTTTGTCGTCAGAGGTACCGCTGCCTGTCGCGCCCGCGATATCGCGTCTGTTTGCACGAGCCTTAAATGAGTACTTATAAAAACTGGCCAAGTGAAAGTCGGACTCGCACACAAAGGATTCCGTACCGTATTAAAATCGAGCAAAAAATGCCGAAAAAAAAAACACTTTTTATATAATGGGGAACCCTTTTAACTACTTTAATTTAAGTAATTTTTATTAGTTGTTGTAATTGCTGCAACAGCAATATACAATTTGTTAGAATTTCAACTATCCACCTATTACGGTTAATGAGACAAACAGCCCGCTGACAGACAAACGGACGCACGGACAGGACGCTTGTAATTTGGGTACGGAACCCTAAAAAGGCTCCCGCAGACAGACACCAGTCTAGTAGAACAATGTCTAAGAAAACATGTTCTACCAGAAATTATGCGATTCTGGTAGAACATGGAAATTGTTCTACCAAAATCGCGTCACCGCGTCGCGACGCGCCTCTCTGCGGGAGCTTAAATTCGTGGCGCCGAAATTACGTTGACTGCACAACTTCTGTAACGGTCAGTCTTCTAAGACGTCAGCTTCTATACGTTATTAGTGTCGTGAGAGTAAACGGTGGCACGCTTGGTTTGTGTGGAAAGTGACAATGCCGCCTCTAGCAGCGACCACCGAGGCGCCTCTGCTTCCAGTCTAGCCGGATGCAGCTGAATACCAGCATTTACATGAAGCGAATGCCTATCTGACCTCCATAACCCAGTAACTGGGTAATACCATACCCCCGGGCAAGACTGTTTGTCAGACTTTCGGGCTTCTGACGACCCGTAACGACTGCCAAAGATCCACAAATGACAGTCGGGACCAACAGCTTTTTTTTTTTGAGCGTATGAAATCATCAAATGACTTCTCCCGGTCTGGGCGGAGCGGAAGGGCGTGTCCGACATTCACTGACTAAAACCCACCCGTGTTCCTTCAGTTGCCTGTTGCAAAGGGCCCCGGTATCCCTTTCGGACTTTCCCGCAAAGGGACCAACGGCTTAACGTGCTTTCCGAGGCACGGAGGAGTCTTGGTATGTAAAGATGGTCACCCATCAACGGACTAACCCCGGCAAGCGTAGCTTAACCTGATGGATCTACCCGTGCGGTTGTTATTACTTAGCCACGAGCTCCGTCCTCTGTGGTTAAGGCCCTTTTAATCAAACAAAACTGGCTGACAATAGACTCAGCAGCATCCTTCCAGGAATTTAAAGTACTCATGAACAACTTTTAGTAAGGGCCCTACTCTGAATTAATAATCCTTTTAATTAGATATGAAGTCATTCATGAATAGGTATTTTCGCCCACTCAAATAATGCCAATAAATTCAAAGTTAGCCTGTGAGCAAGATAATTTAAATAATTTATGATAGTTACTTATTTTGTTAGAAGAACAGTGGTAGCCTGGTGGTAACGGCTCCGATTTACGAGTTGTAGGTCGTGGGTTCGTACCCAGCCAGGCGTACAGACTTTGTGTAAATAATTTAATCACCACTGCTCTCAAAACGGTGAAGGAAAAAACCGTACGGAAACCAGCAGCAAAAATTCGAAGACTCAATACTCAATATATTTATTTGCATTCCACAATGTTAACTTAGGTGGTAGGTACATTATAAAATATACATAATTTTAGATCATTGTGGACCCTGTCGGGCACAGCAAGCTAGGATAGAGGAAGAGGGCTAATATTATATATTATTATTATTTGAAAGAAATAAATTATAGGTAAATGTTTTTCTACTATTCACTCCCACTTTAATTTTAGTTATTATTTTTGGTATTCATTTTTAATGATTCATTTAATTTATCATTAAGATATTCATTAATATTGTAATAGCATTTATGGATTAGGTATTGTTTTAGTTTATTTGTAAATATATTAGATTTTTGTTAATTTTTTATTGCTTCTGGTAGTTTATTATATATTTTAACTGACATTACTAAAGTGCTTGTTGAGTGCATTTTCAGCTTAGAGCCACCAGGTAGGTTTAGTCTATTTTTGTGTCGTAATGTATAACTAGTTTGTATGTTTTCTCGTGTAGTGAATAAGTGTTGGTTGTTTCTAACAAATTTGCATATTTCTAATATATATATACAGACATGTGACATCTACCAACCCGCACTGGAACCCGCCCGCGTGGAAGATTACGGCCCACTCCCTCTCGAAGAGAGGAGGCCTGTGTCCCAGCAGTACATTATAGGCTAATTATGCTGACTTATTTTCTTTACTTTGATAATGCCTAATAGAGATAAATGCACCGTAGAAGACACGCTGCGCCAACCGAGAATGAATTGGGAAAAGAGCGAGAATTATGACTTGTAGTACCTACTTACATTATTTTACTCTTGCACATAATAAAAATAAAATATAACAAAAAATCACGCCTTTTTTTTCACAAAAGCTTTTGCCATGGGTGTACTAATACCGAAACCTTGGCAACAGGCAACTGAAGGAACACGGGTGGGTTTTAGTCAGTAAAAGTCTGACACACCTTTCCGCTCCGCCCAGAGTGGGACAAGTCATTTGAGGATTTCCCACCCTCAAAAAACAAAGGACCCACATTTCGCCAGCTATGTTTAAGTCAGTATTCAGAGCCCAATTATACCAACCAATTACTTAAGTTCATACAATCTTCGACGCTAGACTATGTTGAAATCAATAAACCGATGATAGTAACCCAGTAGGGTGCAATTAATTCGTCTATAACACTAACGACTAACCACACTTAGTGGGGGACGCCCCAATGCTCACTAAATATGTGGACTCTAATGACATAAATATGTGCAGAAGGCCAGCTTTATACGACGATCAAAACTCACGCACATTTAAGTTAGGTACAGGTAAACTAGAAAGGGTATGCGCTTCGGTAATCTTCGTGTTGTCGAATTAGTACCCCCCCACAGAACATTTTCTTTTGACAGCTGTAGACACTTTTCACGTACAACGAGTGCAAGCGCATATACAGGGTTATTGGTTAGCGGTAAATGACCTCTGTATCCCCTTAACGGATTGCCAATGTATAACCATTAACTCATTTGTTTCGAGGTGTTGCAGCAGGGAACCAAGTTGTCGATATAACTCACAGAATAAGCAAGCTGAAGTGGCAATGGGCCGGCCATATTATCCATAGAACCGATGACCGTTGGGGTAGACGTGTTCTTGAGTGGAGACCGCGAATCGGCAAACTTAAGGTAGGACGGGCGTCCTCAGGCTAGGAAGTAGCAGCTGGATATGAGTTGCCGAGAATCGAGCTGAATGGCGTGCAATTCGAGAGACGTCCAGCAGTGGACTGCAGTGTGCTGATGATGATTCGTTTCAGAACACCTTACGTATGCATCTATGTGCGCATACATCTGAGGCCCTAGACAAAGTGACATTCTATCAGCGATAACGATGACGGAAAAGGCGAAAATGTATAGGACTGACATAAGCTATCGAAAAGCTTATGTCAATCCTGTTGAAAGTTGTTGTAGAAATACGAAACGCTTTGGAAGCGATTGTCACTTGTCTAGGCCCTCTGTTTTCGCTAGTTGTTGTTTGCCTTCTGTATTTATTTAATTTGTGACGTGGGTGAGACAAACCATTAATTTGTGTTTCGGTCAGTCCTGACTCCCGCCTAAGTTTCATCAAAGGTCAGTTTCAGAACGACGATTAGTGATTGATTCTGTCTACTTATCTTGATTACCTTGGGCAGATTCAATGGAGTTTAGGATTGATTAATTGTAGTGATAGTCTCGACTGTTATTAAACTGTTTGACAACAGTGTCATAACTATAATATTAAGTTATAGAGATAAGAAATAATATTCTCATGGATGGCTCATAAAGCCAATACTTTCTGATTGAGTGCACGCCTGCTCTTTGCTGGTTAGACTGGTAATAATATGGATGTGCTACCATTTATCACTGTTCAAGAGTTCACGTTCAGGTGTGAACGCTTTTTGAATATTTAGCGGTGTATTTATTGATCGAGATAGTTTAGGTTTCTTTATTTTTCGATTCTTACATAACATACATAATCAGCCTATAATGTTCCCACTGCTGGGACACAGGCCTCCTCTCTGTGAGAGGGAGCGGGCCGTAATCTACCACGCGGGCCCAGTGCGGGTTGGTAGATGTCACATGTCTTAGAATTTTTGGTTCTAGGACATGCCGGTTTCCTCACGATGTTTTCCTTCACCGTTTTGAGAGCAGTGGCGATGAAATAATTTACACAAAGTAAAGCGCCTGTCAGGGTTCGAACCTAGAACCTACAACTCGTAAGTCGCGGCCGTTACCACTGGGCCACCACTGCTCTTTTTCTCTTTTTCATTCGATTCTTTTTTTATATGAATCTAAAAGTGTGTCATTGTGTGATCGGTTTGTTTTCACTACTGAAGTAAATAATGTAATTTGGTGGAGACCAGCACGCGTAGCATGACCATCGTAGAAACGGGTTCGTTACGTGCTGTATATACCAATTGAACGATCAAATAAGTAAATATATTTTGGCTAACCAGTTATGTTTTATCAAAATCAAAATCAAAATATTTTATTTCACATAAACCTACATGGGCACTTATGAAACGTCAGAAGCTAGGTGCACGGTTCCAATTGGTCGTTTCCTATGGAGAAGAGCCGGCAAGAAACTCCACGGTTACTCTTTTAAAAATAATTGGCTTTTACAATATTTTCAAATTACAGTGTTAGTAGGCATGGGAGGACAATGTAGGCCTTTCAACAAGTAAGTACCAGGTACTTAACAAAATAGATGTTCAGTAAATCTACAGTCCAATAAGCCTACAAAGTTCTCACATTCTCAAAATAGAAAATAATCTATATAAAAGACAAACAATAAAAATAAAAATAAAAACCTATTTCAGTCAAATGACGTGATTGCTATTACAACTGTATCACCCCGAATACCTACGCTACGCATACCATCAAAAAGCGATAGACACAAAACACAGCATAGAACGAGGCACGATCCTAGCATTTCAGTATTTTCATATTCATGCCTTTCATTTATGACCATTTTGAACGCCTCTGGTTTGAAAATATCTGGATGCAAACCGCTTGGCTTTGATTCAAACGTTTTTTTGACGCAAAGTTTTTAACACTAAAGGTCGTTCTGTGCAAAATAGTAGACAAAAAACAAAAAATATTGTATCATACACATATCACCACGCCTGTATTTCCCGAAGGGTTGAGCAGAGGTGTACCTAAAAATATTGTGCTGGATATAATAAAACTAAAAACACTGAGAGAGCGTAAGAAGTAAGATTATAAACCTAACTGCTGAGCGTTGTGTTTTGGATTATAATTTATTGATTTGACAACTTATACTAGAATTTATTATTATTATATTTTATTGGAATGTTTTATTGCACCGACATTATATTAATATGACATTTTGTAATATAAACATGACATGACGTATTATGTAATTCAAACTATTTGACATATTTTTGTATTATTCTAATTCCTTAATTGTTACTTAAAATTAAACTGTCTTTTTTAATATGATTTGCATGCCCATGTGACGGTAAAACATGGAGCACTATTCGAAAAAGGAAATCATGTACTTATTACCCATGTTTGCAAACGAATAAATGATTTGATTTGGGTTCGATCCGAAGGGGTCAGGTTGCGTTTGGGTCCAAATTCTCAGTAGCAGCCCGCTGTATGGAATTATACCCAACCAGCCCCTCAATGTTGCGTAACACACTTTCAATCACTATCCGAAGGATGGTAAAACAAATTGCTAATCCAATGCTTCGCATGTTTGAAAAAAAAATCTGCTCAACAACGTAAATAACTGTCAAAATGAAAGACATTTCCAATGTACAGATCTTTCACTATATAACTTGTCCCTTGTCATCATGCTGGCACCATTGTTTATCAGGCTTAGTTTCAATACTAAAAGAGTTCAAAATAGCGATTGACAGAACTGTACTACCAATCGCGTCACGGGTCAAGTTATAATGGACAAATTGTACAATACTGGTATTTAGGTGCATCCGGATACACTGGAAGCCGATCCCAACATGGTTGGGAAAAGTCTAGGCAGATTGATTGTACACTTACAATGACGTTGTTACGCAATAACCTCCCAGGATTCAAATCATAAGGGTCGTTAAAATGCTGATGCATACCTGTTCACTGAACTGCTGGGAACCCCAAAAGGAGTGTAATATTATTGTATTACCTACTGAAAGTCGAACCCAGAACGACTAAAAGCAGTTTCTTGATGACGAACATGTTGATTTTACTCAAACCAACATGTAGACTGTATATGCTTCGTAAAGGAAACCAATAATTGTGTTCAAATAACCATCTAAGTCGATCAACATCGTTGGTTCATGTTTGTATTTAATTTAAATTCATCTCATACTAAACCGCTTTCGTGTGAAAAGTCATTATCGAATGTTTCGATATAATTATCATTCAAATATTTGGGGTGACGTCTGTCGTAAATACTGTTTTAAATTATCTTTCTTTTGTCAATTTTATTGGGTAAGAAAAATATGAGGTGCAGAAAACACAATAAGTGTTATTTTAAGCAAAATAATAATAATATCAGCGTTTTTAGTACGTGGATTCCGTACTATAACCGTACCCACCGTGGGTTAAGATTCCGACAACATCTAGTGAGTGACTTTTAGAAATGATCCGCTGGTGATACTCTTTTGCAGTCACTGACGATACGAAAAAGACTACTAAACTTCTAGGCACTTAGGGATCTCGCGCACTAGACGGCCACGACTACGACCGCGATCAGGTAAACTAGAAACCCGATACGAATCACGCACTTTCACGCAAAGGCCAACTAGCCGCACACCATACAATAACACTAGACGGCCACGACTGGCTGGAGTCATGGCCGTCTAGTGTGGGAGATCCCTTAGGCAGTATTATTACCACAATTGGCAATTACATTTAAAATTAATAAACTAACAGAAAAATATCGCTACAGCTTATCTATCAGGCATTATCTCTTACATTTTCCAACACCCACGCAAAGAGCGAACCATGGCAATATAATATCTGAAACCAACAATGTGGGAGAAAACTTATTATAGTTTAAAGATTAACTGACGCTGACCTAAGATTTAAATCGCTAGATTTGCCCTCACCGTACTTACAGTCCGGCCTTCGAGAGAATGCGTTCCTGACACCTGTGTGCTGTCACTTGGACAATTTCTAGTAGTAATAAGGATCAAATTCACATAACATATTATATGCGTTGGTATGAAACTGATCCTGCCAGGGTTGCGGGAAAATCCGAAAGGAATACCGGGACCTTGACAATAGGCAACTGAAGGAACACGGGTGGGTTTTAGTCAGTAAAAGTCTGACACGCCCGCCCGCTCCGCCCAGAGCGGGAGAAGTCATTTGATGATAACCCAAGCTCAAAAAAAAAATGGTATGAAACTGACAGGTGCGTCAAGAGCGCATTCTCTCGACGGCCGAACTGTAGTCACACGAAAAAGTGTGCAATCTGAGATGAGTGAGGTCACACATTATTTAACAGCTTTTCCATGACAATCGAGTCAAGCCACACTGCGTGATTGTGTGTTAGAGATGTCAAAACGAAACAGAAACGCGACAATCTTTTGACGCGATAGGGCGAATCTAACGATTTAAATCTTTGACGCTGACACGTCCAGAATGAAATCCGCTTAGCCAATCCCCCGTCCGAACAAAATACCGCAAAGAAAAAATTGTAGCAACGCAAGCGACAGTTTAATAATTTATTGCAGAAGAAAATAACTAGTTTCTAAACGAGAAAGGATTAGATTTGTCGTTCAGTAAGCGAATCGGATTTTCTTCAGTATAAAACTCGACTATTTCTTTGAAAATAAAGGTTGTTGGAAACTATACTGTACCATACGTTTTATTTCTGCTGACTGGTTTTTATGCATGCATTTGCTGTTTATCAATGTAAATTTTCAAAATTGTATTAACATTGGTAATATTTTCATAGAGCATAGCATGGCAGACCATGGGAAGAAGGCGTGAGTTTATGTATGTCAATATTTTTTAATTCATCATAATAAACATTTTGGTCGAAAGACGTCCAATGCCGGACACACGCGTCCCCCAGCACCGCCACTTCAACCGGTTCTGTGCTTATAATCGCATTCAGCGGATTCCTGCGGCCTTCACCAGGCCATTGGTCAATATGGTTGGAAGCCTTCCTACGTGTTCCGGTACGCGGTCGTCACTCCAGAACCTTTCAGCCCCATCGGCCATCTGTTTTGCGAGCAATGTGCCCTGCCCACTGCCACTTAAGTTTAGCAGTTCTTGGGTATGTCGGTTACTTAAATAAACCTCAGAATCATAATTATTCGTATATAATATACATGGACCTTCGTGCCGTATGCTACAGCATAGTGAGTGAAGGCCTTTAGACTAGTCCCAAGACTCGGAAACTTTGTTGAGATTACAGAATAAAATGTTCTATTAAGACGTTCCGTTATGTGCTGAGCCAAGAATTGTTCAAGGCTTAAAACATTTTTTGATATGGCTCCTTTTATTGATACTTCCAATAGCAATATTATGATCTGCTGATCATTCGTATTGGGTGATTTAGTTATGGGAATAAAATATTCAAATACTAGTCCGTTTCGTGTCAATTATTAACGGCTGTGTGGACAAAATATCGATGACCCAATTTTCGTAATTGCTGAACTAATTACTCAGCAATTGCTTAGTTTGCCAAGAGTTCATAGAATTTATTCTAGGTTTGCTTTTGCGTGAAGGTTTTGTACTGCTTTTATATTTACTTCTACTTAATGAAACATAGACTTTTTGAATTAACATATAATATAGAAAATAAAAAGCATTAATTAAAAAAAATTGCGCGTACGTCACGTCTACAGTGCTACACCGTACATGTGATACAAGTGAAACTTCTTAAATAAACCGGCCAAGTGCGAGTCGGACTCGCGCACGAAGGGTTCCGTACCATTATCTATAAAAACGGCAAAAAAAAACATGTTTGTTGTATGGGAGCCCCCTTAAATATTTATTTTATTCTGTTTTTTTAGTATTTTTTGTTATAGCGGCAACAGAAATACATCATCTGTGAAAATTTCAACTGCCTAGCTATCACGGTTCATGAGATACAGCCTGGTGACAGACGGACAGACAGCGGAGTCTTAGTAATAGGGTCCCGTTTTACCCTTAGGGTACGGAACCCTAAAAATAAAGAATAATAGAGATTTAGGTAGTGTAAGAGACAGATTGAAAGAGTTAAGTATAAATCTTTGTTCTCCCTCATGTAACGAAATGTGCGTAAACGAGACGTGGCCTCACTCTTCGTTCTAATTATTAAATAGCCGACCAAGTTTCACTTCAAAATCCTTTAAAAAAAATCACGCCACTTCGATTGATCACAATTATCAAGTCTTCGTTGACAGGCGCAAAAACAAATTAACCCTCAAACACCACGTTCCTTTTTTAACCAGAAAAACCGTACGGCAGCGGCACAAACCGGCCATAACACAAAACCAATCGGCGCGGATTCGAATGAAAATTCCGGTGCTCAGCCTATCCGACGTACCTACGGAAAAAAACATTTCTTTTTTCGTTCACCGTCGACCCGTTTATTGAAAGTTTCAATGTATTTTTCGTGTAAACTGCAGTTCAATGCATTCTACGTAGGCATGGGAGGTAATCCGTTTTAAATAATGACTGATACGATTGAAATATGTGACGGCGCCGCGCGAAATCTGGTGTACTTGTTTTTTTTTTGCTCAGAATTGAATTCGCGCTGTATCTCTTTTATAGGGTGGTTTTTATTATGTTTTTATACGTTATTGCGCTGGGAGTATAGGAGGGTTATTAGGGCCATCGTTGCAAAAGTATTTTAATACATATCTACTTAGGGGTCGCGCAGACCCTGCCAGGGTTGTGGAATAGTCCGAAAGGTATACCGGGACCCTGGCAACAGGCAACTGAAGGAACACGGGTGGGTTTTAGTCAGTAAGAGTCTGACACGCCCTTCCGCTCCGCCCAGAGCGGGAGTAGTAATTTTATAAATTTCCCACCCAAAAAAAAAAGGGGTCCCGCAGTCGGCACCAGGAAATCATGTTAATAAGGATCAAATTGGTAAAACACATATTCGTTTGTAAGAAACTGACTCAAGAACTCATTCTCACAACAACGGCCGGAATGTACGTTTAATACTTAGAAATAGAACCTAGCTGTCATAATCCAGACTAATTTGACAACAAACAGAACGTACGTTTTATGTCTCCTCTTCAACATCTTACACAACCCGTCTTATCCATCCTACCTGCGTGAGCGTTTTTCTTATGCTCGTCCTAGTGACGCACCGTGTAGATCACACTTTAGATCCCTCCTTAAATCTCATCCTCGTAAAACTAGCTTTTATTCTTATTCCTTCTCTGTTCATGCTGTAAGATAATGGAACTCACGTCCGCCTTGCATTCGTGATGTTTCTCTATTTAAAATTCGTGTAAAAGAGCATTATCTTTCCTCTCAACTATGAGTATATAATTATATAGGTACCTATAGTGTATTTATGTTTATATATTTAAGCTTTATGTATTTATTTAAGTATATGTTAATTTTCTTGCGTATACGTGTAGGTATATTTAATATTTTAGTTAAGACTTCGCATAATCATGTTTTTCTCTTCTTGTTCTCACACACTATTGTCTACATTTCTTTCTCATTTCGCAGGTCTCCTGGAAGAAATTTCTTAAGAAATAAGCAGTACCTTTGTACTCATGTTATAATTATGTCGTATTTCCATGTATTTTACTGTGTGTACATAAATAAATAAACAAATAAACGTACATAAAACGAACCCTTATTTAACACGAAGCTATTGATACAGGATGTGTCCAATTAATAGTTAATGTAGATGGATGACGAGATACATCATGTTCAATAATATAATCAACGAGGTAATGTGTTTGCCGTAGTCTGCCGTTGATTGATGGTGGGAGCACCCTTTAACCGAACGTGCCAGATTAATACGCAATCATCGACGGGTTAAGTGAAAGACGTGTCACGTAGGTTTAAGAGGGTTATGAAATTTTTGGGAAATATTTTTTATTGGTAGGGAAGAAAATTATGAAGGAAGAAATTTTCTTGTAAGGCCGAAGAACTCACTCGTGCCTCAATATTTATTTTGAAGCAGTACTTAATAGTTCATTGGAAGGTAGGTTCATAAGCGTCCTAATATTAAAAATAATTTGTTGTGCTTTGTACCTTTAAAACGTGTCATTTTGCATCCTCGTCAAATTCATTGAGGTCATTGTACTCATCATCAAGAACAACTTTTACTATGGGACCAAACCTGAAATCGCGAAAAAATCTGCTGCATTTATGTTCGCGTAACTCGTCAAAATATAGGGAACAGCTGATTATTTTTGACAATGACCTCAATGAATTTGATAAAGATGCAAAACAGATGCATCCACGGACCAACCCCGGCAAGCGTAGCTTAACCTGATGGACCGACCCGTGCGGCTGTTATTACTTAGCCACGAGCTCCTCTTCTCTCGCTCTCTTTGCTTCTTTCTGTAGTAATCATTGAAGCATTTTTTACCATTATCACCCAAAATTAGAAATTACTGTAGTATTCTTTGTTTTACCTAAACTACGCCACAGTTATTTAAAAAACTAGGTGTAAATCTAACTAAATGCGGCTACGTTCTTGTTTCTGTAATCATAAGTGTTTTTAGCCGAATTTTTCTAGCCTGTTTTATTCCTTGTTTGTTTTTGTCAGAGTAGCTTTAAACTCTGCCATTTTTTGTCACTATCTAACTTGTCAAAGTCCTCGTTAAGGCCGTGTCAGATGTAGCGAGACCCTAACTAATCTCAGTAGAAACAAAACCGGTTTTTGGCCAGCCGGGGCTTTGTCCCACGGTCGGATTATGCTGTATCTGCATAGATGGATGGAAATAGTGTACATTTTTTCAGTTGTAGATTGATTTACTTACAGTAACTTCAAAGTTATCATAGGATACATAGTAACAAGATATCAGGCAATACGTAATTTGCAAATAAAGGAGATCATTCGTCGACCATACATTTTTGGGCTATAATTGGGAAAATGCCAAACAAAAAAAAAACCTATATTCCGAAGGAGTACGTTTTTCTCTTGATTTTTTAATACTATAAGCTATTACTTTATTAGATTACTATTCATTATTTTAACTAAAACATACTGAAAATAGTATTTTTCAAAATCGTATAACAGCGCAGGGAATTGCCCTACAGATTTGGTCTGATAGTGAAAAGTGAAGAGAATAACATGTTCTAACGGAATATATAATCTTTTTTTTTTTTTCTTGCTTTCATTTTAATTATTTATCCCGAAATGAATGATCTCATTTTACTAGTGACCCGGCCCTGCTTCGCACGGGTTTTACGACTTGACAAAACATCGAGATTTAATATTTAAATATATATTTCACCTCACAAGCTCGGAAAGATTATGTTTGTCATTCGAAATCTGCGTGGAAAAGAGCATTTTCCCCGATAGCGTGGAAAGAGTTTTTAAAATTCGAACCTTTCTATTCAACATTTTTTTATACCGCCGGGTCGACTGATAATGCATCAATACTTATTTTATGTCAGAGCGCCAACCCCATTTTTAGAATAATCGCACTGGCCAGCACGAAAAAAATCGCTCAACGCGCCTAAAGAAGTTTTCACATAAAAAAACTTTATATAATTTTCTTCTGTATATTCAATTCACTTTCCACCATTTGGGTTTGTTTAGCAGTGCAGAGTTAGTGCAAGTGATACATAATGCCGAATTCAGCTTTCTTCCGGAAAAATTTCGCGAAAAGTACATAAAAGCTTAGGTACAATATTTTTGTTCAATGCATGGCAGACACCTAGCATTTTCCTCGCTTTAGTGAGGTGAAAAGTTGTGTGTTTCGCTCTGCAGCAAAGTTTTTCTGGGTCTCGTACCTTTGAAACCCTCGCAACTCTCAGGATTCTATATTTGAACCATCCGCTTCGCTCATGGTTCAATCCTAGAATTCTTCGCTTGCTCAGGTTTCAATACAGGTACTCGCGCGAAAAAACAACTTTGCAGCCTTGCATAACAAATAACTATTTTATTTTAGTATTTAAGTTAGTATAAACATAAACCTACAGCAATTACTTCTTGAAATGATTCACGTGATTCTAGTGGTCGCAAGCTTTACTGCTGAGCATGAGGTCCTGGTTTCGATTCCTGGGTCGGCAAAGTGTTATTGGGTGTTTCCATCTGGAATTTCTCAGTAGCACTCCGGAATCGGGATTTGTGCCTGATTGATGGCAGGCTCGCCCTACATGGGACTTAAACATAACTGGCGAAATGTGGGTGTACTATAGGTACACCTCTGCCTAACTCTTCGGGGAATCAAGGCGTTATGTTATGTATACGTATGTGTATAGTTAAAGCAAACCGCGGCAGTATACTATTACATCTCTACCGATCGCTTGGGGATCACTAAATCTTGACAAGATTTACAGTTACAACTACTATTTATGGCTACTATTTCACACAGAAAATGCAGTGTAATAAATCTTGGAGTTTTTTGAAGTTAGTTGCTGTACATAAAAACACTCACTATATCATCATATTCTGTCATCGGGATATTATGATATAGTGATATAGTCATTTTTAAGGTATTTTTTATGTTTAGAAAACTATAAGTAATAAGGTTTTTTTACTATTGGTAGTTGTCTATGATGGTCATTATTCGATATAATACCAAGCAATTGATGAATATTTTAAATCATAGAAGTGACGAGGTTTTCTATGTGTGAGAAAAAAACGCCAATTTCATAGGTGGGGACCCAATATTATAGGCTAGTTGCGTCCCGCGTTTTCAGCCGCATAAGTTTTGATCCCTTAAGAATATCGGGATTAAAAGTATCTTATGTCCTATTCCAGGGCATGGTCTACCCATGTGCCAAATTTGATCCAAATCTGTTCAGCCGTTTTAGCATGACAGCGTAACAAAAAAACAAACTCACTGTCGTATTTATAACTAGCTTCCGCCCGCGTAGTATGTCGAAAAAAGTCTATGTCCTTTTCCAAGATGCCATCTGTCTCCTTGCCAAATTTTATCGAAATCCGTTTAGGCGTGAAAGGGATAACATACAGACAGACAGACTGAGTTACTTTCGAATTTATAATATTAGTATGGATGTAAGTTAAGATTTATCGATAAACTTGTGAAGGCCGCAGGAATCCACTGGATGGCACATGGCAGGAACGGTAGACGATGTACCTAGTGATTCTTGAAGTATCCTAAGGTCCTGGATTGGTCGTCTTTTGGCTGAACTGATGATGATAACGTCTTAGATAAAAGAAGTTCTAAAAACAAAGATTAAGTTAAGATAACCATATTACATTAAGTCATAGGAGGAGCTCGTGGCTAAATAATAACAGCCGCACGGGTCGATGAAGCGTAGCTTAACCTGATGGGTTAAGCTACGCTTGCCGGGGTTGATCCGTGGATGGGTGACCATCTTTACATATCGAGACTCCTCCGTGCCTCGGAAAGCACGTTAAGCCGTTGGTCACGGCTGTCATTTAAGGATCTTTAAAAGTCGTAACGGGTCGTCAGAAGCCCGACAGTCTGACAACCAGTCTAACCAAGGGGTATCGTAATACCCAGTTACTGGGTTGTGGAGGTCAGATAGGCAGTCGCTCCATGTAAAAAACTGGTATTTAGCTATATCCGGTTAGACTGGACGCCGACCTCAACATAGTTGGGAAAAGGCTAGGCAGATTGATTGATCACATTAAGTCATAGGTAATGAGCAAAATATGTGATCTGTAAAACAGGTGCAAATGCTCTTCAATTCCACACTACTTATGCAAATTACAGCATTGCGTCATTTCCAGTGGGCAATACACGACTCAAATTGACGAACCAAATGTATTTACTCAATAGGGAATATGCATGTGATTCAAATAAGGTTCAAGATTTTTTTTTTATAAACTATTTTACTTCAGAATTATGCCTCCATCAAAATTTACGAATAATATTTGTTTTTGAGCGAGTTTTTTTTTTTTAAGTTCCAAAAAACTGTGGGAAATTCAAATTCTCGAAAAGCGACGCTGTTGGTCAGAAAACAATCAAAATGTCAATGTGTTTTGTGTTTGACATTGACTTGACACTTGTTGTTTGTTTTCATAGAATGTGACGTCACCACACCAAGCACGTCAAATGGACGGCGTTTAAATAGCCCAGCGGGCCTATTACGAACTTTAAAAAAACCTGGCAAGTTCCAGGCAATTCATTTCCCTGCATGGTTAAATTTCGTATTACGACATTCGTAATTCAGACCGACTTCACGCTGGGTAGTTTGTCTATGGCTGGCTTGTAATTCTCTGCCGTAACATTCAAAAACACAATTGAATATTTATCGGTAAGTTACGATTTCATTTAAATCATGTATTTTATGACAAAATGTAAATTATGTATAATTCTAGTTACTAAAAGTAGGTGAAAATATGAACGCAATGTATATTGTGCTATATAATTAATTAATTAAATAATTTTGTGTGGTTGCATATTGTAACGCGAAATTAATTTTCCGAACGTACTCCACTTGAAGTTCAGCAGGAATTTGACAACTTCATGGACGTATTGTTGTCATTGTTGCACAAATGAAGAAATTATGTTTACTTTGGTTTGCTTACTATAACGAAGTATAAACGAAAATATGGTTAGGTTAGGATGGATATGGTGGTGGATGAATATACACACCACACCACCATGTGGTGTTTTCAAGTGTTTTTAATAATCAGTTTTCATCATGATAATACCTATTATTATTAGGGGCAGTTGTTGACATGTGGAAGGTGAGGTCGGCTATCATTGCATTGTGCCGATTTTCGGTACGGCCAATGGCCTGGCTGATGGCCGATAGCCTCGAACAACAGCTCTCGAGCCAGTTGGATCAAGGGCCTGATTCAGAAGGCGGATGTATGGCATTGTGAGGAGGTTCCTGTCTCTGCAGCCCTAACCACTGGTAGCTTGGACCCTGCTCCCGACACCGGCGGACCTATTTTTATATTTTCAAACGATTTTTAAATGACTTTTACAAAATATTTAAAAATTTATAATTAAGTATGAAAATAAATAAACGAGATATTAAAAGGCAGTTGTAATTATTATACATAGTTCAGTGGATGAGAGTTCTCGCCCTCGTCAGAGCCTAACTTATGTTCTGTTGGAAAAGTTGTGGGAGTTTTACAATTTTATCGTTGTTTCGGTATTTTTATGACTCAGAAGTGCCACTTTCTAGAGTTTTCAGAAACTCAAACGGTACATATTCGTCACACCTGATAAGTTTTTATGTTTACTGGATAACGCTCGAATAATTTCGCCAAACAAATCCAAAACAATTCAATAAAAGCTCCTCTGAAGCAGCTTATATTGAATGGATTGTGAGGTTACTTATTAAAAGTTTTAATATGTCAAGAAATGTCAAACGAACGTTCGTAGTACGATATTGCCAGGCAATATTCAGGCAGAAGGCGGCCAGGGTGTCACGTGACCGCTGACTGGCTTGTTTGACGAGTTTATAATACGAAATTGCAAGGCAGTTCTGTTTACGCCATAAACTGCCTGGAAATAAGAGTTTATAATAGTTCAGTTAGATATTTTTGACATTTTTTTTAAGAACTTTAAATTGCTTTTTTGGCTTCGATTTTTTAAAACTATTATATGGCAATGTAAACTATCGAATAAAAAAATACATGCATATTCCCTATTTAATAACATCACGCCTGTATTCCCCATAGGGTTAGGGTGAGGTATACTTACATTACACCCACATTTCGCCAGTAATATTTAAGTCCCATGTGATAGAGGGTGAACCTATTGCCATAATTTGTTTATTCTCGCTATGTATTTTCTGGTGTACAATAAAGTATACAATGTGGAGACGACAATACAACAATAAATGAAAACACTGGCAATACTAACGCCTATGAGTATTTTGGAACTATCAAATAAATCCTAACATGGAAATTAAAAAAGTCATTTTTTTTTCGGTTTGCCGATCTTTGACTAGGTATCGTAACTCAACTATTGGATATATTTGATTATTTTTTTGTATGTAGACCGAGAACGTCATTAGATATACGGAGTTTAATTTTTTGTCGTATTGTCTTCTCCACCTTGTATATAAATAAATAAATAATTCGGGCACAAATCCAAACTCCGGCCTGCTACTGTGAGATGGCAGATTAAATTCTTTAAATCTTTTTTGCTTTCTCTTTGACATTTCAATATGACCTACAAGCGCAGTGCAGCTGACATTTGAGTTTTATTTTTTTATTGCAGAATGGGACTGCTCTTGACCTAAATCCCGCCTGATGGAAAGCGATGAATGAGGTCCATGATGGAACGATTGTGCCAAGAAGATACCTGTGGGCCTAAAACGGTCAGATTAGCAATTCCTCTAAAAGCAGTTCATTTCCTGAATCCCAATGTCATTAGCAATTCCTCTAATTTGACATAAAAGCAATTCATAATTTATGGACCATTTTACGAATCTCCATAGAAAACTGTCAAACAGATGAATTATTTCGTAATATGAATCGCACGCAGATCATATTTAAATGAATTGTCAGTTTGTGACATTTTACGATGATGCCTAATATTTTCATAATTATTATGATTCTGCTAAAGTGACCGTTGCTAAAGTGTCCGATGATTCTGCTAAAGCCTTCAAAGCAAGAGTGAACAGGGGTAAGGCCCCTATTACCCAGTTACTGGGTTGTGGAGGTCAGATAGGCAGTCTCTCCATGTAAAATACCGGTATTCAACTGCATCCAGTTAGACTGGAAACCGACCCCAACATAGTTGAGAAAAAGCTAGGCAGATAATGAGAGTCATCATTATCTGCCTAGCTTTTATATCAAACAGTTATCCATATTCTACCAAATTATAACAACTACATTATGTATTGTTGTTTGTAACTTATGTATATGATTTTTTTTTATTTATCGACCTGGATATTTTCGCGCTTAAACACGTTTGAAGTTCAAAAGGATGGCTGTTGAATCTTTAAAGAGCTACTAAATATTTATACAGGGTCAAATTAAATTAGTTAGAGAAACTCTGCAGACGTGACGGTTATCGATATCTAAACTCAACAAAAAAACACGACTTGATGAAAAATTCATCATTTCTCCTTTCGCAGGTCTGCTGGAAGAAATTTCTTAAGAAATAAGCAGTACCTTTGTACTCATATCATAATTATGTCATATCTCTTTGTATTTTACTGTGTGTACATAAATAATAAATAAATAAAAATAAAATAAAATTGGGTCAATGACCGCTGATAGTGTATGTCCTTGAAGTATGAGTTAGGAAAATCGCTTATGATTTGGAGAAATGAGGAAAATGTAGTGAGGAAAGTTTTGAGTATGAATGGATGGCTTTAAGAGGGGAGACCAAAGAAACGATGGATGTACTGTATGAAAGATGACATGGCTCGAAAGTGGCTAGGTCTACTGAGATGGCCACAAATAATTTAAGACAGAGGCAAGAGAATGATGCCTTCTAAAGGACGATAGAAACTTCATTTTATCATTCAGGTCATCATCTGCCTAGCCGTTTCCCAACTATGTTGGGGTCAGCTTCCAGTCTAACCAGATGCAGCTGAATACCACGACTGCGTATCTGACCTCCACAACCCAGTAACTGAGTAATACGATATCCCTTGGTGAGACTATAAGATTTTCGGGCTTCTGAGGACCAACGACTTTCAAAGATCTATTAATGACAGCCGAGACTAATGGCTTTACGTGTATTCCGAGGTATGGACGGGTCTTGGAATGTAATAATGGTCACCCATCCACGGACCAACCGCGGCAAGCAAAGCTTAATCTGATCGATTGACCCGTACGGCTGTTATTACTTAGCCAGAAGCCCCTCAATATATGAAAGGTATACCTATCAATACAAGGAACTAATCCTCTACAACTTCGTAGGCGGCTACGAGTGCTCGTAGCTCGTAGCGGATTAGTTTGCTACGATGCGTCTCGAGAGAGCTACGTACGGTTTTCGGGTTAACGTAGAGTGTTTACTATAGAAAATATACTTCAATGGTAAGCGGGGCATCTATTAATTTAAATAACCAAATAAAATGAATGAGTTTTAGGTATTTAGCCCAATAAAGGAAAAAAAACCGTTGTCTCAGAAAGAATGAATACAATATTTTTTAATCTACTGATTATGAATATGAACTAGAATGTTATGGGGTACACTTACAGTATCAAGTAAAAGAAATATTGCTTTATTATGATTTTTTCACATTTTGAATGTATTTATAACCTCTCTTCTAATACAAGATAAACTAGAAAACCTTAAATAAAAATTCTCTAAACAGCACAATACTTGAATCTAAAATATCCTTCGCAACAGACTGATATTATTGTAACTGCTAACATGCGCGTCTACACTTTCTCGTAGTGCTACGAAGTTCGTAGCCTCGTAGCCTAGATTAGTTTGCTACGAACGCGTCTCCGGGGAGCTACGCAGCTACGTGTGGTTTTCGGATTTCGTTTTGATACCGTTGTGTTGACCACTGATTTTCTTTTCTGATCGGAATTGCATTTATTTTTTAACTTTATTTGCTTTTTATTTGAACTCATTTTGGTTTGTCGAATCACCTACGGGAAATAGTTAAGTTAGCAGTAGGAAGCTTAATTGGTCTCGTTGATTTTGAAACGGATTTCAAAGTCAAAGTCAAAGTCAAATAATTTATTTCAAATATGCACATTACAAATAATTTATTTATGCATTATCCAAGGCACTTTTGAACGTCAAAAACAAAGAAATAGAACTGATTCTAGTTGCCCCTTCCAAAAGGTAGTTTTCGTATGGA
Source organism: Lithophane ornitopus (assembly GCA_948473465.1). NCBI lineage: Eukaryota > Metazoa > Arthropoda > Insecta > Lepidoptera > Noctuidae > Lithophane > Lithophane ornitopus. The sequence continues at coordinate 5,220,660 of OX419636.1, forward strand.
GAAGAGTGGCCAAGAAACTCCACCGTAAGTGATGATAACTATTAAAATGAATTATATAACCATTGGTATATAATCATTATTATAATTATTATGGTTCATTTAACTACGCTTTAATTTTGATTCAAAACGTCACTATTTCGTTCTTCTTCATCTTCTTGAGGTAAACCCTCATAAAGAATATTCGATGCAAAATAAAAATAAAAATATATATACGATCATGATGTAGATACAAATAATTTATAAATACACCTAAATATAAATTCGCTTACAGAACTATCCTTATTCGCAAACAATAAATAGATAACCACTACCCACACAATGGCAATACAAACGACATTCCACTTAGATTACTTCTCACTACGATATCTCTAAGGAATTGCACTTCAAAATTTTATTCACCTTTTAAAATAAAGTCGCCTGAACTAAAGACTTTTACTTTTAAAAGAAACTCTACGATACTTTAGATCAGTTATTTTGAAAGAAGTAACAAAGATTATAGTTTCTTTCCTGACCAGCTTACCTTTTTTTCTTTTTCTTTTCTACGTTCAATCCGGGGTCGGGAAAGTGATATTAGATTTTTCCATTAGGAAATTCTCAGTAGCAGTTTGGAGACTGTATTTTTGCTTGGTTAGTGGCAAAAGGCTCGCCACTGTGGGACTTACACGTAACTACTGAAATGTGGGTGTACGACGTACGTACAAGGTGTACGTTGCTGCCATGGAAATAAAATGAAATCATAACTAATATTATAAATAAGAAAGTGAGTTCGTTTGTTACGCTTTCACGCTAAAACGTTTGAACGTATTTCCTATCCTGGAAATAGGTATGGCGGTAGTGTATTTCTCCAGACGATTTCCTTCCTATATGTTTAATCTGACCAAGACTGCTGTACCGCGCCTTAGGAATGCGCGGTGAGACGGGGGGCAGCGTTGAAGAATAAGCGGCGGGACGCCACCGTTGGCGTTGACGAATGAGCGGCCTGCACTCCCCTCCCCGCCTCGCCGCGCACATACCTAAGACGCGGTATCGTTCAAACTATAGTGAAACGTTTCTATCGTTGTTATCCGATTCTAAAAGCATAATTTATACAAAGGCCATAGTATGCAATAGTCTCTCAATTAAAACCAAACTTTGTAGAAAAGGGTACTATAAAATTTCAGATTATTTAGAAGACAAAAAAGCATGGGATTGAGCTGCTCGCTCTGCTAAGCATTGTAACATTTTGAATAATATGGAAAATCATCAAAGTATATCTACCAGTTTTATTTACAAATTGACATTATTGAATATTCTATACAAAATGACATGATTACTTTGTAAAGTATTTTATTATTGTGAATGTAAGGACTATGTGAATTTTTATTTTTTTTCGTTCTCAGTTAATTTTATCGATGGTCTGGCAATTTGAGAATTTTATGAGGCCTACCCAAATGTCCTTTCTTTGGTATTGTTCGTCGAATCGTTGAGCTCCTTAAGTTCTGAGTTGAGCTCCACCATTACTGACAAATGCTTGCACTGACTGGACAGGTCCACTCAAATCTGTGTGGTTCTTTCCTCAAAAGACTATTTCAGACTCGAATTTACATGGTCCTCATATGGCTTGACCAAGATTATGTGTGGACTTTAAAAGAGACTGTGACCTCTGTTTGTTTCGGCCTTTCTTCTCGCCGACCTCATCTAGCTTATTTTTAATATTTTTTAATATGACGTGTAAAAGTGATTCCAATATCCTATTTACAGAATAAACAATTTCATTTAATTTCTCCTTTATACGTTTTTGACAAATTTGGCATAAAAAAACTGTCAATAACTCACCATGGTGAAACCAACGTTTGTAAATTAGTAGACTTGGCCCCCTGTTTGTCAACTTGGTCCCCTGTTTGTCATATCGAGTAAAAGGATTTTTTTTGGTTAAAGCCGACTTGTACAAATAACTAAAACAAAAGCAAAACGCAATTCAAGTAGCCTGCTCGACGCGATAACACTGTATGCCTTTCTAATCTCCCACGTAAGAAAGGGATGGACCACCATCATTGCTTAGGATTAGTCAGGGTTGTAAAGGCTGGGTGACCCTTGTAATCCGTTGGGACGGATCTGAGTTTGACGCTGAATATTGGCATAGAGGTCGAGTTACTATGAGCCACGCATTTGTCATAATAAGATGGTTTCATAAATATTTACTGCTGAGCACAGACCTCTAATAAACAGTTAAAGAGAAGATGGTCAATGTAGACCCTGATTGTTGATCGTAGTTTGTTTTTATTAACCCGCGGCTTCGCCTTCGCGGTATGTCTATCAAAAGTAGCTTATGTCCTTCCCCAGGGTGCCATCTATCTCCTTGCCAAATTTTGTCGAAATCCGTTTCGTGGTTTAGCCGTAAAAAGGTAACTTACAGACAGACAGACAGAGTTACTCTTACTTTCGTGGATAGGAGGACTAAATCCTTTTAAATACTTTGAAATTGTCAAATGACATTTAACTCTATGAGGTTGTTAGCAGAAGCATATTATAAATAAATAAATAAATCATTTATTTGGACCAAACATTGTACATTTTTTATAAACCGGCCAAACTGCGTGGCAGTTTGTCGGCAGGATTAGCGCTCGTCTTAAAAACATTTGGTTTACACGATCTAATTAAACATCTAGATCTAAGTACTTAGGTAGAAACATAGTTTTTTTTATGCTATACTTATGCTAACAACTAGACACACTAGCAACCAGCTTATAATTTTCCCACTGTTGGGACACAGGCCTCTTTTCTGTGAGAGGGAGTGGGCCGAGTGCTGGTTGGTGGATGCCACATTATCTTTGATCTTTTGGTATTAGGACATGCGGGTTTTCGATTTTATCGATCACCGATTTGAAAGCATTTGAAACCGTTGTTGTAGTGACTGACGCTCCGAGCCAGTCGGTCCCGCCGCCCGCACCGGCAGACTTGTACAAAAAGTCACCTTATAATTTATGCCACTTTATAATAACATTTTTAATTTTGGCTTTAGGACAAATTCGACGAAGGTAAAAGTCCTATCCTGTGACTATTTGACAGTTTTATCATACAAAAACTGTCAGATGTCAATTCCATTCCACAGAAAATTCTTTAGTAGAATCAGCCACTAGTATTTTTTTACATGATCGATGGGTGAGTTATTCTTATTCGGAACCAGACGAAAAATCATTATTATGTACAAACAATTTTGAACGTCAGTCACCCTTTCAGCTAGCCAATTTTGGAGTGACAATGATACGGGTCACCGAAGTCAATCGAAATAAAGACGATATTTTTTATAAAAAAACAACGATGAAATATACCTATAGAGATAAGGAGAAGTGATGGGCGGTTGATTTTAATAAAAGGTCCATCTGAATGATATATCAGGTTTTAACTTTATGTAAATGCACTCAGAAATGTTAGATATTTTGACCAATAAAATGGCCAAGGGTTTCGAAAACAAACTCAAAATAGACGATAATTGTATACACTTATAATGACCACGACGTCTGGGGTTCGTTTCCAGATGGAATTTCTCAGTAGCAGTCCGGAGTTTGGATTTGTGCCCGGTTGGTGGCAATAGCTCACCCCTATTACATGGGACTTAAACATAACTGGCGAAATGTGGGGGTGCTATAGGTATATTTATGCCTAATCCTTCGGCGAATACAGGCGTGATGTTATGTTATTTGATTTAGCATACTTAAATAAAAAAATGGCTAATTTATTCGTCAATGTGGGACGGGAACTCAAACGTTTTCAATAATTACTTACACAATTTAATTTGTTACTTACATTTATTTCTTAAAACGACCTTCTTGCCTTCACATTTATGACCCTCAACAAAAATATACGTAGCCTATAAAAACGTTTACAATGGGGGAGATATTTCAAGAAATCTCTTCACCGGAAGCCAGTCGGGTTTCCTTATCCGACGGAAATGAGCCGCCGGAAGCAGCCGGGCAACGGTTGCCCACGTTTCACTTTGCGGCTGATGGGAGGTAACACACGAATAAATACTTTGAATGAAAATTATATTATAGGATTACATGGTTTATGGCTTCTGTGTGGGTGTAAGAAAGTTCAGAAAGTACCTTTTTTTCTTGAAAAAGTATGATATTCGCTTGTTTTGTGAATGGAAACTTCAGCGGGCTTAAAACGGCCACTTTGGCAGAATCATAATAGGGAAATATTATAAATCATCGTAACTGACAATTCATAATAATAATATGATCTGCGTGCAATTCATATTACGATCTGTTTGACAGTTTTCTATGGAACTTCGTAAAATGGTCGTTAAATTATGAATTGCTTTTGTGTCAAATTAGAGGAATTGCTAATGACAGCTGGGAATTCAGGAAATTAATTGCTTTTAGAGGAATTGCTAATGTGGCCCCCTGATTAGTTCTTATATCACCATGAAGTAGGAAGCTATAGTGGAAATATTTTCTTGTCACACTATACCCTCGTAACGTACCGTTACTAGGGTATAGTGTGACAAGAATAACAAACTAAGAACACGAATGACTGCACTGTCTCATGTATCGGATACGTGAGACCACACCAATGTCTGCCTTTTGCCCTGTCGTTTCAGAGTAACTGAAGAATGTGGACACCTGTACAATTCAAGCTGATTCGGATAGGTATCGTCAACCTCGTAATTGCTTTACCACCCTAAGGTTGAATTTCACTTGCACCTCATAAAACGACAAGGTTTATTTGCCTATGTGACAGTTAGATACTTTCAACCTTAATGATGTTTCAATTTATTTGGATCTATAGCTTCCGACAGCGGCTTCGTTCGCGTGATATATTTTTTAACGTTAATAGTAATGTTACTCAGTGGTTATATTATAGCATTATAATGGTTTTTTTACCAGTCCCTTTGTTTTTCATTTTATTCTTAATAAACAAAATTACAAATCTTTTATCTTTTTATAGTGTAGATTGTTGTCAAAATTGGTAAAGCAATTACGAGGTCGACTATACCTTTTTTCACGAGTAGCCAATAAAAATATAGGATCTATAAACTAACGGATCATTCCTAACCAAATCCACAAACTAGGCCACATTACCATATTAACAAATCGAAACTTACATCCAAATTTATTCGATCATGCAAAGTTCTATGATCCTAAACAGTAATTGAATATTTGGATGCCCCACACCCGCAGCTTTCGAGAGCATTAGCGGTAAGCTTCTCGATTTCAAACGATCTCATATACCTACATAGATAGTAATATATGCAGTGCGAATGTGCCCTTATAAATAAGGAATATATTTGTCAATATCGTGCATGTGTTGATGTGTTAATTCAGTATCATATTGTATGAGAGAAAAAGCTGAATACCTTTCCTTCAGTATTGAATAAAATGTATACTAATATACTAGTTATACAGGGTGTTAGGGTAGAAACCGTTATCCTTGAAACTAGTGGTTTGGTGTCATCTATAATATACTTTTTTATGGGACCAACATTGAAATCGCAAAAAAAAAATCAGCTGTTCCATACCTTTTGTCGATTTAAGTGAAAACAAATGTATGGAACAGCTGATTTTTTTTCGCGATTTAAAGGTTTTCAAGTTTTTTTTTTGTAGGAGAGGTGAAGGAGATCGGTGAAGCCACGGGCAGAGCTAATGCTGATATTCCAAATAGTCTTCTATACACTTACACCCATTTATGCAAACAGTAATTATTTAGAAACTAAACCAATAACGGTTAACCGAAATATTCTCAGTTTCGTGAATTTCAAATTGACAGATTATGCAAATTAAAGGTCCTTCCTCATACATTGTTTAAGTTTAATGATGGACCCTATATTATAATGATATGTCCCATAATTCATAGGGTTAGATAAGAAACTTGTAATGGTCTTACGCGTCGCTGGAAGACGGTAAGATTGGGGTCAGGGAAGATGTATGAAGGTACGTAAACGTGTACATACGTAGGTATTTTGTATACAGGTTGATTTTTTTCAGGGATAGTTTTTTATAAAGCATAATCACTAAACTTCTTGTAAGCTTGTCTTTAGGTAGGTACACGAAACACAGCTTGAGATTTTATTGCAGCAATCATTTTATCAGCTATGATAACTTTTAGACGTAGAGAGATTTGGTGTTTTAAATCCAACTAGAGTTTTCCGAACGCAATAAAACTAATAACAAAGTAAATAGTTAGTTGTGTTATACAGGGTGTAAGGGACAGTCCTCCGCAAATTAATAGAGGGCATTCAGCTCCTTATTTTGAATCATATTCCACCGTTTTCATATTTTTTATCGTTTTTCAGTTACTATTCCTTTTAAAAAATTACATTATGTATTATGTCTTTGTACGCAGCACTCTATTTATGTAAATAAAACAGCTAAAATAAAAAAAACAGCAATGGATGTTAAAATACTCGACCGCGCCCCCCTGACACGGGGATTGCGGGCTACGTGGGTTTTGCCACGGTAACGATGCATTGTGCGTGAGGTAATAATACAAATCAGGTTTATTGGATTCCCATAACGTTTCTAAAATAATTTCATGTACCGGTCGTCTTAGTATGATATACTGAAACTGAATTCATCCCATCGGTCTGCGGAGGCCTGTCCCTTACACCCTGTATATTGTAAATAAGCATTTTAACGTATATGAAACTAGCTGTAGCCCACGACTTTGTCTGCGATCCAGGATGAAAAGTAGCCAATGGCCTTCTCCAGGTCATGGTCTACCCATGTCATCCAAATCCGTTTAGCCGTTTTAGCGTGAAAGCGTAACAAACAAATTAACTAACAAACAATATCACTTTTGCATTGTAATATTAGTTAGGATTAAAAATTAACTCTAACATGAACTTTAAATAAATAAAAAACCGGCCAAGTGCGAGTCGGACTCGCGCACGAAGGGTTCCGTACCATTATCTATAAAAACGGCAAAAAACACGTTTGTTGTATGGGAGCCCCCGTTAAATATTTGTTTTATTTCAATTTAATTATTTATTTTTAAAGTGAATATGTAACTAAATATTCTGTGAATATTTCAAGCGTTTGCCTGTTGCCGTTTTCAATATGAGCAAAAACGAGCAAAAAAATCACGTTTGTTGTATGGTTAACTATTTTTTTCTGTTGTTGAGTATTTGTTGTTATAGCGGCAACAAATATACATCATCTGTCAAAATTTCAACTGTCTAGCTATCACGGTCCATGAGATACAGACGGTGCCTGGTGACAGACGGACCGACAGACAGACGGACAGACAGACAGACAGACAGACGGACAGACAGACAGCGGAGCCTAAGTAATAGGGTCCCATTTTACCCTTTGGATACGGAACCCTAAAAAGAACGAATATAAGAATTTTTAAACAATCGCAGAATAACAAAACCAAGCTCCCCGGTATAAAAAACAAAAAAAAATCTGAAAACACTTTATGTAAACTAACTAAAATGTTGATTGATATCAACATTCCAAAATAGATTTCTAACATCCAATCTTTCTGACTCTGAAATAGAGTTGTTTTCCTTGTTAAAAATCATCCTGTATACTTTCAATGTACTTACATACCGAGGGAAGGCTTAGTCCCGAGTACTTGTATGGAAGGGTAGGATTTTCTAAATCAGTAGCGTCGTTTAGAAACGTGGAGAGATTGCCTTAGAGGAAAAGAAGTCTTGAAAGTAAAAGGTTTTTTTTTATATCATTCGGAGTCGACTGCTGAGAAAAATATGTATGAAATCGCTGATTGTGAATACATTTGGCGCCATGTTATAGCAGGATATGCTACTGTACTCACCTTATGTATCATTATTCTAGCAAATAAATATTTTTTATTTGATTGATTTAAATAAAAATAAAATTATAAAACCCAACTACGTAGTCGTTTTAGTTTTTACCCAACTACGCCGAAGCAAAAAGAAGGGTTATGATTTGATCGGTATGCATGTATGTAAGTATGTATGTTTGTGTACACATTTATATACATTATTTTATACGCGAGGTCAAGAATTCAGAGACGTTTTAGTGTCTAAATATTATATTACTATTGTTATCTATGAAAATGTCTGTGCTTATGTAGAGTGGTATTCATGGCACAGAATTAAAAAATACATTCGATTTTTAATCTTAATATATATAAAAATGAATTGCTGTTCGTTTGTCTCGCTGAAACTCGAGGACGGCTGGACCGATTTGGATAATATTTTTTTTGGTTTGTACTTAAGGTAGGGTAGGGTAGGGTAGGTACTTAGTGCTACCCGTACGAAGCCGGGACGGGCAGGTAGTATTAAAATAAATAATTCGTTATGTCCCAACTCTTCCCGAAATAAGATTTTTAGTACATAATCATATCTACTCGAAAAATCCCGAAAATATATAAGATTAGTGTTGTATATTTTAATCGTCGTAATCTACTTTGGCCTAACCTAAATAATCCATATTTCTATTTATAGCCGTTCTAAAGGATTACCGCCACCATTAAGTCAAGTTCATCAAACTAGTAACAGGGTATTTCAGTTTAACTAACAATTTAGACCTTTGGGTAACCTCCAGTAAGCCATGTGACCTTAACTTTAATTATAGCTAAGTTTAGCGTGGAGGCTTGGCCTTATCTTAGTTAAGCCACGATCGTCCTTAAGATTGGACGGTGGACATGTACGAAGTTAGACAAAATTACGGTAGTTTTAGTAAAGAAAACAGGGGAGCCAAGTTTTTTTTTGCTATATTCGGCTGAATATCAGTAATTTTTGTCGATCGTTTCGATGCTATACGAATTATATTACAGGGCAGAGTATCTACCGACGTTTTTAATTAGAAATAGATTTACCTACACATATTATATTCCGAGACTGATTCATTCATATCAGATTGAGAGAGATTCATTTATATCTGTATTTTTTATGGTGTACATAATAAAGAGTATTCTATGAAATGAAATGAAATGAAATGAAATGAAATTGTTTATTCTGTAAATAGGATATCAGAATCACTTTTACACGTCATATTTAAAAAAAAAAAATAAGCTAGATGAGGTCGGCGTTTCCTATCTGACTACTCTGAGAAGAAAGGCTGAAACAAACTCAGAGGTCACAGTCTCTTTTAAGGTCCAGACATAATCTTGGTCAGGCCATATGAGGACCATGTAGATTAGAGTCTGAAATGGTCTTTTTAGGAAAGAACCACACAGATTTGAGTGGACCTGTCCAGTCAGTGCAAGCATTCCGAGAGTGTGAGTTTGAGAATAGATATATGAGTGATAATAATAACTAATACTGTTGTAAATAACCTCCTCCTTTTATAAATCGGTTACAAAACAGATAGATCAATGCTGCCAGCCTTTTGGGTACTTTTCCTATGACAGCGATGCGGACGAACTCTTTGATGCCCAAAGAGCTCCCTCCGCTTTATTTTTTCTTTGTAATTTTGTTTTATAATTGTACATACATATCGTGTTTGTATAGTTAATTTTATTTAGGATTTATTAGTTAAATAATAGTTAGCTATATAATAATTATATTGTTTTTAAAGTCAATAAACATTTTATCGGTTTAAAAAAACAAAAGACAGATAGGAAATAATTTAAATATTTAGTTATCATGAAAATCATTAAAGCGACCCCATTCTCCCTACTTATACTCCATTTGAAATAAGATTAGACATTTAAATAAGCCTTTTTTACAGTCCGTTCAACCGATTTTGACTTCTATTGCGTTGGTGGCACGACAAATGGCAGCTGCAGTAGACAGTTGGTATTGTGTAACTTTTTTTGCTGTTAATGCCATCCTTATGCCTACGGTATAGAAGTCAAAATCGGCTGAACGGACTGTAAAAAGGTTTGTTTAAATTTCTTATCTTATTTCAAATGGAGTATAGGTATTTTTTTTAATTCTGTGCCCGACAGGGTCCATAATTGTTTCTGTTTATTAATACTTTCCACATTATACTTACATTGGCCGGCATTGGCCGGGCTAACATTGGGGCCGAAAGGTTCTGGAGTGGCGACTGTGTCACGGAAGGCGTAGCGTTGGAAGGCCCCCTACAAGGTGGACCGATGACCTGGTGAAGGCCGCGGAAATGCGCTGGATGCGAGAAGCACAGAACCGGTTAAAGTGGCGGTGCTTGGGGAGGCCTATGTCCAGCAGTGGACGTCTTTCGGCTGAAATGAATAGAATACTTACATTATGGATTGCAATAAAGATTTTTGACCAAGAGAAACCTCAACCTGATTTAAAATGGAGGTACCTAGGCTACCAGCGAAGAATATTGCAATTAGCATTGCGGTGAGATCGGGCCATTGCGTGTGCGTAAGGCTTAACAAGTAATCAGTTTTCAGGGAAATTATGTACCCAATATCCTAAATGTGTGTACACTTTAATCTGTACCCAATTATTTTCGGATTTGGGTTGCGGATCAATTTTATTGAAAGCCAAAAAATACCTCATCAATATTTGTATAGCGCAAAAGGTACGCTTCCATGGTGCGTAGGGTGTGGAGCAGCTTCAACAGGATCGAGTCGCCTAGACTGGTTTTTCGTGGGTCACTGTTGTGCCATCTCACATGGGTTGCCACAGCGGTGATCCTATTTGTTTGTTTTTGTGAATTGTGAGTTCTTAGTAACATAGTTGTAAGTCTTACTTACCATTTTTGAGTCATGATACTTGAATAAAGATAATTATTCAAATATCTATTCTATTATATTCTATAGGAATTAGCTGTGCCCTACTAACCTAACCTAATAGTCGTCCTGACCGAGTTTCGACCTTGGCGACCAATCTCAGCGGAGACTAGCCTTTGGTGCGGGAGATATTATAGTGCACGAAAGACACAGGGCTCTTCCCTCACCGAAAAACCACACACACTTAACCTAAGGATAGAACTTTGATAATCATCATTTGCCTAGCTTCTTCTCAACTATGTTGGGGTCGGCTTGCATTCTAACAAGATGCAACTGAATACCGACGTAACACTTATCTATAAAATGAAACTCACGGAAACAAGATAAGTGGAGCTCAAGTTATGAGTGCACATACGGACAGACTGGAAGAGGGACGTTGAATTTTAGTAATGTAAAAATAAAATAAAGATGAAAATGTTAATTAGGCTTCAGTAATTACTGTATACATGGACACAGATTTAGACTTAGATTACTGATAAGCAAGCTATTAACCAACAGCTTGTAATAAATCGTTTACAGATGCAATATCTCTAAATCTATGAGGTACAGTTTTATATGAGGGTAGCCCGGGAAATTCAATTTTTCTTACATTTTTTGCAATTTGCAGGTCAGTATCAGGTTGTATGTTGCTCTAAATAGGATTTGAAGCCGTAACACAAACTTGTGACACCCCCCCCCCCCTCACGCATCGCGCAGCTACCTCAGGAACGGACTCAGCTAAGCGGTCGGCATATAGTCATATGTGTGGTTTCGACATGCTAATTGATACCCTTTGTAACTTCAGTGCAAATTGAAACAATAATTATGATTGTGTGTGCTTAACTGAGTAATCAGATTTAGTTAGTATAATTTCCGACACGCGGGCAAAAGCTAGCTGTATAAATCGCGAAAATGAAAGTATTCACTGCACCGGCAATCGTTTACAGACAACCCTTTAAAATAATAAATTATGAAAGGATATTCAAACCGGATAATCTACTTCAAAGAGAAAAAATGACGTACCTACTTACCGTGTTCATCCCTTAACCTAACCTCATAATGGGAAGCCAAACAACCTCAAAGTATAAAAGAACACATTACAGACTCCTATTTAGAATTTTAATCAGTGCTTTTACAAATCAGAAAACTTCACTAATTAGCAACGACGAAACCATAAAGGAAAAATACCATCCAAAAGCTTTTGAGATAAAAAAAAAGTTTTTTTTTAATCCACCCCGGATCCTTCGCGCTCATTAAGTTTGTCCCCCCTCCTAACGAGGAAAATGATTGTCCCCGTAATAAAGATCAGGCGTCGATTTTTGTGAAAATGAAACAGAAAAACCGGCCAAGTGCGTGTTGGACCACGATAGTTAAAAGGTTCCGTAGTCGGAGTTTTTTTTTTTTGAATGCGCTTTTTTTGTTTAGCGGCTGCAAAAATGATTTTGTATTTCATATTACTTTTCAAAAAGTCTGTCTTGTAGGTCTAGTGGTCGCAAGCTAGTTTGGATTCCCAGGATGGGCAAAGTGTTATTGGGTTTTTCGATTAGGAATTTCTCAGTAGCAGCCCGGAATCTCGATTTATGCCCGGTTGAAGGCGATAGGCTTGCCCTCTATTACAGGTGACTTAAACATAACTGGCGAAATGTGGGTGTTATAAAGGTTACACTTCTGACTATAGTTATGTTACGTTTTCGAAAACACTATGAAAAAACAAAGTTATTTCTGCTGTTGTAACCAAAAATATCCCATAAATCAAAAACTATGTCATGTTCATAATCTTTTTATTTATTCATCCAACAATAAACGAATATGTGTATCGAATTTTTTTGTGTATGGGTAGTGACACGTCTCACATTTTATTAGTAATTTCACTAGACCATTGTGTAGCGGTGCACAGAACTAACCTTCTTTCAAATTTTCATCGCTATAGAGCTAATAATCTCCGTGTAAAATAGCTGTCAGATCCGGACCCCTAAAAATGAGGCAACTTTGAATTTTTTGTGAGACTACAATTTCGCAGGAAACAGGTAGATAGGAATACAAAACGACGCTTTGACAATGATATAGAGGTGCTACTTTTAGAATTTTTGTGCTGAAAAAGTGTTCGGAATTTTCGTAGGTACTTATTGAAATTTTTTATAATTCATGGTTGCGATAATTTCGAATCGTTTGTTTTCTGGAAGCATCACACTTTTTAAGCCTTTGAAACCCAATTTTTTGAGCATAGCAGTAGGAGTACATCTAGAGATTATCACTGCAAGCTAAACTTAGATACCTACACAAAAATTTTTAATGAGTCCACCTAAATATTGTATAGTCCTCCAGACAAAATCCGTTTCTATTGTGGTCATGCTCCGCGTGCTGTGGTATTGTATCTCCGTTTCTCTTTAATTCATCCAAATTTTGTCATTTTTCAATAATAATTGTAATAATTCTAACTGTGACATTTTAATTTGTAATTTTATTTCTAGATAGCTTCTTGACAATTTTTATAATTTTTGCGTGCCTATTTCCAGGCAGAATGTACATGGCTCACTCCTACTCCACCTGTATTTTAATGTAACCTATATTCGTTGCAAATAAATGATTGATTGATTGAAAGGTTGTGTGTAAAATATCGTTTTTAGCGATAAGGCCGCTCATTGCGTCACCATATTATGTAAAATTTCTACAATTATTATATATATATTTTTAATGATATATGTAATAAAGAGTACAATATTCTCTATCTATCTATTCTATGTACAGTCACGGACTTTAATTGATGAGCCACCTGGCACTGTTCGTATTTTAGCCGTATAATGCAAATCGGGTTTATTCGGTTCCTGACACGGAAAGTCATAATATCTTCGTATTAGTAGAAGAAAATTATATTTAATAACTTTACCGGTTGGCTAACCTGAGAGCCAGAACTACAAACTTGACAGCAGAGTGACTACCCAAAGTCAACCAATTGCAGGTCTAGCAACAGTAACCTAGCAACGATTGTTTAAGCGTAGCGATAGTAACGATAGCGTACGGAGAAATATTAATAGTCATTTCGACAACTTCGAAATTAACGTCTCTGACATCGACATTTTAACTGTCAATGTCTTCAGTTAAGTTTTCAGAATAATCAAGTTGATGAGCCCTGATTCAAAGGAGGTCAGTATCAAATAGATTGGATAAACTTAATGCAACATTTTATTTATTTTTTACCATTGAGAACTTATTAGTCAACCTCTATGGATAAGACTATTTCCGATTATAAGTAATTTATTTGTCATCTTGTTTACGAGCGTGCGGTTTGAATTCGTGTTTAATCGTGTAATCTCGTGAATGTATGAAACTGTAAAATTTAAAAGTTTGGAGGTGGCTCATCAATTAAAGTCCGTGACTGTACCTAACATAGCTCTTTAATCACCCACGAGTATGTACATTATAGATTGTTTCAAATCACCCTGAACAGCAATAATTACCCTTCTATTGGCATAATTATGATAGATAATTAGTTAATTACATATCCGAGCAGTGTCGCGTTTCTAATTAATTCATTTTGAGAATTATATTAATCTATAATATTATTTTGCACTGCTTTGATACCGTACCTATCATTGTAAGGCAAGTTGTGATATCCTATATATTTAACAGTATTAAATAATTATGTTATCGGTGAATTTAAAACTATGAACATACCTACATAATCTTTACTAATATTGAATGCGAAAGTAAGTTTGCTTGTTACGTTTTCACGCTAAAAAGGCTGAAAAAATTTGGATGAAATTTGGCATTACCTGGAGAAGGACATAGGATACCTTTTATCCCGATAATTATTCCTACGAGATCGAGACTTATGCGGGTGAAACCGCAGGATGCAGCTAGTAAAGCCTTTTTGCAGACAGGCAGAGAAAACAGACTGCCTCCTGAAACTATTCTTACATCCTTTTCGATCCTCCGATACTTATGCTTCCTTTAAATTAAGTTAGCTAAGTTTTAAAATCACATAATTTAAATAGGTAGGTAAGCACATTTATAAATTAATTATATTAAATTAACAGGGGGCATTCATCTCCTTATTTTAAATCATATTCCACCGGAAATTTTCTCAGGAAAGTTTTCATTTTTTTATCGTTTCTTCAGTTTCTATTCCTTTCCTTCAATGTAAAATTACATTCTCTGTACGCAGCACTCATTTATGTAAATAAAACAGCTAACATCGAAAAACCAGCAATGGATGTTAAAATACTCGAGCGCGCCCCCCCGCGACACGGGGCGTGCGGCTACGCGGGTTTTGCCACGGTAACGATCCATTGCGCGTGAAGTAATAATACAAATCAGGTTTATTGGATTCCCATAACATTCCTGAAATAATGTCATGTACCTATCGTCTTAGTATGATATTCTGAATTCAACCCATCAGTATGTGGAGGGCTGTCCCTCACACCCTGTATATATTATACATAAAGTGATACAATTAAGTGCCATTGACATAATTTGACAGACTCGTTGGTGTAGCGTTTGCAAGCGCTACTTCCGAGCCGTTCCTGAGGTCTTGGGATCGATTCCCAGGTCGGGCAAAGTGTTATTGGGTTATTCCAACAGGAATTTCTCAGTAGCAGCCTGAAGTCTGAATTTGTGCCCGGTTGATGGCAATATGCTTTGCGCCCCTATTACAAGGGACTTTAACATAACTAGCGAAATGAGGGTGAACTATAGGACTATGGTTTCTGCTTAACCCTTTGGGGAATACAGGCGGGATGTTATGTTATTTTAACATAAAACAGCTAATTTAAAAAACCACTCATTTTTAAATTAAAATGTGATTAAAAGAAAATTCTTATTAAAACTATCATTTCAACGAGTAATATGCCAAGTAGAGTTTTATTAACTCGTCGCAAACGTTAGCAGTTGCAAAAAGAACGAGCTTTCACTGAGTTAATTTCTCATACATCTTATGAGATAAATATTTGAATTTAAAGCTAGCCATACACAACTTACTTATAATAATCTCCATACTTATTTTTTTTATTGGTGTTATAAAAAATTAATGCAGAATTCTTTTTTCAATTAATTTTCACAAAATACATTTTTCATGTAGGTATTTTTATTTGTACCTTTTTGTTTCGGTATTTTTCTGTCAAACAATGTTCGTTTATAAACAAAACATTTTTCTTTGACCCAATTATTTTCGAACAGATTTATTTATGCACCGAAATACAGCAATAAAGTTTACAACTAACAATTTCTGGAAGTCAAAAGGCTGTTATTGATTACTTTCTACAAACGTATAACAGATTTTCCCTTCATGAAGCCGAGAGTCCATTATTTTTCTGGTTATTATGTTGTACTGGACCATACCTGAGGATCTTCTGGTTACGGTGATATTGAAGGCTAAAGTTCCAATTTATTTTGACGTATTTTTACGAAAACATGTTTTATATGTTACAACTTAACTATAAAACTCCCACAATCACTGAATGGTTGTATGCACCCATAAGCACATTTTTTTGCATGCGTTACATTGCGCACTAGGTAGGCACCATAAACAGCGAATTTTCACACCAAAACTAAAGATTAATTTTCCAACAATTATTTTTGCACAAAGTTACTTTGATGTACAGAATATGTAGATACTTTGTGATGAGAAATTTAACACCCTGTATAGTGAAACACTTTCGGAGTACTTGAAAATATTTGAATAATTTTTCAAATAATTCCACTTTCTAAGACTGAGAACACTCGACAAGAACCTACAATTTCTCTTCCTCTCTTCACCATTTCACTCCGACTTTAAAAGTATTAAATGTTACACTACAAACGCCCCTAAATAGTCGCACTGTCTGGTCTTCAATAGGCAGCCTTACTCGCTTCTGGGGCGAGCTTTTAAGATGATATTTCTTAAAGTGCTCGGCGAAATCACCTGGCGAAACTTAATGACTCAACTCTAGTAAAATTGTATTTTTCCAAAGATCCACTATTTTACATAGAAACCTGCTAAAAGATTCAATCGAATCACGATGTAGGTACAATTAGCTTTAAAAAGATGTATACAGGATGTTAGGGTTAACACCGGTATCCTTGAAACCAATAGTTTGGTTTGATTATAGAACGTATAATCAATTGAAAATGTCAACTTTTATTTTATTTTATCAAGTCTTTATTTTACCACAACAGTATTTCACCCTTTCATCCTAGGGCGCTAGGGCAACGAACTTGCGTCTTGACGGGTGGGTGGCGTAGGACGTGACTTGCCCAGCCGCGGCTCCCTCAGTCAATCAGCTGTTTCGCTAGCGAGCATGGTGTCAGATGGAAACTATTTAAAATCTTTTAATGAAAATCGTTATTTTCTTTTTATTGTTACTCCGTCATTTATTTTTATATTTAAGTCAACTACCCATGGTTTGAGTGACAACGGTGTTTACCCTTACACCCTGTATAAAATATACAATACATATCGACGAGATTATTCATTTGATTATCAACAATTTGTGATCCATAATGGTGTATCAATGAGTAGTTACAATTAAGTACGCAATGAGTACTATGTTTCGTGGCTTCATCATCTTCCTGCCCTTGTCCCATGTTACTTGAGGTCGCCGCAAAACGTTTTCTTCTTCCATTCTCACTCTCTCTTCTTGTCACTCTGTCACGCTATCATTCACTCCCCTTCTCTTTAATATCATTTCTCACACTATCCACCGATTTTTTCTTTTGCCTTCCTCTCCCTCTCCATCCATCAGCACTTATGTTCATCACACTTTTAGTCACATGCGTTTCTAAAATAGTGATTTCGTGTCTACACATTGACACAATATTTGGAACAAAAACAATAAAAAAAAAGAATTGTTGTTAAATGAAATGTTGTTGTTAAATCTTTTTGAGGCTAAGTCAGCCTCGGGCGTTACTTTTAAGTGGTTATAGCTTTTTTTTCCTACTTTCTTCTTTCTTCTTTCTAAGAGGAAAGCTGGAGGAGCTCGTGGCTAAGTAATAACAGCCGCTCGGGTCGATCCATCAGGTTAAGCTACGATTGCCGGGGTTGATCCGTGTATGGGTGTCCATCTTTACATATCGAGACTCCTCCGTGCCTCGGAAAGCACGTTAAGCCGTTGGTCCCGGCTGTCATTTGTGGATCTTTGACAGTCGTTACGAGTCGTCAGAAGCCCGAAAGTCTGACATTCAGTCTAACCAAGGGGTATCGTATTACCCAGTTACAGGGTTGTGGAGGTCAGATAGGCAGTCGCTCCATGTACAATACTGGTATTCAGCTTCATCCGGTTAGACTGGAAGCCGACCCCAACATAGTTGGGAAAAGGCTAGGCTGTTTTTTATTTTTTCTTTCTTCTTTCTTTTTCTACTTTCTTATTTATGCTTAAAATCATCTTAAGACAGTTCTTTGAAAACGACTAGAGATAAAAGCTGAATGGTTTAGACGCCTTTGAATGGCAGCTGCTTGAATTAAATATTGTGATTGACGTAAACTATAGTTGATTATTTAGATATTCTGAAAGTTGGTAATAACTGTCTAAACCCATCGGACTACAAGCTTTGGCGTAAATTAATAGAATATGATGTAGAACATGACATTAAATCTTTAAGTGTACATAAATATATGTGTGTATTTCTTACTCATTTCTCCTTACGCAGGTCTGCTGGAAGAAATTTCTTAGGAAATAAGCAGTACCTTTGTACTCATATTATAATTATGTCGTATCTTTATGTATTTTACTGTGTGTACATAAATAATAAAATAAATAAATAAAGTGGTACCTAAATAGTTTAACTAGTTCTCAGAATCATTTAAAACTTGAAACAATAATAGTTTTAACAAAAATCGTTTGTTTTAGTTTAGACTGTTAAATAATTTGATATTATGTGAATAATATAAAATTATTTAACAGTCTAAACTTCATTAATAAACCTCTACCCGCTCGATTCCATACTCCAAAACTTCCGTGGTGGAACACAAAACTTTAGATCTAAAATAAATTTAAAAACAACTCTAAAGCCATTAATTTTAACTCTAAACTACAACTGTTCAGACTTAATTGGCGCCTACAGCTTTTGTTTGCGCATTGTTACGACGATAACGTTAAATAGTGACTAGAAACCCACGTAAAATCTATTAATATTGAACACGGGGTTAAGTCCACGGTTTAACTTTAATAATAGTAATTTTGAATTTGCGTCCGCGCCACCACTCAAGTCTGATAGAGCGGCGCTAGTGTCTATGTCATTCCAACAAATAGCATTTAAAAAAATTATAGTTCCTCAATTTTCCGCCGGTCTTGAGTGGTGGACTCTATAACGACTGTATCGGCCAAAGTACACGACGACATTTGAATTATACCTATACTCTTCATCTTAACTAGCTTTATCCCGCGGCTTCACCCGTGTAGATGTCGGAAATATCCCACAGGAACGTAGGTACTATAGGGATTAAAACTATCCTATGTGGTTACTATTTGTAACCGACTTCTAAAAAGGAGAAGGTTCTATGATTTTTTGTATGTGTTCATCGATATTTTCGCCAATTGTGAACCGATTTAGAAAATTCTTTTTTAATTCGAAAGGGTATACACTCTCGAGGTGGTCCCATATAAATTTTATTAACTTTGCTTGCGTAGTTTTTGAGTTAGCTTCAATAATTACGTATTTTTCCCACTTAGTCTATGAAGACGAAATATTATTTGACTCCGTAACTGTTACTTACATAGCAGGTAGTGGTATTCGAATTTGTGTGGGGTGGGTACCACAACTAAAAAGTGAAAAATATTTTTTTTTACAAAAAAAAAAAACAACCGGCTCCCAAAAAAAACACAAAAAATGTGAAAAATAACTTATATAATAAAAAATAATAACGGAAGTCGGTGGCAAAAAACGAAAATTAAAAAACAAAGACACATGTTACAATATTATTTATGGAAGTATGAATTTGGTATTAGAGCTCGTGGCTAAATAATAACAGCCGCACGAGTCGATCCATCAGGTTAAGCTACGCTTGCCGGGGTTAGTCCGTGGATGGTTGACCATCTTTACATACCGAAACTCCTCCGTGCCTCAGAAAGCACGTAAAGCACTTGGTCCCGGCTGTCATTCGTGGATCATTGACAGTCGTTACGGGTCTTCAGAAGCCCGAAAGTCTGACAACCAGTTTTACCAAGGGGTATCGTATTACCCTGTTACTGGTTTGTGGAGGTTATATAGGCACTCGCTCCATGTAAAATTCTGGTATTCAGCTGCATCCGGTTAGACTGGAAGCCGACCCCAAACTAGTTGGGAAAAGGCTAGGCAGATTGATTGAATTTGGTATTAGAATTAACGTGACATGTCACCAATAGATTGTATAATTAAATAATAGTTATATTTTCCACTTTGTCCCTTTGATCTACACTTTTTTTTTATTTTAAACTCTTTATTTATTTTTAGGGACTTTTATACAGATGTACATGCCAGTCCCATCGGACCTTATTATGTAAAACGTAA
The DNA here is from genome assembly GCA_948473465.1 of Lithophane ornitopus. NCBI lineage: Eukaryota > Metazoa > Arthropoda > Insecta > Lepidoptera > Noctuidae > Lithophane > Lithophane ornitopus. The sequence continues at coordinate 5,240,739 of OX419636.1, forward strand.
CAAAACAAACTTAATTAAATTATAAGCAGCTCCGGAGCTAGGTGTTGACAAAATATGATGGAACATGGAAACATCGTATATCATATTTATCTCCAGCTCTCTAACTAGATCCTCTCTTGCAGACTGAAATCTGACACACTCCGTCAATACATGCATAACATCTTCCAGTGTGCTTCACAATTTGGTGAATCAATTTTTTTTCATTTAAAATCCAAAATGATTAAGCGGCATGTGTCCAGTGGGCTGAAAACGGCCACATTAGCAATGCCTCTAAAAGTAATTCATTTCCTGATTGCCCAGCTGTCATTAGCAATTCCTCTAATTTGACAGAAAAGCAATTCATAACTTGTGGATCATTTTACGAATCTCCTTACAAAACTGTCAAACAGATGAATTCACAACACACTTAGCTCTATAGCGCTGTAATGGTGGAGTATACAGGGTGTTTTCCAAGAGTGCGTAGATGGCCAAATCAGAATTTTAAGCAATTGCAAATCATGCATGATCTAATCTCATAAATCGTGGCGATACAAGAGACAAAACATCAAAGCGTGATCACCAAACACGTTTTTTTCTCTCACAAATAATTAAACTAGTTTTAACAATGGAAAGAAAGAAAAGACACAAAATATTGATTCTTACTACAAAAAATTATTCTTCCTCGTTATAATTACAGCAAAAAGCCATATAAAATAAAATAAAGTTGCTCCTCGTATCCGAAGCAAGGAAAGTGTTTGGTTGTTGTGCAAAGTCATACCTCGCGGCGATGCCGGCGCGATCACTTAATTAACTACTTGAAGTCTTGTTACACTTAGATTATAACAACTAATCTAATCAGGAGGAAGTTTGTTTTTGCCTGTAAGTAAAGGTTTCTGTACGCGTAGCATGACCACCATAGAAATGGGTTTTGTCGACGGAAGAATAGACAAAATGACAGATGGTGATTATGCATCTGTAATTTTGTCTATTCTTCCGTCGACAAAACCCGTTTCTATGGTGATCATGCTATGCTTGCTGGTCGTTCTCTTTAAGAAGTTTCTATAATGCTTCAGCTATGATAAGATTACCTAGTAAAAAACCCTTTTAACTAAAAAAGAAAACAGACTTTAAAAAAATATAAGATTGATTTCGGAAGTTCATTGAAAAATAATTTTCGAAAAACAATTTCTAAACAATGTTTTTTTTTTTTTTGTTTTTTTTTTCACTTTCTTGTTGTGGTTCGTACCCCACACAAATTAGAATACCACAACCTGCTATGTAAATAACAGTGACAGGAGGTTATTTTAACATCAACAACATAGACAAAGTGAGAAAAATACGTAGAAGTTAACTCAAAAACTATCCAAGCAAAATTAATAAAATTTGTGTAGAAAAACCGCGCAGGCATTTTTTACCAAAAAAAAAATATTTTTAAACAATTGTTCACAATTGACGGAAATATGGATGGACAAACATAAAAAAAAACATTAACCTCCGAATATCTCTTCCTTTTTGGAAGTCGATTAAAAATATAGTAAATCCTTTCACAATAATTTGGGAAGCATTTTTAAACCTGCTACTGACATAGCATATGCATAGAATAGATTTATCTTTATTCAAGTTTCATGACTCAAAAATGGTTAGTCAGCCTTACAACTATGTTAGTAAGAACTGACACTTCACAAAAACAGAAACAAACAAATACTCGTAGTATTGGATCACCGTTGTGGCAACCCATGCTACTATGCCTAATGCATAGTATGAAACTATACCTAACCCGATTGACCGATTTAATTGTCATAGCACCGTTTGTCACTACTCCAACGTCATTAGGAATTTCTCTAATATCTAAGCCTGGATTACCTGTATGCATAACACCAGCGCACAATACGGAATGTAATGCCGTACTATGAAAATCGTATTACGTTCTACCACGTATCACGTTTTGCATTCATTGTCTATGCAACGCATGTACGGGCCACGCATTGCCCAGAATTACTGATACCTGCTTTACTAAAATATTAGCACTTTGCAAATACCACGCCAGGGTTCCTTTAATCTGGGCACGCCACAATTGCGGCGATAAGTCCCCTCTTTGAGGAGTGGCTGGAGAGGCGCCACGGCGTCCTCACCTTCCGCCTGACACAGGTCCTCACCGGACATGGCAGCTTCGGGAGGTACCTGTGCAGGATTAGGCGGGAGGAAACGCCTGGGTGTCACCACTGTGCGGATCGTCCGGAGGACACGGTGGAGCATACGGTGGAGGTGTGCCCTGCTTGGGTGGAGCACCGCCGTGTCCTCGTGGAGGCGATTGGCGGCACTGACCTCTCGCGTCCGGCCCTGGTCCAGGCCATGGTACGGAGCGAGAGGGCATGGGAGGCGGTCACCTCCTTCTGCGAAGCAGTGATGCTCGCGAAGGAGGAGGCGGAACGCGTGAGGGAGAGGCAAAGCCTGCGCCCTCACGCCCCTAACCGCCGCCGCTGGAGACACCCTGGGCGTCGGGAATCCCAGGCGGATTCCCGGCCACCATAGGCGTGGGCTTGCGGACGGCGAGCAATGGGCAGCTCGCCGTCCGATAAGGACCAGGCCCAGGTCGATGGCGCGTCGTGTTCCACGCGCGCCTCAAAGAGATGTCAGCACACCTGACGGGGTCCGTTAGGACCGATGCCTGCCAGGGTTGCGGAATAGTCCGAAAGGGATACCGGGACCCTGGCAACAGGCAACCGAAGGAACACGGGTGGGTTTTAGTCAGTAAGAGTCTGACACGCCCTTCCGCTCCGCCCAGAGCGGGAGAAGTCATATGATGATTTCCCAACCCAAAAAAAAAAAAAAAAAAAAAAAAAAAAAAAAAGGGTTCCTTTAATCAGGCAGTTTTGGTTTACGGCACATTTTGTTTTATCTTACGTTATCAATTTAATGGACTCCGCACACGACGCCATTTCAATAAATCGCGAAGACTCTCAAATTCTTTCTCACTGAACTGTCTTCAAATTACACGTTGGCAGTGAAAAGCCGGTGACTGAACTGACTCGCGAAACTGGCCTCGTTTCCGGAACACATTAGTTTTGCACAGGTAGAAGAGATTTAGCCAGAATCCGCTTAAGGTCTTGGAAATGGGCCACTCTCGACCACCACTAACCACAACCGGGTAATATTAGTCTTTAAAAAAAATATGACATCAAAAAGAAAAACCAAAAGCCTTATTGGGAAGGTTTTGTCACGTCAAGCTTTTATACGAACAAAAATTAAAGCATATTCTTTAAAAACCAAAATTCACTATTTACCAAAAAATACTTGCAAACCAGCTTCTTCAGAACACGTTAAAATCTAAAATTGAACACCTATCAGATAAAAAGGTGAACAATTACGGAACAACCCAATTACCGGAACACAACAAATCTCAAACGATTCAGCCAAAAAAAACATGGCCGACGGGAAACACCATTTCTACCGTACGTGTGTACCTACAAAATGTTTGGTCCACATTTACTGAAGCGCACCAGTGTATTTCGCGCCGCTATTTTTGTTAAGTCACCCGAGGCTAGTTGCTAACTAGCGCGGAAAGCCCTACCATCATATCTAAAATATAGAACGTCTTTTAGATTACGTTTTTTATGGATTTTCTAAGCCTTGACACTGTGGCGTGATATATTTTTAGAATTGAGCTTGAACTCATTACTTCAACCTAAGTTTGTAGATAACAGTGTCGTAACTCAAAATATTATATAGTGAAGTCACTCATTGATAAACGAAGAGGTATGTTGAATGTTCGATAATTTACTGCAGAATATAGGCTTCAAGCATCAACGACCTCACCGCCGCATATGCTGCCCACATTCAGGGGATTCCCAAGAGAGATATTACCTAAATGTTATTTTAAACAAAGCTCCAACTTCGCCTTTCCCTAATGGACTGATAAAACTTTTACAATATAAATATTATAAATACCTCATACGCAAACATACATTATTTAAATCTTTAAAGTATACGAATAAAATTTGTACGCACAAAGCGGCTTTCCCACGATTCTTTTCTTGCGAGAAGTTAAAAAAAATGCAGATCCTACGAAAATAAAACAAAAAGTTTCGAAGCAATTTTTTGCCTCGGCGGATAAAGAAAAAGAATGATCCGCGTATATTGCAGGGGACAGGCGAAAAAGTTTTCGCCTTGGTGTAACCACGATCCCTGCGAAATTCGTTTGACAATAATTATTTTAGAGTAATAAAGTCTAAGATGAAAGATTGAGACTGAAATAGCTTATAAAATATGGAGCATACGTTAGTATTCGTTTACTTTCAGTTTGACCACGTTATTCCCGGCAAAGAAAAGTTTTTCCATCTTGCACTATCTTTTTTCTGTCACTAATTTGCCGTTAAACGTTTATTGTAGTAGTCTATGGAATCCCTGGGCCGACCCTGATCAAGATCAGGGTGCCATAACTTTCGCGGCTTGTCCAGCGATGTATTAAAGGAATAAATAAACATCTACGTTACAAGTTGGTATACCTTAATTTCATATTTCAACAACTCTTTACCAAAATCTGGTCCTCCGGTACAAACAAGTCACACGCCACCACACAAACAATTTAGGAACAATCCGAGAAATAGTAGCAAACTCTCCCTTGAGCGCAACCGATATTTACAATGTGGACTAATTTTAAACTTGGACACTTTCAACATACGGACGCTTGTGTAAAATATTTTTCCTGGAACAGACGATAGCGGGGTAGGTGAAGTGGGGAAACTTGGAAATAAAACCGGCGGCACCGTCGTGTTACCGAAGTTGGGGATTTAACGCTCGCTGCGACACCGGGCTGGGATCGGGTGTGAGGTGTAAGCGGTTAGGCGTTTGGATATTGCCTTAAATGCTGATTCAATTTAGACGTCTCTCCCTTAAGTACGTGTTGATGAATCTGGTGTAGGCGTAAAGTGTAAACGACGACTTGATCGATATCAAAATTACAAAATTTTGATGTCGATCAAGTCTTGAAGAAATTCAAAAAGATGTTGGCATTTCTTCAGTATTTTACTCCAAATTAACTCAGAATCATTCTAGATTGTATTTATTAGGACTCCTAAAAAAGCTAATAAGTTAGCTTTGAATTGGAAACCAAAGATTATGCAAATTAATAAAAAATGGGAAAATCCAAAAGTGCACGCCACATAACGCTCATACGAAAATGTAAAAAATAAAATAGTTTTATGTGAATATCAATTAAACGATATTAATTTATACAGCCATTTTCAATATAAAATCAAAGCAAGACTAAAGTGAATAAAAATAACAATGATCTCGATTAACCACACATGGGATGCAATATGTACAGAATGTAGAAATACGAACGTCCATAGAATTTTTCTTCAAACATTATTTTCTTTAAATAATACGCAAAAAATATTAAGTTGTTAAATTCTGTTAAAAGGATAGTTTTTCTAAATATCAGTGTACTCCTATTAAATGTGGATGGATTGTGTGAGGATATGAAAGAGAAGGGAGAAAATGATAGCGTGACGGTTGACAGGGGAGAGTGGAAAAAGAAAATGTGTTGCGCCGACCCCAAGTAACATGGGATAAGGGCAGGAAGTAAGTGTAAGTGCGTACTCATATTAAAGTATAAGTGCGATATATATGCATATATTATAAGACGCAATCAAAGTTCAAAACAGCACTTGTTTTTGGCAAGTTGAGAGCAATGCATCGCATTATGAGGCGTGCAAAAATCGGGGCTACGCTTACAAAGGAGTCTCAATGTGTATAAAATGCCTACTCGCGTCATAAGCGCAACAGACAATATAACATCACTTCTGTAACTCTAAAAAAGTACTCATGTCCTTGACCGATAAGCAAATTCTATTAAAAACGCTATTGCTTATAAAATCCGCCACACTCAGTGTTCCACTTTCTAGAGGGATCTCGCGATGACAACGTTCTACGGGTCTTGTGCCACTCTAACGCTATCTTCACATATACGATACGACAGAAATCAGTTTACTTTTCTCAATTCTTAGCCGCGTTTTGGTAGATGGAATTAGCTTTTTACGACCTTCCAATGAATGGTGTAAAGTTACGAATGGTCTGAGTTGACACTATTTAGCCTTGTTACCCGACTACGGCGAAGCAAAATGGAAGGTTATGATTTTGAACGGTATTTATGTATGTGTGTTCATAACACATTCCCTCATAACTTCTAAACTTCTCATCATAAATTGACAAACGAGATATCGTTGGAAGCGTCTTGGTGACGTCACATTAAATTGAATATGGCGCCCTCGAGAGGACATAAAATCAAGAACTTTGTCGAAAAAAAAAAATATGATGCTGGGTAGTTATAAGATGAAAGGGCTTAATTAGCACATTTCAAAAATATATGTTATAAACTTATAACCCTACAAAAAAAAAAATGAAAATAAAAGTTATAAAACGAACCTTAGAAGAGAGATACAATGGAAATTAATTAATGGGAGTTTCTAAGTTGGAAATCAGGGGCCTACTACCGCCCACCATGACTAAATATGGAGCTTTACAGGCCGTACACCTCCATCTCTTTCCCACGCTAAAGTAAGATTAAAATAATACTGCTATATGAGACGGTGGTAGGCCCCCCAGCTCGTATTTAGATAATTTGTGTTAGTAGTAAGTTCTGCTGGTTTAGAAACCATCCAGAATATACTTACATACTTAAACACTGCTTAGGATCATGATTCAAAATATTTTATTCAAGAAAACCTTTTTGAACATCTTAAAACTTTGATAATATCTTCGCTTCCAAGTATGATGTTACTTAAATTTTTCATGAGGATTTTTGCAGTGGTCCATAGGTATTCGGAAAAATGCTCCTACAGCATCCACGACTTTTTAATGTCATATTGTTATGTTAGCACGTTAAAAGCCGCTGGTCCTGGCAGTCATTTTTAGATCCTTGACGACCGTCAAGGATCCGTAAAGAATGTTACGGGTAGTCAGAAGCCTAAAAGTCCGACAACCGGTCTTACCAAGGAGTATCGTATTACCCAGTAACTGGGTAGTGCTGAACCCAGGACCTCATGCTCAGCAGTAGTGACTTGCGACCACTAGACCAGTGAGTCAGGCTTAAGATTAAAATATTGAGTACCAGCTGCGCCCCGTGGTTTCTCCCGCATCAGTCTAAGTCTCGTTGGAATATCGGGATAAAAAGTATCTTATCTAGGTCATGGTCTACCCATGTGCCAAATTTCATCTTAATCTATTCAGCCTTTTTAGCGTGAAACCGTAACAAACAAACTCACTTCCGCATTTTATAATATTAAATAAATTATATGTCGTAGATTATAAAAATTGAGCGATAATAGTCTATCAATTGATTATTGTGTCTGTGATTATACGGTCCGAGTGTTAACCCTAGTATTTCAACCCCAAACGGCTCAAAAATATAGCCAATAAGGTTGTTATATTTGCGGTGTTTGAGGTTCTGCACCGGCAGCTGCAGCCGCCCCAGCACAGCCCGCCATGCTGGAGAGATACTGGAGAGCTTTGTTTGTAATGAAAAACTAAAAAACTACTGTAATGAATAAATAATTTCCCCAGTACAAATCTATGTTATCACTGAGTAACAGGCTATTATTTATAAAGACATGAATGCTGGCGGATAAGCTAGTCATTAATATAGTGATCAGCTATATTTGCACATAACAGACTGTCACCATCCCTTAGTCAACTCATAAATTGATTGAGATGACAACCGGCCCAAGTGTAGTTAGTCCTACATCGACTGACTAGAAGTAGGTCAGCAGTTACATTGCACCGCAATAACCTATTTCGAACAACGACAGAACATGTGGGCTGACAAGAAACCAATACGTTATAGTATTAGTAGGCCATTCCTCTGATTGTGGTTTTGATAGCTGTTACATAAAGTGCTGAGAACTAATTATAGATCAATCTGCCTAGCCTTTTCCCAACTACATTGGGGTCAGCTTCCAGTCTAACCGGATGCAGCTGAATACCAGTATTTTACATGGAGCGACTGCCTATCCGACCTCCACAACCCAGTAACTGGGTAATACGATACCCCTTGTTAAGACTGGTTGTCAGACTTTCGGGCTTCTGACGACTCGTAATGACTATTAAAGATCACCGAATGACAGCCGGGACCAACGGCTTAATGTGCTTTCTGAGGCACGGAGGAGTCTCGACATGTAAAGATGGTCACTCATCCACGGACCAACCCCGGCAAGCGTAGCTTAACCTGACGGATCGACCCGTGCGGCTGTTATTACTTAGCCACGAGCTCCTCTACTACTGAACTAATGATAGATGGACCAAAAAAAATATAGAATTGATCCCAAGAGAAGGAGCAAGGTCTAGGGGACACCAAAGAAAATGATGGGCAGACCTGTTTATACAACGGAAATCCCCCTCTTGGTATATTTTTTTTAGCCATAATATTGTTTAGCATAACGTTTTTTTTGCATAATAATACTTACCTTGGCATAATGCTAAGGTTAGCATAACTGTCATTTGATCTAATTTGTTTTAGCATAATTTGGAGTTGCTATAATTTTTTAAGGCATAATTTATTTATTCGTCTATTAATCGTAAGCCAAGTAAATATAAACATTATTTATTATAATTAGGGAATTACTCTATTGGATTAGGTGAAGGTGCGCCGGGGGTGGCCCTTGGGCCACCCCTAGCCGCGAACATGTTTATTTTTTAACCGACTACTAAAAGAAGGAGGTTATCAATTCGGAAGTTTTTTTTGTTTGTTCGGGCATACGTCGTGTATAAATGGATTTGCACAATTCTATTTTTTATAATAACTCGTGCAGTTACCTTCAGAAAGCACCATTTGGTGCAGTGGAACTGATGATGAAGACCACAGATTGCCACCTAAATTACACAATAATAAGTATTTCACGGGTTGCGATTCGATTACTATAATTATGGTTGCCAAGTAATTTATGCTCGTCACAATGGATATGGTGAAGTGAAGCTGATGGTGAAGTACTGGGAGAACCAACGAATAACGTCCCTGCATCGGAAAAAGCAATATTTTGTAATGGTGGTGAGCAGTTGACATTAGGCTTGTAACTTAGATAATTTATTTATTTTATTAAAAAAATATCTATTTTATATTACAAACTGACCCACTAAAAAGCGAGAAATAAAAACATACATAGTGTAAAATTTAAAGTTGGTGGCATAAACCAAAAATACAAAACCAAAGGAGTGAGTTATATTGGTTCCCTATCCATTTGCATAAAATTTTAAGACATAACATAACATGGCATACTTTTGTTTAGCCGAACAATATTTACGCGTAATATTATTTACGCATAATAGCATACGCATAATTATTTTAAGCATAATTTCTCCAATCATAGTAATGTATAAGCATAACATTCAAAAGCATAAATATATTTACGCATAATGACATTAAAACATAATTTTTAGAGGCATGTAGCATGCAAGCAGACATGCAGCAAGCATTATTTCTGTCACGGCTCCGGCGCTGTGAGGTTTGGGCGGCCCCAAGCGAGCTTATCGTCGCAGATGGTTTTCACGCTCAACACCGCAGCTTCGGCTCGCTGGCCGGCTTAGCCGGCCAGCCTCAGCCGCGGCGGCGGGCCTTCAAACCAGCTGCTCCTCAGCTCGCCCCACCCCACCACGCCTACGCGGGCTTAAATTACACTCTAGGGGTAGGGCATACAAGACTACGTGTAGTCGGTTTTGCAGCGATTCGTTTTTGTCACTAAATTTTGTAGCTCAACATTACGCCTAGTAACATTATGCGAATTAAAATTATGCCTAAACAAATTATGCAACAAGATAATTATATCAAAATAAACTATATGCCAAAAAACAATTATGGCAAAGAATTATTCGACCAAAAAATATTATTCCAAAATCGTTATGCCAAAGAATATTAGGAAAAACAACATTATGCGAAAAAAAGGGGTCCCAGTTATATTTGGATTTATTATTTTTATTCCAAAGAACATTATGTGTAAATATCGTTATGCGTTTATAACATTATGCTGCATTATTATTATGCCAACAGTACTTATGGCAATTAACATTATGGCAAAACATGTATGCCTAATAATATTATGCGTAATGATTATTATGCTGAATTTCGTTATGCCAATGTAAATTATGACAATCTATTTTATGCTTAACATTAATAAACCTTATACAACGACTATAATAGGGCCGAACTTGATGACCAAAGCCAGGGACAGCGAATACTGGGAAAAAAATGGGGGAGGCCTACGCCAAGGACGCGACTACTACTAATTTAATTAATTAATACTTATCAGAAATAAAATATTTTATCATATTATAATTTATTATTACAATTACAATTCAATTAAAATATTAGAATCTCGAATAATTAAATATATTATTTGGCATGCTAAGAATACATTTGAAGATAAATGTTATTTAAACGCATGCTACAAACATTATGTAAAAAAACTGTAATTTGGGTAGTAGAATAAATGGCTTTTTTGTATAGTGCTGCGAACACATCTGCCACGTGGCCTTAATTAGAACTAACGAAATCACTATGTAGAGTGCCAAGAGGCAATTGTTGTCAAACTGAGTATTTCTACAAAGAGTTTCATTAGTATTGACACATGTTTTTTAACCGACTTCATGAAAGGAGGTTGTTATGTTCGTCTGTATGTATTTTTATGTATCTTCATCGATATTTTCGTCAATTGTAGACCGTTTTTTGTTTTAATTGGAAGAGGAACCGGAAGTTTATTAACTTTGCTTGGGTAGTTTCAATAATACGTATTTAATACGTTTTTATTCTATTATATTCTAATCAACTTTGTTGTATATTGATGATGTTATGATACTTTCTATCACTGTTGTTTACACAGCAAGTAGTAGTAGTATACGAATTGGTGTGGGGTAAATACCATAACTAAAATGTAAAAAATAAAAAGCTTTTTTACAAAAATAAAAAGCAGCCGACTTCCAAAAAAAGCACTACAAAGTAAAAAATATATTTAATTACAGAATTCGGTGTCTTTTAGTTTTTTTGCTGAAACAAATAATGGGACTGACACAATCTACTGAAAAACTTTAAAATACGAATAAAGCTTTTCAGTAGATTGTGTCAGTCCCATTATTTTTTTTCACTTTCCTTCATTTTTATCACTGATGACATAATGTCACTTTGTTTAGGCATTGTTTCTCTGACAACGCCGTCACCGGGCCAGATAGGCTAGTGGGACTGTAAGATCCAAGTTTACGTGTTTCACTGCCTGCACAGCGTGTAAAAAACACCCTGTCCCATCCAAAAGGGACACAAAGGTAATGCAATAACAATACCAGAAAAAAAAAATAAAAAAAAAATTGAAATTAAAAATTATTGCTATTTGAAATTCACGTTTTTAGTACCAAAATTATAAAATGCAAATTTTCTACAGAGGACATAAGTTATGGCTTGAAGACGGCCGCACGCGCCTCATGTAATAACCCGGGAAAATAATCCCCATAGAAAAAAAAACATGGCGATTTTTTTTTCTTTTTCCAAAAAAACCGCATGAATCGGACAGGGTTTCTGTTACACGCTGTATATTCAAAATCCATTTACTTACCTATTTACGTTACACGTCCGTATTTGGGTCACAAATTCATATGCTTTTTAATTTGGACGTCGACAGAACCCTAAAAATACAGGGTTCTAACACAAACGGCTTCAAAAATACATGAAAGCAATTTGAAATTCTCATGTGACTGAGTTTCTTTTGCTCTTAGTAGGACTGAGCATTCGAGAAAGTTCAATGTTAAATATATAACGTCATCCCTAAAGGGTTGTTGCCCATAAGTGGTATACGAGCCAGGGAACTGAGAGTAATACTTGGGTTTTTAAGGACTTATGTCGAGTTAGAAAGCTGGAAGAGTTAAAAAATAAAAGTTATAAAAACTAAAATCCAACTCTCAAACTCAAACTCACAGCATTTATTTCAATTAAACCATTTACAGGCACTTTTGAACAGTCTAGGAGTCGGTTAGTCGGAAATATGAAGCTACACTCGCGACAATCTAAGAAGTCCGTTTTGACGTTTCGTTCTCGTACATGTAATAAAACGTTAAGCCTTGAGAATCAGTTTTTATCAATGTAGATGAGTCGTAGATTACAAACTCTCTAAGTATGTTCAATCGATATGACTCGAGAATCAGTTTATAAGAAACCATTTTTTTTTTCATCGCTTCATAAATCGTTTTGATAGTTGTCAAAACGGACTTCTTAGATTGTCGCGAGTCTAGTTGTCCATTCCAAAGCGTAGGTACCTATGGAGAAGAACGGGCAAGAAACTCCACGGACACTCTTTGCGACAAAAACTCCAAATTAAAAGGTATAAACAAGAAATCCCAGACAGACACATGTAATCAGCTGTTCCATTTATGCCTAACACGACGTGTGTCTGCGGATTTTTAATTTGTCTCCGGATTTTTGTTTGTTATATCTTGAATTTCTCAGTAGCAGCCCGGAGTCTGCCCGGTTGATGGCAATAAGCTCGCCCCCTTTTACATGGGACTTGAACAAAACTGGCGAAATGCTGGTGTACTATAGGTACACCTCTGCTTAACACTTTGGGGAATATATAAATTATGTTAGTTGTGCCCGGTTGATGGCAAAATATAGTAGCACCCCCTATTCCATGGGACTTTAAAAAATGACTGTCGAAAGGTGGCGTGTACTATAGGTACACCTCTGCCTAACTCTTCAGGGAACACTGGGCGTATGTTAGAGGAAAAGAAAATCAAAATATAAGTAGACATTGTATTTAATTTTCTTCCTGCAACTTTATGTCTTCAAAAAGAAGCTTACTTGCGACAAGTAAATTGGCTATTACATTGGAAAACATTATTATTTCATATTATATTCTCTTACATCTGAAGGATCAAGATGTCGCATTTATTATGTCCCACATTTCAATAAAATGTCAGGTCTAGTGATACGTTTTTTTATATTGAACCCACCCCTGCTTCGCACGGTTTTTATGACTTGAGAAAACATACAAATCCATGAATGACAGCCGACACCAACGGCCATTCTTCAACCATGTTCACATCTCAAACACTAGCCTAATTACCACAAAACCGTGTTTATCAGTTGTTTAGCCTAATCACCTTGTAAACATGACATTTCTGTATGGAGAATCTGAATTTAAACATGCGTTGAACAAGTGTAGTTTTTGTGGAAAGGCCCAATATATCTACACCACAAAAGTTATCAAACGCGCCGTTCTCCAGTACAAAGCAAAGAGCTGCGTTCAACATAACGTTGTACACGCATTGAACAATAAAACGCTCGCTTCGGATCGTAATAGTAAGGAAATAGTATCAGTAATATGTTACATGCTTGTAAGGAATTGTATAGATGCTCTTTTGTTTGTTTAACAGACTGCATTTTGAGCTAAAGATCTCTGGTACACATTGTGGCGGTATCTACATCGCCACATGCGAACTACGCATCAAAGACCTGACGTCATCCTGACGTCACATAAATCCTGCATCGCGCTATTAAAGTTTACCGTGCAGTGGACATATATACAAGAACCCAACATCAATCGCTGGGCAGTTGCCCGCCAGACACAACACCCGTCTGGTCGGAGGATCCTCCCTTTTCCATGGAGTATGAGTGAACTTTACACCCTGTTCCTCATACCCCTAAAACATAAACATAAATTCACGCCTTTTCCCAAGGGGGTAGGCAGAAACTAAAGAATACCACTTGCTACGATCCTTCTAGGCTCCTTTTCCTTCGTGTACGTTCATACATCTGGTCATACACTCACACCGGTTGCGAGTAGTATGCACCCGACCTTTCTGAAGAACACCCTCACGAACCGACACGAATGATTATCTAAATCGAAAATAGTATACTCCGTGATACTAATATAAGAAGTGCCTTAAGGGGGATGCGCTATGTTGGCCCGCGAAATTCAAATTTTCTTACGTTTATTGCAATTTGCAGGTCAGTATCAGGTTGTATATTGATCTAAATATTATTTGCGACCGTAACAAATATGGATTTACAGAATTATAAACAATAGAATCAGCAATACAACTCTCTAAGTTCATTTAAGTACATTGAATGACGATTTCATGAAATAGTCGAATTTCGCGGGCTACCTTAGCGCATCCACCTTAAGAATGATCAGTCTCCTGTCTGCCCATAAGAATAAACTATAATAGTGTACCAATCAGTCTGCCAAACTTAGTGACATTAATTTGTTCTTTGATCATAACGGTCCTTATAATAACTAAAATTAAAAGTTTGAATTAATTAAAAATTGGAAAGTCGCATTGTAAAGTATTAATAAACAAAATCACTACCCTTGGAATACATAAGGTTAACTTTCCATATTACTTCCTATTTTTCTGAAATTACTTACTTTGTTTGACGGCACAGCAAGTGGCGCCGCCTAGTTTTGTTACGAAGTTACTAGGAATCACCGAAGAGGATGGATCTCAGTGACACTGGCTGATTGCTGACACTCTAGCAGAGTAAAATACAATAGACGTAGATATATTTAGTAACCTATTCCGCTTGACTATTGTTCAAGAGTCATAAAAATGCCTGTAAGAAATCGACACGTGTTTCAGCTTTCAACGAGGCATCCTCAGGATGACGATTGACCAATTGCAAACCAGAACGCGACGTGTTACCACACCGAGCGCTAGACGCAAAGACTGGCTGGACTCTAGCAGAGGGTCGCTCGCATCGATGGTTACGTAGCGGCTGTCTTCTGATGACAGATGATGTTAAGGAAACCGCTGTTGTATAGCATCCACAACGAACCCGGCACAATCCTGATGATATTGAAGCTGCTGTACCACTAATACGATGACCACTTATGGTAAAGACTGTCCTTCGCCGTTTTATTTATTAGCTTACCTACCCATGACAAAAATATTGGTGAGCTTTCCTTCCTCCCAGCTTATTTATCAACTTGCTGTTTCTAAAACAAAAACGAATAATGCGATCCATTAACGTATGTTGATGGAAAAGCAATTAAGCATTAAATTTCCATGGAGGCTATCGAAGATTTTCATTAGCGACCAATTGGCGTCGCGGGTCGGTTCTCAATTAAATGGAATTATATTGTAATAGAATTGTACATAGAGCATATAATATAATGGATATATGCCAGTTATAGGGTATGCCCTAAGTTGACCAAATTAATATGTTTACTGATATTTGGTTTGGCTTTTCTCACTCTGTACCTACTCAATTTTCGTTTATTATTATGTGGAAAAATAGTCATCATCTGCCTAGCCTTTTCCCAATTATGTTGGGGTCGGCTTCCAGTCTAAACCGATGCAGCTGAATACCAGTATTTTACATGGAGTGACTGCCTATCTGACCTCCACAACCCAGTAACTGGGTGATACGATACCCCTTGTCAGACTTTCGGGCTTCTGACGACCCGTAAAGACTGTCAAAAATTCTCAAATGACAGCCGGGACCAACGGCTTACCGTACTTTCCGAGGCACGGAGGAGTCTCAGTATGTAAAGATGGTCACCCATCCACGGACCAACCCCGGCAAGCGTAGCTTAACCTGATGGATCGACAACCAGTTTCACCAAGGGGTATCGTATTACCCAGTTACTGGTTTGTGTAGGTTAGATATGCACCCCCACCGAGTGTGTCTTCACGTTGTCGTCGTGGTGGGGCTTGCGTGTCTCAATGATCTTGGAGCTTTGCCGGTAGAGTTACTCATGCCGGAAAGGTCCAAGTGAGAGACCAGACTAAGAAAGACACGGGGCAGGGTCCATAACATCGGACTTCTGGGGTTGGGGTTTTTGTCGTGTGCCGTGCAGTGACCCATGGAGCGGGTCATTGGACGATACGTGATTAGTGATTCGCTCCTCTGATTTTATTTAGAGGAGCGAGTCTGGGATGGGGATTTCGTCGTGTGCCGTGCGATGGCTCACGGAGCGGGCTTATCGGACGTTACGTGATTTGTGATTCGCTCCTCTGATTTTATTTAGAGGAGCGAATCTGGGATGGGGTTTTCGTCGTGTGCCGTGCGATGGCTCACGGAGCGGGCTTATCGGACGGTACCTGATTTGTGATTCGCTCCTCTGATTTTATTTAGAGGAGCGAATCTGGGATGGGGTTTTCGTCGTGTGCCGTGCGATGGCTCACGGAGCGGGCTTATCGGACGGTACGTGATTTGTGATTCGCTCCTCTGATTTTATTTAGAGGAGCGAATCTGGGATGGGGTTTTCGTCGTGTGCCGTGCGTTGGCTTACGGAGCGGGCTTATCGGACGGTACGTGATTTGTTTTTCGTTTTCTCGTCAATTGCGAGGATTAGGGCCCAGTTAGGCAGGCTAGGGAAGGGAGGTTCACTTCTAGTACGCGTCTGATCATCAGACGTAACTGAGAAGGTGTACCAGTGGCTTTGAGAACAGGACAGGAGTCCTGGATATTGAATGGTTACATTAGGCGACGAATTTGCTAGCCAGGCATAGCTGGCAGATTGTGGGGAGGTGTGGGGAGATAACCCCTTTAAAAATCGACTACCTGGGGACCCCACCCCTTAAAAAAGGCAAAGCTGAGTTCAGCAACAATTATGAAAGCGCATCAAAAAATAAAACTACCTCAGGAGGGTACCTGCTGCTCCGCATCAGGAGAATCCCTCACCGAGCAGAGCTCGGTCAGTCCCAATTCGTATTCTGGGGGGGACACTGATCGCTTAAAATTCCCATCGAATTTTTATCCGTCCTTTAAGGGCGCATTGAGCCAGGGTGGCTCACTTACCGGTGATGAGGAGTCGTTGGGTTCTATTCCTAGCACATCCGCGGCACCGGAACCTAAAGAGCAGACTACTGCCGACCTGTCCTCTGGCACTCGGAGAGAGTATAGCTTACAAGATTCAAAGAATGCTCTCGCGAAGAAGGCACAGAAAGTGACAAAGAGGGTACCAACACGTGCACAGTTTGTGCGCCCGCCTACCCCGGTTGCCGTCGAAGTAGTGAGTGACTCCTGCGAGTCTTCTTGCTCGCAAATGTCATACGCCTCTGAAACGTCGACGAGATCATCTCGGACCCGCACGCGCAAGCGAACGCAGACGTCAGGGAGCTGCGAGCCGATCGAGACCAGAGAGAAGCCTGCTAAGCCGATAAGCCTTAGCAAGCCATTGACTGACAGAGGAGAGGAAGGTGGAGACTCTGATCTTGCTAGTCCACCAGTTAAGCAAGCAAAGACTCGGGCAACTGCAAAACAGAACCTGCCAAAACCAGAGATGTTAGCCATGACTATGCAGGCCCAACCAACGGCGGAACTGAATACCTGCATCAAAGACAGTCTAAGGACAATAGAGGAGGTTGCAAACGAATCTCGTAACCTCAAAGGGAGCTTTGTTCACAGCCTCAAGTTGGCGGCAGTTACAGTGCAGGCTGCGGTGGCTGAGTTAGCCATGCGATCGGCCGTTGAGGTCAACGTTGAGAGGTTGGAGAACGAAAACGCTGACTTGAAGGCTCGGCTTATTGGTCTCTCAGCACAGGTCGAGAAGCTGACAGCGCAAGTCACCCTGCTTAATCGCCAGGGCGAACTTATGGCGAGCCCCATAGTTGCAGCCTCTTCAATGGGACCTAGTCAGGTCGCTGCAGTGGCCAGACCTTTCCAATCTGACGAGTCGGAGGCCCAGCTTCGGCGTTCTATAGCCTTAGAAATCGGAGGCATGGTAGACGCCAAACTAGCCGCATTAGAGAGGAGGTTGCCCCCAGAGAAGCCCTTGCGTCCGCCACTCGCCGCCGACGCGAGGAGGGCTTCACCAACAGTTATTCAGGCGCGGCCGAGTAACGAGCCGCGCTTGGACCATAATCTGGCAAAAAAAATAGGGAAAGGAAAAGGTAAGGGAAAAGGCAAAGGCAAAGTTGTCGCTCCAGTGGCGGAGTTGGCCCCCGTGCCTGCGGCGTCCACGCAAGCTTCGCAAGCTCTTCGGGATGCAACAATGGCTGAGACGGCGGCCTGGTCTACTGTGGTGGGGAGGAAGGCTAAGAAAGCAAAGACTGGCACGCTGGCGACGCCCACTTCTGTAAAGGGCAAAAAACAGCAAGTTAAACTCCCCAGGGTTCCCACCACGGCGGCTATTGCAGTCTCGGTAAGAGAGGGATCATCTGCCAATATCGGTCAGGTTATGTTGGCCGTAAGGCAGCGAATTCGTTTGGCCGATGTTGGCATTGACACTGTCGGCCAGAAAAGGGCTGTAGATGGTGGTCTTGTGATTACCGTCGCTGGCGCCGACTCTTGCACCAAGGCGGATAGACTCGCCAACCGAATGCGAGAGGTCCTCTCCGAATTTAATGTGAAGATTTCACGCCCAACCAAAAGAGCTGAGGCGAGGATCATGGATCTCGATGATGCCATGACACCTGAGGAAGTGGCAGCTGCTATTGCCGAAGTGAGTGGTTGTTCCCCCGAAGACGTAAAAGTGGTAGAAATTCGTCGTCCGCCCGCTTCTTTGGGACACGTCTGGGTCCGTGGTCCCTTGGTGGCGATAAGAAAGCTGGCGTCCGACAAGCGCATGCGCCTAGGCTGGACGACAGTAAGGGTTCAGATTTTGGAGGCGCGTCGCATGATGTGCTTCCGATGCCTTGAGCCCGGGCACGTCCGCTGCCATTGCACTAGTGTGGTTGACCGGAGCACCCAGTGCTATGCTTGTGGGGGAGATCACAAAGCAAGAGAGTGCACGTCTAAAACCATGCGGTGTCCGCTGTGTGCAGATCATGGTCTTCCAGCGGATCATCGGCTGGGGGGTAAGAAATGCGTTCCGCGCAAGAAAAAGACCTCGCTTGCCCCTACCACATCGCAGGGGTCGGCAGAAGCACCACTGGGCCCAGGCCCTGCGGAGGAAATGGACACCTCACCTTCCCAGCCCTAAAAGTACTCCAGTGCAATCTGAACCACTGCCGCAACGCGCAGAACCTTTTTCTGCAGACTATTGCGGAGTGGTCGGTTGCCTTGGCGGTGGTAGCGGAGCCCTACGGCCTTCGAGATCATCCTCGCTGGTTCCGGGACACCGCGGACTCTGTCGCAGTTTACTGGGCTGGTGGAAGCGGTGGGCCTCACTGCTCCGTACTAGATAGGGGGCACGGATTTGTTGCAGTGGAATGGGGACCTCTAGCCGTAGTGGGCTGCTACGTGTCTCCCAACATTTCCCTCGCTGAATTCGAGGAATATCTGGACGGGGTTGCGAACTGTATTCGGTACAAATGTTCACCCCGTCCGGTGCTTGTCTTGGGTGATTTCAATGCACACTCCAGAGCTTGGGGGAGCACCCAGGACAGACCGAGGGGACACGCAGTACAAGACTGGGCGGCGTCGCTTGACCTACGTCTTTTGAATCGGGGTTCCGTTTCCACATGCGTTAGGTGGCAGGGGGAGTCCATTGTAGATCTTTCATGGGCAACTCCTTCGGTTGCCCACATGGTGTCGGAGTGGAGAGTAGCGGAGGAGATAGTGACACTTTCGGATCATCGCCACATTACTTTCAAGCTAACACTACGCCCGTTGGACGGCTTGAGCCGTGCAAATTCTAGCCCACCGATGCGGCGATGGGCCCTCAAGCGGCTCAATCGAGACATGCTCGTGGCAGCTGCTAACGTTGCGGCATGGGCGGAAGATAGTGGTTCTCAGGGAAACTCGCCCGATCCGGAGGAAGAGGCGGTCTGGTTCCGGGATACGATGACGTTGATTTGTGATGCTGCTATGCCCCGGGTCAGATGCGCCCAGCATCCAGGTGCGGTTTACTGGTGGTCGACAGATATCGCGCAGTTGCGTGTATTCTGTCTCAGATCCCGACGCCAGTATCAGCGCACCAGACGCAGACGCCAGCCGAGAGCTACGGAGGAGGAAATATCCAGAAGCTACAGAGTGTACCGGGAAGCGACAATGGATCTACAACACGCCATCGCGGATGCCAGGTCAAGATCCTGGCAGGAGCTTCTCGAGGGACTGGACAGGGATCCTTGGGGAAGACCTTATAAGTTGGTCATGGCCAAATTACGTCCATGGGTCCCTCCTATTACAGAAACCATGGACCCAGGTCTACTGGAGAGAGTCATTAACACGCTCTTTCCAGTAGTTAGGGACAGTCCTTCGTCTCTCTTGTCTCCTTCAGACTGGTCTGACGAGTTGGGGGTGACTGAAAGCGAACTAGAGCGAGCCGTGAGACGTATGGGGGCTCGTAACACCGCGCCAGGCCCTGACGGTATTCCGGGTCGGGCTTGGGTTCTGGCTCTGACTGCTCTGGGAGACCGCTTAAGACGGTTGTTCAACAGCTGTCTCTGTGCGGGTGTATTCCCCTCCAGCTGGAAGGAGGCCGGATTAGTCTTGTTGAGGAAGGAAGGCCGGGACACAGAGTCTCCTTCTGCATACCGTCCCATTTGTCTGCTCGACGAGGTTTCCAAACTATTCGAAAGAATAATTGCCGAAAGGCTCGTCGGGCATCTGTCGCGTGTTGGTCCTGATCTCAGCGATTGCCAGTATGGCTTCCGGCAGCAGCGTTCTACTGTGGATGCGATCTTACGCGTCCGCTCACTGTCGGAACAGGTGGTGTCCCGGGGTGGGGTGGTGCTGGCGGTAAGTTTGGATATCGTCAATGCCTTTAACTCTCTGCCCTGGGATGCGATTAGGGCGGCACTTGTACATCACAGAGTGCCTCCTTACCTACAGTACATCATCGGGGACTACCTTCGCGACCGGCATATTCGCTTTGTGGGTCGGGACGGCAGCGTTCATCGCAGGAAGATTACGTGTGGGGTTCCGCAGGGGTCAGTTTTGGGTCCTTTCTTGTGGAATCTCGCTTACGACGTGGTCTTGCGTGTCGACCTCCCCGCTAGCGTTAATGTCGTTTGCTACGCGGATGACACCCTGGTGTTAGCTAGCGGGGGCACCTTTGTAGAGAACATCCAGCTTGCCGAGCTCGGAGTGGCAAAAGTTGTGGCATCAATCCGCGGGCTGGGTTTAGAGATAGCGCCTCATAAAACCGAGGCACTTTGGTTCCACAAACTGCCGAGGAGCAGAGAGCCACCCAGCTCGTTGGTCAGAATTGGAAATGCACAAGTCCAGGTGGGTCGATACATTAAATATCTTGGCTTAACCCTGGATGGTCGTTGGGGCTTCGAAGAGCACTTCGAGCGATTGGTTCCCCGCGTCGGGAAGGCAGTGGGTGCTCTGCATAGACTGTTGCCCAATCTCGGTGGACCTCGAGAAGAAGTTCGCAGTCTCTATGCTGGTGTTGTGCGATCGATGGTCCTTTATGGGGCACCTGTTTGGTCAAATAGGCTTTCAGGCGTCCGACGCTGCAGGACTAAAGTCAACAGTCTGCAGCGGAGAATGGCTATTCGTATCGCACGAGGATACCGTACTGTATCTTTTGAGGCGGCAACTCTCCTGGCACGCTTTCCGCCGCTGGACATCTTGGCGGATATGGACGCGAGGGTCTATAACCGAATCCGTGTCATCCGCCAAAGTGGCAATGGAGTGCCGGGAATCGCTGTTATACGGCTGAGGCGGCAGGAACGGCGACACGCGCTCGAGCGGTGGCGTGAGCGGTTGCAACAACCGCAATATTCGCGTAAGCGCGTTGTCGAAGCCGTCCTACCGCATTTCGAAGCCTGGCTGAAAAGAAGGGAACGCATCTCCTATAGGCTCACTCAGGTGCTGACCGGGCATGGCTGCTTCGGTGAGTACCTGAATAGGATTGGGCGAGAGGCCACAGCAAATTGTCACCACTGCGGAGGCGGTTTAGATTCTGCGCAGCACACGCTTGAGGAGTGCCCTGCGTGGACCTCTGAAAGACGGGTCCTGGTCGCCAGGATCGGGCGAGATTTGTCTCTGCCAGCAGTCGTTGGGTCTATGCTGGCGGATTCGGAGAACTGGAGGGAAATGGCCTCCTTCTGTGAGACCGTAATGGCTCAGAAGGAGGCTGCTGAGCGGGATCGTGAGAGGATTGATCCCGCTCGTAGAAGAAGGCGTCGGGGAGGCAACCGCCTCGACGCCTAACACGCCGAAACCCGCCTGCAACCTTTAACGCAGGCCGGAATTTGGGATCACGGGCGTTCACAGTGGGGACTCTGTCCGCCCATTGAGTGACCTCAGGGAAGACGGCGCACAGTGGTCACGTGCGCTCTAGCATACATGCACAGTTAGGTTTTGGGGAGACCTCTTTACAGTCTCCCTAGAGATGAGCCTTAACAGGCATTGTACAGAGGGTGTTTCGGATTGGTCTTTTGAGAGGTAACGGAACCCCTTCTATGTGCAGATGGTGATCACCGGGGTGGTTTTAGTGAGGTAAAAATCCCACACTCCCCGGTCTTGTACCCCAAAGACCGGGCGCCTTTTGAAGGTTTCCCCCCGAAAACAAAAAAAAAAAAAAAAAAAAGGTTAGATATGCACTCGCTCTATGTAAAATTCTGATATTCGGCTGCATCCGGTTAGACTGGAAGCCGACCCCAACATAGTTGGGAAAAGGCTAGGCAGATTGATTTTTTTATACCTAAAACCTCTTTATATTAAGACCAAAACGTATTTTGAACACATAATAAATACGTGTTGTTTTTTTTTTAAGAGGTCTCATTTTCGTGAAACTCTCGTTTGTTTTTTTTTAATCATTGTGTTCAACGCTTTGCATTGTGATTCCTGATGGAGAACTCAGCCTGTATGTACTTCCGGTCATCAAATTGATGTAAATACCTACGCGGTTATAATTTGCTAATAAGCTTACCAACTCTCCACTTATTCTATAATCTATGCCCCCCATATTGGAAGTCCATTGGTTATCATTAGTTAATGCGTCCGAATCGCAAAATTATTGGATTTATCGGGCGTTGCCGAGTGTTCATTAAAAAATAATGCGCTGATTTATGTTTTTGAAGCGAACATTTCGCTGTATTGGTTCTTGAACTTCGTAATTAATGAAATGTGGTTTTGTTGGCTTCGAATCGCTTTTCGGCTTGTTATTTATTGGGGCAAAGTTAGTCCATAATGAATACTTCAAATGAAAAGTTGGAATAGTTGAATAGTTCATTTGGTTTTGCCTACCATATTTTCTAGGAGGTATTAAGATTTCTACGTCGTAGACAGACCGTATCTACTATTATTGTTGGTGACAGAATTAATTAATATCAAGGAGCAGGGACGATTCAATGGCTCGGTTGGCATTTGACTTTTTTTAGAAAAACTAAATTAAATATTTGTCTAGGAAATCAATCTCAGAATCTCACAATGAACAAGCTTGTGTCCGAACAAAATTATTAATGGTTCGTCTTTGAAGTACAGTACCTTTGGTAATCTACACTAATATTATAAAGAGGAAAGGATTTGTATTTTTGTGTGTATGTTTGTAACGAATAAACTCAAAAACTACTGCGCCGATTTCAAAAATTCTTTCACCACTAGAAAGCTACATTCACCCTGAATAACATAGGCATAACATATATTTATTGCTAGAAAAGATTAGGGATCCATATATAGGATAGATATAGGATTAGGGAAGGTGTAAAAAAATTACCTTAAATATTCTTTAAATCGCGTGCGCTGCGAAAACTATTGATGATAGAATAAAATAATGTACTACGACTTTGCAGAACACATCATTATTTACAAAAAGTGTCGCGACAGCATATGTCTAGCTATTATAGTTATGCCACAATAAGTGTTATTTTATTTTGAAAATTTAATTGAAATGACGCCGCTAGAAAAGGCTCTTTATTTGTATCTTGGTATTAATCCTTATCAAAATAAATTACTTCATTATTAAGACTGCTTCATATAACTTTTTGAATTATTCAATTCAGACATTATATTCGAAAGATATCACGAGTTTAAAAATGTAAGTATAGCTCCAAAAAATACCGGCTCATACATTCAGTATAGAATGGCTTTTTTTTAACCGACTTCTTCAAAAAGGAGGAGATTCTCAATTCGTCTGTACGTTTTTTTTTTTTTTTTTTGTATGTTTCTTACGCGATTACTCCGCCAATTATAAATAGATTTTAATGATTCTTTTTTTGTTTGGTAGGTCATGCTTCCGAGGTGGTCCCATATAAATTTTATTAACTTTGCTTGCGTAATTTTTGAGTTAGCTTCAATATTACGTATTTTTCCCACTTAGTTTATCTAGACGATATATTATTTGACTCCTTCACTGTTATTTATATACCAGGTAGTGGTATTTGAATTTGTGTGGAGTAGGTACCACAACTAAAAAGTGAAAAGTTTTTGTAAAAAGTTTTTTCCTTGATGATATCTCGGTAGATAGGTAGGTAGGGTAGGTAGGTAGGTAGGGTAAGCAGGTAGGTAGGGTAGGTAGGTAGGTAGGGTACCCACCCTACCTACCTATCTACCTACCTAAAGTCGGTTAAGTAAAGGTAGGTAGGGTACCTACCTTACCTACCCTAGAGTAGGTAGGGCAGGTCATCGGTAGGGTAGGTAGGTAGGTAGGGTACCTACCTACCTACCTACCTACCTAAAGTCGGTAAAGTAAAGGTCTAAACCCTAGAGTAGGTAGGGCAGGTAGGTAGGGTAGGTAGGTAGGGTAGGAAGGTAGGGTAGGTAGGAAGGTAAGTAGGGTAGGTAGGTAGGTAGGTAGGGTAGGTATGTAGGTAAGGTAGGTAGGTAGAGTAGGTAGGTAGGGTTGAGTGGTAGAGTAAGTAGGTAGGGTAGGTAGGGTAGGTAGGGTAAGTTGGTTGGGTAGGTAGATATGTTGGTAAGTGTAGGGAGGTAGGTGTAGGTAGGTAGGTATGACAGTAGAGGGTAGGGTAGGTAGGTAGGGTAGGTAGGTAGGTAGGTAGGTAGGTAGGTAAGTCGGGTAGATAAGTAGGTAGGGTAGGTGCGCTGTAGATAAGTACTTAGTGCTACCCGTGCGAAGCCGGGGCGGGCAGCTAGTTTTTTTATATATTTCATCTGCAAACAAAAAAAAGGGAGGGGAAGGTTTTAAAAAAAAAAAACAATATTGGTATCAAATAAAAGCTAGTAATGAGTTAATTCCAAAGAGTTAAACCAATAACCTGAAATATGGTGTAACTTTTGTTTGTTCCCGCCTGTTCTGTTGTTTTATTCTCTTTTTAACCCCCGACTGAAAAAGAGGGGTGTTATAACACCCCTCTTTTTGTTAACGTTTAAAAAAAGTTTAACGTGTGTATCTGTGTATCTGTGTAGCTGCCAAACCGCTGAACCGATTTTGTTTTTTTTTGTTTTGTTTGAAAGGTGACTTGATCGAGAGTGTTCTTAGCTATTATTCAAGAAAATCGGTTCAGCCATTTGAAGATTATCAGCTCTTTTCTAGTTGATGAATGGATGTGAGCATCTTTCACAGGTCTAATCGATTGGAAATTTAGAATTCTGTTACTTCAATGATATTAGAAGAATATAGTAACCTTGAACTGATGCTGCAGCATCACCTGGATGCAGGATACCCAACTCCCTCACCAACTTACAGCAGAGGTATCGTGTTTGGGCTCATTGGAAAGGTCTCAAAAAATAGGTTACAGATGGATGGTGATCAGGGTCTGATGATGGAGTAGGAAAGTGTAATGAGACTAAATTAGAAACTAGCTTCACTGTGGCAAAAGTACGTACAGCTACGCAAATATCGGCGAGCCGCGGGTTGATCATAGCGTTTCTACTAGTATTATAATATGAAATTTAAAAAGATGGAAATAAAAGTTAAATTAAAATTTTAAAAACCCCCGACAAAAACAAAGCATTTAAAAAGTAAAAAAATAATATGTATTGGCCCTTTAAGTTTAATATAAAAGTTGTAGGTAATATTTTGATCCAAGCGTCGTCGCGTCGGGGGACGGCTAATGAAAACGCCATCATACACTAGGAACAATGAATATATGCTATTGTAGAAAAGATAGCTGCTGTTAATTTCCTATTTTCATGAGCCTTCATGAATTTTTAATTTATAAGTTATGCATTATTGCAGGTGAGTTTTAGTTATTGAAATAAATAATTTATTTATTTATTTTCCAAGTCTAAACAAAACACAACCACTGTTATACAATGGTCTGCCTGCAGCTAGTCTTTGTGATCTCAACAGAAATAGAAAAGCAGGCGACTCCAAGTCAGGTTAATAGTACTGTCATTAATTTCATTACGGTAACTGTGGAGTTGTGCCAAGGCGGTCCAAGTTAAGGGATTCGTTAACACCGTGATGTAACATTTCGTAAACAAGGCGAGTACATTCAAAAAGCACTAGTCAACATTTTTTTTTTTTTTTGTGTGTGTGAAATCATCGAATGACTTTTCCCACTCTGGGCGGAGCGGGAGGGCATGTCAGACTTTTACTGACTAAAACCCACCCGTGTTCCTTCAGTTGCTTATTGCAAAGGTCCCGGTATCCCTTTCGGACTTTCCCGCAACCCTGGCAGGCATCGGTCCTAGCGGACCCCGCCGATTGTGCTGACATCATTCACTAGTCACCTAAGAACACAATGCGCCTCAACTAGCACTGCTAGGACGGCACTGTCAACACTTTCCATACAAATCGAGCGTGTCACCGTTTGCTCACACTTCGACACAAATAACGTATAGAAACTGAAGGTGAATAGCGGTCGTGAAAGAAGTTGTGCGCTGAACGCACTATCGACGCCACGAATTTTATTAGTACTGCCATCTCAAGATGCTGCCGACTAAAGTAAGTTTCAAGATTGAATAGTAAACTAGAGATTTGTTTATGGCTGGTTTCGAAATGAGACGTGATACGTATTTTGTGTAGCTTTGCAGATTCTCAAATATGTTTCATTGGATGCCTATACCAAAGTATAAATATGGACAGTATGGAAACTAGGCCTATTATTTTAAATAATTACCTACGCTCCATTTTTAAAAAGATCGCGGCGACCACTCTTCTCGACACGGCACCCGCAACTGGCAGCACCGCGACAATCGCTTAGGATCTCATCAATGAACGCGTCTGTGTGAGTGTGCCGTTTCGAACGTTTACTACGTAGTTTCTGTACTGTCCATATTTATACTGTGCCGTAGTAATTTCTAACTTTTATTTAACCGACTTCTTCAAAAAGGAGGAGGTTCTCAATTCGTCTGTATGTTTCGATTTTTATGATTCTTTTTTTGTAGACGATATATTTTTTGACTCCGTCACCGTTATTTACATAGCAGGTAGTGGTACTCGAGTTTGTGGGGTAGGTACCACAACTAAAAATTGAAAAATAAATGTAAAGCTGTTTTTTTTTTGTAAAAAGTTTTTATTTCAATAACAATGCAGACTTTTACATGTCTTACTACTTCAGTCGCAGCACTGACCTACATACCGCTAGGTACAGTTCTGTCTGAGCCACGGCCCCAGGTAAAGGGGTGGCTAAGCAAACCAGCTTATCGCGACCGGCTGACAAGCGTGGATTTATGTGCTAACTTTATCTTTTCCGTTACGTGCGCCTCGGAGGCCGATGGCACTGGAGTTCGTTGAGTTTCATGGTTGATCTTCGGTTAGCTATACCAATCTAGGTTTAGGCGCACAACGGAGTATTGATTAATTTATACTTGAGTACATTTGATACTCGTTTTTTTTTTTTGTTGGTATAATGGAGTGTGCTAGCTGACATATAGTTAATAATTAGATTTATGTTTTTGTGTTCCGTAATGTGAATGATTTTGCATACTATTGTATAGAATAATTTTTTTTCTAACTGAACAGACAGCTGTGCTGCTGGGGAGTTTGTTGCGCCACTTCGTCTTCCCAGCTAAAGCACTAGGAAGTGGTGAAGGGGGGGCGTTTTGGGGGACTTTCTTATGTAATTTTGACGTTCGAAAAGTGCTAATTCTCAGCCTAGTTTGAATAAATGACTTTTGATTTTGATAAAACGAATGTATGTGCTTCTAAAGTAATTGTTAGATGGATAATTTGTCATTTAATATTGTAGGTAGTTAATTTGCTTCAGAAAAAAAGTAGACGCTCCATGGGTCACTCCCTGGCAAACCGCTCGGTTGGACCTCTGGTGATGTATCAAATAGAGTGAAAGAAGATAGGTTTGTGCATGTGAGTATAAAGGGACTACCATATTAAATTGTCCGTATATTTAAATCACAACTACCATTCTTTGAAATAATTCTAATAATTTGACTGTAGAAATTATTCTTATTTCACATGCAACCATATTTGTACGCCTCTTGGCATAACATAGCGACCTATGAACAATAATTTAAGAACTGTATTTACTACCTATGTTACACAAATAAAAAATGATTGATTGATTGATTGACATTTGTATGAAATCGCTATTATCACGGCAAAATGTGTTAATTTTGATCATCATCTACTTAGCCTTTTCCCAAATATGTTGGAGTCGGCTTCCAGTCTAATTGGATGCAGCTGTAAATTAATAAATAATGTAATAAAAAATAATATAATTAAATATTTAATAAAAATATATAATTATTAATTTTGCTCTGTTAATTTGATAAATAATGAATTTCCCTTACGGTTAAATTATTATTATAGGTATTTAGTTTATAGATAGGTATTTTTAACCCAACATTATGAAAAGATGAAATAAACGATGAAACTGCAATAGAGAATTCTAAATACAGATAATACAACAGAAAACATGATAATCCCAAATGCGGCATAATAGGTAACGTTATTTAATAAAAGATTATTATCTTATGGATAACATAATCTTTCATTCAGTCTAATATTCTTTGCATGGCGAAATAATCCTGTCTTACAAAAGAAAAAGAATATAAAGACACAAATAAGGAACGGAGTTTCCTCAATATTCTAATCTGAAAATCAAGTAGGTACTCCAAATTGAATTCTTGTAATATCAGCTTAGTAACTATGTAGTTATTTGAGAAAGCTATATTAAAATGTTGTATTTTACTTGTTATTTTTGTTATTGTTCGCCACTTGTAACATTAAAATGTGAAAATTATCTAGGCCACCTAGCCCTAGCAAAAATACCAACTAAAATACAATATGTCAATAACATAAAAACCGTCCAAGTGTATGTCGATCCATGCACAATGAAGGGTTCCGTAGTTGGGATGAATTTATAAAACAAACTTAACATTGTAGTTGAAGAACTTGTTCTGCCATACAGAATGTATGGGAGAACATGATTTTACAACTGCAGATTTAAGTTGGTCGATTATTACTTGGTAACTTTTGGAACCTACGTAGCGGTGATAGTTTTTCTTTTCATTTCGTTATATATACTACTGCCGTAATTTTTTTCACATATCCAAACCCAACCATTTAGCTGGCAGGGGGGAGGGACACTTGGCTCTAACAAAAATTAGCACTTTAAAGCTTAATATTCCGCAAACGGATCCCTGAATCCAAAAATGGTATTCGCAAACTCACATTATTTTTAAACGACCTTTCCAACGAAACCCCACACCATGAGATTGACGAGAAAAAAAACCATCCCTACTTTAAGTGTAGGGGAGGTACCTTTGTCGGCGTCGTTTATATGTATATCCATACTAAATTACAGCTTTCTAGTACCAACGGTCTCTGAGCTAAGCCGCGGACAGACGGACAGACGGACAGACGAACAGACGGAACTCTAAAAATGCCACTTGTAACATTAAAATGTGAAACATATATATAGTAAGCTAGGTATATTATGTCTATTTAATTTTGTCGTCTTATTTACTTCCATTTGATTCCTTTAATGATTTATACAAAATTAATTATTGAGATGTACAACTTCTTAACATAATTAAAATTCTTCTGAAATGAAACGGCCCTTTGATTTACGCTACGTTGTATTATTCTAAATATTTGTACTGTTTTATGAGTTATTTGAGGCGCAAAGAGGACAGAAATAGGATCAGTTTGATTAATTTCCATCTTTGTTTGGACAAATATTTAATCAAATATTATTATTTAGGATAGCTGATGTTGATGTTTTCACATAAATGTGACAAGTAATTTAATCATACGTTTAAGAATGATGAGATTTTGCTAGCTCACAGAATAAGCCAACTGGATTGGCCATATTAGCCGTAAAACCTTTTTTTTTTTTGGTTGGGGAATCATCATATGACTTCTCCCGCTCTGGGCGGAGCGGAAGGGCGTGTCAGACTAAAACCCACCCGTGTTCCTTCAGTTGCCTGTTGCCAGGGTCCCGGTATCCCTTTCGGACTATTCCGCAACCCTGGCAGTAGCCGTAAAACCTATGCCCGTTGGGGTGGACAACGTGTTCTGAGGCCCTAGAGAAGTGACATTCTATCAGCGATAACGATGATGGAAAAGGCAAAAATGTATAGGACTGACATAATTTAATTTATTCATTTAATTCAGATAAAATATAGTCATCCATTTTTTTTTTTTTTTTGTGGTCATACTTTGAATTATCATAGTAACCAATCATACTATTATAACAAAAAATTAAATATCATAAATTATCAATATTATTAGGTATAAGCTATCGAAAAGCTTGTCAATCCAATCCAATTTGTTGTTTATCGAAAGTCATTGCAGAAATACGAAACGCTTTCGAAGCGATTGTCATTTGTCTAGGCCTTCAGGAGTGGAGACCGCGAATCGGCAAACGTAAGGTGGAGCGACGATCTTCGCAGGGCGACTGGTAGCTCCTGGATGAGAGTTGCCGAGAATCGAGTTGAATGGCGTGCAACTTGAGAGGCCTATGTCGAGCAGTGGACCGCTGTCGGTTGATGATGTTGAGATTTGCCTAGAAACGGTACTAGGTCGGCCATGCTCTGAAAAGTATTAAAACTGCGGTACATATATTATTATTATCATACAATTTGTTTTAGAAATTAAATTGAAGTAGGTATGGCAATTTAATTCAACACACTCAAAATTCTTTCCGAAAGTCATTTAAATTTTAAATGATTGTTTTCAACTGCATGTATTCACTAATGAACATCAATTGTCACTTAAACCAAAGTCGCTTCACACACCATTAAATTTTATTTAAATTTTAATAATTTGAACAGTCCTACAATCTATTCAATCAATTAACTCAGCCTATCGCAGTCCACTGCTGGATATAGACCTCTCCCAGGCTGCGCCACAACAACGTGATCTCCGGATCCAGTCTGTCCCAGCCCGGTCGTCGGTCCATCTAGTCCGGAGGCGCCTCACACTACGCTTGCCGATACGTAGTCTGCACTCCAGGGGGCCTACCACCCTGCCAGGGTTGCGGGAATATCCGAAAGGGATACCGGGTCAGTAAAAGTCTGACACGCCCTTCCGCTCCACCCAGAGCGGAAAAAGTCATTTGATTATTTCCCAAACTCAATATAAAAAAGGGGGCCTACCACCTGTCAGGGTTACGGTAAAGTCCGAAAGGGATACCGGGACCTGAAGGGGACAACTGAAGGAAGGCGGGTGGGTTTTAGTCAGTAAAAGTCTGACACACCCTTCCGCCCCGCCCTGACTTTACAATCTCAAAAAAAAAAGCGGGGCGTACCACCACCGCTTACAGCAGGATTATTTTATTTTTACTTAGTGGGGGAAAGAGATGAAGCTCTACAGGACGTATAGCTCCATCTCTTTCCCCAGCTGTAAGCGGTGGTGGTAGGCCCCCAGGACTCGTCTGCTGCACCGGTCATCGGTCCTTCGACAAACATGGCTAACCCACTGTTACTTCAGCTTGTTTTCCCTGCAAGCTATATTGGTCTATCCATTACTCCTAATTAATTACAATAATAAATAAAAAAAATATTGGCATAAAAAATGTGTACAAACAAAGTGAAGCCCTGACTCCTGCGCAGGTAAAACTTGTGTTACAGGAGCCAAAATTAAAAAATTAAAAGCTCAGGTAGCTTTTATCTATGTATTTTTTTTTTTAATCTCAAAAAGTTTAACCACCGTTAAAATTGTGCTACCAGCTGCCAAAGAAAGTATTCGGAAAACAGTTCTAGCAATGCAATGCTCTATAGACTTCTATCCAGATACATACATAGGTGCTCTAAAAAAATATAAATTATTATGTATTGTAGCGGCTTCAAATTCAGTTTTGTCTTTGAGTTTTTCTGTGGAATCCTTTGTTGGCTGTGCATGGTATAATTA
Source organism: Lithophane ornitopus (assembly GCA_948473465.1). NCBI lineage: Eukaryota > Metazoa > Arthropoda > Insecta > Lepidoptera > Noctuidae > Lithophane > Lithophane ornitopus. Next base: position 5,272,751 of record OX419636.1, read on the forward strand.
ATCACCTGAGGCATTGTTGTTGGTTTAATTTCAAACGACGATCTTCATTTGTTTTGGAATATCGTTCGGCGATGTCAAATGTATTGAGAGTATCGGGAACCGAACTCAGGGTGGTATATAATTTTATGTTCTGTGGTCGGGAAATGTAAAGTCAGGCAAATTGTTTATTACCAACGTATATTGTGCTTCAAATCACAACTGTCATTATTTCAATGGAATTATCACGGAAAATTGACATAGGGTGTAACAATTAATATTCCTGACTGTACAAAAGGGAAACAAATTGTATAAGTTGGATTTCAGTGAAATTATGGATATCAGTGACTGGAAAGGTCAATGTGCAGAATAAATTATGATAATAATTATTTAATTATGCAACAAATATTGTATTAAATCGAACAAATTTATTTCGTTTTATGTTTGCGTTACGCATTATTTTCCAGAGCAAATTCCAGCGTTTTTTCCTGACTTTATCATTATTAAGTTTTCATATTAAACATTAACGACATGGAAGTCAACATTTTGAACATTGCAAATTAAGGCCCAGACACATGAAACATTACCAGCAATATGTGTAATTATTTTAGCACAAAATTCGTAACTTACCATCCGTACCTAACTGTCAAAGTATCATTGCAGACATCTGCCTACGCTTTAAAAGATAATAATATAATCACTTATGCCAGACATCTAACGTGTAATTTTATTCCTACAAGCTAGTTTGTGACTGGAACACACTATAGCCCTGATCAAACTGAGACGAATCCCGCGCGGGATGTGGGACAAAATTGGCTCGCGACGATTGTGATAACTAACTTGTATAGAAGTGTTCAAACTGACGCGATTACTCGCATGAGTTCCATACATTAAAACAATAGAAAAAATATACATTTATTTGCAGTTTATTTGCGCATAGAAAAGATACGAACACAAACAGAACAAGTTGGGGGTTAATATGCGTCACATCCACGAAAAACGGCCATCGCTCAGCATAATGCTGTGACCCTATCCAGCAGATCCAGCAGAATATCAGCGTCAGGTATATTTGCCTGACACATGCTGAGTTGGACTCCCATTTGGTGCAAAGTTGAGACGCACACCGAGCTTTGTATATTTCGTTATTTTTAAAGTATGTCATAGACAATATTGTCTCGCTGTGTCTAGTTTTCATTTTTTTTTTTTTTTTTTTTGGCACTTTGTAGCTATTATTATTTAACCGTGCTTTTGTATGTTGTGTTGTCTTTTGTATGCACCAAATAAACGTTGTATCTATCTATCTATCTATCCTATGTGAGACAGAGTTACAGCGCCGGTTTTCAGCGACAGCCGGCGTTGAACAGGCGCGCGAAGCCGCATCCCGCATCCCGCGCGCGATTCCCCTACTTGTGGACAGACCTTAAGTTATAACTGGAACACGCACAACTTAAGTGGTTTTACTCTTATCTCAAGCAAGAGCAATAGAATCTAAATGGGAAGGCGGGTAGAATGCTCATAAATTATAGTTGTTCGTACTATTAATTTATATGGCTAATATAAATTGGTAACACCCGAGGTTGTTAGCGAATGTTATATTGTGGTGCCTGGACTTGATATACTAAACCGTATGTTATGTTTTTAGAGCCCAAATCTATTCATATTTGTGGCTTGATGATGTCCACTTATTTGAATAAATAATCATTTTATTTTACATAGAATTTGTATCCGTATCGCATTTATCGTTATTTTTAAGAGCGAAATATCAATCTAACCGGATACAGCTAAATACCAGTATTTTACATGGAACGCCTATCTGACCTCCACAACTCAATAACTGGGTAATACGATACCCCTTGGTAAGACTGGTTGTCAGACTTTCGGGCTTTTGACGACCCGTCGTAACGACTGTCAAAGATCCACGAATTACAGCCGGTACCAACGGCTTACGTGCTTTCCGATGCACGGAGGAGTCTCGGTATGTAAAGATGGTCACCCATCCACGGGCAAACTCCGGCAAGCGTAGATGAACCTGATGGATCGACCCGTGCGGCGGTTATTACTTAGTCACGAGCTCCTCATTATTTTTAAGAGCGACGTTAACTTTTATTGAATTTCTAATAAATTCTTAAATTGAAACAAATTTTCTTTTTCCCCTAAATATTAATAGGGAGTATTTCTATTTCTTTCTTCGTTCATGTCCATACATAGGTATGTAAATATTACCTTATTTGCTAGTGTGTGTCCTTCTAGAGTAGAGTATCCGGCGTTTCCACCATTTATTTGTGTAAATCGTCTTTCATTTGTTCAGTGTACTTCCAAAGGTGTGTCTAAAAATTGAGCAGCAATCTTGCGCGGCTGCCGCGCGTTCTTGCCGCGATTTGTTTGGACGACTGCTGCGCGCGGACGCTTCTGTCTACCTGCCACGCACAAACATTTCTAGCTAACATTCGTCAGTAATTGCGTTTAGACGAATTATATGAAGAGCTACGACACCCGCAACCGCTTTCATTTTAGTTCTGATGCCAACTGATGCGCGGCGTGTCTCGGATATGCCACGTAGTACTGCCGCGCAAACATACGTCGATTTAGCCCGCACTAGAGCGCGGCAGAAATATGTCCAAACGCCACGTGTTGCTGCCGCGCTCTTGCCGCTCAATGTTTGGACACACATTTACAAATGTAAGCAAATACACTGTTATTTCCGATGAGTTTTAACCGCCATGAAGCAAATATAAAAATCTTATCGTAACTTATAATAAAGTCTAACTTCTATAGCACAATCACAGCTTCAGCTAATACTACCAACTTGTTACTATAACTTAATCGCTTGCTCAAATTAAACCGATGTTTAATCGTCAGAAACGCACCTATACAAACATTATCGCTTGGGCTAATCTAACTAATCCGTCGCTAGCTATTAGCCTAGCTAACCATAACATACTTAACGCGGATCAATTTAAATGTAAACACGGTCCAGTCGTATTATAAGTCTTAGGAATCAACCTGTATACGTATATTGTGATGTGTTCGCGCTTGAAGGGAAGAAAATCTTTTCAATATGTCTGGAGTATTCTGAGATAAGCGTATGACTGTCGAGTAGTTTTATACTTTTGTTATTGTACTTAAATAATGTGTTTGGTCTTTAACTAATGTACCTAATAGGCATGTCGTCAGGATATGATAGCAAATAGATTGGACTGTCCTTATGTGCGGCACTACTGCACAGGCAAAGTGTCGCATACTTAGGAGACTATTGTAATGAAATTATTTTTTTAATTATATATATATTTTTTTTTTGTACTTATTGATGATTTTTTTTTTTACTTTTGATTACCTGAAATAAATGTTTTTTAATTTTTTTATTGGCCTTTTAATGTTTACAAAAAGAACACAGGATGATTTTGGGTTGGGATTGAGACGAAGCTGAATTTCTGTTTTTTTTTCTTTATTTTGATATAATTAACTTTGTGGAAAATTAGAGAGCTCTTTTGTATAATTTATCTTAGTAACTAGCTTAGGCTAGCCTTTATAGCCTACCTAGTAACGTTAGAAGTAATAGTCATTGAAATTCATTCCGCAAATTAATGTTCTACGTCCTACCGACTTCTACATGTAATTAAACGAATGGACCAATAAATTAAGAAATTGAAATACTTTTCCATTAATTTCGACAATTCAATTTTGAGTCTATTTTATAGACAGTCTTTTTTGAGACGAATAGACTAAAGAAAGAATTGATTTTAATATTGATTTATACAATAAGGTACAGATCTTGGCTTACTAGGAAAGGAAAATCAAAGGAGCGTATTCCCCAAATACTTCTGAAAAGCAAGACAACGTACTTACTTTATAAACACCAAAACCAACACACCTTTAACTTAATAAAATTAAAATGCCTGTGGCATTAAGTCCGCCTCTGTAGATTTGTGTGCTAATTAAATAGTAAACTTAATCAACCTCTGCATACCCTTCAAAATTAACGCGACAATAATACAAATTGCATTCTCTCAAACAAAATTACAGTACCCTACTTATTTCCGCGCAGTTGGGACTGATTCCGGTCCCACATACAGTTGTCACGCTACGAACGATAAATTGTGGCGGTTCGGGAAGCGAGTCCGAAAGTTTCGGACTAATGCCAACTATTTTCGGACAGAAATGCCGCTTAATATGTGGGTGGAATGTTGGTGGGACTAACAGATGCAATTTAAACGTAGATTTTTATTTATTGAAGCTACCATAAATTAAATAAATAAACATTATTTTAGTTATAAACCTTAATATACAAATTAACACTAAAATATTATATAGTATCTAAAAGTATATAACAAAAATTAAAAGAAAATCATTGGGCTTAAAAAAATTCGTCCGCATCGCTGTCAGTGGGAAAAGTGCCCAAAACGCTGGCAGCATTGCTTCGTTGGATGGCAATGCTGATTCTTTGGGCTAATAAAAATAGGCCAGCCCTCTGGTCACGTGAAGAGTCGACCAATCCCTTAGATATACTCGATGAGCACTCGGACCCCAAGGCCCTTCACCCTGATGGGACTGTATATTTGGTGTATTTTTAATGTGTAAAAAAAAATACAGTAAAAATACGCATAATTTTTACTGTATTTTAATGTCTTATTTAATGCTTTTATCTGATGGCGCCAAAAGCAGATATAAGTCATTTAAACCAGCTATCGTCTGCGAAATTTTACTGAACCATGCAACTTAATACCATAAGTTTTAAGTTGGTTCTTACAAAATCATAAACAGTGCCACAATGGATTGCGAAAATTCATCCAGTTTGCCACTGCTAACACATGACACATGGTATTTTTGTCATCAGTACACCGATTTTTTTTCACCAAAATGCGGTTTCTAAGCGCATTTAACATGACTTTTTTTGATGAAAATATACATACGCGTCTGTTTTGTTACTTCCATAAACTTTCATTTGACCCTCAATACGTTTTTTCAACAAAGAAAAGCAGGCTTAAAACCTAAAACGCCTTTGGTTGACATAAAGATTCAGCCAAACCTACGCGAAATACGCGATCAAAGCAACTGCAACCCGGAGACGTCTGTTTCGCGACAAAGCACATAATTATGGTATGTCTAGCCGGGGCTTTAGACACAAACTTACAACAGATTTCACGCTTGCCTTCCGGGCATTCATTCCTTGCAAAACGGGTAGGCAGAGGAGAAAAGTACACCCTCGAGGACGAGCCTATTATCATGCTGCATGCAGCTGAGAAATTCCTAACGTGGTGCATAATATTACGCATTGTGTCCCCAAACGGTTGGACAGAAGTGTACCTGTAGTACTCCCACATCAATCAATCTGCTTAGCCTTTTCCCAACTATGTTGGGGTCGGCTTCTGGGACCAAACCTGAAATCGCGAAAAATTTATAAGCTGTTCCCTACATTTAACATTTATGTTCGCATAGCTCGTCAAAATGTAGGGAAAACCAGTTTTTTTTTTCGCGAACGGTACAATTACCCCTTAAGAGGATTTCGACGACGACTAAAATTGAACCCTGTATACGCTGTTACTATTTACCTATCTCTACTCAAATCCAACCCGTATCATGCTAATGTGTAACTAACTTCATGAAACAACATTAACAACCCGTATTTAGTTCCGCGCAGCTTGACACCGATTCCGGCCAGTTGTCACGGTTCGAGCAATTTATTGCTCGGGATTACGAATGATGTACAGGAGTGGTTGTAACGGGTAAGTAATATATGATATAATTACAAAATCTCTAATATTTACAAGATATAACAACTGAATCTATAATTATTATTAATATTATTATTAATATTTATTTGATATAATGATCAGTTAAAATAATAAACGATTGATATAATTTTAAAGTAACTAATTTTATAAGCATAACATACATTGAATATAAAATCGTTTGATATACCACTCAAAAGTCATAAAACCTATTTAGTCTAATATTATAAAATGCCTAATAAAAAACATATGTGGTTTTTATTTCCATGTAAAAAACATGCAAACAAGCATACACCATACATGCAGCATGCAAGCAAGCATGCAAGCAAGCATGCAACATGCAGCAGGCATGGTTTCTGGCACGAAGTCTGTCTAAAGAAATTATATCGACAGTTGGTATAGCTCACGTCTATTATATCTTGTGAACGTTATTGAAATGAAAATATACCAAATAACTTTATATGATATGGGACGCACCCGGTTGTAACACGTTAATGTTATGCTTGTGATTTCTGGAGGAGAAAGCAGTAATATATGGTAGATATCCGGACAAATTTAGGGGCAATAATGCAGTAGGAGTTACAGAATTGCAATAAATTACAAGCGTTGTGTCATCGTGTGAGATACACGATGACACAACGCTTGTGTTAAAAATGGAAAAGAATTCTATGCAGTCCGACAGTGACTGCGCTTAAAGTCTAGTCAGCGTATTTTAAAAACTTTTTGGGGTTCTAATTACGAAGGCTCACTCAATGTTTCAAATAGTCTTTCGAACATTGAGTGAGCTTCTTTCGCGAGCGTAGCAAACTGCTACGCCGTAGCAATCTAGATGCTATGCAGTTTCCATTCATAGGTTTCCATTTTTGAAAATTACGCAACATGGCCGATCATTATGTTGAATTCGCGAAACAAAAAAGTATAGAAACGATATGGTCACCAAAAAAAAAATGTTTTTTTTACAATGTTTATTTTGGTCAACTGATCATAATACTTGGCTGTTTGAAGGTCTTTAGACAATCGTTGTAAAAGCAGTTAGGTACTATTGAAGCCAACCAGCCGCAGCGTAACTCATTTTCATTAAAAAAGTCCGGTGAGGCCCGCCTACAGTGTGCGTCGGCTTAGAGAAAATATACGAAAGTGATGAATTTATACAACACTGCGTTGCGGCGCGGCTCATATTTGCGCTAGCCTTCATAGTGCTATTCCAATACAATACAATTTGAGAGAATTGAGACCTACCCTAACAAAAACTAAACCGTAATCCAGACCCAAAATACAGTAGAAACTTGAGCACTAACTGATTGCAAGCATTACATAAAGTTGTCGCGTTTGATACAATTTATGGCCAACAGTTTAGGAAGTGTATCTAGGACGGATCGTAAGTTAGCTACAAATGTACTGTCGGCCAAATAAGTGGGCTTCCAGTGTAAGATTGAAACTTTATTAAATAGAGGGGCAATTCCCGTGTTTTAAGAACGATCGCATTCTAATCTGTCACAAGCTGTCAAAAAAATAGTTGTCATTATCTGTCAAAAAATCTATCTGTCGCTGGGACGAGATTGCGATTTGAACGTTTCTAGGGGGTTAGGCAACCGAAGGATGCCAAACGGAACCTCATTTTACTAACCCTCCGCTGTTCATTCGGCCATTTGTCTGTCAGCTGGCTGTATTTGACAGTTGAAATCACAGATTGTGTATTTCTATTGCTTTAACAACAAAGAATAATAATGTATAAATTTAATAATTAAATGGCCGAAAACATATGGCCGTTTCTTGTATGGGTACCATACAAGAAACGTGTTTTTTCCGCGTTTTTGCTAAATATTGAACGTTGGTGCGAAACACTACGTGTGCGAGTCCGACTCACACTTGGCCGGTTTTCAAAATCCATCCTAAGGTGGATGCTCGGAAACGTATGACCGAGAATCCACCCTAAGCCTAAAAATTACGTTTATGCAACAAGGCCTCGGGTGGATTTTTGGGTTGGATAGACGAAATAACCCGTAAAATGCGGTAGTGGGGCGCGTCATTTCAGAATGGATAAGCGATAATGTCATATTGAATTGCCCGGAAAATGATTGTGGATAAGGTTCCATAGAAATAGAAATAGACTACAGAATCGATTTTCATTTGCAAAAATAATCATCAGATTGTTTAAGTCCGTCAGCCAACCTTAGCTTAATTCATTTTCTTGAAAAGGTTATCAAAACACATCTAGGACACATTTTTTGCCGACCGTACATACAAAGGTAGGACTGTATCCGCCTGCATTAAAATAGATGTACTATGGGTGCAGCTTTGTGTCGTCTGACGTACCTATGTAGGAAATATGTTTAAGGATTTTTAGGTTGCTTAAAAATGTGTGTTAGGATTTTCATTTGCTGGTATTATTTGGCTGGTTATCATGAGTCTATTTTTTAATCTTGTAGACTAATTTGTCATTTCAAGTGATTGTTTTTTTCAATTGGGAGTTTGACATTTGCACCTGTCAAATTAGTCTACGAGATTAAAAAACAGATTATAGTTAAACAAAAAAAATTGCCCAGCTTTTTCCCTACTATGTTGGGGTCGGCTTCCAGTTTAACCATATGCAGCTAAATACCAGTATTTTACATGGAGCTGCATAACTGACCTCCACAATCCAGTTACTGGGATAACGTGGTAAGACTGGTTGTCAGTCTTTCGGGTTTATCATGTTGTAGATAAATGGTGGTGCATAATGAGCTACTCTTTTTTATAATCGTTTTTTTTTATGCTCTTTTTGTCAAAGATTATTAACTAAGGTTTTCCTAATTGAATATTCATGACAAAATTAAAAGATATTTATCCATCTACTAAAATCAATTCCTAAATCATTATCATTATCCGCAAAAAAACGGGCTTGTTTTTCTTTCCGTGTGGGTCTACTCTACTCTACTAACCTGGGGGTCTACTCCCTAAGACCTACGGACGTCCATAAACGAAAATCAAGTCTGTTCCCTACTGCCTATTGATTTCGGATTCATGGACATGCTATTGAACGAATGAAACCTGACGATAGAGTCCGGTATCGATTGCCAGTTTACTTATTTTGTGGTTTTCAAGCATAATAAATATAATAAAAATTGTTGTCGTTAGAAAATGAACACATTTTAAACAATTTCCTTTTTATTATGTCTTTAGTTAAGTAAAGTATTGAATTATTTTTGCCATTTTTGTCTAGATAGCGGCTTTATCCTTTATGACCGTTGCCTTTTTTCTTTTTGACGGTAATTGTCAAATGAATTGTCAAAGTTTTTTATTTTCTAATTACACGAGAAGTTTTTGTAACGAATTAATTAGGCAATAAAAAATTGAGGGGTGCTAACGGGAGACTAAGGTTGAAATTGAAATTGAAATTGTTTATTGAAATAATTGATTTACATGAATATTTTACAAAATAGGGCCTTAAACTAGAGGTGGTATATAATAATTTGATTCTACCTGAACTAGGAATAAACCAGGTAATAAACTAGGAGACTAAGGTCGAAACGGCTGTGGGAAACTCCCTTTACTCGATGGGAAGTTGCACAAAGCCCGTGGAGCAGTGGCAAAGGGTGAGTTTAATACATTATTCGTCAATATTAATATGATTTTAAGGTCTTGTCATGAGTAAAGTGCATACAATGATAATCAGTTTATTTTGTTTCAATGGTAAAAAAGAAAAACGGCTATATTGTATTATATAACAGATACATAGTTAGGTATATTTGTTGTATCTGTCAATGATATTCAGTTTTTGCTGTACAGGGTCCATCTGTAACAAACACAAGAGCCAGCAGCCACCTCGCCCACGCATACCTACATCAACTGCTACACCTGCAAACCGACTCTCCAGGAGCAACACTCAGTGCCCACTGAGGCACTAGAGCTGAAGTTGACGATGGCAAAGTTAGCGAAGTAAGTATTATTGTACAGTAGAAAGGAGATTACATAAATAATGTTTCAGAAAACCTGATAAAACCCTCGTCGGGCACATCCACGTGCTCGGCGACACCTCCCTGTCGACTCGTCAGCAAGAATTCGAATTATTGAGCTGGAAGAGCAAAGACTGCTTGTTTTAGTGTGTTGTTGATTGTTAATTTTATTCAGATTATTAGGTATTTGAGACTGAAGTTATTTTGTTAATAAAAACAATGCATTTATTGTGGAAATATTTATTTTAAATGATTCTTCCACCAGTCCCAACATCCATTATGTTATCGGCGTAAGTATAACCGGAGTCGCCTCCGCTCTTCCTGTAGAGTTTCTTGAAGCAGTTCGAGCACTAAAAAAGCAGCCATAGTTTTGAATATTTCCGAAACATTAACTGTCAACAGCTCGTTAGCTATTTTCATGTCGTATCAACTGACATTCACATCCGTGAAAACAAGCGTTAAATTCAACTGAAAAAACACCTCGGGACACCTCGAGACACCTCGGCCCACCTCGTGCGTAGGAACAATTGTCAAATGATGTCGTCATTCATTCTTAGTCTGGGCTACGGACCAATCAGAAATCCGCAAGTGATAGGGATATCACTTGCAGATTTCTGATTGGTCTGTGTTTCCTATTACCATAGGAAACGCACGTAATTTCGTTTACGGAGGTCCGAATGTGCTTAGGGAGTAGCCCCCTGGTGTCTCAGTTTTAAAGCCACCCATGGGACTCTGACTTGGCTTCACATTCCGTCGAGAAATATCTCTCAGGCATGCCGGTTTTCTCCCAATGTTATCCTTGACCGTTTTTGAGGCAAGTGATAATTATACAATACGCACATGAATCCGAAAAGCCGTAGTATTATAAGTGCAAACATTCAAATTTTTTTTTTTTTTTTTTTTTATATTTTATGGATCTCTTAGTTGTCCAAAATAAAAAGTTTTGATTTTATTTAAAAGGAATTTATGCTTGCTTCTATAGAAAACATCTATAATGAGACATTTCCGTAATCATCTTGGCATAATTATGGCATAAGTATTTATTTATAACTTATACTCCATTTGAAATAAGATTAGACGTTTAGATAAGCCTTTTTTACATTCCGTACAATCGATTTTGAATTCTATTGCGCTGGTGGCATGACAAATGGCAGCCGCAGTAGATAGTTGGTATTGTGTAACTTTTTTTGCTTTTAATGCTATCCTTATGCCTACGGTATACAAGTCAAAATCGGTTGAACGGACTGTAAAAGGGTTTGTTTTAATGTCTAATCTTATTTCAAATGGGGTATAGATGATGCCCGCGGCTTCGTTTGCTTGACAGGTTATATTTATAACCACTCTATCCATTGGTGAAAACAGCATGAAAATCGGTGCAGTAGTTTTTGAGTTTATCGCGAACAGACAGGTACAAACGCGGCGGAGGACTTTGTTTTATAATTTATGTAGTGATAATCAGACACTGCTCCAAAATAACTTGACATTTACACTTACTTAGTTTTTGAATCGCCCTCAGATTATTATTATTGCTCGTATCTTCTATAAATCGATTCGACCCAACCTGGGTTCGATTCCCATTTTAGTTTAATCACACTCACATTTTAGTTTTATCCTGTCAAATTAAACAGCGCCTGACGTTTGACGTAATTTTAATAGGCAAGTTTTTAATTGCGTCTAATCTTTTATGGAGTAGTGACAGTTTGACAGGACTAAACTAAAATTTATCTTCTGTCCTTTTCTTAATGAAATAGAAAGAAAAAGATGCACTGAAATTAAATTAAGTTTAGTTTGTGAACAACAGAATCGGCACCAGTTTATACTAACACTTCGTTTGACGGAGTTTCTACTAAATAAAAAATCTTTATTCTTATAATCTTTATTCCTACTAGGTAGAAACTATCGTATTGCTACCAAAAGATACGGAAAGATACTGTTCCTCAGGGACATAAATATATTGGAATAAAAATCGTAAATCCCCACTACAATTTTATCTCCACTATTCGGCTTGACTTCTTTATTATATCCACTGCCAAAAGTACACATGACAAAAGAGTTTATTGTGCAATGTACCTACAACGAATTCAGTGTTGCTATACGTATCCGGATGTCAATCGCCGTGTTTTGTTTATAAGAATTAATTACCTACCTATTGCTGCATATTAAGCAGACTGGTTTCTACTCCAAGCTTGACTCATTTATAAACTAGCGACCCGCCCCTACTTCGCACGGGTGCAATTATTCCTACTGTGGTGACTTGTCAAAACATCGAGATTTAATGTGCTATATTTGAGACCTTCCGAAATAAATTGACGACATAATGCTGAAGACTACATCAAAATCCATTGTGTAGTATTGTGTATCTAAGCGGTTATACTCACACAAAAAACGACTTTTTAAGATAGTATTATAGATAGATATGACATAGACATATATATTATATAGATATAATTAGCTTATAATGTTTCCACTGCTGAGACACTGGCCTCCTTTCGGTGACAGGGAGTGGGCTATCATCCAACACGCGGGCCCAGTTCGTATTGGTAGATCTCACATGTCTTCGAATTTTTGTTTAGGATAATACATAGTAACCCGGTTTCCGTGTTCTTCTCGATATTTTTCTTCACCGTGAGCAGTGATGATGAAATAATTTACACAAAATAAAGCGCCTGTCTCGGTTCGAACCTACGACCTACAAACTCGTAAGTCAGTCTTGGTTAGTTTTAAAGCGGGTATCAAAGTCAATTTACTATGTATATTGAAGTTTAAGCTTTTTTGAAACTTCCATTCTTTTTTAGAACTAAATATTTCTTCTTCACTAACTGACATCGAACCATAAATATGAGCCGAACCTGTATACCCGATTTTATTTTGCGAACTGTACCAACATAAAACTACTTTTGGATGTAGGTAGGCGTATATTGGAAGTTCACTCAGCAAATATAAATCCCACTTTCAGCAGAAAGGATAAGTACATCAATGAATTTAAATGAAGTGGAACCAAATTGGTACTATAAATAGAACATAATAGCACCCTTTTGACCTTCAGAGTTGTTTCCGCATTGAATCCTAACTATCCTAACTAATACTATTGTGGCGGTATCTACATCGCCACATGCGAACTACGCATCAAAGAACTGACGTCAGACAGACGTCACATAAATCCTGCATCGCGCAATTAAAGTTTACCGTGCAGTGGACATATATACGAGATCCCAACATCAATCGTTGGGCAGTTGACCGCCAGACACAACACCCGTCTGGTCGGAGGATCCTCCCTTTTCTATGGAGTATGAGTGAACTTTACACCCTGTTCCTCATACCCCTAAACTATAAATGCGAAAGTAAGTATGTTTGTTACGCCTTCACGCTAAAACGGCTGAACGGATTTAGATGAAATTTGGCACATGGTTAGACCATGACCTGGAATAGGATATAAGATTCTTTTATCCCGATATTCCCACGGGATCGAGAATTACGGAGCTAGTAAAATATATTATTCAACTGCTGATAATGTAGTTATGAATATTGTTTTCTCTTTGATATCCTATAGAAGTTTTTAATAAGAGCTTGTATTGTTTTAATCCCATTCGCTTTGATAAAATGATCAAATGATTTTATTTCTGTAAATCGGTTTTTACAAACAATTTTACACGTCAATGAGTTTGAGTTTTTCCATCATTAATTTAGGTCTAGTTTTCAATTACTTTTGCAACAGTGAATGTTTCAATAAACATACGGCCTTATTCATAAACGCTGCATAAAGTTAAGTTATGAATTAGCTACTGTTTAACCATACATTTTCGACGTTTATACGACTCTTTAGCTTTAAGAAACGTTTATGAATAAGAGGGTAAGTTTTTAGCTAACATTGAAATTATGTTGAAGGTCACCTGAATACTGACCTTATTTTTTTTAAGAAATTTTGATCCCCTTTCATAGATTTTCAAAATAGTTGTAAAGTCAGCTAGAAAATGGCCAATTTTCACAAAAAACTTATGGGACAGGAACAGTCTTCAAAGACCGTTTTTTCTCTAATAGCTACATGAATCTTAAAATTTATCCCTATTTCCCTTGGTCATACCGTAGCTTCAGAACGGCTGCACCAAACTGGATAATTCTTTTTTTACTGTGTTCGTTATTCTCAGGACAAGGATTGTAGGATAGGTAGGTAGGTAGGGTGGTATGTAAGTAGGTAGGTAGGTAGATAGGTATCTAAGTAGGTAGGTATGTAGGTAGGGTAGGTTACACCGTAGATAAGTATTTAGTGCTACCCGTGCGAAGCCGGGGCGGGCATCTAGCATTAGTTATATAAATTCGAAAGTAATTCTGTCTGTATCTCTATTCACGCCTAAACCAGTGAACCGATCGTTATGAATTTTTTCAACCATAATCTAAAAGGAAAATGACAAAGTTCAACGACATTATAGAATTACAGCGAAAGATTGAAGTATCATTTAATTCTCAAAGTCAAGCCAAACTCGATCGGTCAGCTGTAGACCACAGTATTTCTCAAACTCAATTATTTATCTTCGATCTCCAATATATCTCGTTTCTCTAGTATTGAATCAAGTTGAGTATTGCATTTATGGTCAACAATACAAACTAATCGATGCTCAATCAGAACCTTCTTTAATAAATCTCCTCTGAGAATCACAGCTGTATTCTCTAGTCACGAATTATGTTTTATAAGATTCTCTTATAATAATATTATTCTCTTCAAATCACAGTAATAATAACGAATTCTGTTCACCACGAAATTAATTATTGGCCCTGGGGTGTGATTCTGTAAGACCTCATTTTAAACTTCGAATCTGAATCCGCTGTGAGTTTCTTGTTTAGCATTCTAAAAACTCGGTTGATACACTAGCGCTACCCTTGCGAGCGTGTCAGCGTGTTAAACTAAATTGACCGTGAGATTTATTTAACTTTACATTCAGTAAGGTTAAAGTAATTCCCCCGTCAGTTCGACGCTCACTTCGCTCTCGAACCCGATTCAAAATTCAAAGTGAGAGTGAATAACGATGTGAGATACGAGTTCTTGTTTGAATTTTACAGAATCGACGTACTGGACACACAGGCTGAGAGAAATCTTCTTGGAAAACGACGTGAAATTGATCTTTCGCCCAAAAAATTCAATCAAATTACAATATTAAAGTCAATATAATAAAGAATATTTGAAGTCACTATTAACATCAGGCATGCCAAACGTTGGTAAGACTAGTTGTCAGACTTTTGGACTTCTGACTACCCGTTACGACTATCAAAGATCTACGAATGACAGCCAAGACCAATCGCAAAACGTGTTTTCCTAGGCACGGAGGGGTTTGATATGTAATGGATGGTCAACCATCCACAAACTGACCGAGGCAAGCGTAGCGTACCTTCGATTGAACCGTACAGCTGTTATCATTTAGCTACAAGCCTCTCAATATATTTCAAGTACTAACAAGAAATCGAACCGTAGTACTTTCATTTAAAAAAAACTTACTAAATCCTACAGTCAAAGTATTAGAAAAGAAGGAAAGATAATAAAATGCCTGCGAAAAATAGGCCCAATTCAGCATAAATGCCAGATAACTAGTGCCTGACGCCGGATTTCAACTGGACTGATTTACATCCGTAAGATATCCTCGTAATATAGGGATATTATGAGGATATCTTACGGATGTAAATCAGTTATATAGTGTGCGTAAATATTTAAATAAATTGATAAGTTTAACAAATCCTAACTATTCCTTACTAATATTATAAATACGAAAGTGAGGTTGTTTGTTTGTTACGCTTTCACGCTAAAACGGCTGAACTGATTTAGATGAAATTTGGCAGAAGGGTAGACCATGACCTAGAATAGGGCTTAGGATAATTTTTATCCCGATATTCCCAAGGGATCGAGACATACGCGAGTGCAACCGCTGGGCGCAGATAGTAAAAAATAAATTGATAGGTTTAGCAAATAACAGAATAAAAGCTAGTCTAAAAAATACCACACTTTTCTAACAAAATAATACATCATTCAATTCTCACAAGAAAAATATTTGTGAAACCTGAATCCCGATCACGTATGAGTGTGATTGCCATCCATAAGATACATTTATTTCACTAGCGTTGCTTCAAAGAATTCTTCGATAAAATACTATAATATTTGGTCTAGTCTAGTCTCTTCAAATATTGTTAAAGCTGTTATTCACGAAGCCGCAAAAGGAAAATAATTTTCACTTTATTTGTTCTGTTGTCAGATTTTTCACGTGTGTGAAATTAATGGGCGGAGAAGACCGCAGAAGTATGGGAGAGACAGGGATAACACAGGTTGAGAAAAGTTTTTACTTTGTCTCGACTTGCATTAAGTCTAAAGTCTTAGCAGTTCTATTCAGTCGCATCGAGGTCAAACTTTGTTGTGACTACCTTTCACATCAAAATCACGGATATGGCAATAACACAAAATATATTTTCTGTGTTAATTCCGTCCCATCTTCCAGTCACGTACAAATATGATAGCCAGAGGATAACATTTATTTAATTTCATCTCTGGCTGGGGAAAGGTGAAAGAATTCCACTAGCGTTATAATGACGTTTTATATACAGGTATACAGGTTTAGAAACAAAAAAAAACATGAATGCTTTGTAAAGGTTTTTATGCATTAATAAAGACAAGATAATATTTATTTTATACAACATGAGTACAGTATGGAGGTCTTATAATTAATGTTAGTTGCACTAGACAAACAAAAACAAATAAAAAAAAAGAATTTTTATTAAATTTAAATTACAATGTATAAATTTAAACTTATTTTGAGTACCTACGACATGCAGAAAAAGCTTCTGACACCAAAACAAACTATACCCCATTTGAAATAAGATTAGACATTAAAACAAACCCTTTTACAGTCCGTTCAACCGATTTTGACTTCTATACCGTAGGCATAAGGATAGCATTAAAAGCAAAAAAAAATACACAATACCAACCATCTACTGCGGCTGCCATTTGTCATGCCACCAACGCAATAGAATTCAAAATCGGTTGAACGGAATGTAAAAAAGGCTTATCTATACGTCTAATCTTATTTCAAATGGAGCATAGAGTGCGCGCAAGGTAAGTTATGATTTTCTATCGCCATCGCCTGAGCTTTATAACAGTCAACCTGTGCCAAAACAAACAACCTAAACACCATGGAAAAGGTGTATAAAACTAAACTGCATCTTATCCGCAAACAAAGGAGTCAAAAACACAAAATCTAAAATACTTACTTCCCAAAATCACAGCTTTAGCAATACCGGCCCAAGTCCCAGTCACGTATAAGCATGATTGCTATCCACAAGATACATTAATTTCACTCGTCCCAACTCCGAAGGGCTGAGAAAGAAATCCCTCGAAAAAATATAATGAAATAGTCCCCCTAATCTCACGCTTGTGTTGGGCAGATAATGATGTCGCAGGACCCTAAGCTGGTGGCGCAATTGAGGGAAATTAATCTAAAAAGAAAGAGGGTAGATTGTGAATAGTTTTTTTTTTTCCAAAGAGGAATGGTATTGTTTCGAAAGAAGATAGATTGTGTGTCAAAAAGAGCACACTAAAAATAATTAAAAAAATGCTTAAATCAAAAGTATGGATTCCAAAGCAAATGAAAAAAAACAACCATAGTTTTTTTTGCTTCAGGTATTAATTTTATCGTCTAAAACATTGTAGATAAATAATAATTAAGGTACTAAAAAGATTCTTAATTCACAGCAAGTAACGGCAAGAGACAAATAAGGAAAATAATTTAAATATAAATTGCTACTTATATACTTACAATCATGTAGCAATGAAATATATGCAACATTTCTGCCAGTTATTTAAAAGTGGACACAACATAAAAATTATGATAATGAGATATCGTAGCGACTTCTAATTATGTTTATTTACTGCCAGATTGCAATTATAAGACAATCTCCTTCTGGAGCAGTCAGGTTATCGAAGAAGGAGCTTTGCAGATCGATATATTAATAGCAAAGTCACTTCTGGGCTCTATTAAATATAACTGACAGTACTAAGAATAATTGTCAGATTGTCAAAAAATGCCAAAATTTACACATTTTCAAGACATTGCGCAAAGCAGAAAATATATGAACCTTGCAAAATTGCCGGATTATCGGGTTGTGGTCACTGGTCGACTTTATTAAATAATTATTGATATTAAACCAGGGCGTTTAAATATCAAATGAGTTTATACTTTGAGACTTCTCAGAGGACAAGTAAAGCTGTGGTCAGTTATATCTACATTGGTACCAACTTTAGAGACACGATCGATTTTTTGTCTTAAGGTACCATTCCGTCGCCGACCGTAGGCGGTAGCAGCAGGCGAAGTGTCGTCGCGACACTACTAGTTTCTATGTATTTCTATGAAATACCGTCCGTGCATGGCTAAGGACACGTCGGCTTTATAGATATCCAAACAAACCAGTGGTGTCGCGATGACACGTCGCTTGCTGCTACCGCCTGCGGTCGGCTACCGAATTGTACCTTAAGAACAAAAAAAATTCGTAGCAGACCGCAACATGTTGGCTTCATACAAATTATATAGTCCTCTAGACCATATTTCGACCACAGCAGCCAATGTCTACGGAGACTAGCTTTCGGTGCGGGAGATAATATAGTGCACAAGAGTGTGCTCAGACACAAGTTTAATGCACTCTCTCTTCCTTCATTTTCATAGTCCGATGGGACGATAATCCAACATGACTGGAGAGAGACCGTTGGTCCTGCGCCTGATCTCTCCATATATACAAACCAGTCGAGTCGCGGCGACGCATCACCTGCGGCTGCTGCTTGCTGTCGGCTACGGAATGGTACGTTTAAGACTATTTAAGGAGGAGGTGGCTTGGTAACTACTTAAATTCACCTTAAATCGATCCGATGGCCGATCCGTTTTGTAACTCCACCATGTCTCGGAATCGGCTGTTAAATGAATCCTTTTAGAATTCATTACTTTACAAAATCTGCCAACCAATTTTACATTAGTGTTTTTGTTGGGATTTGGAAGACTGTCGATAGTTATTGACCAAGCTATGATATTTATCTGCATTATTAATCTTGTACCCAAAGAAAAACTACGCAAGCAAAGTTAATAAAATTTATACGGGACCATCTCAGAAGCGGGACCCCTTTTTTTCGCATAATGTTGTTTTTCCTAATATTCTTTTTCTTTTATTCTTTGGCGTAGGCGCGGAGGGGTGGGGCGGCCCGCGAGCTGAGGAGCAGGTGGTTTGAAGGCCCGCCGCCGCGGCTGAGGCTGCGGAGCGGAGCCGAAGCTGCGGTGGTGAGCGTGAAAACCATCTGCGACGATAAGCTCGCGTGGGGCCGCCCAAACCTAGCAGCGCCAGAACCGTGACAGAAATAATGCTTGCTGCATGTTGCATGCCTGCTTGCACGCTGCATGCCTGCTTGCATGCTGCATGCCTCCAAAAATTATGTTTTAATGTCATTATGCGTAAATATATTTATGCTTTTGAATGTTATGCTTATATATTATTATGATTGGAGAATTTATGCTTAAAATAATTATGCGTATGCTATTATGCGTAAATATTGTTCGGCTAAACAAAAGTATGCCATGTTATATTATGTCTTAAAATTTTATGCAAATGGATAGGGAACCCTCGGAAGCGTGACCTACCAAACAAAAAAATAATCATCAAAGTCGATTCATAATTGGCGGAGTAATCGCGTAACAAACACACAAAAAAAAGACGAATTGAGAACCTCCTCCTTTTTGAAGAAGTCGGTTAAAAATCTCTAAATAAAGACTAGCCAAGACAGAGGAAGATTTTGAAAAGGCGGGCAGTCATCATCACCATCTGTCTAGCCTTTTCCCGACTGTGTTGGGGTCAGCTTCCAGTCTAACCGGATGCAGCTGAAAACCAGTATTTAACATGGAGCAACTGCATATCTGTCCTCCATAACCCAGTTATTGAAAATGCTGCCAGTAACTATACTCCATTTGAAATAAGATTAGACATTTAAACAAACCTTTATACAGTCCGTTCAACCGATTTTGACTTTATACCGATAAGGATGGCATTAAATACAAAAAAAGTTACACAATACCAACTATCTACTGCAGCTGCTATTTGTCATGCCACCAACGCAATAGAAGTCAAAATCGGTTGAACGGACAGTAAAAAAAACTTGTTTAAGTGTCTAATCTTATTTCAAATGGAGTATAGTAAAAAACGCCATTTCTTATAACTTCTACCGTTGTCTAGATTTTACTCAAGTCGTTTACCAAGGGATGCTTTCTCGGTAATATCATTTCGTTGATTATGACCTTCTCTAGCTCTCTTAGTACAATGGACCTCGTTTTACGGCGTCTTACTAAATTGCACTATTGCTATTAATTTTTTTATGTCGTTTGTCGGAGCAATGGAAGGTTCCTTGACTGTGGAAGATATGGTTTGTGTTTTGTTAAGTGACATTGTGTAGATTTATAAAATGTCGTCATGATTTTCAGGACATTTTTTTTTTATTGCTGTCGACAACATCTATGTAACCATTTTGTAGGTACTACTTACTTAGCTAACGCATCATAAGTTGTAGATGTCGCCACTGTTATTATGCTTATTTTTAATCTTATATTTTGAATTGTTTTTGATTATTTTTCGTTTAACATTGTTCTTACCTATAGAAGCACCAAGAATACTGTACCCAGGATTTTGTAATATCTATATCCATTTTTAAAAGAGTGTCCTTGGAGTTTCTTGCCCGTTCTTCTCCATAGAGATCTACGATTTGGAATGGGCAACTAGCTTCAACTTTTTGACTAACTGACCGACTCTTTGACAATTCAAAAGTGCCTGAAAATGGTTTACATAATCAGCCTATAATGTTCCCACTGACGGGGCACAGGCCTCCTTTCTGTGAGAGGGAGCGGGCCGTAAACTACCACGCGGGCCCAGTGCGTGTTGGTAGATGTCACATGTCTTCGAATTTTTGGTTCTAGGACATGCCGGTTTCCTCACGATGTTATCCTTCACCGTTTTGAGAGCAGTGGCGATGAAATAATTTACACTAAGTAAAAGAAAATGGTTTAATTGAAATAAAGGCTTTGAGTTTGAGCGCAAACAATATTTGGCAGAAAAGTAATAAATTAAAATCCTCGACGTGAATTGTACAATCCCTTCAGACAATTTCAACCTTCAGCATTCATCGGGAAAATATCACATCTCTTTCTTCCACTTCCAATCTGGTCACGAGATCATCAGTCCAAACTGATGACCAAAAACCGATCATCGGTCCAAACATGCATTTTCAAAGCGTATTCAAATTCAAAATGGTTAATTACGAAGATCTGAATGCACTAACTGATTGAGTTGACACTGTTTTCATTCATATGCTATTCGAATATTTAACATTTATACAAAAGGACTGCTCTACTAATTGTATGAATCAGCTGAGAAATGATTTAGAGTTGCCAACTGTAACGTCCGAATAAGCAAGCTGAAACTTAGCTGAAGTGGCAATGAACTGGATATTACAGCTATACTAATTTCAGAAGGGTGTGGAGAGTTCGGCGACACAACGCCGCGACCGCGCCGCCACCGGGCTGCCACTGCGCCGCCACCGGGCTGCCACCGCGCCGCCACCACGCCGCCGAGCACTAAGATCGGGGGCACACGATGCGTTGTGGCGGCGGTGCGGCGCCTGAGCAGTGTCACTGCGTCGTCTTACATAGAAATATCTGTGGCATGTCACACGATGCGCTCCGGCGCCGCACCGGATTTGCAACCACCGAGACGAGGCGGGGAGGGGTGAATGCGTTGCGACGTTGGAGCGGCGGGGCACCGCTCAGTTGTTTATTAACAGACTGTCCAACGCTGCTACGGCGCCGCTGCGACATAACAACATTGCGGCGCCGCACCGCTTGTGTGCCCGCTGATACGGTGAAATCTTTGCGGTGCGGCGCCGCAACGCATCGTGTGCCCCCCGCTCTTAGGGTGTGGGACAGACCATCAAACTGAACAACTTCCACCATGGGACCAACATCATAATCGCGAATAAGCATTTGGGACGAATAGTTATTGAAGTTTTCTATGCGACAGTTAAAACATTTTTTCGTAATTACAATGTTCATGTTCATCACACCCTTCTGATATACAGGGTTATTGTTAATATATGTCGGCAATCCATTACGGGGATGTAGAAGAGGTCATTTACAAAAAAATTACCCCTTTTGACTCGTAAGCAATAATTTTCATTATAAAAATACATATTAAAATATAAAATTTCAAATTACTCGAAACTGGTTGTCATTGGTGGGTTATCCCCTTAACGTTTTGCCGACGTATAACCGATTTAGGTCTTTACCTATGAAATTGCCGTTCTGCAGTACTGGCCATTTCAAATCAAATTAATTTTTGTTTGGCTAAGAATTCTAATTTCAAATTAATTTTATTTTAAAAACATGGATTTTTTTTTCCAAAAGTAGTCATTTCTTTATTGATTAGTGTTACATTTTCATCGCATTTCAATCTTTTTCGTCATCATGGATACGTAAAAAATTCGAGTAATTATAGAATATGAGTACCGTCGTGGCAGCAACGCGGCACAAGCGGCACGCAACATCAACGACGTTTACGGAGCTAACACTACAAACCAACGCACCACCTGTTATTGGTTTGCTCGCTTCCGTTCTGGAAATTTCGACCTGAAAAATGAACCTCGCGGTCGTCCGAAGACTTTGGTCGACAATGACGAATTAAAGGCGATTGTGGAAGCTGATGATACACAATCTACGGCTGAATTAGCAGCAGCTTTCGACGTTAGCGTCAAAACAATATTGGTCCATTTGCGTCAAATTGGCAAGGTAAAAAAGCTTGACAAATGGGTGCCCCACGAACTCAATGATCGCCAGCGCGAAGTACGCGTCGAGACGTGCCTTGCACTGCTCAACAGACACAAAAATGAAGGAATTTTGAACCGCATTGTTACCTGCGATGAAAAATGGATTCTGTTTGATAACCGCAAGCGCTCAGCAAGTTGGTTGGATCCTGGTTCAGCACCTAAACAATGCCCTAAACGAAAACTTACCCCTAGAAAAGTGATGGTCACTGTTTGGTGGTCTAGCGCCGGTGTGATTCATCACAGCTTCTTACCAAACGGGGTGAGCATTACTGCAGATGTGTACTGTGAAGAACTGAACACAATGATGGAGAAGCTGGCGCATCTCCAACCAGCATTGGTCAATCGCTCGTCTCCGCTGCTCCTGCACGACAACGCGCGACCTCATACTGCACAGCAGACGGTCTCCAAGTTGCAAGAACTGGGGTTGGAAGCTCTCCGTCATCCGCCCTACTCACCAGACCTTGCGCCTACAGACTACTACTTTTTCCAGAATTTGGATAACTTCTTGGCGGGAAAAAAATTCAATACCCGAGAGGCAGTACAAAATGCCTTTGAAGAATTTGTTGCCTCCCGTCCAGCTGATTTCTTTAAGAAGGGCATCAATAAACTGCCACTGCGATGGCAAAGATGCATTGATTGCATGGGTGATTACTTCGATTAATACAAATAAAAAATTCATGAAAAAAAAATCGTTTAAATTTCATAGGTTTGTTTGAAACTGTTACTTATCCGTCACTAGTCCGTAAACCAGCGTCATACAGCATATATGTCTAAATGAACCTTTTTGGCGCAGCCGTGAGGCACTCACTGTGAAAGCATTCAATTTTTTTTTGTTACTTTTGAGTATTTGCGCGTTTTCTTTCTTTATTTTAGCCGCTGAACCGATGACAATAATTGATTCGATAATCGGCCCCCGTGACTGAGCACCTGGATAAGAGTAGGCGAAGATCGAAAGAAATGACGTGCAATTGGGGGCGCATATCTCCAGAAGCGGACCCAAATTGGATAACAAAGAACACGCTTTGTCAATTACAAATTCTATTTACGAGATGAGTAGGTAAGTTACAATAATCCGTCGTCCATACAAGATTCATTTTTAGGGTTCCGTACCTCTATGGTGAAACGGGACCGTATTACTAAGACTCCGCTGTCCATCCGTCTATCTGTCTGTCCGTCTTTCACCAGGCTGTATCTCATGAACCGTGATAGTTAGACGGTTTGAAATTTTCACAGATGATGTATTTCTGTTGCATAACAACAAATACTAAAAAACAGAATAAAATAAATATTTATGTGCTCCCATACAACAAACGTGATTTTTTGCCGTTTTTTTAGATAATGGTACGGAACCATTCGTGCGCGAGTCCGATTTGCACTTGGCCGGGTTTTTAAACATTTTCTATCCTTAAGGACAACTCTGCAATCCCGAATTTGACACGTTTTTGGAGGCTTTTCCTCATTAAATGCAAAGGATAAAAGGACCACCCCTACAATAGCCTCGTAAGCGTACTAATTCGGGCTTAGTCGGATGTTTCCCAGTTCGGGCCCGCGCCAGACCAACGTAATTAGTTTGTCTTGTTAGGTAAGTTATTAATTAATGTCTAGAAATCATTTCTAACAATGCCGCAGTTTTGGAACTGGCTATTAGCTTCTGCAACTACATTGAGTAATGTTCGTAGTTTATTGGTGAAGTTTTGTGCGATTTCGACATAATAATGTACTTGCGTAGAATGTTAATAAGTCTACGTATAGTGAGGAACCGCATGCTACTAGATATTGTGGTGTTACTTTGATGATGTTGTGGCGGTACCTATGTACATCGCCACATGCGAACTACGTATCAAAGACTTAACGTCACACAAAAATCCTGACGTCACATAAATCCTGCATCGCGCAATTAAAGTTTACCGTGCAATGGACATATAGGTACACAAGAAACCAACATCTTGTTGGGCAGTTGCCCACCAGACCCCACTGGTTGGAGGATCTTCCCTTTTCTATCGTGGATGAGTGAACTTTACACCCTGTTCTTCATACCCCTAAATTGATTTTTAGCAGTTGAATGTCCACATATTTTTGCAAATTGTGATAGAGTTGGTCATGAATATATCTGTGAGTCGAATTTTAGTCAGCTTAGCATGTCTCCTTCTTCCATACTACTTTATACGTATCATCTCAGTAGTCATGTCAGTGAGAGATGACGGATGACACACATTCACAACGGGTTTATAAACTTGGTAACCGCGCGTCGCTTCGTAAGATAAAATACTGTTAAAGAAATAGTCTTAAATAAGAAATACATCTCAGATACACGTTTAACCCATATAAGAAACGTTAAATAAATGTTTCATTACCAGTATTTATGTTACGATCGACAGCTAACGTGACTGACCCGTAGGTAATGCTTAGGTATAACGAGCGGTTAACGCTAGGAATAGAAGTGGATTTTATTTTACTTTTAGTGTAGCTTGTATTCCACGCATGTTTTATCTTCAATTGGTTTATTAATGGGATAGAAGAATAACATAAAGAGGTTACTGGGTTGTGGAGGTCAGATAGGCAGTCGCTCCATGTCAAATACTGGTATTCAGCTGCAACCTGTTAGACTGGAAGCCGACCTCGGGGAAAAGACTAGGTAAGGACACATACAACGTGAGATAAGATGTTACAACTTACTGAATGAAGTTAATTTTTATTCCTTCTTATGATTACGGTAGATAATTTTTCATACACCGAATGTGTTACAAAAGCCAGCCAGCAACAAAAACAAAAAAAATGCCTCTATTTTCCCCTCAGCTTTTTACCTGAACGAACTCTTAAGTGGAACACAGCACAGAATGCATTATGTAACGGTCAAGGCTGCCTTGTTTTCATTGCTAACTCTTGGCGCCGTTCAATTTATAGCGAAGGTCATAAATAAGAATTTAAATTACATTCTTTGCAGCGGTTTTAGTTTATGAGTTAGCTTTGAAAGTAGGTATGAATAATTCCTGCCAGGGTTGCAGGAAAGTCCGAAAGGTTACCGGGACCTTGGCAACAGTCAACTGAAGGAACACGGGTGGGGTTTAGTCAGTAAAAGTCTGACACTCCCTTCCGCTCCGCCCAGAGCGGGAGAAGCCAGTTGACGATTTCCCAACCTCAGAAAAAAAAAATGTATGAATAATTTATCGAAATTTTTATTTTGAGAATACTCTGAAAAAAATCAAATGCACTTTCGCATATAACTTACTATTTAATTAAGTTAGGATTAAAGTCCGGCCGTCGAGAGATTGCATTCCTAACGCCCGTCAGTTGCACAATTTCTATACACTATTTGAAATAAAACAAACCCTTTTACAGTTCGTTCAACCAATTTTGTCTTCTATACCGTAGGCATAAAGATAGCATTAAAAGCAAAAAAAGTTACACAATGGTGCCGATTCCCTTGTTCACAAACTAAACTAAATTTAAGATCAGTGCATCTTTTTCCTTCTATTTCATTAAGAAAAGGACAGAAGATCAATTTTAGTTTAGTCCTGTCAAACTGTCACTACTCCAAACAAGTGTAGACGCGATTAAAAACTTGCCTACTAAAATTACGTCAATTTATGTCAGGCGCTGATTAATTTGACAGGACTAAACTAAAATTTATCTGCTGTTCTTTGCATAATGAAATAGAAAGAAAAAGATGCACTGAACTTAACTTCAGTTTAGTTTGTGAACAAGGGAATCGGCACCAATACCAACTATCTACTGCGGCTGCCATTTGTCATGCCACCAACGCAATAGAATTCAAAATCGGTTGAACGGAATGTAAAAAAGGCTTTGCTATACGTCTAATATTATTTCAAATGGAGTATAGTAGTAATAAGGATCAAATTTGCACATAATCGTTAGTATGAAACTGGTGTAAAGAACGCATTAATCCTAACTGAATATTTAATATGCGAAAGTGTGTTTGTTTTTTGTTTGTTTGTTTGTTACGCTTTCATCCTAAAACGGATTGGATTGGTCGAGACTTATCCCTAACTAAACTTAGATAAACCTCACACACCCTGCAGAACAGCTGACTACAACCCACCCTTCACACTATCTACTCCATAAATGCATGTAAAACCTTCAGAAGCGTTCCTTCTTCACACGAACTTTTATACCGAACGAAACCACAACGCAAGCATTCTGTCGACACCTTAATTGCCTTCATCGGGTGTTTATCACGCTACCAAACTGCGTACTACGTATAAATTGTGTTCTATGTAGTTAGTCGGTGATCTATCGCTTGTTTGTGTGGAGTAGACTTTATTGCTGGAGGCCATATTTTTAGAGCGTATAGTTTTTGAATTTGGAAATATTTGTAGTGATACATTGCAAAGGTCATTCATATTATATCTGTTTCGTGCGTGTTATTTTATAAAGCCTGGAATACACAATATACACAAGCCATTTAATAGGAAAAAAGCATGCTAATTTCTAGCAGATGCTACCTAGTAGCGCATAATTAACATATCTATACGAAAAGAGTGTGATCATTTTACACATACTGAGAGCGTGCTACTCACAAACTAATAAGCATCTAGGTTGTAATACACATTCTATTAAAAAGCATGCTTTTTGGCTAGTAAGTAGTCTGCTCATATACAGCATGCGTTTTTTTTTTGTGTTTTTTTGGAAGTCGGTTGTTTTTTTTTGTAAAAAGTTTTTATTTTTCACTTTTTAGTTGTGGTACCTACCTCACACAAATTCAAATACGTGCCTGCCTGTAAATAACAGTGGCGGAGTCAAACAATATATCGTCTACATACACAAAGTGGGAAAAATACGTAATTATTGAAGCTAACTCAAAAACTACGCAAGCAAAGTTAATAAAATTTATATGGGACCACCTCTGAAGCGTGACCTACCAAACAAAAAATCATCAAAATCGATTCATAATTGACGGAGTAATCGCGTAACATACACATAAAAAAAAAAAAAAAAAAAAAAACACACAGACGAATTGAGAACCTCCTCCTTTTTGAAGAAGTCGGTTAAAAACCAGCCGGATCATTTTTATGATGTCTGATGATGATGATCTTTTGTTTTCCTCTTGAACTGCAAATCCTCATTTCCCTTTTGATAAAATCACAAAAGATCCGACAATAAAATACATTTAATAACTTAATCGAGATTCCACCATATGTGCCTGAAAACAAAGTTGTATTTAATACATTACACTAACATGCAAATAAAGCGAAAACTTTCCAAAGCTTGTGAGGAACAAAGAAGTTTGCAAGTATGCTCATACGCTTCATACCGCTGCAACTTTGGACAAACTTGCAAACACGCTTATACCTAAAGGCGCCGTTTCACAGCAGCCCACAGCTAAGCTTCGCCCGTGTACTTAGGTTCGCTTTGTATGAAAATGTTGGCGGGACCTACGGCTACGGTACACACAAATGCTTGGCTGGCAAACAACTGATCCGCGTTGCTAACGTGGCAAATCTCTCCGTGCTAATCCTACGTAGCAGTCGCCGTCCACTTAAATCGCTTAAGAGTCTATACTAACTCGGCTCAAATTCACTTTTATCCCGCTCCCACCATGCTACTCGCGGACTGAGCGAGACCGAGACGGAGAGGGGTGCTGCCGGCTCCAAGCCTCGAATAGTTTAGGTAATA
Source organism: Lithophane ornitopus (assembly GCA_948473465.1). NCBI lineage: Eukaryota > Metazoa > Arthropoda > Insecta > Lepidoptera > Noctuidae > Lithophane > Lithophane ornitopus. The sequence continues at coordinate 5,300,902 of OX419636.1, forward strand.
GCTTTTTACGGTGAAAATAATGGTAATTAAAAAACATAAGACCTGCTTTATAGTTAGCTCAGTTATTATGCAAAGTTTCATGATCTAATTTGAAGTATTTTTTGAATACCAGCTGTTTATTTCGGTTTATAGGTAACTTTGGTTTTTTCCTCTATCGAGAAAATTTTATGTAATCGTGTTTTCGTCAAACATAGCATCAATCATCAACTTTAACATAATTATATTTATTTCAAAACTAGCTGCGCCCCGCAGTTTCACCCGCGTAAGGCACGATCCCGTGGGAATATCGGGATAAAAAGTATTTTATATGTTAATCCAGGTTATAAACTATCTGTGTGCCAAATTTCATCCAAATCCGTTCAGTAGTTTTTGCGTGAAAGAGTAATAAATATCCATCCATCCATACTTACAAACTTTCGCGTTTATAATATTAGTTAGATTAGATTAATACTGCAGTATTTTCGATATAATGGAGGATGATGCTAAGCAATTTGAGGTTGTATAATCTAGTAAAACTGACTAGTGAACTAGTTGACTAGCTAGTTCTAGTTCGTCCTCACTGTTTCCTTATTTGCCGTTAATAGAAACTTGTACAAAGTTAGTGGTGTAAATATGAGAACTGCAGGTTTTAAGTTATGATTGAGATTAGTTTGTTCTATCATTTATTAAGCCGGCGCCAGACACAGTCACATATGTGAACACTTATTTGAACACTAATTGATTGAATACTTGTGAGGTACGGTAATAAATGTGACATCAAACTTTGATCAAATACCCAAACACCCGTGCCTCGCATGTGTACAAACAAGTTTTCAAATGTGTGTTACTGTATCTAGCGCCGGTATTAGGAAGAGTAGTAACAATTTAGTTCTATGACTTGGTGTGAATGAGAGTGCGTTTCATCAAATAGTTCATAAGCCGAAATGGTGGGTCAACTTTTGAAGGACCAATACGAATACGTTACGCGGCTACGGCGCTACCTATTAGTTATTTTTATTTTTTTATTTAACAGTGGAGTGCATTACGGCTAAGGAACTATTTGATGAAACGCATTCTAAAATGGTACGGTCGGTCGTTTTGAGGAGCTCGTGGCTAAGTAATAATAGCCGCACGGGTCGATCCATCAGGTTAAGCTACGCTTGCCGGGATTGGTCCGTGAATGGGTGACCATTTAATACATACCGAGACTCCTCCGTGCCTCGGAAAGCAGGTTAAGCCGTTGGTCCCAGCTGTCATTTGTGGATCTTTGACAGTCGTTACAGGTCGTCCGAATATCGAAAGTCTGACAACCAGTATAACCAAGGGGTATCGTATTATCCAGTTACTGGGTTGTGGACGTCAGATAGGCAGTCGCTCCATGTAAAATACTGGTATTCAGCTGCATCCGGTTAGACTGGAAGCCGACCCCAACATAATTATGTAGTTGGGAAAAGGCTAGGCAGATGATGATGTTCGCGTACGCGAGGAACGTAGTATGCGCCGCGGACGACAGCGTCGCAGTATGGTGCTGGAGAACACAATGTATATACGCACGCGCGACAGACGTACGCGTCCGACATCAGCGTAAGAGGAATTCAGGCCTTGTGATCGTAGCAAGTGGTGTTTTGTATTATCTGCATATCCCCATGAAAAGAACGCGTGATTTTATGTTTGTAAAAAGTACTATCCTATGTGTTAATCCAGGTTATAAACTATCTGTTTGCCAAATTTCATCCAAATCCATTCAGCCGTTTTTGCGTGATTGAGTAACAAACATCAAAACACACAAACTTTCACATTTATAATATAAGTAGGATGTATCCGATCATTGCCGAAAGAGGCAATATTATAGTTCGCAGAATACGGAAGCGTTCGTAGCGTACATGTGGTACCATTTCATTGCAACCACCAATCCGCCTGTGTAGCGAGCCGATTATGTTAATGTGAGACCGTTTGTCGAAACTGTGATACCGTGGCATTTGCACACTGCTAGGTTTAGCATTCTGTGTTCTTTTTGCAAAGTTTGATCCTGAATTTGAAAACTATAAGTAAACCGTCCAATTCTATGCAGATACGTATATTAAAGTGTATGATAACCTGCAATGTTTTCTAAAACAACATTATATGTTTATCGTAAAAACATGGAATCCAGTTAACGCGCCGTTGACATTTTGAGAAAAATGTACAGGTAGAAAAATGTACAGTAAGTTTAGTATAATGGCTGGCTGAATAATGAAATCATACAATAAATATTCTGACTTTGGTAATTCTAGTGGCAGTTCCCATCCTGACTGAGTTAATGAAACTACATAATTTCCTACTCAATAAGTAGATATTCATTTTTGATCTGTATTATTTAAATATCCAAATCCCCAAACACTTCTCAGAATCACCGATTCCCCACAATCCAGAATCTCCTGTATTATTTTACGGGTATTTGCTTAACCCTCTTTTGCCCGTATGACCTTCGGGGCCGGATCGGGACAAATATTTATTTGTGCAATCCGGAAGGACGTCCTTTATTGCCATCCCCTTAAATAGAACGGTGATTGTAATAGTAAAAGTTCCATTAATTGGCAAGGGGAATGCCAAACGATTTCATCCGGAGTTTTGGGAATACGATGTATCAATTTGTGACAATTTAGAATGAAAATACACAAAATTATAATTATGATTTAATACCAAGACCTACAAACGGTGGCTACAAATAGCCGCGTAAATGTTTTAATTTAATTTAATTTTGAATTTAGTTTTTGAGTTTAATTTTGATTTCAATGTTTGATTTAATTTTGTTTTTTCTTTTTTTATTGTAAATTATATTAATGTAATGTTAATTAAATTAGTTTGGGGGAGACCGATGTCCAGCTGTGGACATCTTTCGGCTGAAATTATGATAATGATAAAGGCTCGCACAAACAGGCGCGATATCGCGGGCACGACAAGGGTTGCGCTACCGGTCGCGCCCGCGATATCGCGCCAGTTTGCACGAGGCTTAAGGCTTTCTTCCGCCTCAAAATATTTAAGTTACCAACCTACATATTTCTTCCAATATACTTCGTAAAACGCAAAATAAAGCAATATTAGTACCTCAATCAAAAGAAAAAGATTGATGTTAAGAAAGAAAACATCGAACTTCAAAATTCACGTAATACCGAATTTATTTATTCCAGTACATTATGTAAAAACCCGATTTTCTTTGTAAAAGTAAATAATAATTGTGTGTAGATAATGTGTTCGCAATACAGCGAATCATTTATAACCTTTTTATTTGAAAAGAAAATAAGTAAACTGTGGCAAGATAAGTGTTTATTCGGCTGAAGAAGATGTTTCTTTCAATAAAATTATTTTTTGGGAGCGATAAAGGAGTAGACGCATTATTTTGTAATGAATACAAATAAAAAGGTGCATAACCGAGGGAAAACCACCATCAGAATCAAAAGTATAAAAACTTAAGACCGCGTTCCTAGTAGGTAACGTTCGGTAAGCCAGCGGTCATAACCAGCAGTCAATCGGTATCTGACGTAATTTTTTCATGGGCTTATTGTGAATCTGATGACGCTCAGTCGGTGGTTGACTCTAGGTTTGGTGTTACCTCAGCCTAAACCACGTTTGACATTAATCTACAACTCATCATCTGCCTAGCCTTTTCCCAATCAAACTCAAACTCAAACTCAAAGCATTTATTTCAATTAAACCATTTACAGGCACTTTTGAATTGTCAAAGAGTCGGTCAGTTAGTCAGAGAGTTGAAGCTAGTTGCCCATTCCAAAACGTAGATCTCTATGGAGAAGAACGGGCAAGAAACTCCAAGGACACTCTTTTAAAAAATGGATATAGATATTACAAAATCCTGGGTACAGTATTCATGTTGCTTCTATATGTGAGAACAATGTAAAACAAAAAAAATAATCAAAAGCAATTCAAAATTTAAGATTAAAAATAAGCTCTGGCAAATAAGAGGTGACCAGTCTCAACTGACGGCGCCCGTTCACGAACATGACATGTGGATCAGCACCATCCAGCTCAACCATTTTGTAGGGAACCGAATGATCTAACACACGTACCACCATCAGCGAGACATTTAAGTGAGCATGACATACTCTCATCTGCCATGCTATTTCAAGTCAACATACATCATACCATACTAAACGGCTCCATGGTACTCACATTTGCAATAATTGAAAAAATGCTTCTAAATTATACAAAACTAGTTTGCAAAGAAATTGAGCAATTAATATAATATTATTTTCAGATAAGTTAAATAAGAACAAACAATAAGTTCGTAATGTCAGGAAAAAAAATAAAAAATAGTAAAAAGGGGAAAGCAACACTTCCAATTATGAAATTTTAACTAGTGAGCCCAAGTGCCTGTGGAGTAGGACCAGCGTTAAGCCAAGCATTTTTATCTACGATATAATCATCCAACTTATAATATGCTTGTCTACATAGTGTGCGTTTAATGCATGTTTTAAATTTCTTCTCATTTAGTTGAAGAATATCGAGTGGAATTTTATCGAGTGGAATTTTTTAAATAATGTTGGGGTCGGCTTCCAGTCTTACCGGATGCAGCTGAATACCAGTGTTTTAAATGGAGCGACTGCCTATCTGACCTCCACAACCCAGTTACTGGGTGACACGATACCCCTTGGTAAAACTGGGCTTGACATAAATCTACAACTAAAGTCTGTTTTTTAATCTCGTAGACCAAATTGACATTTCAAGTGATTGTTGTCTGTTTTTTTCGTCTGTTTTTTTCAATTTGGAGTTTGACATTTGAACCTGTCAAATTAGTCTACGAGTTTAAAAAACAGACTTTATCTACATTAATATTATAAAGAGGAAATATTTGTATTTTTGTATGTTTGTATTTTTGTAATGAATAAACTCAAAACCTACAGCGCCGAGTTCAAAAATTCTTTCACCATTAAAAAGCTACATTCACTTTGAGTAACATAGGCTATATTTATTGCTAGAAAAGATTAGGGATCCTAACTAAAACTCCAATACCTAGAATATTCTTTACATCGCGTGCGCTGCGAAAACTATTGAGGATAGAATAAAATAATGTACTACGACTTTGCAGAACACATTATTATTAACAAAAAGTGTCGCAACAGCATATGTCTAGCTATTATAGTTATGCCACAATAAGTGTTCTTTCATTTTGAAAATTTTATTGAAATGACGCCGCTAGAAAAGGCTCTTTATTTGTAGCTTGGTATTAATCCTTATTAAAATAAATACCATATTCATATTTAAGACTGCTTCAATACCTTTATATAACTTTTTGAATTATTCCATTCGGACATTCTATTCGAAAGATATCACGAGTTTAAAAATGTAAGTATAGCTCCAAAAAATACCGGCTCATACATTCAGTATACAATGGCTTTTTTGATGATATCTCGGTAGATAGGTAGGTAGGTATGTATGTATGTAGGTAGGAAGGTAGGGTAGGTAGGTAGGGTAGGTAGGTAGGGTAGGTAGGTAGGGTAGGTAGGTAGGGTAGGTAGGTAGGGTAGGTAGGTAGGGTAGGTAGGTAGGGTAGGTAGGTAGGGTAGGTAGGTAGGGTAGGTAGGTAGGGTAGGTAGGTAGGGTAGGTAGGTAGGGTAGGTAGGTAGGGTAGGTAGGTAGGGTAGGTAGGTAGGGTAGGTAGGTAGGGTAGGTAGGTAGGGTAGGTAGGTAGGGTAGGTAGGTAGGGTAGGTAGGTAGGGTAGGTAGGTAGGGTAGGTAGGGTAGGTAGGTAGGGTAGGTAGGTAGGGTAGGTAGGTAGGGTAGGTAGGTAGGGTAGGTAGGTAGGGTAGGTAGGTAGGGTAGGTAGGTAGGGTAGGTAGGTAGGGTAGGTAGGTAGGGTAGGTAGGTAGGGTAGGTAGGTAGGGTAGGTAGGTAGGGTAGGTAGGTAGGGTAGGTAGGTAGGGTAGGTAGGTAGGGTAGGTAGGTAGGGTAGGTAGGTAGGGTAGGTAGGTAGGGTAGGTAGGTAGGGTAGGTAGGTAGGGTAGGTAGGTAGGGTAGGTAGGTAGGGTAGGTGGGTAGGGTAGGTAGGTAGGGTAGGTAGGTAGGGTAGGTAGGTAGGGTAGGTAGGTAGGGTAAGTAGGTAGGGTAGGTAGGTAGGGTAGGTAGGTAGGTAGGGTAGGTAGGTAGGGTAGGTAGGTAGGGTAGGTAGGTAGGGTAGGTAGGTAGGGTAGGTAGGTAGGGTAGGTAGGTAGGGTAGGTAGGTAGGTAGGGTAGGTAGGTAGGGTAGGTAGGTAGGGTAGGTAGGTAGGGTAGGTAGGTAGGGTAGGTAGGTAGGGTAGGTAGGTAGGGTAGGTAGGTAGGGTAGGTAGGTAGGGTAGGTAGGTAGGGTAGGTAGGTAGGGTAGGTAGGTAGGGTAGGTAGGTAGGGTAGGTAGGTAGGGTAGGTAGGTAGGGTAGGTAGGTAGGGTAGGTAGGTAGGGTAGGTAGGTAGGGTAGGTAGGTAGGGTAGGTAGGTAGGGTTGTTTTTTTTTTTTTTTTTTCCTTTATTATTTGATTCGCTTTTTTCTTGTTTATGATTTGTTTGTTTAGGGACTGTTCTCATGTTCGACAGTGCCCGCGATTTGATACGGACACTCTTGTTTTCATTTTTTTGTTATTCACTATTGGATTTTTTAATATTATATATATACCTAGAAATTTAAATTATAGATATGAACAATTCATAAATGTTATATAATACATAGATAATATTTTATGTGCCGTTGAAGGTCTTAAGTTGGCTCAGAATTTTAGTAGCGTATGTGATATACGCCTCTAATACTACTTCTTTTCGCGTAAGCATCCCGATGTCATATGCCGTGATACCAAATCTCTCAGAGATTGCCTCATATTGCATGCGATCCATGGCGAATCTGGGGCAATCCCTGAGGAGGTGGTCGAGGCTCTGGACGGTGTTATCGTTGCAGGGACAATATTCGTCTGCAGTTATTTTGAAACGGTGGAGGTATTGTTTATGAAAACCGTGTCCGGTGAAAATTTGTGTGATGTAGAAGTTTGGTTCTATTTTATTCCGGAATTTATGTATTGCTAATAGTGTAGGGAATATGGTTTTTGTGTGTTGTCCCTGCTCACTCGAATCGTACCTGGCTTGCCACTTAGCCAGGTTGGCTAGTCTTAGTTTTTGTTTGACATATGACATCGGGTATGCGCTGTAGTCCGGCGCTTTATGAAGCCGAGTGGCCGTTTTTGCAGCAACATCCGCAGCCTCATTGCCTACAACTCCACTGTGCCCTTTCACCCACGTGATTTTGATGTGTGGTGGTGTGTCCATGCGTGTGTGTTTGTGATTGTGTATGGTTTTGTGGATTTTAGTGATCAGTGGGTGTGTGTTGCTCCGATCCGCGATCGCCTGTATAGCCGACTGGGAGTCAGAGAAGATGGTGGTCTTGTTTTGACTTCTTGTGTGTGCCCATTTGCAAGCTTCCAGGATGGCCAAAAGTTCAGCCTGGAAGACTGTGCAGGTGTTGTGAAGTTTAAATTTTTTAGTGATGGCTGTTCCTCCCGGATCGTAACAAACGAATGCCGCTCCAACGGCACCGTCGTCCTGTTTGCTGCCGTCAGTGAAGATGTTGTGTTGCATTTGGGGTGTCAATTGGGTCGCCTCGTCTTCAGCGTGTCTATGTGTCCGGATGCTGGTAACTGATTTAGATATTCGTAAAGCTGGATGAAGTAGTTCCCGCACGGGTGTGGGGCGTTCAGGAGTTATGTCGGCTGGTAAAAGGTAGCTAGTGCCTGTGAGGCGGATCGTCTCGATATGGTGAATTTCTTGAATCCTGAGATCCCTAGATCTCATGCATGAGCTCTGCGAGTGCTAGAGCGGCAGTAGTGGAGACGGTACGGAAGGCACGGATGGCCTTCAGTGCGAATCCCCGCTGAAGGCTTGCAATTTGTTTTTTAATACTCTTCCTGTTTACTATGTGCCCCCATATGCCAGCAGCGTAAGTGATTATTGGTTCTATTACATGCAAATAAATAGTGCGTGCGTTTTCCGGGTGTGCGCCCCATGTACACCTAGTGTACATTCTTAATTTATTAAATATACGGGTAGCTTTGCCCAGAACATATTTAAGGTGGCTGTTGAATCGCAGTTTTTCGTCTAGGATGACGCCAAGCAGTTTTATTTCGGTCACAAATGATAGGCTGATGCCGTCCATATGGAGCTGTGCAGTTTTCGCTTTGGGTGTGAAGGCGATGACTTGTGTTTTTGCCGGGCCGAAGGTCAGTTTCACGCGTTGGCCCCATTCGCAGATGCTGGTGGCAGTTGCATGTCTAGGAGCTCGTCCAGGATCAGGTTCCATAGAACCGGACCACAGGCGGATCCTTAAATGCAGCCCTTTGACAGGGTTTTGCGGACTCGGACTCCCGCGTGATCCAGTGTAGCGGTTCTGTCCTGCACGTAGTTTTTAATTAGCCCATAGATGTTTTGCGGCGTTCCAATGTGTTTAAGGCGATGGAAGAGGGTAGGTAGGGTAGGTAGGTAGGGTAGAGTTGGGAGGTAGGGTAAGTAGGTAGGGTAGGTAGGTAGGGTAAGTTGGTTGGGTAGGTAGGTATGTAGAGTAGGTAGGGTAGGTAGGTAGGTAGGTAGGTAGGTACGATAGGGCAGGTAGGTAGGTAGGGTTGGTAGGTAGGGCAGGGTAGGTAGGTAGGTAGGTAGGTCGGGTAGGTAGGTGCGCCGTAGATAAGTACTTAGTGCTACCCGTGCGAAGCCGGGGCGGGCAGCTAGTATACAATGAAGAAACCCGTATACCCGAAAAACCTATTTTCACTATTGCAATAGAATTCACATTTCCTTTACGTACCTAATAGCCGCCTTTACACACACGCGCAATCGTGTGTGATTGTTTTTATTTATTCATTTTATTTATTTATTTATATTTTATTTTATATTAAGTATTTTATTTTATTTTATTTTAACACAAGAACAAGTAGTTGAAATTGAATACTTTAACCACAATAGTAGAGAAATAGAAAAAATCCGATCTAAAAGCAAAATAACTAACGCTTCCATCCCCCAAGGAAGTGTTATAGGTTGCCTATTATTCCTCGTTTACATTAACGACTTACCGAAAACTATAGACGGACCATGTGTTTTATTCGCGGATGACATATCTTTATTAGTCTCATGTAAAAACAACACAAACATAGTAGAAAAACTCAATTCCACACTCACAAAAACATGTAACTGGATGACGTCACATAATTTAGAAATTAATTATACTAAAACTAAATTAATGACTTTCCACCCATATCAAAACGCTCCTCTTCACTTAAATTTAATAATAAAAACTTCAACGACTCAAAATTGGAAACTGTTGATGAATTTATACTACTTGGACTTACATTAGATAAACATATTAACCGGAAAACACAAATACAAAAAACCCGTTCAAAAATTTCAAAATTCTCGTACGCTCTCCGCGAAATTAAAAAGACAACCAGTCTACAAACGGCCCTCACCACCTATTATGCGTATGCCAATGCATGGCTTAGCTATGGCATAACTCTCTGGGGAAATAGTACAGATGCACTGACACTATTTACCCTACAAAAGAAATTACTTAGAATCTTGGTAAACATTGATCAAACTGACAGCTGCAAACCCTATTTTCTAAAATATAATATTCTAACCCTGCCCTGTATCTACATTCTAGAAATATGTAAATTTGTCCGTAAGCATCAAGATTTCTACACAAACGCGAAGACATCCAATCACAGTATACACTTAGGCACCGATCTAGACTAAACATACCAACATCCAAATTAAAAATGCATTCTACAAGTCCCTACGTAATGTCTATAAAAATATAGGTATAACAAACTACCTGACATATTAAATAAAGAAGAGAAGTTGAATATATTTATTAATAAACTTAAAAAATTACTGATAAACAAATGCTATTACTCCTTAGATGAATATTTAAATGATACACAAAATATGAAAAAAAAAAAATATATATATATATTAATGATACGGAATTTTTTAATATATAAATATATAACAAAAATAATAATTAAATAAATTAGCAATTATAATAAATTAAACAATATAGCAATAATAATTATTCGAAGATAAACAATTTATATAAATTAATACTTAAACAGAATTATAATAGAATTATGTACATACATATCGAAATAATCTAAAATATTTAAGTACACTTTTACAGATAAAAAAATACATAAACAATATATAAACGAAATGATAGATCCTATTTGCGATCTCCCTGACTTTGAATAAATGTAAGTTAAAACTTGCATGATCTCCTTAAACAGGGCTTCCTCGCTCCTACCCTTTTGCTGTGCCCTACAGGGTCCATAATGATCTAAATATATAGTTACCACCTAAGTACACATTATGGTAAAGCAATAAAGATATTGAGTATTGAGTATTGAGGAATAAATAGTCGCCAGTAATTTTTATCCATTTTTATGTGCCTTGAATTATGTTCGAAGCGCACAGACTTGAACGCATGAAGGCGCGAGAGGGCGGCGCGCGCGTGCTTTCGTGTTCTCGTTTTCATCTTTACACGCGCGTTCTTTCCTGCGTGAAAGGCCTTTCACGCGTGAAAGCGCGGGTCGTATAAAGGCGGCTAATTATAAGAAAGAGAAACTAGTTGAGCTTCCATTCTTTATTCAAAACAAAGAGATATTGCAAAGAACTCGACGTGTCAAAAGCATGCAACGAATACAATAGAAAACATTTTATAATATTGTTTCATTTAAGTTAGTTAGTTTTTAATAAAAACTTTTGCCTCGCATACTTAAATAACTTTAGTAAAGTTAAAGAGCTAATCTTCGTTTACAAATGCCTTTTTTTATGAGAATCCGATTGTTGTTAACTTAGTCAATTACACCCGGGTTCATTTCTTGAACTAAAATCAATACAAAAATGAGCTACTAAATTGTCAAACGCATGTAAACTGCTGTGATTGGTTGGCTGAATTACACACTGCCAACCAGCGACCTAATTGCATAACACACGATCAATCATAATCTGAATCATTTTGAAGGAATCCATTGCTTCATTTAATCGTGCTATAGTATTGTCTCTCCCTTCCTCTTTGTCAATATCCGTACAGTACCTAGTCGACATTAAAAAAGATAGAGATTCACCATAGTAACACTCGGGTATATGTGCCTGAAAAAGCACGTAAAAAAGTCCGACCAGCTAGAAGCCCGAAATGTCAATTTAATTAAGTTAAGTACATTGGTTTTTGCACCAAGCCAATTGCAGTTTGCAGTAAAAGTTTTTTCGTAAAAGCCGCAAACTAGAACAAGACAGTGCGAGTCAGACTCGCACACGAACAGCTCCGTACCAACGTACAATATTTAGCAAAAAACGCCGAAAAAATCACGTTTCCTAAAAGAAAAAACTTTTTACAAAAAAAAACAACCGGCTTCCAAAAAAATAAATTTAATTTCGGAAGTCAGTGTCATTGCTTTTCAGTTTTTGTTTTTTCCCACATTCTTCCGAAATTAAAGTTATTTTTCACGTTTTTAGTGTTTTTTTGGAAGTCGGTTGTTTTTTTTTTGTAAAAAGTTTTTATTTTTCACTTTTTAGTTGTGGTACCTACTCCTCATAAATTCAAATACCACTACCTGGTATATAAATAACAGTGAAGGAGTCAAACAATATATCGTCTACATACACTAAGTGGGAAAAATACATAATTATTGAAGCTAACTCAAATACTACGCAAGCAAAGTTAATAAAATTTATATGGGACCACCTCTGAAGCACGACCTACCAAAAAAAAAAGAATCATCAAAATCGATTCATAATTGGCGGAGTAATCGCGTAACATACACACAAAAAAAAAAAACAAAAAAAAAACATACAGACGAATTGAGAACCTCCTCCTTTTTGAAGAAGTCGGTTAAAAATGAGCTACCAAATTGTCAAACGCATTTAAACTGCTGTGATGGGTTGGCTGAATTACACACTGCCAACCAGCGACCTAATTGCATAACACACGATCAATCATAATCTGAATCATTTTGAAGGAATCTATTGCTTCATTTAATCGTGCTATAGTATTGTCTCTCCCTTCCTCTTTGTCAATATCCGTACAGTACCTAGTCGACATTAAAAAAGATAGTGATTCACCATAGTAACACTCGGGTATATGTGCCTGAAAAAGCACGTAAAAAAGTCCGACCAGCTAGAAGCCCGAAATGTCAATTTAATTAAGTTAAGTACATTGGTTTTTGCACCAAGCCAATTGCAGTTTGCAGTAAAAGTTTTTTCGTAAAAGCCGCAAACTAGAACAAGACAGTGCGAGTCAGACTCGCACACGAACAGCTCCGTACCAACGTACAATATTTAGCAAAAAACGCTGAAAAAATCACGTTTCTTAAAAGAAAAAACTTTTTATAGAAAAAAAACAACCGGCTTCCAAAAAAATAAATTTAATTTCGGAAGTCAGTGTCATTGCTTTTCAGTTTTTGTTTTTTCCCACATTCTTCCGAAATTAAAGTTATTTTTCACTTTTTTTAGTGTTTTTTGGAAGTCGGTTGTTTTTTTTTTTGTATTTTTTTGTTTTATGCTTTTTAGTTGTGGTACCTACCCCACAGAAATTCGAATACCACTACGTGATATGTAAATAATAGTGACGGAGTTACATAGAACATCGTCTACATAACTAAGTGGGAAAAAATACGTAATATTGAAGGTAACTCAAAATTACCTAAACAAAATTTATATGGGACCACCTCTGAAGCATGACCTACCAAACAAAAAAATAATCATCATTATCGATTCATATTTGGCCGAGTAATCGCGTAACATACTCACAAAAAAAAAAAACATACAGGCGAATTGAGAACCTCCTCCTTTTTGAAGAAGTCGGTTAAAAATAAAGAAAGAAGAAAAGAGAGAGAGACTCTCTCTCCCTCTTTTCTTCTTTCTTTATTTTCTTGTATTTTAAACTTTATTATTTGATGTTATAGCGGCAATAGAAATCACAGTCTGGGAAAATTTCAACTGTCTACCTATTAAGATTCATGAGATACAGCTCGCTGACAGCTGAGGCTTAGTAATAGGGTTCCGTTTAGCAACCTTCGGGTAGGTACGGAACCCTAAAATATACATAGCTCTCTCGTAGATGCACTACTATATTGGAAAACTTTACAAAAAAAACTCAATACGATCGAGACCAAACCGTTCGTTACAGCAATTTACGCTTCGTTCCCTACAAACGCAAAAAGGTTTTTTTTTTTACTTTTCTCTTCCGTAGAAGGTCTGGTAGATGTTTTTCAGAAGCTGTAAGGCTTTTATCAATAGAGTAGCTTATACCCGCCCGACTCCGTCCGCTTCTTGTTATGACATAAAATATGACACAAGCTGTACTACCAATTAGCTTATTTACCGCTTTGACCAAAAAAGGAAGTATTCCCGTTTGAGCACCAAATGTGAATACTAGGTACAATCACGGACTTTAATTTATAAGCCACCTTCAAACTTTTCAATTTTACAGTTTCATACATTCACGAGATTACACGATTAAACACGAACTCAAAACGCACGCTCTTAAACAAGATGACAAATAAAATACTTATAATCGGCAATATCTTATCCATAGAGGTTGACTAATAAGTTCTCAATGATAAAAAAAAAAAAAAGTTGCATTAAGGATATCCAATCTATTTGATACTGACCTCCTTTGATTAAGACAGTGACAGTTGAAATGTCGATGTCAGAGACGTTAATTTCGAAGTTGCCGGAATGACTATTAATATTTCTCCGTACGCTAACGTCACTATCGCTACGCTTAAACAATCGTTGCTAGGTTACTGTTGCCAAACCTGCAATTGGTTGACTTTGGGTAGTCACTCTGCTGTCAAGTTTGTAGTTCTGGCTCTCAGGTTAGCCAACCGGTCAAGTTATTAAATATAATTTTCTTCTACTAATACGAAGACATTATGACTTTCCGTGTCGGGAACCGAATAAACCCGATTTGGAATACACGGCTAAAACACGAACAGTGCCAGGTGGCTCATCAATTAAAGTCCGTGACTGTACATAGGTGCATAGTTTCTCAAAACATAGGTGCTCAAACGGGAATACTTCAAAACATGGTTGTCTTTTGCCAACCCCATACCTCGATGCCTACCGTTATGCAATTGGCCGATATGGCTATTGATATTTCATTTCATTTCATTACATTAATTCATTCATTAACAATTTAAATCGTGGTGAAAATTACATATAAAGTTATCACATACAGAAACAATACATTTAAGAGCCTAATTAAAATTGATGTGAAATGAGTACAAAAGTTCAATTAATTTAAAATATGTCAACAATTAAATTAATGTCAAATGAATAGCAAGTATAATGTCAAATTCAATGTCAAAATATTGAGAGTACAACTTCATCAAGGTCCTAAAGATGAGCACAATGTATAAGTCAAAAGAAAGGCTTTTCACTGCTTATAGGTGACTTTTTTATCATTTGACATAAATTCTGATACCGAGCAACCATGCAACATGTGCCACAACCCGATACAAATCAAATCCGAATCCCGAATCCCGAATCAAATAGGTCGATGGGAACGTGATGCAGCATCACGTTCCCATCGACCTATTTGATTAGGAGCTCAGTGCCCAAATCAGAGAAAATTTTTTTTTTTTTTAAACTGTCTTGTCAGTCTAGTGAGTGTCCTGTTGGTAGGTAAGTACTGGGTTCGACGCCCGTGTATGGTTAAGTGATGGGAATTTCTCAAAAGCAGCCCGGAATCTGGAATTTTTACTGGTTTATCATAAAAGCTTCACTAATTATCATGAATAGCATAATGCGTTTGTAATACACTTCTGCCTATCCCGTTGAGAAAAGCAAGCGTGAGATGTGATCTTTAGCCCAAGCATTTAAAATAAAGGAAGCGCTCTTAAAACAAATGTTCATTGGAGCAATTTTATCTATCTCGCACGAACGGAATTAAGTAGGTAGGTAGGGTATCTACCCCAATGATTTACTGGCGTTCGGTGTTTCAGCTGAAAATCGTAGTACAGGGCATTAATAGCTTTGCATTTTCTGACGGTAGATATTTTAGAATTCGTGGGATTTGGATTCTGGATTCCTGATTTTGAGAAAAGGTTAACTCGAAATTCTTTAATTACTTAGATACCTAGTATTTTTATTTCTAACTAGTTTTAAGCTCAAAACTCAATCTGAAAGCACTAGGTAATTCCAATTAAACCATCTACTTTTGAATTGTCAAAGAGTCCGTCAGTTGGACAGAAAGTTGAAGTTAGATACCCGTTCTAATACGTAGATCTCTATGAAAAATAACGGGAAAGAAACTCCAAGGATGCTCTTATAAATCATGTTATATCTTTGGAGATATACTGATGTAACTATAGCACGGAAATTGCAGTATGACAATTGTTATTTTACGAGGACCGAGTTTACAAAGCTTTTTGTTCAGGTATTGGCGGGAAAAGTAACCACAGATAAACTACAAACTAGTAAAACGTCAATAAGACATTGAGAGCGAACAAAATGTTGCCAAAATCTATCTTCTATCGTCTTAATATATAAAATTAACCACAGATCAACTAAAAACTGGTAAAACGTCAATAAGACATTGAGAGCGAACAAAACATTGCCAAAATGTATCTTCTATCGACTAATATATCAAATTCTCGTGTCACAGTGTTTGTTGGCATACTCCTCCGAAACGGCTTAACCGATTTTTATGAAATTTTATATGTATATTCGGTAGGTCAGAGAATCGGTCGTAATCTATTTTTCATATGTACGTGGGTGAAACCGCGGGCAGCAGGTAGTAATAATTATAAAAACACATAAAATGTTGCCACTTTTGAAAACTTTGTAAAGCTTGAACAATCAATGTATTACAAAATACTGTGTACATTATTCTTGTTGCTTCGTGAGGACAATTAAGTAGTAAGTAAACAAGTAAATATGCCGAATACAATTTCGTTAATAGAGTAGGTGGAAAAAGTAATAATGCTGCTCTAAGGCATTTATAAAAAGACTAGGTGCTAAGAAAACACAGAATTCCGCAACGAAAGCTAATGTACCTCTGTAATATAAGTAACGCTTCTCTGAATACTATATTATGTGTCGAATTTCCAGGAATGTGCGCATATAAATCATTTATTTATTTATTTTAAATTAATTTATTAATTTGTTTATTTATTTATTTATTACAACATGGAAGACTTACAGCTAAAAACAACAAAAAAAGGAAACAATAGTCGCCAGACAGCCAATTACCAGTCTAAACTCATGCAC
The DNA here is from genome assembly GCA_948473465.1 of Lithophane ornitopus. Classification (NCBI taxonomy): domain Eukaryota; kingdom Metazoa; phylum Arthropoda; class Insecta; order Lepidoptera; family Noctuidae; genus Lithophane; species Lithophane ornitopus. The sequence continues at coordinate 5,317,153 of OX419636.1, forward strand.
ACTCAAATCTAAGCCCGCTACCTACCGAAAGAGTTTGTCCTTGTATTATATATTTCGTAACATTTTCATTAGTTTTTCCAAGGAACGTCGAACCAAAATACAAAATGTATTCAAAAAGAATATTTATAAGGTAAAAGGAATCACTTCGCTTCATTCAAAGATGCTGTGGAGAAAACTGCTGCAGTCGTATTTGTAATTTTCACTCAAGTTTTAACTCGAAATGTCCACTGGTAACCACGAAATTATGCACTCAAAGAAGGCTCACTCTATAGAATACTCCAAGTAAAATTGATACTTCTAATTCCATTAATCGAAACCGTATAGGTAATATTTGAATGTTGAAAGACGAATGAACGATGTTGAACGCCATAACTCATTCAGTCCATTACATTTGGAGTAAATTGGCTGTGGCAGACGGACAGACAGACAGATACACGAGTGATCCTAAAAGGGTTCATTCGGACGTACCGAACCCTAAAATGTGCAGTTCGGTCCACCTGTAGTGAGTTTTACTTCATACGAAATGTTCGGAAGTGTATGTGGTTTTTCGTCATGCGGCTCGACTATGGTTTAAGGTCATCTAGCAACATGAAACCACCACCATAAACTTTAGTTTCTTCATTTATCGTTATGATGGTATCTGAACTGTGGGCCTAAAACGGTCACATTAGCAATTCCTCTAAAAGCATTTCATTTCCTGTATGGACACCCTGTTGGTCGAAGTAAAAAAAGAGTTACCGGATATTTTTGGCTTTTTGTGGCAGTGCTATAGGCACCCATCAAAATTACTCTATAGAGACAACGTTTTGGAATCTGCAGTCGGATGTCAACAAGGTGATCCCCTCGGACCAGTCATTTTCAGTTTAGCTATTCACCCCATAATACAACAACTAAATTCAAAATTTAATGTATGGTATTTAGATGATGGGACTCTAGGAGGTGACGTAGATACTGTTCTAAAAGATCTCAATTCCTAAAGCAGCAGTTCCAATCCATCGGCCTTGACCTCAACTACACAAAATGCGAAATTTACCCTTGTGACAATACTGACAGACAATCGACCATTCAGAAATTCAATTCAACCTGATATCAAAGTTTAGGAAAAAATTTCACTGCACCTCCTAGGTTCCCCAATTTTAGAAGACAGTTTCTCACCTTTCGTTGATGAAAAAATTAAACATTTCAATGAAATTTCGGATAGACTTTCTAAAATTAACCTACATTCGGCAGGCTTCAGGCGCTACCGTCACCCAACATAGGCACTATGCTGGGTGACACCACTTTCCGGCTCGCTACAAGTCTGCGTTTGGGCGCTTCTTGCGGGGCACCACATCGCTGTCAGTGCGGCGAAGCAGTCGACCGCCTCGGACACCATGGCCTTTCCTGCAGCAAGAGTGCTGGTCAGCTGGCACGGCACGCAAGCATTAATGACATCATCCGTCGGGCTCTTGTCACCGCCGGGGTGCCAGCTGTTTTAGAACCCAATGGCTTGGCACGCGACGATGGGAAGAGACCAGACGGAATGACCATAATGCCTTGGAAGATGGGTAGGTCTTTGGTGTGGCCATCTTCCTAGCACGGCGGGCTGTGCTGGGGCGGCTGCTGCAGGTGCAGATAACCTCAAACGGCGCAAATATAACAACCTTATTGGTAGCTATATTTTTGAGCCATTTGGGGTTGAAACACTAGGGCCGTGGCGTCCCAGTGCTCATCGAATATTTCGGGACATCGCCCAGCGGTTGGTCGACTCTTCACGTGACCAGAGGGCTGGCCAATTTCTAGGTCAAAGAATCAGCATTGCCATCCAACGTGGCAATGTTGCCAGCCTTTTGGGTACTTTTCCCACTGACAGCGATGCGGAAGAATTTTTTGACGCCCTATGAGCTCTTCCTTTATATATAATTTTTTCCCTTTGTACATATTGCTAGACTTAGATTGTATATTTTATTTAAAATGTTAATAAAGCTTATAGTCATTTCCCTTATTTCCAGCTGTCATTAGCAATTCCTCTAATTTGACACAAAAGCAATTTATATTATGTGGACCATTTTACGAATCTCCATAGAAAACTGTCAGACAGATGAATTATTTCGTAATACGAATCGCACGTAGATCATATTAAGAATTGTCAGTTTGTGACATTTTACGATGGTTCATAATATTTTCCTAAAAAAAAGAAAAAAAAAATCGTATTATGATTCTACCAAAGTGACTGTTTTAAGCCCCCTGTTTATTTGCCTGTACCTATAGAATTCTCCTTCTGTATATTTTTATGTGGTTTCATGGATTCCAAAGAATTCGCTTTTACCGCACATTTTGGAGTAAGCGACGCGAAACTCGGAAGTGATATCTTGCGACAGTTTTATTTCAGCTGTTTTGTACTTCCACTTGATATTTCGTTGCACTTTTGTGGTTTTTAATAACACGTATTCCTTTCACGTTCGTCTTTTTTTTTTTTTTTTGTGGTTTGTCTATTTATTAATGTTATTAGTTATTATTTAACCGTTCTTTTGTATGTAGTGTTATGTCTTTTGTGTGCACCAAATAAACTTTTTAACCGACTTCTTCAAAAAGGAGGAGGTTCTCAATTCGTCTGTATGTTTTTTTATCTATCTATCTATCTTCACTTTGTGTGTGTGGGTTTTTTTTTAACCGGCTTCTAAAAGTAGGAGGTTATCAATTCGGATGTTTATATAATATTTTTTCTTAATGTATGTCCGGCATAACTCCGTCATTTATACACGGATTTGCAAAATGATTTTTTTGTTTGAAAGGGTATACTTCCGAGATGGTCCCATTGCCATCAGGTTAGGATCTGATGATGAGATCCTGGAGAAATCGAGGGAACTCTTCAAATATTATAGGCACACATATAGCGATTTGGGTATTTTTATAGTAACTCGTGCAAAGTGAAAAATAACGTTAATTTTGGAAGTCGGTGGCAAAAAAGAAAAATTCCAAATCAAAGACACCGACTTCGGAAGTTAAAGTAATTTTTCACTTTGTTGTGTTTTTGGAAGTCGGTTGTTTTTTTTGTAAAAAGTTTTTGAGAATACAACACATAAAATAAAGAGTGATATGACGAAAGTTGTGAGAAGTTTTTAATAGAATTGGCGAAATTATACAAGATGTATATTAAATAAAGGGATTTTATTTGATCTCAGAGGAACACATATTAGCAGAACCGTTGACGGCGCAAGAGAGAGAGAGAACATGAAATGAAAGTGACAGCAGATGATTGCGTTTCGTTTACATTTCTAACACTGGCCCTTAAACAAAGCAATCATTAATTAAACTGGCCCTTAACAAAGCAATCATTAATTAAACTGGCCCTTAACAAAGCAATCATTAATTAAACTGGCCCTTAAAATAAAAACCCAAAGTTATATAAATTCTAAAAATTAAAATATCTTTATAGTTATAGAACCTTTAAGTTTTACAATACATATTTAGATGATCTCTGTTAAACCAAGCTGACTAACAAATTTTTCAGTTTTCTCTTTAGTTAAAGGTTTAGTTAAAACATCAGCCATCATTTTATCAGTAGACAAATAAATTAAATCAATAATACCTTTGTTTACAATTCCTCGAATGAAATGATGTCGTACATCAATATGCTTAGTCCTAGCATGATACATAGGATTAACACAAAGTTTTTGTGCAGATTGACTATCGTTGTACATAGAAATTGTACAACTTGTACCTAAACATTCATACAAGAATGTTCTGATAAATAAAGCCTCTTTACATGCATCAGAGAGTGCCATATACTCCGCCTCCGTGCTGGAAAGAGCGACTGTCTTTTGTTTTCGACTTTCCCATGATACTGTGGACTTTCCTATTTTAAAGACAAACCCAGTAAATGATCTCCGATCTATCTCATTGGCGGCCCAATCTGCATCAACGTATGCGCTGACGGCCATGCTACTCTTATCATAAGTAAGACAATGATTAACCGTACCTTTCAGATACCGAAGCACTCGTTTTGCTGCCTTCCAGTGTAATTCAGCATGACAATCGTTGAACTGACTGAGTATACTAACTGCATGTGCAATGTCTGGCCTTGTGCAGACTGCAATGTACATCAAACATCCAACCAATTCTCTGTAAGGAAAATTATTTTCTTCACAATCTGGTTTTACAAGCTTCAATCCAGATTCCATAGGAGTGCACGCTGATTTACAATCAGACATCTGAAAACGCTCTAATACTCTTTTAATATAACTAGACTGATCCAAAGTCAACTTGCCATCCCTTCTGCATAGTTTCATGCCAAGGACGTGATGAGCTGGCCCTAGATCCTTCATTTCGAACTGAGTCATAAGCTTCTCTTTAATCTTTAATTTTTCCTGTTCGTTGTTTGAAAACAAGATTATATCATCAACATACAGTGCTATTATTGTCATTGTTCCATCATGATTCTTCATAAAAACACATGGTTCTGAAGAAAACTTTCTAAAGCTCAGTTTATCTACTATAACTGTATTTATCTTGTCATACCAACTCTTAGAAGCTTGTTTAAGCCCATAAATCGCTTTATTCAAGCGACAAACTTTCCTTGGGTTCTTATTGTCCTCAAAGCCCTCCGGCTGTTCCATGTAAATGGTCTCCTTGAGGTCTCCATTCAAAAACGCAGTTTTCACATCAAGGTGATCTATCTCCATTTTCATCTCGGCGGCCAGAGCAAGCAGCATTCTAATAGTTGAATATCTCACCACTGGTGAGAAAGTTTCGTAATAGTTTATACCATACTTTTGTGTATAACCTTTTGCCACCAATCGAGCTTTGTATTTCAATATTTCTCCATTCAATCCTCTCTTCCTTTTATAAACCCACTTGCACTTCACAGGCCTCTGCCCTTCTGGTAAGTCAGTCATAGTCCAGCATTTGTTATCCAAAAATGATTTATACTCATCTGACATAGCATCTCTCCATTTCTTGGATTCTGTTCCTTGCAAAGCTTCCACCACTGTTTCTGGTTCGTCATCAAAGCCTTGTTGTGTGATGATGTATGATGCCAAGTTCACAGCTTCGCTGTACTCTGCTGAAGTATCCATTGTTGTGTCCTCTGGAACGTAAGTTTCATCACGCGAATCATCTGATTCAGAGCTACTCACTGATATAATACTACTATTCCTGGACCTTGAACTAGATTCATCAGACCTCGCATTACTGAGTATCCCTGTTTCATCATTTGAATCTAATAAGGCCTGATCTGGACTAGACAGGTTTGGTGACTCTGGAGAGTTTTGAATGTGAGAACGTGTTAACACTAGCTCAGTGAAGTCATCACTTTCACCTTTTGATGAATAAAATTCATTTTCTAGGAATGTTACATTTCTTGCCTTTATGCATTCTGACGGACGTAAAGGGTTTAATAATCTATACCCTTTAGTCTCTTCACAGTAGCCCACAAAAATGTATTTCTTACATTTTGGATCAAATTTCTTACGTTTTTCTGTCAATGCATAAGCTAAGCAGCCAAAAGTTCTAAGGTGAGTAATATTTACCTTTTTATTTGACCATTTTTCCTCAGGAGTAGTACCCAGAACCGCTTTAGTCGGATTCCTGTTCTTCAGGTAAACAGCAGTGTTTACCGCCTCTGCCCAGAACCGCTGATCAAGGCCTGCATCCTGAAGCATGCACCTGGCCTTCTCCACTATGGTACGGTTGGCACGTTCAGCAACTCCATTTTGCTGCGGGGAGTGGGGTACAGTGGTCTGGTGACGGATCCCACAGCTCTTTAGGAAATCCTGTAAACATTTATTTACATATTCACCACCATTGTCAGTGCGAAATACTTTTATTTTGTTACCTGTTTGATTTTCCACCATAGCCTTAAACTCCTTAAATTTATCAAAAACTTGGTTTTTAGTCTTCAGAAAATATACATATGTTTTCCTGGTAAAATCATCAATAAACGTTAAAAAGTATCTCGATCCACTAAGTGAATTAGTTGAAAATGGTCCACAAAGATCACTGTGCACAAGCCCCAAGGAGGCTTTTGCTCTACTCTTTGACTTTTTCGGAAAAGGCAACTTTGTTTGTTTACCTTGAATGCAAGCAACACATGATTTAAAAGTTGAGTTATCAAAATCCATGCCAGTAGACATACCTTTTAAAAGCTGCATACTCCGCACATTGAGATGTCCAAGCCTTTTATGCCAAACCTCCTGCGACTCCCTGGGCGCAGCCTGAGATACAGGCACGACCACCTCCGCAACTTGCTCTGTTGGTAAAACAAAACCTTTCCCCTCCTGACACACAGACACAGTACATGGCCTCTCCTCAGTCACAAAAGAAGCTTCACCTTTGGTATTTAGTATATAAATTCCATTCTGACATGTAGCCATGGCAACCACTTCCTTGCCGTCATAAATTTTACATAAATTTCCTTGAAATATTACATTAAAACCTTTGCGTGTCATTGCACTAACAGACAGCAAGTTAGTTGCTAGCTTGGGTACATATAACACTTCACTTACAGTTTTTAAAGAGTTCTGTAAAGGAATTTTTACATTTCCTTTGCCACGTGACGTGAGTTTCTCGCCATTCGCAACACTAACCGTGACTGGAGTGTTATACACAAAATTATGTAAAATATTTTTGTTATTACACATGTGACTTGATGCCCCCGAGTCCACATACCAAACATTATTCAGTAGTTTAACTGATAATGCAGACAACAAGGCCTTATCTGAGCCCTTGCTCTTGAAATGACCATCATCCTTGCAAACAGCTTTGCGAGGACAATCCTTGATACTGTGCCCTGGTTTCTTGCATCTGAAGCAACGAAACACTTTCAACTGCTTTTTCACAACCAGTGCTGTGCCTACCTCTTCTCGTTCCTGTCTCCGCTGGTACTCTTGGGTTAACCTTGATCTAACAAACTCTGTGGTGAGTTTCAACGTAGAATTTTCCAAAGTCATGATGAGTGGGTCATAGTCTGATGTGAGCCCGCTCAGCATCACGATAGCTAAAAAGTTGTCTTCTACACTGGCACCAATATCATGAAGCTGTTGGCCTATCTCATCCACCTTTGTGAGATAAGTCTCCATGTTTTTGAAAGAATCAAGTTTCATCCCGAATAACGTGCGTAACAATGACAAGCGCCTGCTCAGGCCCTTACTTTCATAGACATTTTCAAGATTGTACCATGCTTCATGTGCCGTCTCTGCGCTTCTAATGTGTGGATAAACGCATGGTTGAACAAGGAGACAAATACGTGCTAATGCCTTCTTCTGTATTTTGTCATCTTTTCCCTTCTTTTCTTCCACTGCATCCCAGAGTTCTTCATGTATTAGTAACATTTTTGTTACAAATTTCCAAGTTCCGTAATTTTCGACACCACGTAGTTTTTCAATAGTCGTCTTGGGGTCGGCCATGACGCCTTATTGTTAAAGGTTTCGAACTGGGGAAAAACTATGACAATCTGTCTGATCTTAAAAATAATACTTGAATTAACCGCAGTGGAAGCGTGCTGGGCCCATAACCTAATAGAATTGGCGAAATTATACAAGATGTATATTAAATAAAGGGATTTTATTTGATCTCAGAGGAACACATATTAGCAGAACCGTTGACGGCGCAAGAGAGAGAGAGAACATGAAATGAAAGTGACAGCAGATGATTGCGTTTCGTTTACATTTCTAACAGTTTTATCCGATGGGGATGTCTAAGTGGTCACTTGAATCATCAACATTCTCCCTAGCCTTTTCCGACTATATTGGGGTCAGCTTTCTGTCTAACCGGATGCATTTGATGAACGCATCAAAAGAATTATTTTATTTACTATAAATTAAATCCAGTAGTTTTTATGTAAGAGATAATTCACAATTTTCGCAACAGAATTCCTGAAAATTTACTACAGATGAAAACTATCGAGCTTTCAAAGCATTTGGAACAAAGAGAAAACACAATGAAAGTAGTACAAAGAAATGCTCTTCACATTGCTGTACAAACAAACAGTAAGGTACCAAGCAGTATACTTAGTTACTACAAAGAACTCAAAAATAGTTCACCAAGGTATTCAAAATAAAATTTAGACCTTTGCCTGTTGGAGCAGAAACTTATAATGAGTTTCTCGGACTTGAAAGTAGAACCTAGTGAAATTGAGTATCAAAGACTTTGATACAGATCGTGTTGTTTGAAAGTAAACTCTATGCCTGTACCGTAGGGTTTAGAACGGTTTGGACAGGTGGAAGTAACAGCCGGTGCAGTGTAGGTTGTAAAATAAACTTTTATTTTGTTCGTGTTATTTTATTTTCTTATTGTTATTTTACGTAGGCGTTTGATGCGTGGATTTCATTCTATACTCCATAGGTTTAGGTAGTTAAAAAAGGGTAAACAAAAAAAACCACATGACTCATAAATGCTAAACCTTTTATTTCAATTGTTAAAATCATATTATATAGAGTCACATATTAGTAGGCTCTATTCTGAATCTCAATCTGATGAACTATCTATCACATTAATAATATAGCGTTCAGTGGTATCATCAATTATTTTGTCTAATTTACACATTTTCTGTTCAACTTTTAGCGCTGTCAACAAAGGCGTCTGGTTAACCGACTAAACGTAATACCTGCCACTTCAGTTGCCAAACTTCGGCACAGTTGTATTCTTCAATTAAGCAACGTTATCTAATTCGTTGTATTTTCTAAAAGGTTTGGGGAACCTGTCTTTTTGGGCTCTTTACAATAGACAGATTACAAAATATTATATAATTATAAATGACTAACTAAAAAATTGTGCTCAAGCAGTTACATCTACGAAGAGTAGTTTAAGAACAAATGATAAAGTTTAAGATACTATAATAAAAGAGGAAACTATCCCGTGATCGAAAATAAATTTAATTTTGTTATAACGTATTTAAAAAAAAAGAAATTGTCAACTATAAAAAACCCTTTTTACGATTTGTTTACCTTTTTTTAACTACCTAAATCTTTCGAGTATAGTATTCCGTATATGGGGCACTTTTTCTTGTTGATATGAGAAAAGATAAACAGGTTATTGTATTAAGGTGGGTAGCAGTATGTTTGGACACAAGAGAGGTAGGGTTACCTACCAATAACTACTTTTCATTTCAAAGGAAAAATAATAAAAATGGCTCCAATGGCAATGGTTGTCTTTAAATATCGCTTTCAGCGATAAGACCGCCCAATGTGTCCCCCTATCTAAAATTTCTACATTTGTATCTCTTCATTAGGGTTCCGTACCCAAAGGGTAAAACGGGACCCTATTACTAAGACTCCGCTGTCTGTCTGTCCGTCTGTCACCAGGCTGTATCTCATGAACCGTGATAGCTAGACAGTTGAAATTTTCACAGATGATGTATTTCTATTGCCGCTATAACAACAAATACAAAAAAATAGAACAAAATAAATTTTTAAGGGGACTCTCAGACAACAAACGTGTTTTTTTTGCCGTTTTTATAGATACTGGTACGGAACCCTTCGTGCGCGAGTCCGACTCGCACTTGGCCGGTTTTTTATAATTATGGTGTACATAATATTTATTTATTTATTTATGTACACACAGTAAAATACAAAGAGATATGACATAATTATGATATGAGTACAAAGGTACTGCTTATTTCTTAAGAAATTTCTTCCAGCAGACCTGCGAAAGGAGAAATGAGAAAGAAATGTAGACAATAGTGTGAGAACAAGAAGAGAAAAACATGATTATGCGAAGTCTTAACTAAAATATTAAATATACTTACACATATACGCAAGAAAATTAACATATACTTAAATAAATACATAAAGCTTAAATATATAAACATAAATACACTATAGGTACCTATATAATTATAATATATACTCATAGTTGAGAAAAAGATAATGCTCTTTTACACGAAATTTAAATAAAGAAACAGTTTTCAGATCACGAATGCTAGGAGGAAGTGAGTTCCACAATCTTACAGCATGGACAGAGAAGGAATAAGAATAATAGCTAGTTTTATGAGGATGGGATTTAAGGAGGCATCTAAGGTGAGATCTACACAGTGCGTCACTAGGAGGAGAAAAACGCTCACGCAGGTAGGACGGATAGGACGGGTTGTGTAATATGTTGAAGAGGAGACATAAAATCCGAGTGTTCCTGCGAAGGCGGATTGGGAGCCACTTGAGTTCCTTGCGAAGGTGAGAAACATGGTCATATTTTTGGAGACCGACAACAAAGCGAGTGCACAAGTTTTGCAAGCGCTCAAGCTTGTTTAATAGCTCCTCAGTAGCATCCAGGTAGCAGGCGTCGGCATAATCTATAATCGGCTGAATAAGTGTTTGTGCCAAGGAAATTTTAGTCTTCAAGGGCAGGAGACTTTGGAGGCTTTTTAGCGAATGAAAGGAGAAATGTACCTTTCGACTAACCTCATTGACCTGAGCACGCCACGAAAGATTGGAGTCAATTATAACACCCAGATCTTTGGCGGTTTCGGTATAGTCAATGCGAACACCATCGAGAAACAACGGCATCAGAGATGTAACATCAACCACATTGCGAACGAATCTGCTGCCTATGATCATGGCTTGGGATTTAGTAGGATTAATTTGCAAACCAAATGACTTAGCCCAAGCGCTGATGCAAGCCAGGTCATGACCTGGCTTGCATTCATAGCAGCAATTTCAGAACCCGCGTCAGCTACAGTAAAGTGTCGGTAGAGCTGCAAGTCATCTGCGTAGAGATGATAACTAGAGGAGATTACTCTGGTAACAAAGTTGATGAAAATTGAAAAAAGAAGAGGTGAGAGAACGCTACCCTGAGGAACACCCTCAGTGAGGCTACACCAATCAGAGAAGGAGTCCTCAAGGCGAACACACTGAGAGCGCCCCCGAAGATAAGAACTGAACCAAGCTAAAGCGGAAGAACAGAAATTGATTGATTTGAGGATACCAAGTAGAATGTCGAAATCCACTGATTTGAAGGCGCTACTAAAGTCGAGCAATACAAGGACAGTAAGGGACTTATTCTCCATTGCCCAGCGGATGTAGTCAGTTACTTTCAAAAGCGCGGATACAGTACTGTGACCCGCGCGAAAACCGGATTGAAAAGAGGAAATTATCGAGTTTGACGCCAAGAAAAATGATAATTGCCTATGAACTATGTGCTCAAAAACTTTGGAGAGAAATGGGAGAATAGAAATAGGTCTAAAGTGGGTTAATAAGGTAGGATTGTTAGTTGAATAAAGAGTATTCTATTCTTTTTTTAAAGCAAAACCTACAAAACTAATACAAGATAACTAAAAAAAACTATCGATACGTACCTATTACTGACTAGGTAGTTATTGGGTCGCCCCTATTATAAGCGATACTGGGTCGCCTTCAGAGGGGCTAGACAAGTAACAATCGCTTCGAAAGCGTTTCGTATTTCTACAACGACTTTCAACAGGATTGACATAAGCTATTCGATACCTTATGTCAGTCCTATACATTTTGCCTTTTCCATCATCGTTATCGCTGATAGAATGTCACTTTGTCTAGGGCCTCTGGTCAGTCACTTTAGACCGGTATCGCTATCGAGCGTGACAGCGATATCGCTTATATCTGAATAGGCCTTAAAGTACAACTCGCGAAATGGAAGTGTTTGTCTCTACTTACAGTCTAGTTGCTTTGTATGTAAGTATATAGTCACAGAAAAATAAATCTTTAACTATTCCTCATCTTTGGCAATAAAAATTTATGAAACCTTTCCCCCGAGTAAATATACAACATTAGTTTTTGTTTATGCTAAACCCGAAAGTTGTTCAAAATGATGAGTACAATGACCCCTCATTGTATTCATCATTTTGAACAACTTTTTCTATGAGACCAAAATTGTAATCGCGAAAAAAAATCAGCTGTTCCATACATTTGTGTTCACTTAAATCGACAAAATGTATGGAATTTTTTTTCTCGATTTCAAATTTGGTCCCATAGAAAAAGATGTTCAAAATGATGACTACAATTACCCCTTTTCGGGTTTAGCATAAACAAAAACTAATGTTGTATAATTTTTCAATAACCCATCGACTGCAAATCTGTAGCAAAATAAAACATCAAATTAAGTATTGTTACACAAAACATTTTGTTTATGCCACTACGCGAATTTAACGACGTCATTTTGTAGGACCGTAAAATCTAAGAGGTTATTTTCATGAAACGGACCGGGCGGTGTCAGCGCGAAAGCGGACGGCAACTGGCTTCAAAAAAACCTTTTTTTCCTTAAAAACCTTAAATATATGTGTAACCCAGTGCACATATATTTAAGGTTTTTAAGGATAAAGAAAAGTTTTTTCCTGAGTACTCGGTTTTGAAATTCGGTCCTGTATTGGTGCATGGAGTGAGCCAGAAAATTCTTTGAATCTCTGGCTCTTTGAAAATGCATCACCTGTTTAAATTTCATTCATATAGTAACTAACATCGACGGGCTATCCCACCCGCGCCGTCGTCGTTTTTGTACTTGTTTTGGTTATTGTTTACAAACTACCTCACAATGTTTTTCTATGTTTTAACCATAAACTATTATAATATGACGTCAGTAGGTATTAAGATTGCTTAAAAGTGTATCAACATCCGGACAAACCTATTGAGGTTTTTGTGATGTTTCTGTTTATATTTTGTTTTGTTCTATAATTAATAAACAATTAAAACAAAAGATAAACTGTGTTTTTTTTATTTTTCTGTAAGAATATTTTCAGTAGCAGTCTTGGAGTTTGGTTGTTAAGTAAATGGCATCAACCCATTACGTTTTCAAAATTTGGGATAATATATATTCGTACAGATTCGGAGGAGCTCGTGGTTAAGTCATAACAACCGCACGGGTCGATCCATCAGGTTAAGCTACGCTTGCCGGGGTTGGTCTGTGGATGGGTGACCATCTTTACAAAGCACGATAGGCCGTTGGTCCCGGCTGTCATTAGTGGATCATTGACAGTCGTTACGGGTCGTCAGAAGCACGAAAGTCTGACAACCAGTCTTGCCAAGGGGTATCGTATTACCCATTTACTGGGTTGTGGAGTTCAGTTAGGCAGTCGCTCCATGTAAAATACTGGTATTCAGCTGCATCCGGTTAGACTGAAAGCCGACCCCAACTTGGTTGGGAAAAGGCTAGGCAGATGATGACATATTCGTACACTGTCGGAAACCCAGAAGGGTATTTTTTTTTAATTATTCAATTCTTTCCCACAATTTCTACTAAATGCGGTATTTTGTCTGCACAATTTTGCTGGCACAAATCTAACAAGCGTTTTGCAAGCAAAAATATACCTTAATGGGTTTACACCATGTACAATTTAGTTGTACCACGAACCTACTTCTTAGAAAATTAGAGGCATATAACATTAAAGTTCAAAATAGATTGTTCTATTCAAAAACTCTAATCGCTTATCGCTTATTGCAAACTCTAGCTGGTACAAGTGCTTGGTATTAGCTGTCGATATGGGCATTAAATAGATTTATCGCGGGTCGCTCGTAAACCCGCCTTAAGCTCTTAAGGGCAAGCCAAGCTCTTTATGTAGGATGTAATTTGTAGCCCGTGCTGTCCGATTCTCGGTTCATTAGACGGGAAAAAAATATTGAAAATGTTTTAAAATTAACCTATAATAAAATATTTTTTTTTGTTAATACAATACTCAAATATTACGTAGGTAAGCAACTAACTAACAAATTAAAATCTTAATATTATGAATGTCTACTTCATGTCATATTTCCTTTTTTGAAAATACAAAATGTTCGGTTTTCAAGACCAACAATAATAATTTACATTGATTTTCATTTATATTCTAAGTAATTTTAAATTAAATGAAATAAAAACAAAATCTCTTCTTTTCGTCTTACCCTACTGCGGTGAAACTGGGTACTGTTTTACCTAAAGCGTTTCAAAGAATGTTGGACATGAGGCTTGCCCAAAAACCCCTACCCCTAATATCGTTCTCCACCATAAACTTTCATGAGTTTACCCTACCCTTTAAGGTCATGCCGATGGAGATCAATAAATAATACATAAACCCCTGTCAGGAACATTTCGTCCTATTAATAAAACGGCAGTTTTATTGCCCAATACACTGTAATTACTGATTCTATCGTGTTAAGGACTTGACATTGTTTGACAGGTACCCACTCTCTGCGATGTGATGGTCAATTAAAACATTGGTCAATGGTTGAAGTGTCATTATAAAACGGGTTACTGTTGGTTTTATTATTCGTTAACCGTCCATTTTAAAGGCATCTTTACTGATTGGTAAAGGTGGATGCGCTAAGGTAGCCCGCGAAATTCAAAATTTCTTACGTTTTTTGCAATTTGCAGGTCAGTATCAGGTTGTATGTTGATCTAAATATTATTTTCGACTGTAACAAATATGGATTTACGTAATTATAATCATTAGAATCAGCAATACAACTCCATATGTTCTTGTCAGTGCATTGACTTTTTCATGAAATCGTCAACCACGCGCGAGGCGAGCGAGCGAAGCGAGCGGTGCTGCGAGAGCGGCTAGCGAGCGCTATTTCCAAGTTGCTTGCAGATATTTTTCAGCATTTTCTAATTATCCAGGTTTTCGCAATATCCCTAGGGTTTTCGCGAAAATACGAATCATCAAATCACCCTGCGTCATATAACATACTTGCTTGACACACATGCAAGCTATACTAACACAATTAACCCGTACACTCACTAATTGATAGCTTTAAGCTAACAATGTTAAACTGTGCATAGGTAGTCACAGAAATAACCTAACTTCCATAGGTGCAACTAATGGACAAAAACTTTCTCCATACGTACCATACTGTGACCCATTTACACCACAAGGCAGGAATACAGACGATGCACTTAGTGCATGCATTATCGCATACTGTTCAAATAAACTTTGCACGAGGTGTATTTACATTTGGTGGCAGATGTCGAGAAAGTATTTAATTAGCCTGCGACTGTCCAAGGAATGTTTACCCAGTTTGCTCACAACGTTTAAGGTACTTCCGTAGACGACTGCAGACAGCAGCAGCAGGTGACGTCGCGACACTAACTGGTTTCTATGAAATCGACGTGTCGCTAGCTACGGAAGGTATTTATACTTTTTCTCGTTGCCTCACATCTTTGTAATAGGAACGCTTTTTATTAAGTCGTGTATTTTTTTTACAAAATAATCAGCAGATCTTCGAGAAACGTATAAATCCCAAAGACCCATTGTATAATTCTAACTAATAATATAAATGAGTATCTAAGTGAGTTTGTTTGTTTTTTTACGCTTTCACACTAAAACGGCAAAACGGATTCGGATGAAATTTAGCACATGGGTAGACCATGACCTGAGCTAGGTCATATAGGATACTTTTTATACCGGTGGTACGTTCCCGTAGGATAATTTTCGAGCTCCACGCGGGCAAAGGCGCTCGCGGTAGCTAGTCCTAACTAAAATGATAAAATTCGAAAGTTATTTTGTTTGTTTGTTTATTTGTTACGCTTTGACTCTAAAACGGCTGAACGGATTTGGATGAAATTTAGCACATGGATAGACCATGACCTGGAAAAGGATATAAGGATCGCAGCCCAAGTCGCAGGAAACAGCTAGTAACTTATAAAAATAAAGCTTTTAGTACCTCTTAATTGCATTCTCCCATTTCGTACAGCCTGTTTCCTACCTTAAGGGCGAAGATAAAATAAATTGCCCCAATTAGCGCCTGTGCTAAGTTTTTATTAACGCCATTATGCTATAAATAGTCGGTAGCTTTGTGGGGATATATTTTCGGGCGTTTTTAATTCCATTGTGCATTGGCAAGAAATAGTTTTTTATGACAGCTGCGACACAGATTGCAGTAAACCTGTGGAGCGTGAGTCAATGACGGAACAGAATGTTGACATCAATAAATATTATATTTTTATAAACACTTAATTAATGTATTTATTTTATTTTTACTTATTTTGTTATTATTATGTGCTGCACCGATTGACGTCATGACGTCAACGCCGGCTGTCACTGAAAACCAGCGCTGGGGCTCTGTCTCGCATAGGGTCGCAGCATTATGCTGAGTGATGGCCATTTTGCGTGAGTGTGACGCATATTTTCCGCAGCTTGTTATTTTCATATATTTGTCCTTTCTTAGCGTCATGTTTGCCGCAAATAAACAGTTTCTTTCTTTCTTTCTTTAAATAAGAGTTAAGGTGGTGGTAATGTGGTGTACTATAGGTACACCTCTGCCTAACCCACAAGTAATAAAGGCGTAATGTTTATGTTAGTTTTCACATTTATTCATACCTGTGAATGTAACTAACACTGAAACACATTTACACGTATACGTCACCACTGAAATAGGACGACCTACCGTCCGAGTGGCGAATTAAATCAGGTCAATAAAAAAACGTCAAAGCGACAGGTCCTTTGAGACATATAATTCAATTTGAAACTAGAAATTTCATGGCAGTGAGAAACTTTTATAGTCCGTGTGACTCAATGGGGAGTCGTGTTTTTATATGTTCGGAAGCGGTGAAGGGGAATTTGTTTTGTTTTTATTAGTGTGCTGTTGTTTTTGGTGTTCAACGGAAAAAGAAAGAAAATACGTTTAATTTTGTGGTAAAAATATATGACTACGAACTATATAAATCAGCTTTTGCCCGCGGTTTCACCCACATAAATCTAGATCTCGTGGGAATATCGGTATAAAAAGAATTTTATGTTCTTTGATCATGCTATGTAAACAACCGGATATCTATGTAAACAATAGTGACAGGAAGTATTATAAATCATCAATATAGGTACCTACACTAAGTGGATTATTCTGGGTGTAAGGGTAAACACCGTTGTCACTCAAACCATGGGTAGTTGACTTTAATATAAAAATAAATGTCCGATAACACCAAAAAAAAACGTTATTTTCATTAAAAGATTTTAAAAGTTTCTATCTGACACCGTGCTTGCTAGCGAAACAGCTGACTATCTGAGGGAGGGGTCGCGCACGCGGCCGGTCAGGTCACGTCCCGCACCCGCCGCCCGTGTTGAGACGTAAGTTTGTTGGTTCGATTTTCTATTGATTTTACGTTCTATAAATGAAACCAAACCACAAGGATAACGGTGTTTACCCTAACACCCTGTTTACGTATTATCGAAATTACCCAAGAAAGCTGATAATAAAATTTATATAGGACCACCGCGCAAGTTTCCTCTTATCAAATGAAAAAAAAAAGAAATTTCAAAATTGGTCCAATATTGACGAAAATATAGATGTTTTTTTTTAAAGTAATCTTAACTTTATTAAAATTATTAATGCGAAAGTGAGTTTGTTTCTTGGTTAGGCTTTCACGCTAAAACGGCTGAACGAATTTTAATTATTTTTGACACATGGGTAGATCATGACCTGGAATCGGGATAGAAAATATCCTATGTCTTAACATAGGATATTTTTTATCCCGATATTCCCACTGGGTTGAGACTTTCGCAGGTGAAACCGCGGGGTGGAGCTAGTGGTAAATAAATTATTTATGTCCGTTTACACTAACATCAGACGACACCTAGTTATAATGCCTAAATATTATTCCACTGTTGGATTTTCAAGTCTCGGTTCAGCACCGAAATTTTGTGAAAATGGGTATTAACCCCACACGGCGTGTACATATTTTGCCTAATAACTGACGACATACGTGAAATTCAAGTACCTACCATTTGAAGGCCTTCATTAAGGTGCTAAAGATATTTCTAAAGCGCTAATGTGCCATAAAATAAACAAGGTATTTTATTAGGCCATTTAGGGAAATTTGAGATCTGCGTACATTAGATTATGTACTTTATGAGCTCGTGTATTACACTTTTTAGAACCTTCCTAAGATACTAGAACTCGTAGCTACGTAAAAATACTGGTATGCAGCTGCATCCGGTTAGACTGGAAGCCGACCCCAACATTGTTCCAGTCTAACCGGATGCAGCTGAATACCAGTATTTTACATGGAGCGATTGCCTATCTGACCCCCACAACCCAGTAACTGGTAATACGATGCCCCTTGGTAAGACTGGTTGTCAGACATCCGGGCTGGTTACGTAACGACTGTAAAAGATCCACAAACGACAGCCAGGACCAACGGCTTAACGTGCTTTCCGAGGCACAGAGGAGTCTCGATATGTAAAGATGGTCACCCATCCACAGACCAACCCCGGCAAGCGTAGCTTAACCTGATGGATCGACCCGTGCGGCTGTTATTACTTAGCCACGAGCTCCCCCTTTCAGTTCTATCTAGAATCTAGATAATCTTGGCAAGTTCAGTTAATTGTCAATGGCTACGTTTCAATCAGTGGTTTTAATAAACGCACGGAAGACGCTGCTCATATTCTCGATTATAATCCCTTGGTAACCTTTTGCACAAACCCACAGGCAAAGAGACGATGGCTTCTGAAATGAAATGAAATGAAATTGTTTATTCTGTAAATAGGATATTGGAATCACTTTTACACGTCCTATATTAAAAATAAGCTAGATGAGGTCGGCGTTTCCTATCTGACTACTCTGAGAAGAAAGGCCGAAACAAACTCAGAGGTCACAGTCTCTTTTAAAGTCTAGACATAATTTTGGTCAGGCCATATGAGGACCATGTAGATTAGAGTCTGAAATGGTCTTTTGAGGAAAGAACCACACAGACTTGAGTAAAATCAGTGCAATCAAGCATTTGTCAGTTATAGTGGAGCTCAACTCAGAACTTAAGGAGCTCAACGACTTGACGAACAATACCAAAGAAAGGACATTTGGGTAGGCCGCATAAAGTTCTCAAATTGCCAGACCATCGATAAAACTAACAGAACGAAAAAATATAAAAATAAAAACAATATAAAAATCCACATAGTCCTCACATTCACAATAATACAATACTTTACAAAGTAATCATGTCATTTTGTATAGAATATTCAAAAATGTCAATAACCTAATATCCATAACATAACCATAATATCAAGCCGGACTTCCCAGAAGGGTTAGGCAGAGGTGTACCTATAGTCAGTGCCGTAAATAGGGCGGTGCCAGCGGTGCCCAGGCACAGGGCGCAGACCCTGGAGGGGCGCAGAAATGACCAGACCAGGGCCAGACCATGGCCAGTAACAATACCTATTATTTATTTTTATAGACAATCCATTTTATTGTCAGAACCGGTTATGATTAGAAAATATTTCAAGGGCGCGGTTATAGCAGCTCGCACCGGGCGCATAAAAGGCTAATTACGGCACTGCCTATAGTACACCCACGATACATCCCTCCCTATATGGGATCTCATAATATCATATTCAATTCATCAAGAGTAACTACTCGATAGATATACATCACAAAGCCCTGTAAATTGACACAAGGTATACCCCAGAGGTGGTAACCATAGCAACTGTGGCACAAGAGGATTAATGACCACAACACGTGAATACCTACTAACTATTGTTGTAAGATGTCACTGAATATATAGGTACAATGCGTTCATTATATCATGGCGATTGATTGCATTTTGCAGTCTTCGTTTCAATACTATTAGATTCAAAATGGCGACTGACAGAAAAGTACTACCAATCACATGACTGCAAAATTCAGTGCTACAAATCGCGTCACGTGTTAAGAGGAAATATGGTTGGTCCCCTCTCCATAAAAACGCTCTCGCCTGTTTTCTTTCTGGTTTATGAACTTAGAGCAATGATTATTTACAGTAAAATAAATATCAACTAGTTCTATGCCCGTATGTTTCCCGTTTTGATGATGCATTACATGTAGAAGCACTAGAACCCTCA
Source organism: Lithophane ornitopus (assembly GCA_948473465.1). Taxonomy (NCBI): domain Eukaryota; kingdom Metazoa; phylum Arthropoda; class Insecta; order Lepidoptera; family Noctuidae; genus Lithophane; species Lithophane ornitopus. The sequence goes on from OX419636.1 coordinate 5,336,873, forward strand.
GAAATTGCTCAAAATTACCTGTTTAGATCGCTGTCATCAGAGGCCTATTGTACATATTTGACAACTATTATAAAAAAATAAAAACATAGGGGCACAGTAAATATCCTTCTTAATCAATTTATAAAATATCTTTCAAATTGGTCCAATATTGGAGGAGGAAATAGACGAGAGCCGAACCTCAAATTACGACTTTTTGTATGGAGAAAAGACCGACCCTATTTCCTCTTAAGATTAGACAAAGTCTATGTGTGCGTGCGTTTTCCAACGCTGGCGCTGTATGAAGCCGAGCTTCTGTAAATTTTATTTTGTGTAGATGTTGCTGCCCATTGAAAGTATTTTGTAGGTACTATTAAATAGTATTGAATAAATCCTTTCTGTCCCTTTGTTGTGGTTTCGGCACAATAGTTGTTCGTTTTGAGATGGCTTTAACTCTTGTTGAAAATTTTGTGGTTTTTAGACCATTTTACAAGGAAAACTTTAAACTCTAAGTAGACATTGTATGCCCTAGAAATAGGTACCATTGTCATTGATTTTAGACCATCATGTTTGATTTAAAAACTTTTTACATTTTAACCAATTGCAAATCAAACATAGTGACCAAGCGGCTATCACACCTCAAAGGCCGCGTCCTATTTAAAAACGAACGTCGCGCTAATACGACCGTGATCGGTCGCGTGCATGTGACACTTTTTGTTCGGAAAACCGGAGAGCTCCCTCTGTCGGCGCGACCATGCGAACCAGTTTCACCTATAAAAATTTCGAAAGATCTTGTATTCGCGCGACGATCGCTTTAAATAGGACGCGGGTTAATAACAAATAAATAACAGAAACGTAAACGACGGAACAATAAAATCTCGTTTTGCCATCCTTGGTAAATTTTCCCATAAATCAGCACCTGTACACCATGCTTTTATCTTTTACAATGGCAAGACAGCCCATGGGTCCTATCATATTCCCTGATGTCCCATTTACCAAAAACCCGGACGGCACTTCGCAGCTTTCAGTGTTGCAAAATAAACCGTATAGCGATGAAATAAGGTATGTTTTGAAGTGTGGGCAGTGATGTGATTGCGTGTTTTTAGTGTAAAGTTTTAGTAAAAATATTTTTCGCGAAAATTTATAGGGCTCCAGCGTTGACCAGAACCTAATGTTCACGGTTGCTTGTGTTAAGATTTTGATAGAATTTTGAACGGTTTTATACGTAGCTTAGAAATAAAATTAAATGTAAAACCTAAATTCACTTAATGACACAAAGAATAATCATAATATTATCTCAACATCATATTACAGGCATTGGTTAATAAGATGCACAATTTTAAATAGAGAAAGGTGTCTGAGGTAGGAGGGTCCTGAGTTACAGATCACTCGGCTCTCTTAAATAGAACATTTAATTTACAAAACAGTAGAGTCAAGATAAGTAGGTAAGTATAAAAAGAAAAAAAAAAAAAAAAGAATTACATCAATGAAAAGCACGGGAACATAAAATTCAAAGAAATAACAATTTATGTATCTTTAATATTATTCACTGATACGTATTTAAGGATCTAAATAAGAAAATAAAATAATAATGAGCATTAAAAAAAAAGAATGGAAATGGGGAAATGAATACTTAATGTTATGTGTGTAATGAATATAAAAGTCAAAATAGTTAGAGCTCATCAGTTTTAACTAATTAATTTACTGGACAAACACTATCTTCATGTAAACGTGCTTGAACGATTTGCTGCTATCTAAATAATACAATAATGTTTACAAAGTTTTAGTGAAATTGACTGTTTTAAATATTCTAGCCAATAAATCTCATCTAAATGCATCGCTTTGCGTTACTCCGTTACAGTACTTTTATCTCACGAAGCGACGCACGCTTTACTTAGGTCCGTATTACAGAAGGTAACTCAAGTATTGATCTCTGTTTAAAACTAGTTTTAAGTCCGCTTTTAATTTTAGAACGTTGCTCAAGCATAGATTCATTGATCTTAGTTCAACTGAGTTTGGCTTTATTTTAGATCGCTACTCAGTTACTCAATCGAACCCAAGCAGTGATCAAATCTGTAATCACCCAAGTGTGGTCGAGACCGCGCTTGAGCATAGATTGTCATGTCAAATTGTCAATATTTCTTCAGTTCAAATAGTGCATTGTCGAGTTCTGTTGATATTTTTAAATATTAGGTACCTACTATCAAAATAATAATCAAAATGGATATATTTGAAGAGAAATTTCTATAAGTAGGTTTTTTTTACAAAGTACTAAAATTTTTCTTCCGTCCTGCCATTTTAAAAGTGTTAAGTAATATGAATAAAATTAGCTAAACAAATAATTAAAGTTGACAAACAACAAACTTAAAACAAACTAATGTTTTTCACGCTGATGCTTGGACATACTGACATTTTAAATAGCATACTTATTTAAGGCCACAAATACAAGTATTTTAAGCTTGACAAATTTGCTTACAAAAATACTATACTTCACTTCAAAGAGCTTTACTTCAATAAATGGGGCATTTTACTGTTCAGGAATGAAATAATAACGCTGATTTCCTAAATAACTGGGCTTCTATGGTGTATTTTTAACCCCCGACTGAAAAAGAGGGGTGTTATAAGTTTAACGTGTGTATCTGTGTATCTATGTATCTGTGTATCTGTGTATCTGTGTATCTGTGTATCTGTGTGTCTGTCTGTTCCATCGTAGCTGCCAAACCGCTGAACCGATTTTGTTTTTTTTTTGTTTTGTTTGAAAGGTGACTTGATCGAGAGTGTTCTTAGCTATTATTCAAGAAAATCGGTTCAGCCATTTGAAGATTATCAGCTCTTTTCTTGTTGATGAATGGATGTGCGCATCTTTCACAGGTCTAATCGATTAGAAATTTAGAATTCTGTTACTTCAATGATATTAGAAGAATATAGTAACCTTGAACTGATGCTGCAGCATCACCTGGATGCAGGATACCCAACGCCCTCACCAACTTACAGCAGAGGTATCGTGTTTGGGCTCATTGGAAAGGTCTCAAAAAATAGGTTACAGATGGATGGTGATCAGGGTCTGATGATGGAGTAGGAAAGAGAAATGAGACTAAATTAGAAACTAGCTTCACTGTGGCAAAAGTACGTACAGCTACGCAGATATCGGCGAGCCGCGGGTTGATCATAGCGTTTCTACTAGTAATATAATATGAAATTTAAAAAGCTTGAAATAAAAGTAAAATTAAAAATTTAAAAAACCCCCGACAAAAACAAAGCATTTAAAAAGTAAAAAAATAATATGTATTGGCCCTTTAAGTTTAATATAAAAGTTGTAGGTAATATTTTGATCCAAGCGTCGTCGCGTCGGGGGACGGCTAATGAAAACGCCAACATACACTAGGAATAATGAATATGCTATTGTAGAAAGGATGCTGGCTGTTAATTTCCTATTTTCGTGAGCCGTCCCCCGACGCGACGACGCTTGGATCAAAATATTACCTTCAACTTTTATATTAAACTTAAAAGGCCAATACATATTATTTGTTTACTTTTTAAATGCTTTGTTTTTGTCGGGGGTTTTTTAATTTTTAATATTTCTAATCCAGTGAAGATCGGATCAAAGTCGGTTATTATAATAAATCGTAAACGAAAACAGGCTGATGCATAGACAATACACATCTCTGCTTGAGGCTCGATTTGAGTCTCGATTCAGCTGAGTATACATAGATTGATTACCGTTCTGGAATAAGACCGATGCTCAAGTACTGATTCTATACTCAAACAGTGATCAACTGATTGCAGATCAAACTGGACTTGAGGAACGTTCTGTAATACGGACCTTAGTCTTGTGGTAAACAAGTGTATGAACACGCTATGAATTTGTGGGTAAGCGCAGGAGCTCTCGGTATCTGGGTTAGGATATGTTTATCGCCCCAGTAGTACGTTCCCATGGGATAATTCCCGATTTTTATTTAATACTTATTTGTATGCTTGACATACATATTATAAATGTTCAGAGGCGGACTTAATGCCATAAGCATTTTCTACCAGTCAACCTTTAAATATCCACTGTAAAATCAAATTAATCCGGTTCTGGCTATATCTGCATTTAATATTTTTAATGCAGCTACAAAACGCCACTGACCATTCCGACTTCCCTACATAAATCTAGATTCGAGTAAAAAAATTTCGACTCGACTGGGAACGGGAACTACATAATTCCCTTTATAAAAGAACATCGAACCAGTTTTTCATCCCTCGAGTGTGGGAGTACCTAGGTAACTGAGATTTACAAGATAATAATTTTGTGAATTTACCTCTAGTATACTTTATTACTAATAATGCTCTCTAGGTAGATGAGTTTGTGATTCTTTTTATATGTACTTGACGTCATCTATTCTTCCGTAGATATTATGTTTTTTTTTTTTATAAACGTTGCGTAAAGTTAAGTTACGTTCAAAAGTCAAAATGTATGGTTATACAGTCGCTAATCATTACTTAACGTATATAAATAAACCCCTCAATGTTTATATGTCTTACCAACCCACAGTGGGCTCGCACAGTGAAAACTTGAAGAGGGAGAGAGAGACTATAGAAAGGTGTATGGAATGTGAGGGATGTTTTGAATTAAAAGGGAGTGAAGGGACGTCAGTCAATTCAGTCAACTGCATTTTATTACCAAAAATTCTGGGCCTCTAGACAAGTGACAATCGATTCGAAAGCGTTTCGTATTTCTACAACGACTTTCAACAGGACTGACTTATGCTTTTCGATAGCTTGTCATGTCATGTCAGTTCTATAGCGATAACGATGATGAAAAAGGCTTTTGCCTTTTTCATCATCGTTATCGCTGATAGAATGTCACTTTGTCTAGGCCCTCTGACTTGCATCTCTGAATCCGTGTAGGGTGTACTGTGTATCAATGGAATGTATTATAACTTTTTATTGAAAAACACTACATCCTACATCTCAGTCACTATTTCACAGAACATCGATTTGAAAGTGACATTTTCCAACAAATGATAATGTATCAAAGCAGCTGGTGCGATCGTCGGCATCCGCTACTGTTCGCAATATACAAATTGTTTTGCGTGAGGCGTTCGATAGTTCGGTGCTACTATTGTTTCCATACTCCTTTGTTTTGGCCGATAAAAAGTGACATTCGGTCAGCGATAAAAGTAAAAAATGTGTTGAATTGACGTAGGCTAGCTAAATGCTTGTCAATCCTGCACGCGTAGCATGACAAAAAAGAAAAGGATTTTCTACGGGTTTGTCGACAGAAGAATAGACAAAATGATAGATTGTGATTGTTTATCAATAATTTTGTTTATTCTTCCATCGACAAAATCCGTTTCTATTGTAGTCATGCTAAGCTTGGTATTGAAAATCGTTGTAGAAATACAAAACGCTTTGAAAGCGATTGCCCACAGGAGTTTTAATTTTTGTTTAAATACACTAAAGATGTGAATAGAGAAAACGTAGGTCTGCCCTTTCTCATTCTATGGCTTTCAATACAGGCATCCAAAGAATTATGGATGGCAGAGTCTCCATTTTGCGCTAAAGACTGAAGTCTGCGATCATAAATCGAATAAGACCAATAGTTTCAAAACAAGATGGACTTTCCGAAGATTTATTGTATCTCGTTCAGTGAACTTGAATGCGTTAAGATGTCAAGCAAGCAACCACAAGCTACCAAAATGTCACACAAAACATAAATCTAAGACTAGGAAACAAATATTTCGCTTCCAAACTCATAGTAAGGCCACACGTGTTAGGAATTCAGTTTATAACGCGGCCGCTCTTCGAAAATATTTGTGCGAATACTTTGAAAAATATCCCATCCAATCCGGGCGCGGCATTTGTGCAGTATGCACTTCCCCTCCGGCGGGAATGATATTATAATTTGTGCTACCTACTTTACTTTAGCTTGAAGCCGCGCTGCCGGGTAGAACTTGTTTACGTCTGCTGTTATTCAGGGTAGTTTTGTTTATGGAGCTCTCTTTGTTTTATTTTTGTCTTTTTGGTTGAAGAGCTTCTTTTGTTTTTATATAAGCCATAGCAGATACGGGACTATATTTCTTTAGTTTGGCTATCATTTTTTGTCCGTCAGGTGTCGCTGTATCGAGCTTCTAAAACTCTACTCGTTGTTATTGCTAAAATAATCATGTTTGTTAAGGCCAAAGGTAAACTATAAGTGTTTCTTTTTCATCTACTTTCTTTCTGATACGATTTACACACGAGGTAGTAATTTTTTCTTTCTTTATTTTCATTGTACTGCAAGTTAACTATTTACTCAAAGAAAATATGCTCTTATCATACCCAACCAACCTACATTAAACTTTAAAGTAATTCTGACGCACCGAGTTAGCGTACTTGATTACATGATCCGACATAGATGGAACGAATACTCGCGGATTCTAATTAACGTAGCAGAATGAGTTGTAAGCTTGCCGGGTAAGAATGGGAGTGCTCCATCACTTTAGTAAAGCGTGATTAGGTTATAGTAGGAAGCAAGGCAGATTGGTAAACCACTATTCACCCGACTACGGCGAAGAAAAAAGGAGGGTTATGATTTTGACGGGTACTTATGTAAGTATGTATGTATGTATGTTCATCTGTTCCCTCATATCTTCTAAAGGACTCATCACAATTTGACAAATGAGGTATCGTTGGAAGCGCCTTGATTGTCCGCTGGTTATAGGCTATGTGACGTCATATTAAAAATAAAAATGGCGCCATATATAATATAAAATCCGGAGTCACACGTAATCTATTCGATTTATGCCTTAACAAGTGTGACTCCGGATTTTTAATTTGTCTGTCTGTGGTGTCTTGTTTATACCATTTTAGTTGATTGACTTTCTTTTCGTAGTTGGGTTTTAGTTTTTATTACATAATTTTATGATACCTACATTTATACATTATCTGGACTCTACTACGAGAGCCGGGTGATCTATAATTCAGACCACTACCACAGACACCTTTCTCTATGTAAGATTGTGCATCTCATAACCTGTGCCTGTAATAGGATGTTGAGAAAAATAAAGATTTATGATTATGATTAGGTACTATGTGGGAGAAACTAGAACTTTTACAACTTTTGCCTAATAATGAAAATTATCTTTTTTTTTTTTACAATCCCATTTTTTTTATTTCTACAAATCTTTTATACGATTTAACACAAAAAACGAAAATTGAAAAGCAAAGACAACGACTTCCGAAATTAAAGTTATTTTTAACTTTTTTGTGTTTTTTTTTGGAAGTCGGTTGTTTATTTTTTGTAAAAAGTTTTTATTTTCTTATTCATAATTGCACATTGACAAATTAACCGGACTCATTTTAAATCTGTCATAACGTTGTCGGTTAAGTTAGTTTGTAAGTTTTACTATAATAGTTTCTAAGTCTTTGTTACTAAAATACTATAATTATGGATTGTATGAATCCTATGCCTGATCCGTAATTAAATGAAATATAAAATATATAACATTATTGTTATGAGAGATTTAAAATGAGTCTGGTTTATCGTGTATCGCTCACTTGCTTTGTTTAAAACTGTTTAAGGAACTGACATGAAATATACCTCCACTATCCCAAATACAACCCCAAACTCTGCCTACCCACTAACCATGACAGATAATTGCAGCCTACCCTCAAAGGTGACGAGTGCCACACGGCGGTACGTGCCCCCGCATAGATCGAGCGACCCGGTTCTAATTAACGTGGAGTACCCGCTATTACTGGTGCCAAGAGAAGCCTATAGTTTCTGTGAGATTTATTTAGGTAGCGGTTCCTATATTGTGGAACGGATCGTTTGTGATACCAATCGTTAGGTCTTCTAAACGTGAAACCAGACCTTTTAAAATATTTTATATTATGATGTATCATTAACCAGTATATGCTGACCAATAAATCTGCCTAGCCTTTTCTCAACTATGTTAGGGTTGACTTCCAGTCTAACCGGATGCAGCCGAATACCAGTATTTTACATGGAGCGACTGCTTATCTGACCTCCACAACCCAGTAACTGGGTAATACGATACCCCTTGGTAAGACTGGTTGTCAGACTTTCAGGTTTCTGACGACCCATAACGGCTGTCAAAGGTCTTCGAATGACAGCCGGGACCAACGGCTTAACGTGCTTTCCGAGGCATGGAGGAGTCTCGATATGTGAAGAAAGGCAAGCGTAGTTTAACCTGATGGATCGACCCGTGCGGCTGTTATTACTTAGCTACGAGCTCCTCTCAGTATATGCTGACCAATTTTTCTATTTTAATTTCATACTACGCTAGGCCTATGCGCTAAGGTAGTCCGCGAAATTCAAATTTTCTTACGTTTTTTGCAATTTGCAGATCAGTTTCAGGTCGTATGTTGATCAAAATATGATTCGCGACCGTAACAAATGTAGCTTTACAGAATTATAATCATAAGAATCAGCAATACAACTCATAGTTTATATAAGTGCCAAATGTCTTGATTTCATGAAATAGTCATTCAATACACTTTTATGAACTAGTAAATGCTAAATCATTTTTGATATTCACTGTTGAAAAGACTTTAAAATGTTTGAAGGCATGAGAGGAATATGTGTGATAATTAATATCACTCTGAAATTCACATTAATCTCTATGATATTATGTATCTTTCAAACAACCAAGTGTCATGCTCATATTAAACAAAATATTATTTCAATGAGCACATATCACCACGCTTGGATTCCTTTGCGGTTTCAACTGAAATAATATATCATCGTCTTAAATTGTTAAGAGATACTGAAACATTAGGATTCATTAGAATAAATATTTAGGGCTTCTTTAGTACTTGAGTGCTAGCTCGTTGAATAATATTTTGAACTAGCTGCTGGCGTGGCTTCACCCGCGTGGACTCAAATTGTTTTTCTAAGATAAAAGTAGTCCAAGTTACTCCTTAAAACATCAGCTCTATCCATACCCGTCGAAATCGGTCCAGCCGTTTCGGAGATAAACCGAAACAAAAAGACTTTTTATTTTTTTATTTTTTTACAAGTAAATAACTGTTATTTTGACATTACAAACAGACACTTCAATTTTATTTATTTGTATAGATATAGATGTATAGTCAAGTCTTTTACATCTTTTATTTGCCACACCTTTTGAAGCTACGGCACTAAGCACCCTATTGCATAGAAAACTATACTTAATATCATGAGAACAAAGATCAAAATACTCTATACCTTTGACCAATGTCAAGTTGTCATCAACCTAAAACCTTTTTAATGGCCTGGCCGTTCTATGAAATAATAAATCCACTTTCTTTTTAATTTTACTTTCAGAGTCTGTCAGTGTCACATTTTAATTCGGTCTGACATTTAAAGAATATGACAGAATGCTACTCTGCTGTACTGACTTTACGACACAATGTCGGCAAAGTAGATCGTATCGTGAAACGTGGAATGAGCAGAAAAAAATTGCCCTTAAAGACCTGAGCAGACGAGGGATGATCGCTTACAACTGTATCGAGTAATGCCAACGAGGGATTAAAAGTACCGCGTACAAAAAGTCCCCCGAATAACCGAGGACATGCAGAGCGCGGACCGGACAAAAGTACGGGGGAGTCCCCGAAAAAAATTGAACTCGTGTGACTAGGCGATGCAATGCACCTGGCGGACTTTAATCCGCGTTGTGCGCTCGAGAGTGACGTACATTTCCGGGCATCAAATGATCCGACCGCGCGGCCGTGAGTTCGCGGTAAATCCGCGGCGGACTTTTTATTCGCGGAGCGTACTTTTTTCTCCGCCGCGGAGAAAAGTCCATCGTCTGCGCAAGCCTTAAGGCGGCGGACATACAGTACCTACAATTATCTCTTTTCTTTAATTTTTCACATATTACTGTACATTTATATTGTTTTCTCAAACATGCTTGGAAATTCGAGCATTATGTTGTCAACCTTCTTCGAAATAAATCGAAATTGCTGTACTTGTCATAAAAAAGTGAATACTATGCGGCCGGCAATGTTACTATGATTCTAGATTTTTTATTTATTTTACTCCGTTTTAATTTCCCCGCATTACTTGAGAAAATTACTATACAAGCATTGGCTACAAGGCATTGATGGACTCACGTATGTGTGCCTCGGCTCACATTTTCATGATCTTCCATCAATGCTCTAATTGCTGGCCGCGACAGTACTGTACTATTTAACTTTTACAATTTTCCTTGTGCTGTTTGTGCCTTCTTATAAATATTATTGAATCCAGTCTTTCAAAACGAAATTGATGCACATTTTGGATTTTCATTTTGATGGTGACAAGGTAAGTAGGTAGGTAACCTAACATTATAGCATTATAGATACAACATTAGTTTTTGTTTATGCTAAACCCGAAAAGGGGTCATTGTACAACTTTTTCAAAAATAAAAACCTGCTGTTCCATACATTTGTTATCACTTAAATCGACAAAATGTATGGAACAGCAGATTTTTTTTTTTGCGTTTTCATCTTCGGTCCCATAGAAAAAGTTGTTCAAAATGAAGAGTACAATGACCCCTTTTCGGGTTTAGCATAAACAAAAACTAATGTTGTATAGCATTATAGATTTGTGAAATAAGAAACAAATCATCATCATCATCATCAGCCTATAGCAGTCCACTGCTGGACATAGGCCTCTCCAATTGCACGCCATTCAGCTCGATTCTCGGCAGCTCTCATCCAGCTGCTACCAGCCACCCTGCGAAGATCGTCGCTCCACCTAGCCTGAGGGCGTCCTAACTTACGTTTGCCGATTCGCGGTCTCCACTCAAGAACACGTCTACCCCAACGGTCATCGGTTCTACGGCTAATATGGCCGGCCCATTGCCACTTCAGCTTGCTTATTCTATGAGCTATGTCAACAACTTTGGTTCTCTGCCGGATTACCTCATTCTGGATTCTATCTCTCAGAGATACTCCAAGCATAGCTCGTTCCATAGCTCGCTGAGCGACCTTGAATTTATGGACCAGCCGTACCGTGAGTGTCCACGTTTCGGCTCCGTAAGTCATGACAGGCAGGATGCACTGGTTGAAGACTTTAGTCTTTAGGCTCTGCGGAATACTCGACGAGAAGACTCGACGGAGCTTCCCAAAAGCTGCCCAGCCCAGCTGAATTCTTCTGTTAGCTTCCTTCTCAAAGTTGTTCTTACCAAACTGCAGAGTTTGCCCGAAAACTTTGAGAAACAAATAAATAAACATAATCAGCTGCTCATTGGTCTAATGGTCGCAAGCGCTACTGCTGAGCATGGATCCCGGGTTTGATTCCCAGGTCGGAAAGTGTTATTGGGTTTTTGCCATCAGGAATTTCTCAGTAGTATCCAGGAGTTTGGATTTACGCCCGGTTGATGGCAATATGGCTCGGCCCCTAGGACTTCAACATAGCTAGTGAAATGTGGGTTGTACTATAGGTACACCTCTGTCTTACCCTTCGGGGAAATACAGGTGTGAAGTTATATTATGTTCTAAAAAAAAACAGCTTCGTATATTCGTAGTTTTTATTTATAAAAAAGTCAATGCTTTCAACAATTCCATACATAGACTTCTGAAAACTTATAAAACCTAGATTCTAAAAACTACGCACTAAACTAAATTAAATCGGGGTGAACGTATGAACGTTATCTCTCACCCGTGAATATTGTCTGAAGGTGAATTTACGTTTTTTTTTCCATGAATTATTTTCTTCAATAACGTTCCAAGGGGATTATGATGAAAACTTTTTGCCTATACAGGGTGTTAGGGTAGACACCGTCATCCTTGAAACTAGTAGTTTGGTGTCATCTATAATATACCTTTTCTATGGGACCAACCTAAAAATAGCGAAAAAAAAATCAGCTGTTCCATACATTTGTGTTCACTTAAATCGACAAAATGTATGGAAAAGCAGATATTTTTTTTGCGATTTCTAAGTTGGTCCCGAAGAAAAAGTATATTATAGATGACACCAAACCACTAGTTTCAAGGATAACGGTGTCTACCCTAAGACCCTGTATAGTTCTTTTGTTGAACATAGACCTCATTGAAGAAGACGTCTCCATTAGAGATACTACATAGATAAGAACAAGGTTAAGATGCACATGCATCTCTACTGCATCCCCTTATCATGTTACCGGACACTGATGGGGCCAGAAAAAGGTCTATTAAAGCACCTGTGGCGGCATCTACGTCGCCACATGCGAACTCTGACGTTACGGAGAAGCCTGCATCGCACGAGGACTTTTTCTACGCGACTAGCAAATATACAACATCTTGACATCAATCGTCGGGCAGTAGCGCACCAGACACGACATCCGTCAGGTCGGAGGACTCTCGCTTTTCTATGGAGGATGAGTGAACTTTACACCCTGTTCCTCATAAACCTAAGCAAAGGTCTGAATATAACAGGGTTATCTACTACAAAACATGAAGAACCTGTGACCATAGATCCATAATAACATCACGCCTTGTCTTCCCGAAGGGTTAGACAGGAGTGTACCTATGCGGGAAAGTCCGAAAGGGATACCGGAACCTTGGCAATAGGCAACTGAAGGAACACGGGTGGGTTTTAGTCAGTAAAAGTCTGACACGCCCACCCGCTCCACCCAGAGCGGGAGAAGTCATTGGATGATTTACCAGGGTCAAAAAAAAAGGGTGTACCTATAGTACACCCAAATTTCACCAGTAATGTTTAAGTCCCGTGTAATAGGGGGCGAGCCTATTGCCATCAACCGGGCACGATAAATGTGAAAGTAACAGAACCGGATATCTATGAACAGAACTGTCTTTTACCTTTTCAACGGAACCGCAACGAATTTAAATGGCACACTGGTAAACCAAGACTTGGGTTAGGACATAGGATCAATGGACATAGGACACTTTAATCCCGGTAGTACGTGAAAAAAATGAACCTTCTTGGCGCAGCCGTGAGGCACAAATTGTTTTTATTCTTTATTTTGTTATTTGTATTTTGTGTTTCATGAACTGTGTCCAAATAAACGTTATTCTTTCTTTCTTTACGTTCTCAAGACATAATTCTAACTCCTAACTTTTATTATTATGCAAGGTGTTAGGGTAAACCGTTAGGGTAAAATCTTTTAATGAAAATAACGTTTTTTTTTTGTTGTTACACGGTCATTTATTTTTATATTTATGTCAACTACCCATGGTTGGAGTGACAACGGTGTTCACCCTTACGTACTGTAATTGCGACAGTGAGTTTGTTTGTTTGTTTTTTATTTGTTTGCTAAAACCGCTGATCGGATTTGGATGAAATTTGGCACATACATGGGTAGACCATGACCTGGAGAAGAACATAGGATACCTTTTAATCCGATATTTCCACGGGATCGAGACTTATGCGGTTGAAACCGCGGGGCGCAGCTAGTTAATTAATGAAAGGATAAAAGCTAGTACTAAACACATAAAGAAATTCAGCTTAAACTGCACTTGCATCAAAACTAAAACCTGTTTTAACTAAAAATAAATTATCTGAAGCAATTTAGGGGAGTTCCATTGAATGCAATCAAGGTGTCGGAAAATAAAAACTAGATCATAACTTTATAACTGGCTTACTGAAAACCACAGAGTACGGAAGCGCCCGCGCCGTCATTGACAGCGTCTAGATACGATAATACAATCAACCGCGCAGATTGGCAGGGACATCGACCCGCAACCTGTTAGCATGGACTAAGTACATGATTCTGAAAATATGTATTTCAACGCAAGGATTGAAATACTAAGAGGGTTATGAAAAAAAAATACAGTTCCAAACATTTTGACTACGTAGGGATTGCACTTTGCTATGGAACAGCTGTTTTTTCAGACTCGTCCGAAAGTGCAAGCACACGTGCCCCCCCGCCCCCCCCCAAACGCTTTAAGTAAATATCTTCATTGAAAAATGAATTAATCCCAAAAACAGTATAGTGCAATACAATATAATGGGAGAAACTTTTTATCTGCTTGGTCCATGTGCCTCTCCCAGGAATAAATCCTGGATCCGCCCATGGTAGTGAGAGTAAACGATGAAACGCTTCTTTTGTATGATAAGTGTTGATCCTGAGCCTGATCTCTCTCCGGTCGTGTCGGATTGCCGACCCATCGGACTATGAGAGTAAGGGAAGAGAGAGTGCATCTGTGTCTTGCGCACTATAATATTTCCACTTGTGCACTATAATATCTCCCGCGCCGAAGAGATTCTCCGTTGAGATTGGCCGCCGTGGCCAAAATACGGTCTGGAGGACTATTGTTGACAAGGGAGTGATATGAAGATTCGAATGACACTGTTCCGACGAACACTATTTCGAAAAAAAATGCGAGTGGTACGCCAGTTCGAAAACACATTGAATCGAAAACCGCTATATGGAATGACGTTATCGTGAACACGCTGATTCGAAAAACTTGTAGAATAGTACGCTAGTATCGAAATCCAGTGTTGCGTTAATTTGTGTACCACTCGCGATTTTTTTCCAAATAGCGTGCGTCGAAACAGTGTCATTCGAATCTTCATAACACTCTCTGTTAACAATGCCGACTCTAGCAGCGGCCGCCCAGGCGTCTCCACTCTCCGTGCTCTGTGGTGTAAACTTCAATAACTGAGAAACAAGTAAAAAGAAGCGAGATACTTCATCAAAGAGAACTATGAACTTTGAGTTGATAAGGAACGGAAAAGATATTTTGTTACAAAGGCGAGTGACGGTATGAACTTTGATAGAAAACTATTTGAGTAGCTTTAAATGTCAATGAAGTTAATTACGTGGGTTTCATAAAGTCAAGTGCTCAACTTAGACTCTGAAACAAGAGTCAAAGAGAAATTTGTTTTGATTTATATAAAGTTAATTAAAACGGTACAACATAGCACGCACAATAAAGGGTTCCGTAGTTGGGATGAATTTATCCCAAGAAAACACTCATCATTTTAGTTGTTAAACTCGGTAACTTATGGTAAATTATTACTCGGTAACTTGTGGAGCCTACTTAGCTGTGATACTGGATACAAGATTTTATTTTACCACTATGTCGGCGTGACTTTTATGTATACCCATACCAAATTACAGCTTTCTAGTACTAAGAGTCTCTGAGCTAAGCCGCGGACAGACAGACAGACAGACGGACAGACAGATATACAGACGGACATGGCGAAACTATAAGGGTTCCTTGTTGACTACGGAACCCCTAAAAAAGCGGCCAAGTGCAAGTCGGACTCGGAAAGGGTTCCGTATCACCGTACTTTTAATACTAGGTAAGAATAGTACATTGTGATACAAGTGTGCTCTATGGGATCTTACACTCGAGGCGGTATTATTCGATAAGGTAGCCGAGAGTGTAATGATCAACGCACACGCGTTTCATATGACGTTTTTCAACACACTTGCGAGGAAAAAACAGATTTGTTGTAAGAACTATATGCTACAATAACGTATCTACCTATAGAGATGATAGATGTACAATTTTAACTGACCTTTGTTGCCAGGTACATACTGAATATCCGGAGTTCCTTTTAAAAGCTTCTACGGCGTCAGTTGGTGACAATACTTTAAGTGTGTTAAAAAAAAAAAAAAAATGATGTGTAAATTCGTGCGAATCAACCAACGAGCCGACTTGTTAGATCAGTACTGTCGATATCAGAATGCTGTAAACCATTATTGTATTTTAGTGTGGTTGAATGCACAGGTGTATTTCTCAACGCCATACCCAGCCAGCCACATTTACTGCAGATCAGTTTAAGAGCCTTATCACACTGCCGATTTGCGCGCGTGTTTCCAGTGAGACCATTGCTTAACGGGCTCGCTGCGTATACGTAGCGATCACGTCACATGTTCGTCGCGTTTGCCTAATAAGAGCGATTGACTTGAGTGTACAAGAGAAAGTGAGACAAGCAATCAATCTGCCCAGCCTTTTCCCAACTATGTTGGGGTTGGCTTGCAGTCTAATCGGATGCAGCTGAATACCAGTAACTGGGTAATACGATATCCCTTAGTAAGACAGGTTGTCTGATATTCGGGCTTCTGGCGACCCGTATCGACTCTCAAGGATCCACGAATAACAGCCGGGACCAACGGCATAACGTGTTTTCTGATTCTAAGTCACGGAGGAGCGCCTCGTAGTCGCGGCTAGCTCGCTTCGCGGCACGTTCACACATCGCCTGGCTGGAAACCCGTTGGTAAATCGTCAGTGTGGTTAAGCTCTAACAGTACAAAGCTAGGTAACACATTAATCGTAGTTACGTCTGTTCCACAGGTTTAATTGAACTCAACGCTCACTCGCTGTCCAGCCTTCTGTTCTCGATAGCTTCCGTACTTCGATTGTACTTACCTATTGTTATTAATAAAGCTTGAAATGATCGCTTTGATATTGACGATGGATTATTTGTAAAGTCAGGAAAATTAATAGTTTATCAAATCGACACACTATGTCAATGTGCCGTGTTATAATCAATCCATACAATTGTCAAAAAAATTACAGTTATGATTTGAATATATGGACAATATAATTTGTTAGTATTTTTTTTATTTCCCTGACTTTGCAGCAAGGCTTTTTACAATACTTTGTTAGTTTTCAGCCTGTATTTATTTACTTATAGTTAATTAAAACGGAGGAGCTCGTGGCTAAGTAATAACAGCCGCTCGGGTCAATCCATCAGGTTAAGCTACGCTTGCCGGGGTTGGTCCGTGGATGGGTGACCATTTTCACATATCGAGACTCCTCCGTGCCTCGGAAAGCACGTTAAGCCGTTGGTCCCGGCTGTCATTTGTGGATCTTTGACAGTCGTTACGAGTCGTCAGAAACACGAAAGTCTGACAACCAGTCTAACCAAATGGTATCGTATTACCCAGTTACTGGGTTGTGGAGGTCAGATAGGCAGTCGCTCCATGTAAAATACTGGTATTCAGCTGCATCCGGTTAGACTGGCCGACCTCAACATAGTTGGGAAAAGGCTAGGCAGATTGAGTTAATTAAAACGGTAAGTACAAGTACAACACATTAATGAACAAACACAAAACATAAAATGTTACCTCTCATTTAATGTTTTCAATATTGTTGTATGTCTTTTTGTTTGTTTATTTTTTTCCTATGTTGTTATTAAAAACTAACATGGAACAGTGGATTCCCTCGCATAATTTCTCTCACAGAACAGCTGACATTTACGCATAATTTTGCTCCGTTCATCCATTCAGTGTCGTGCAAACACATCACATTCAGGGTCGGCAGTCAGAAAAGCGTGAGCATCTCTAAAGTACGACACACGAGGGATTCGGCTCTGGCGTAGGTTTTCGCTGAAAGTTTATTATCTATCTCGTTTCCAAAAAAAATATTAGAGTCCTCAAACCAAATAAAAAACCAAGACAGAACGCTGTCAACAGTGACGTGAGGCCGGTTTCGTATACATTGTGTGCACTTAGTGAGGTGTAGTTTGATTGTCAATGTTTGCGTGAGAACGTGTATGGCCAGAGCGGAGGTGTAGTTTTGGCGTGCTTCACTGTATTGTTCGCAGCGGTCTGTTTTGGTTTTTCATATGGTCTGAGTTAGAGTCAATGTATTATTGTTTAAACTCAGCTTAATTGAGTCACCTGCTAAACAAAGATAAATCCCAAGTTTTGAGTTCTACTCAAAGATCTTGAACTTTTACAAACTGCAATAGTACAGGGAGCTAAAAACAGTCTCTTTGGTAGCGTCATAGGTAATAGGATAAATATTATGAATCATCGTAAAATGTCACAAACTGACAATTCTTAATATGATCTGCGTGCGATTCATATTACGAAATAATTCATCTATTTGACAGTTTTCTATGGAGATTCGTAAAATGGTCCACACATTATGAATTGCTTTTGTGTCTTTGAGGAATTGCTAATGACAGCTGGAAATTCAGGGAATGAATTACTTATAGAGGAATTGCTAATGTGGCCGTTTTAGGCCCGCAGGTCGTCATTCGATCAATTTCACATTCCAAAAATAAAATTTTCACGTTAATCGAAAGTCTATACAGGCTACGATAGATTTACGCTGCCCAGCATCAATAGATCTTTCCTTCACGAAATAGCACAATAGGAACGGCAAGAGTACGGCCAAAGATTTATCCCTATTGTTTCCCAATCTCCCCCGCGAGGCAAAACGGGCAAAGCGAAGCAGTCCACTCGAAATGAGGTCAATCACTTTTTGTCGTAACGTTCAATTGTCTCAGATTATACTGCTTCAATATCAAATACGTACTTAGCTACATCTGGATTTCATTTACCAAGCTTGCAGATCGATAGGGGTCTGTGAAAATAGGCAAGGAATTTTGAACTTTATCGTGTAAGAAATAAGGTGGAGATTTGGGTGGTGTTTTTAGAAAACAATGTATCAGCTGGTTATCTGCCGCGTAAATCCTAAGGCTTGACTGGAACGGGTTATGGGCTCGAAGGCGTTGGCCCGGCAACCTATACCTATATATTTGGGATAATAATAATCTTTCTTTCTAAGCAGTGCCGTAATTAGCCTTTTATGCGCCTGGTGCGAGCTGCTATAACCGCGCCCTTGAAATATTTTCTAATCATAACCGGTTCTGACAATAAAATAGATTGTCTATAAAAATAAATAATAGGTATTGTTAGTGGCCCTGGTCTGGTCATTTTTACGCCCCTCCAGGGTCTGCGCCTGGGCACCGCTGGCACCACCCTATTTACGGCACTGTTTCTAAGTCACTTTGTAGGTAAGAAGAATAGTTAATTTATTAAACGTAAGAAAATTAACAAACTTTATGTAAACTATATTTATACTAGACTAGCTGCACCCTGCGGTTTCACCTGCATAAGGCTCGGTCCTGTGGGAATATCAGGATAAAAGTATCCAGTTTCCTAAAAAAGGTCATGGTCTACCCATGTGTGCCAAATTTCATCGAAATCCGTTCAACCGTTTTAGCGTGAACGCGTAACAAACAAACAAATTCACTTTTGCATTTATAATCTAAATAATATTTTAACCGCCTCTGTGGTCTATTGGTTAGACCACAGAGGCGTGGTCCTGTCTCAGACCCAGAGGTCCCGGGTTCGATTCCCAGTGGGCGAAAAATTTTCTGGTCGGTTTGGTTGGTGATAGGGCTTGTTCTTAAGCCGCCTGGCTAAGTACCACCATTTTGTCTAATAAGTCTATAGCCATAGTGACAATGTTAACAGCAGTGTTGCAGTGTTGCGGCAGTTACAGGTAAGATAGCCAGTTCCTCCGAGATTGAGGAGCTTGCTTCCTTCGGCCTTCGGCCTGATCATCACTTTCAGTCTACTAATTTACAAACGTGTCAGTGGTCTCACAATGATCAGTTTTTGACAGATATGCCATACAATATCTGTCAAAAACTGATCATTGTGAGACCACTGACACGTTTGTAAATTAGTAGACTTGGCCCCCTGATGGGATGCAGGCTAAGAGCTACACCGTAGTGGACAAAAAAAAGTAGTTTCATCCAATGGCGTGCCTAGGAGTCAAAATCAGGGCAAACAGACAGGCTTTTTACGATTAAAAAAAATAGCCAAGTGAGCGATTTACGGATTTTCTATGTTGTTCATGGTAACACCATTATTATATAGTGTTATTTTCTTTTTTTAATTGATAGGCTTAATTTTGAAGGCAAGCCGGGCTTTCGGGCTTGTATGGAAGGAACGCCACTGGTTTCATCATTCCAAAAAAACAAATATTGCACCGGAAAAACGGAACTAACTCTTCATCAATATCATTCCATATTGCTTCCACAAAAGTATGATAAATTCCATACAATGTTATCAGCTCCCATCAATACCTAATTTCTTACAAAAACCCTCAGACCAAATAAAAAACCAAGGCAGAGCGCTGTCAACAGTGACGTGAGGCCGGTTTCCGGTGGTTTGGTGTAGTTTGATTGTAAATAGTTGTAAATGTGTGCGTTTGAGCGTGTATGCACAGAGCGGTGGTGTAGTTTTGGCATGCTTCACTTTATTGTTCGCAGCGCTCCGTCTTGGTTTTTTATTTGGTCTGAGCAAAAACCATTCATATTTCAGCAATGTGAAATGCAACCTCCCCTGTTAAACGGGTTAACCCTAGAAGGGAACGCCGTTAAACCTCTTAACGTCTTCATGTTGGCTGAATAAATAATATACTTGCTGCTTAGTTACTGATCCTACACATTACTGTATAGCTTGTCTGACTTGTTTGTCAAGTTCATGTTCAGGGCAGATGCCCCCAGGTTATGAAATATAGAGATGACGGAATGCTTTGGACGCGTTCCGTATATCTACAACGACTTTCAATAGGATTGACATAAGCTTGTCGGTAGGTAGTTTATGTCAGTCCCGCTTTTCCCGCCTATCCTGTCTATTGCTGTACAAAACCTGCCTACAAGAATGGCCACACTCATCAGCTGCATCCAGGAAAGTCCTTATAGATGTAGATTTCTGAAAAAAAAATGGTTTTGGAAGTAGGTAAATCGTAATTGTTTTTAAAAAAGGAACAAGAAAAAAAAACAAGATAGATTCATAGAGAAACAAGTTGCAAGTACTAGAACTGGTCGTATGTCTCAAGCCCAAAGGAGATCCCGCGATTTTATAGCATGTCTCAGAAGGCCTATACACTCCGATGCCGACCCGAAGACATCTTTATAGACTTCGCCAACGACGATATTTTGCACATTGTGCCACTGTGTTGGGTAAACGAATTTTTTATCAAGATTACGTTCAAGTAAAGACAGTGTTGCGTTTTCTTCTTCAAAAAGGAGGAGGTTCTCAATTCGACTGTATGTTTTTTTTGTGTGTTACGCGATTACTCCGCCAATTATGAATCGACTAGCTGCGCCCCGCGGTTTCACCCGCGTATTTCTCGATCCCGTGGGAATATCGGGATAAAAAGTATCCTTTGTGTTATTCCAGGTTATAAACTATCTGTTTGCCAAATTTATCCAAATCCATTCAGCCGTTTTTGCGTGATTGAGTAACAAACATCCAAACACACAAACATTCACATTTATAATATTAGTAGGATAGTAGGATTTTGATGATTCTTTCTTTGTTTGGTAGTATGCTTCAGAAGTGGTCCCATATAAATTTTATTAACTTTGCTTGCGTAGTTTTTGAGTTAGCTTCAATATTACGTATTTTTTCCCACTTAGTGTATGTAGACGATATATTCTTTGACTCCGTCACTGTTATTTACATAGCAGGAACGAATTTGTGTGGGGTAGGTACCACAAATAAAAAGTGAAATTTTTTTTTTTACAAATAAGGAAACAACCTACTTCCAAAAAAGCACAAAGAAAGTGAAAAATAACTTTAATTTCGGAAGTCGGTGGCAAGAAATGAAAATTGAAAAACAAAGACACCGACTTCCGAAATTAAAGTTATTTTTCACTTTTTTTGGAAGTCGGTTGTTTTTTTTTTTTTTAGCCAGTATGTTTGTTGTTGGCCTAATACTCTTTTAACTAAAGATTCGTTTTACGTTAGATTTGCTCTTACCGTACTAAAAGTGTGCACACTGAGAAAATGCGCTCACACATTCCGTATATTATGGCGTTTCTATGGTGACTGCGACATTGTGTCTGTCAAAGGTGTCGAAACGAAACAGAGACGCGACCATAATTTTGACGCGGTAGGGTGAATCTAACGATTTAAATCCTTGTTTTGACCTAATTCTATCTACAGGGTGTAAGGGTGAACACTGTTGTCACTCAAACCATGGGTAGTCTTATATATAAAAATAAATGACCGAGTAACAAAAAAAAAAACATTATTTTCATTAAAAGGTTTTAAAAAGTTTCTATTCGACACCGTGCTCGCTAGTGAAACAGCTGACTGACTGAGGGAGGGGTCGTGCTCGCGGCCTGTCAGGTCACGTCCTGCGACCCCCACCCGTGTTGAGACGCAAGTTCGTTGCCCTAGCGCATAGGTGAAATGGTGAAATACTCGAGTGGTAAAATGTAATTTAAAAAAAAAGTCGTAATTTTCCATTGATTTTACGTTCTACAAATGACACCAAACCACTGGTTTCAAGGATAACGGTGTTCACTATAAGATCTCGAAAACCTCTGACTCTTTCTGTTGTAGCAAGAGACTCTGCTAGTCAATGAAAACTAAAAGTGCCAAGGGTGAGAACATCTAACGGGTTTTTTCAACATCCATATGACCTTCATCATCATCATCAATCATCTGAAAGACGTCCATACGTCCACTGCTGGACATAAACTCCCCCCCCCCCCAAAGACCGGAAAAGCATCAAAGATACATACATACATAAACACACGCCTTCTTCCCATGGGCGTAGGTAGCAACTACAGAACGCCACGCCATCCGCTACGATCCTTGCATACTCCTTTTGCTTAATTTACGTTCATACATCAGGTCATACACGCACGCCGGTCGCGAGTACTACCTACGCACCTGTCCTTTCTGAAGAACATCAACAATAAGGTCACTATATTAATATATCTTTCTAGGGCGTAGCTGGGGCCCCTCTAGGCGTTACCACTCACATCTGATATGTGTTCGTCATCGTTAATCATGAATAATAATTTATAATTTTATGGTTTCTTTCATTCTCAAGAAAGGTTAAAAAATCAATCATTTTAATGTTCTGAGAACCGTGGTGCTTCTAATATTAAAATATTCTAGAAAAACGAAAAAAAAAAACAATCTTTCAGTAACCATATACTCCTTTGTGAAAATACAGCCGAATTTTATTTTATGGCGAAGAAAGTTTTATGAATTGATTCAGTTTTGCTGACCCTAACTTACTTTTGTCGAATTATTTCTGATTTAAAATATATTTTAGGCCACTATTTTTTGGTTAATGCCACTATGCATAAAGATTTCAATTACGAACGTTTAGATGCGTCATCATCATCTGCCTCGCCTTTTTACTTTGGTCGGCTTCCAGTCGAAGCAAAGCCCAATTTTGAAACATGAGCCTTAACATAGGCATGACGTACTTTCTGAGACCCGGTGTAGTCTGACCTCGTCAAGCGAAGGGTAACCTTGAGGCTGTTATTTCTTAGCCGTATAAAATTTTAATCAAACGTGAAAGTCAAACTACAATACTAAATGACGAATTTAATAAGACTCGGTAACCAAATATCATATCTTTGAAATTCAAAGTAATAATTTGAGAAAAACCATTCATAGAATAAAACTATGTACTTCATTAACGGTAAATAAGTTGAAAATTAATAGAGAGCGGTTTTTAACGAGCAAAATATTTTAACGAGGTTCTAATTTCTATTCGACACCAAATTACGTTTTTTTATAATAAATAAATTCTCCCAAAACCTTTAGAATGCCTATAAAATATTACATAATATATATTTTTTTTTCATAACGAATTACGTTATGAAAAATCTTTATATAATGTAATATTTTTATGGTTTTAATGAAGCCCGAATGTTTGACAACCATTTAACAAGGGTATCGTATTACGCAATAACTAGAGTTTGGAGGTCAGATAGGCAGTCGCTCCATGTAAAATACTGATATTCAGCTGCATCCGGTTACTGTGAAGGCCGACCCTAAAGTATATGGGAAAAGGCTAGGAAGATGATTTTGAAAATTAAGCTGAACTTAACCTAATGATGACCATTTCCACCGGACCGGACCATCGTATGTAATAGTCGTTAGTTTTTTAACCGACTTCTTCAAAAAGGAGGAGGTTCTCAATTCGTCTGTATGTTTTTTTTTTTTTTTTGTGTGTATGTTACGCGATTACTCCGTCAATTATGAATCGATTTTGATGATTCTTTTTTTGTTTGGTAGGTCATGCTTCAGAGGTGGTCCCATATAAATTTTATTAACTTTGCTTGCGTAGTTTTTGAGTTAGCTTCAATAATTACGTATTTTTCCCACTTAGTCAAACAATATATTATTATCGTCTACATACATAGACGATATATTGCTTGACTCCGTCACTGTTATTTACATAGCAGGTAGTGGTATTCGAATGTGTGTAGGGTAGGTACCACAACTAAAAAGTGAAAAATAAAAACTTTTTACAAAAAAAAAACAACCGACTTCCAAAAAAACCACTAAAAACGTGAAAAATAACTTTAATTTTGGAAGTCGGTTGTTTTTTTTTTTTTTGTAAAAAGTTTTTATTTAAGTGAAGGGTCAAACTTGCGACATTTTTCCCTCTCAAAAAAATTAATTTTAGTTCATTTTCATTTAAACCAAAGTCATAACTGTCCTAATTTTAATGCGAAAGTGAGTTTGTTTGTTACTTTTTCACGCTAAAATGGCTGAATGGATTTGGATGAAATTTGGCCCAGGGTAGACCATGACCTGGGTTAGGTCATATAATACTTTTTATCCCGATATTTCCACGGTATCGAGACTTATGCGGGTGAAACTGCGGGGCGCAGCTAGTCTATTATAAATTCTTCGTAAAGCTACCCAGAAATCGATTTACGGCTGGCTTCAAGTAACACCTCAAAATTAATTTGTCAAGAACCAAAGCCCAACTTTGAAACATGAGCCTAAACAATTCACCTCAAAATTACTTAATAAACACGTTTATTACTCGTTTAGAAGATAATATAACACCATTTATACCGAGTTAGTGGTAAGGACTAAATCTATGTAAATCCTCTAAACTGCGTTATTCAATGTAACATGTCCAAAGCTCGCCAAACTTGCAGAGGGTAGTTTGTAATTAAAACTATTCGTCAACGGGCAGGCGGACCAAGTTTATAATGCACTGCATTTTGATGTGGTATGTCTAGTTACACTGATATCAGCTTAACGAGTTTGCTGTTCCAATAGAGGAAGTAATATTCTGGTTTTGTTGAACAAAATCTTAATATTATTAACTCATTGTCACTCAGACAGAGGGCTTAAAACAGTCACTTTGGCAGAATCATAAGAAAATATTATGAATCATCGTAAAATGTCACAAACTGACAATTCATATTATGATCTGCGTGTAATTCATAATTCGAAATTATTCATCTGTTTGACAGTTTTCTATGGAGATTCGTAAAATGGTCCACATAATATGAATTGCTTTTGTGTCAAATTAGAGGAATTGCTAATGACAGCTGAAAATTCAGGAAATGAAATGCTTTTAGAGGAATTGCTAATGTGACCGTTTTAGGCCCACAGATATGTTGCTGGGGAGTTTACTGGGCCACCTTTTCTTCCCAACTAAAACACAGGCGACTTGGGAGACTGACTTGTGTAATTTAGACATTCAATACGTCTTGATTCTCAGCCTAATTTCATGATCTTTGATTTGATTTCAACAACACAAACAAGTGCGATGCTTTATCTAGTGGGAATTTTAAAAAGCAAGCAGATGTGTTTTTTATACTTATGTTCAGTCTTATCACATAGTGTAATCTCTTCCTTTGGAAGGACTGAAAGAGTAGGCATAGGGAAGAGTCGTGGGCGATTGGTGGCCAATCTTGTTATTGTCTTTGGTCTGTCTTCAGCTGCTTCGCGGTGGCTATCCCCGTAAATAGTCCTCCAGACCGTATTTCGGCCATGGCGGCCAATCTTAACGGAGACTAGCCTTCGGCGCGGGAGATATAAGGCGGGTTTTACCCATCGGCGCTGACGGCCTAATATGTATTATTATCGCACTCAGCGCAGCTCAGCGCTGTGATGAGTACGATAATAATACATATTGGGCCGACAGCGCCGACGGTCAGCGTGACTCTAATACCCGCCTTATAGTGCACAAGGGTGTGCGCAGACACAGGTGCACTCTCTCTTCCCGCACTCTCATAGTCCGATGGGACGGCATCCCGACACGACCGGAGAGAGATCAGGCGCAGGACCAACGGCTTAACGTGCGCACCGAGGCACCACCGCCAACTTCCAAACTCCGGGCTGTTACTAAGAAATTCCTAATGGAAAACACAAAACTTTACCCGACCCGGGAATGGAAAAAAATACGGGCGCTCATATACCCATGGGTGACATTGTATTTTAAGTTTTAAAGTGTTCTCAAGTAAGTGAAATCCTTGTAGGTAACTTCTTATTCAGAAATAAATTTTCTTTATATAAATATTTGTTTTTTCCTGACAAAAGATCTATTGAGTCAGTTTTCATCATCTTTTTCCTTAAGGAAAAAAGTAGTATTATTTACCTGAATTATTATTACTGTCATTGTCTTCACTGTAAGCTTATACTGTGCTTATACTGCCATTTCGTAGATACTATGTCATGCCTGACAGGAGGTTTATGTACCCAGGCAGCGGGTTCTATACTTGGCATGTTCTTGTATGTACCTACAGAGCGATATTGTATGGAAACATAACACAAATTAGATAAATCAAATTCAATTCATATTCAATCAGAATTAGCTCATAATATTCATTACAGTAGCCTTTTCCGTGCGATACTATAATGTAACTTGTTGTTAAACTATATGTGACGTCAGCTCATACTGGAGATGACTGAACTTTATAATTATTATATCCCTTAAACCATTAGTAAGTCATTGCAATGTACCTTTAATAAAGAAAGAAACACGTTCGTCCTCAGGGGACCTAAAACGGTCACATTAGCAATCTTCTTTAAATTTTATTCCCTGAATTCCCAGCTGCCATTAGCAATTCCTCTAATTTGACACAAGCAATTCATAATTTGTGGACCATTTTACGAATCTCCATAGAAAACTGACAAACAGATTTAATTCGTAATATGAATTGCACGCAGATCATAATAATTATGAATTGTCAGTTTGTGACATTACACGATGATTCATATTTTTCTATTATGATTCTGCCAAAGTGGCTGCTTTAAGCCCCCTGTTCTTTACTCATCTTTGCATACAAACAGGTACCAAAAGCGAGGTGCATGAACAACAATTAAAGTTGTACCGCAAATGTAATGAACACGCCAAATGAGAAAACACACGCAATTGGCGAAAATAAGCCTAATTTCCTCCCTAAACCATTTACTACCTTATTTGAAAGCACTAAGGTTGTTATTGATATAACAGAGGATACAGGAGTTATACATTTTGATTGGATTATATACGCTGCTAGAGATAATAACAGCAGGAAAAGTGGGGTTATTTTTAGGGATATTAATGAAAATTACCTAAGGAAAAGATGTTCTTGTATGGTGGAATGGCCTTGAGAAGCGAACGCTATATTAGTAGGTTTTGTGTGCTAAATAATAATAGTTTTATCTTATTCGGTAAGAAAAAAAAATTTATTAAAAATAATAATTTCATTTGAATTTAGTTTTGACTTACGATATTTGATTTTTGTTTATATATTTTTTTGTCTTTTAGATTTGATCACGTCTTTTAAATACTTACATTTTTATTGTATTTCGTAAGTATTATATTTTGTTGTGATTCTGTATGGTTGTATTGCTCTCGTGCAATGTGACGAAATGTACTGTTTTATTCTAATCTGATTTGGTAATTTTATTTTGTTCTTATTGTATAAATAATATTGTAATGAATTAAAAAAGTAATTGAATAGTTGTTCACCTTTAAATAAGAATGTTGTGCATGCGTATAAGTGATGTATTTACACAGAATTGAAGCCTAGTAATTACTTATTCTTACTATCCTTGTAAATATTATGTCGTTGGTGTGCCTTGCTCAATAAATAAATAATTTGGTTTATTCGAGAAAATTCAACACGTTCTAAGTTGACAATTTGCAAACCAGTTGTCTCTTGATTTTCGTATACACAGTTCCTACCTAGAACCAATGTGAAAAACCTGAACTAAAACATCACAACTACTATCACAAAGTATTTAGAAAAATAACAGTTTTTTATCAGAAAACACCAATCAGTTTTCTTACAATTTGTTAATGTCTGTGATTATATTGATGTGTATTTTATAATTGTGTCTTATTTGGGCAAAATAAAAAAAAATCTTTCTTTTTTGGATTTACCCGAAGGGTGCCAAACAGAACCCTATTACAATTTAAGCCTCCACTGTGCGTCCATCCGTCCGTCCGTCTGTCTGTCAGCGGCCTGTACCTCATGAACCGTAATAGGTAGACAACTGTAGACAGGTGAAATTTTCACAAATTGTGTATTTTTATTGCCGTTACAACAAAAAATAAATTAAAAAACATTTGAACATTCTTTCTTTAATGTTCAATTTTAGAACAAGAAACGTGTTTTTTTACTAAAGTATTCATAAAAAATAAATAGGTACTTACTATTAAAATATTGTACGGTGGCACGAAACTCTTCGTGTGCGAGTCCGACTCGCACTTGGCCGGTATTTTTTATTTCTCTTTTATCCCAGTTTTTATTTCATTTTACGATTATTCTTAAAAGTTTTCAATTAATTACATCTCCTAGAGTTCTCGTCCTCTAAAACTTCAATAACAGATACAGTCGATATAGATAGCATTTTATTCTATCTGCGGCGCGCCTTGCAAAGGCTTCGTGGCTAATGACTGAAATAAAAAAACGCCTGTGAGTGAAATCTCGACCTCTCACAGACAGCATTGGTAAATGTCTGGATTTTTTTCTCTTATTTGTAGTCCCGTGTTAGGCTTTAGCAATAAAACCTTTACGTTTAATCCATTTCGAAAAAGTATTTATTGTTTTCAGATTATATTACACCTGATTCTTTTTGTGTTTATCCTTTGGTATAAATGTAAAATCAATTTTATAATTATTCTACTAGCTGTTGCCCACGTCTTTGTCTGCGATCCAGGATTAAAAGTATCGTATGTCATTCTCCATGTCAAGGTCTAACAATGTGCCAAATTTCATCCAAATCCGATCAGCCGTTTTAGCGTGAAATCGAAAAATGCAAACACACTCACTTTCGCATTTTATATTAGTTAGGTTATTTTATGGATTCTAGATAACTTAAAAAACCAAATAGCTAGATTCCAATCACGAAACCCACCTTACATAAAATATTCATCCTTCAATCGCCAAACTCTTTCACCTCTCAATTCAATGAACAAAAAAATATATTTGAAATACGGTGTAAAAATACAAACCCCAGCGGTCCGATAATTGCCTACCCTCAAGGGTAGGTACCCCCTGCCCATAACTTTATGTGATTTATTTTGGGGCGGACATATTTTTTTCCAAAATTACACGCATTCAGCCTTGGATCTATAGGAGCCTAGAATTGGGGCGGTTGGGAACATATTTATGTAGATGTTTTGGATAGGTAGCTTATAATTATTTTGAGCTATGGTACTTACATATTATAATCCTGGGTGAGTTAATAAATACTTTTTATTTCCTTACTTTTGTTCTTTTAGTTAAAGTAAAATAATTATGAATTTAACCTTTTTACGGTCCCGTAGTCGGTAAGCCCTTATAGTTTCGCCATTTCCGTCTGTCTGTTTAGATCTTACACTTACGCAAAATTCAAAAATGGATTGTCTCGTGAAATAACGATTGCAACTTTGAGGAAATACGTATTTTTAAATTATATATGCGAAAGTGAGTTTGTATGTTTGTTGCGCTTCCACGCTAAAACGGCTAAACGGATTTGGATGAAATTTAACACATGAGTAGAACATGACCTAGGTTAGGCCATAGCATACTTTTTATCCCGGTAGTACGTTTCCGTGGGATAATTTCTGACCTCCACGCGGGCGAAGGCAAAACTAGTTTGATATAACGGTAAATACCAAATTACCAACTAATCAATTACATAAATTACCTATGATTTGCTTAAATCAACCAAATATTAGTTTATCTTTCATCAACTAACACGGAAGTCTACACTTTACATCAAACATTGCCGAAATAAACTCAAAACTAATTTAAGTTTCTCGATTAATTAACGTTTTATCGCCTCAGCCTCGAACTTTGCTTTGATTGATTAAATTATAAAATAAAACTTTTTAGGTACCTACTTACCTTAGGGTTTGAACAGACTACCGACTGTTATCAGTCGACTTTGGCAGAGGATTGGCCGACCTCATGGTGGTCGGTAAAGCTTTTACGATTTCCTAGAAAAGCGGTGGCCGTCATATAATAACGGCCGTCATAAAAATCCATCATTTTCACCAGTATTTGACATTCAGGTGTCACAAAACGTTCTGTATTTGCACAGCCTTCATTGTGTGACCGTTCACCGCTTGATTAGGAAACCAAAGCATAAAGGTGTGTCCAAACATTGAGCGCTTTGTTTGGACCACTGCCGCGCGCGAACGCTTTGGTCTACCTGCCGCTCACAAACATTTCTAGAAAACATTCTTCAGTAATTTTCTTTTGACGAATTATAAGCAGAGCTCCGACACACGCAACCGCTTTCTTGCCAACTGAAGTGCGCGGCGTGTCTCGAATATGCAGTACTGCCGCGCAAACATTCGCCCATTTTGTCCACACTAGAGCGCGGCAGAAATGTGTCCTGCTAACGCCACGTGTTGCTGCTCTTGCCGCAATGTTTGGAATGCTTTACAGGAATCATGGCAGTAGGTAGTTGACGTTTTCTAGGCCGATAAAAATGTTGAAGTTCCTCAAAAGTCACACATTTCTCGGACGTAGTCGGTCGTCTGCTCACTCACTAAGTCGCGAAGCTATCTCCTTCTCTTGATGGGCGATTCGGGAGATTTTAATCTGAGTAAATAATGGACGGAATTAATCAGTCCGCCATTATCTCAGTTGAGAATGAGACGTTACTAATGGATCCGGAAGAATTTAATTCGGATTGTGAGAGTTTTATAAAGCTATTTATTTTTTATGGAACTTATCATTAGCTAAGATTATTTAGTTTTTATTTTCAACAATGCTCGTGGGCATTTATTTACAAAGTTCTAATATGTAACCTATGTTTAACAATATAAATGATTGATTGATTGATTTAAGTCAACGTTCCATAAGAATACGAACCATACATACAAATAATATTCACATTCGTTTATGCGAATGTGAGCAAGACTTTCATTCGAATATAAGCATCAATACTATCCTAATAATGTTCACATCCGTATGCGATGCTTAATTACTTAGCAAAGTCAAAACTTGGTTTATCTAGACATCTTACCCAAGCTTCTAACTTAAAGCTCAATATTATCAAATACAGTCATTAGGATAATACAGCTTTTGTTCTGAGTTTAGGTATAAGAAATGAAGGTTCTTCCATGAAAACAATTTTTCTATACTCTCGTAATAATATCCATACGTCGATTTCTTTGAAACGATGCGAATAAATAATGAGCTGAATATAAAATGAAACCGGATCATCTATTATTATCATTCAAGCTTTAGTACTTTTCCTCGAGCCCCGCTTCATGGAAGGTATTATTGAGATTGTTATTATCATTATAATCCAGAAAATTAAGATGTTGTCCCACCAATGACAATACAGAGTGTTAGGGTAGACACCGTTATCCTTGAAACTAGTGGTTTGGTGTCATCTATAATATACTTTTTCTATGGGACCAACTTTGAATTCGCAAAAAAAAATCAGCTGTTCCATACATTTTGTCGATTTAAGTGAACACATATGTATGGAACAGCCGATTTTGTTTTCGCGATTTCAAGGTTGGTCCCATACAAAAAGTATATTATAGATGACACCAAACCACTAGTTTCAAGGATAACGGTGTCTACCCTAACACCCAGTATAGGGTTTCCATGACAGTTAGTCAGACCATGTTGAGTAAAACCAATGAGTACTATAGTACACCGCGGGACATACACAAGAGGCGAGGAGAGCAGGCGAAGGGACGACGATAAGGCGCGGGCGTTGCGCCGCTTCTTTCATATTTCATACAAAATGTTTAAACCGACAGACCGAACCGACCGAAGAAGCGAAGTTTTGGTCCAACAAAAATTACACTTTCATGTTCTTCTTCTGACTAACCTGGTGTCAGAGTTTTAAAGCCGCCCAAGAGCCTGACTTGGCTTCAAATGCCGTCGAGAAATATCTCAGTTTCCTCACGATGTTTTACTTCATTAATTTTTAAAGCAAGTTATAATTATACAACGCACATGAATCCGAAAAGTCAGAGGTGCGTGGCTTCGGTTCGAACTCGAGACCTATGACTTGGCAGTCCGACGGTCACACCACTAGGCTATCACTGCGTATTACTATAGTGCATATTATTATTACTTTCGTGTACCTATAAGAAGAAGAATATCATTTTAAGCAAGTTCTCAAATAAAATTAGCAATGTCCTTCCTAGTAGGGGCAATAAAAGCTTTTGCTTGTCGCCATAACGATGTGAAAAGGCTACATGAATCTTTCAATCACTTCAGCGGGGAGTTTATTTTCATTATACTGTTCGTCCATCCGGCGTCGGCATTTTGATTGTCCAAACGAAACAAATTAAAGGGGAATTTATGCAAAATGTAAAAGAGGAATGGCAACGCAGTGTTATTTACATGAAGGTAAAGTTACGGAAATTAATTGTGAAGCAAATCGAGACTTAACGTTTATAACCTAAAGAAAGTTTGGAAAAATGGAGTGGACATGTTAATATCTACCAACTTTACACCAACAACGCAAAAGTAGGTACTATTGTTTGTACATTTTGATAAAAAAAGATGAATCTTTATGATGTATTTGGTGCTTTTTTTTTTATTTGGAGTGTGACTTGGCTATCGCATTCGGTTAAGAACTGTAATGGTAGATTTAAGGCATAAATAAAAATTGCTAACCAACCAACCAACCCTCACGAACTTTTTGTTTTTTTAATAAACGTACTTTCTTTCTTTAAATGTCAATATATTCAAATCACAACTGTCATTCTTTGATATTTGTATGAATGTTCGGCCTATCTCGATATTACCTACGTTGAGCAAAATCTTTGAAAAATTAATTTTAAAACAGATGTTAAGTCATTTCAATACACATCATTTACTTCATCTGAAACAGTTCGGTTTTACAAAGGGTCGTTCAACTACAGACGCGGGCGTGGAGTTACTGAAGAGCATATTCGAGGCTTGGGAGGAGTCGCAGGATGCTCTTGGCATTTTCTGCGACTTGTCCAAAGCTTTCGATTGCGTACATCATGATACTCTCATCAGGAAACTGTACCACTATGGTATGAGGGACAAGGCTCTCGACCTTCTGACTTCTTATCTGAACAACAGAATTCAGAGGGTCGATGTTAATGGCAAGAGATCTGCAGGATCTTCGGTCACCATGGGCGTTCCGCAGGGTTCAATTCTAGGTCCTTTCTTATTTCTCATTTATATTAATGACTTGCCTTACCACATAAGGGATAATCACAAGATCGTGTTATTCGCAGATGATACTTCCCCCATTTTTAAAATAAAACGTCAGTTAGTCGACTTTGAACAAGTTAACGATGCACTCTCTAAAGTGGTGCATTGGTTTAATGTAAATAATCTTCTCCTGAATGAGAAAAAGACTAAACTCATTAAATTTTCAACGCCAAATGTCAGGCAGCTATCTACCAATGTTAAAGTTAATGGAATAGAGTTGGACCCCGTTGAGTCGACAGTTTTTCTTGGAATAACCATTGACGGTAAATTACAATGGGGCCCACACATAGAAAAATTGTCAGGAAGGCTTAGTTCGGCCGCCTACGCCGTTAAAAAAATTAGACAGATAACTGACGTAGATACAGCCAAAATTGTTTATTTTACTTATTTTCATAGTCTTCTGTCTTATGGGATTCTTCTCTGGGGAGCCTGTGCGGACATTAATGCTATCTTTGTTTTACAGAAAAGGGCTATTCGAGCCATTTACAACCTAGGTCCAAGGGATTCCCTTCGAGAAAAATTCAGAGAAATAGATATTCTGACTGTAGCCTCACAATATATATTTGAAAACCTATTTGTATGTACACAAAAATATATCAAATTTTAAGAAAATGTCCGATATTCATAGTTTAAATACCAGGAATAAACACAATCTTGCTGTACATCGCACTCGTCTCCACAGAGTAGGCAACTCGTTCATGGGTCAATGTATACGCTTTTATAACAAACTTCCCATTGACATTCGAAACTTACCCATTAAACGATTTAAAAGCTGCATTAAAACCAAACTTTGTAGAAAAGGGTACTATAAAATTTCAGATTATTTAGAAGACAAAAAAGCATGGGATTGAGCTGCTCGCTCTGCTAAGCATTGTAACATTTTGAATAATACGGAAAATGATCAAAGTATATCAACCAGTTTTATTTACAAATTGACATTATTGAATATTCTATACAAAATGACATGATTACTTTGTAAAGTATTTTATTATTGTGAATGTGAGGACTATGTGAATTTTTAAATTTTTTTTTTCGTTCTTAGTTAATTTTATCAATGGTCTGGCAATTTGAGAATTTTATGCGGCCTACCCAAATGTCCTTTCTTTGGTATTGTTCGTCGAGTCGCTGAGCTCCTTAAGTTCTGAGTTGAGCTCCGCCATTACTGACAAATGCTTGCACTGACTGGACAGGTCCACTCAAATCTGTGTGGTTCTTTCCTCAAAAGACCATTTCAGACTCGAATTTACATGGTCCTCATATGGCTTGACCAAGATTATGTCTGGACTTTAAAAGAGACTGTGACCTCTGAGTTTGTTTCGGCCTTTCTTCTCAGAGTAGTCAGATAGGAAACGCCGACCTCATCTAGCTTATTTTTAATTTTTTTTTTATAATATGACGTGTAAAAGTGATTCCAATATCCTATTTACAGAATAAACAATTTCATTTCATTTCATTTCAGTTGTCAATTTGCGTAACAATTCATGTCCCTGACTGTACAATGAAGCATAAGACTACGTCCTAATTAAAAGCGATCGTCACGCGAATACGCGATCATCGCTGTCATATGTCACATTTTGTTCGCAAAATCGAAAAGCGCCCTCTGTCGGTGCGGCCAGGCGTTCAGGTTCACCGAACAAAAAGTGACATATGCATACGACAATCAACTATTCGCAATAAGATTAGACATTAAAACAAACCCTTTTACAGTCCGTTCAACCGATTTTGACTTCTATACCGTAAGCATAAGGATAGCATTAAAAGCAAAAAAGTTACACAATACCAACTATCTATTGCGGCTGCCATTTGTCATGCCACCAACGCAATAGAATTCAAAATCGGTTGAACGGAATGTATAAAAGGCTTATCTATACGTCTAATCTTATTTCAAATGGAATATAGGTATCCACAATTGACAAGAGAAGTTGGAAACGCTATCTTAGTCCTAAATTGTGTACTGTGGATATTTAAGTCCCCTCCCCTTTTGCTGTCTCGATTTATGGGATTTTGTGGTCACTTTGCAAAGGTACTTCGTCTCTACTTCAGGCAGGGCTTCGTGTAATTGTTGATCTAGGGAGGTAACCAGCAGGCTGATTCCCGACCACCGTAGGCGCGGGCTTGCCCTGCCAGAGTTGCGGAAAAGTCCTGCCAGGGTTGCGGGAAAGTCCTGCCAGGGTTGCGGGAAAGTCCTGCCAGGGTTGCGGGAAAGTCCTGCCAGGGTTGCGAGAAAGTCCTGCCAGGGTTGCGGGAAAGTTCGAAAGGGATACCGGGACCTTGGCAACTGGCAACTGAAGGAACACGGGTGGGTTCGCTTCCGCTCCGCCCAGAGCGGGAGAAGTTATTTGATTTCCCACATTTGATTTTGAGCATAATAAAGCATGATTAAATATAAAATACCCGCAGGCGAAGTTGCGGGCAACAGCTAGTTCTAAAATTATTGGTAAACTTTTGATTTTCGACAACTTTCATCACAATAACGTTCTCGCAACTTGACGTTACAGGCCTCTTTGATGCCTTTAACTGTATTACTTTAAACAAACTCCATTTTAATCCTTTTATGGCGATACTTTGTTAATTAATAATTATTAATTAGCGAGTGGGATTATCTTAAGGCAACTGCCCCACCGCAGAGGAGCGAGCGACTAGCTAACAAGAGCTCTCAAAGGGAGAGTACTCTCTCAGCTACGCTTGGCTTGAAGGGCCGAACACTCGCTGAGACTCAAGCTTGGAATAACCTGATTTTTCTAACCGTGCGTCAATGTCAAAATATTACAGTTAAGAAATTTAAATATTAACAATAAGGAGACGACACGTGTTGTGTAGACCGTATTAAGAGGCGTCTGAGCACGGAGGAGGGTGAATTCAATACTAACATCAGTGTTCCGTTATCATCTCGATTCGGTGATACGGAATCCATAGTACTGGTTTACAATAAAACACGATGATACAACACATCAGTTAGTATTTCACTTTCAGAATAATTATCACAGTAGTTACCAATAATGTTCACGCACTACTTTCTACGTTCGAACAAACTGACAGTTTCGCATAGGAGAAGTGGAGGTCTGCATCCGTTCGTTGCCCTCACAACACTGACTCGTCACTCAGCCACTTCCCTTACCACGACTCTGTCCAAGTGCCGCCCCACTCTTACGAGCACGTCACGGCGTTTACCCTCACCTTAGTAGTACAATAATCAATTGAGAGACTATTATCGCTCAAGTTTTACAATCTATGACAAATATTATATATACGAGCGAGTAATTGCTCGTCGCCGGCGCGCACTCACTGTTCGTTGCTCGGCAACTCATTTTTAATTGCTAGCTCTACTCGCTTCTCGTTAATCGCCGGCGGTAGGACTGGTGCCTAAATAAGTTATCTATCTTCTTTATGCTATCAAAATTCTAATTTTGTTATTATTATACAAACATAATAAAGTTTTGAAGATACAATATAGATAGAAGTCTTTTGGTTGAAAGAAGTGGTATGCTAATTGGATTCGACGGTAAAGTATAATATCTTAAAATATTTAGTGATATAATAATTTTATTGCTTTATTTAATAAAAATATAGGTACACTGGCTAATTTCGTATATTATATTAACTAAAATACAATAGACGTAGATATATTTAGTAACCAATTCCACTTGACTATTCTTCAAGAGTCCTAAAAAACCCTGTAAGAAATCGACACGTGTTTCACCTCTCAACGAGGCATCCTCAGGATGACGATTGACCAATTGCAAACCAGAACGCGACGTGTTACCACACCGAGCGCTGGACGCAAAGACTTTGCGTCCAGCGCTCGGTGTGGTAACACACGTGTCGATTTCTTACAGGGTTTTTTAGGACTCTTGAAGAATAGTCAAGCGGAATTGGTTACTAAATATATCTACGTCTATTGTATTTTATAATGGATTTCCGCAAAGTCACGCCTGAATCAATTAACTATTATATTAACTAACAAATAAAAATAATAATAACATATCCTAACTAAAACTATTACCAAACTAAAATATCGCGTCGAAAAATTCCTCCGCGTCGCTGTCGGCTGATAATGTACCCAAGAAACTGGCGGTATTGCCACGTTGTAATGCTTAGCCTCTGGCCAAGGTAAAAGCCAGCCCTTGGGTCACGGGAAGATTCAACCAGTGTTTGGAGATTTCCTTGAACAAACCATGAGCACTCGGACCCCACGGCCCGAATACATACTTACATCCACTAGATTTTCCTGAAGGTTAAGTGAATTAGGTAGGCTAATTATTGCAAGCAATGGGACGGTATAGGCGCAAAAAAAAACAAATACACATAATTAAATTAGAACTGCTTTTACCATCGAAGGTGCTTTGAAAATAAGTAAATTATAAAATTTTATATAGAGCTGGTTGTGCATGGTGCTAATGGACTTAAACATAACCGGCGAAATATAGTTGTACAGTCACGGACTTTAATTGATAAGCCACCTTCAAACTTTTCAATTTACCAGTTTCATACATTCACGAGATTACACGATTAAACACGAACTCAAACCGCACGCTCGTAAACAAGATGACAAATAAATTACTTATAATCGGAAATAGTCTTATCCATAGAGGTTGACTAATAAGTTCTAAATGATAAAAATAAATAAAATGTTGCAATAAGGTTATCCAATCTATTTGATACTGACCTCCTTTGATAAGAGCTCATTAACTCGGTTATTCTAAAAACATAACTGAAGACAGTGACAATTGAAATGTCGATGTCAGAGACGTTAATTTCGAAGTTGCCGAAATGACTAATAATATTTCTCCGTACGCTAACATTACTATCGCTACGCTTAAACAATCGTTGTTAGGTTACTGTTGCTAGACCTGCAATTGGTTGACTTTGGGTAGTCACTCTGCTGTCAAGTTTGTAGTTCTGGCTCTCAGGTTAGCCAACCGGTAACGTTATTATATATAATTTTCTTTTACTAATACGAAGACATTATGACTTTCCGTGTCGGGAACCGAATAAACCCGATTTGCATTACACGGCTAAAATACAAACAGTGCCAGGTGGCTCATCAATTAAAGTCCGTGACTGTACTATTAGGTGCACCTCTGCGTAACTCTTCGGGGAATACAAGCGTAATGATAAGTTACTTTTGTATAAAAGTTTCTTGGAAAATGTAATGATTATTGATGATACACCTCCTAGTTGTCGATTATTTCTTTGATAGATTTTAGAAGAGCAGTTTTGTCCCAGTTGTAACGGCCGCGACTGCAGGTCGTAGGTGCTAACCCAGCCAGGCGCTTTATTTTGTGTAAATTATTTCATCACCACTGCTCTCAAAACGGTGAAGGAAACATCGTGAGGACACCGGCATGTCCTAGAACCAAAAATTCGAAGACATATTATTATGACATTTACCAACCCGAAATAATGGATCCGCGTGGTGGATGCCCACTCCCTCTCACCGAGAGGAGGCCTGTGTCCCATAAAATAAGGAGTCTATTACCATCAACAGGGCAAAAATCCAGACTCTGGGCTGCTACGCAGAAATTCCAGATACCCAGTAAAACTTTTCCGACTCATGCTCAGGAGTAGCGTTTGCAACCAAGACCAAAGAAGCCATCCTTACATAAGTAAGATGATAAATAACTAGCTTTAATTTGACAGTTTTTTCGATTTTAAGAGATTCTGGGCTATTTCGTTTATCCACCCCAAAAAACCCACCCGTGATTCTTCAGTTGCCTATTTCCAAAGTCCCGGTATCGGTTTCGGATTCAACTAGGCCTAGGGTGGATTCTTGGACATACGTTTCCGAGTAGGGTGGATTTTTTGGGGTGGATAAACGGAATAAACCCTTGTTCTTTGGCACCTCTTTAGGTCATGAGCTATCCGAATAAAAAAAAATATTTGGCCTAGATCTTTAGACGAAGGCGTGAAAATTGATTCTCTGTTACAATGTATAATAGATGGACCGGATAGATTTCTATTGAAACAATAAAAAAATCCCATGAGAACAATAAATCTCTTATCAAAAATCCCGTTAAAGACTCAATAAAGAATCGCCGTTCAATTTGAGTATTCTCCGAAGGTACTATAATTATCTAGTCGATGTGAGATATAATAATATTTAGAAATATAAACACAAATTCTTGGTTGTTGATGGCACCGATAGTTAACTACAGTTAATTTTTTTTTTTAATACTCAAATTAAACTGAAAGCAAAAGTATTCAATAACCATAAGAGTTAGGTTTTTTTTTTTGTTAACAACATTTTGGAAGCTTTATCTCACCTGATGATAAGTGATGATCAGGCCGAAGTTGAAAGCGAGCTTTACCCGGAATCCTCAACCACAGAGGAACTGGCTGTCTTACCTCTAACTGCCAAAACAAAACAATGCTGTTACCGTTGTTGTTATGGCGACAGACTTAGATAAGATGGTGGCAGTTAGCCAGGAAGACTTAGAGCAAGCCTTACCACCAATAAAAACACCGAGCAGAAAATTTTACCCCAATGGGAATGGAACCCGGGTCCTCTAGGTCTGAGACTGGTGGTCTTACCACTACACTGCAGAGGCGGTTAAAAGGCGGTTTCGTTCCTTAGAATCGTTCTTTTTGGAAGAAGCATATAGGTTTTGTTCTTGCCATAAACTATGTTATTGCTAGTAGTGCTTCGTTACAATTCCTATTAAATCTAACTAATATTATAAATGCGAAAGTTTGTAAGTATGGATGGATGTTTGTTACTCTTTCACGTAAAAACTACTGAATGGATTTGGATGTAATTTGGCAAACAGATAGTTTATAACCTGGATTAACATATAGGATACTTTTTATCCCGATATTCCCACGGAATCGAGACTTACGCGGGTGAAACCGCGGGGCGCAGCTAGTCTAACATAAAAGTATAAGAACATGTATAGAGTTATTGAAGTCCGCACGGGTCAACAAACTGAACAACTTTCTTCATGGGACCAATATAGTAATCGCAAAAAAAAAAACTGAACAGCTTTTTCGTTCGAAGTTTTGTCCCATCCAAACTTCAAAGGGGAAAGTTGTACAGTTTGATGGTATGCAGACTCTTAAATAATATATGACCACAATTTCTAACTCACATAGTGAGACATAGATTTCAATTTTTTTTTTTTTTTTGTAGAAATAAAATACTGAAAATATACTTTTACATAACATAACATAACGCCTTGTCTCCCCGACGGGTTGGGCAGAGGTGTACCTAAATATGAACTTATTATAACATAATACGTAACATATAACATTATACCATATTAAACTTAACAACTGTAACTTGTACCTACTTTCTGTGCAAATAAAGAACTATTCTATTCTATTCTATTAACCGGACTCAAATCCAGACTCCGGGCTGCTACCAAGAAATTCCATATACACTTTGCCCAACTTGGGAATGGAACCCAGGACCACATGCTTAGCAGTAGCGTTTGCGACCACTAGAACAACGAGGCAGACTATATATAATTATGTTATGGACCAAGTGATTATTTATTAGAGCATTATAATAAATGCCCAGGCAGTTTGAAAATGCCCAATATGAGAGGGCAGTATGATAACAACTATTGAAATAATCACATCGACCGGGCATTTTTATTATGCTAGTCACATAAGGGGCAGCATAATTAAAACCAGGTTTTATTACTATTATTTTGATTTTAAACTTTTTTATTTAAAATCATTCCATTCATAGACACTACTGAGCTATGATGACCTGTGTATTATTAGATTGCCCAAAGACCACACGGCAATATTTATAATGACGAGGCAATGTGATACATAATTAGGGCAGTTCAAATTCTAATTAATTATTTCGCCATAAGTAGCTTGTCATTATTCACAATGCGCGGGCATTATGAAAAATACCCCTATTAATTACTTGGTCCATAACATATACATTCTTTTACATGTATTAAAAAAAAAAAACATTCGGTGTTCAATTAAAATTTACACACGAATTTGCTGATTTATTGATACGTGACGTCGTCGGATGTCGTATTTTAATGAATACAGCAGACACTGGTACGCAATTAATTATTAACATGACCTGCCCCAATAAAATAAATATTGGGTCGATAACGATGATGAGGTAAAAAATATGTAGCATTTAAAAAATCTTAGTGATTGAAATCTGAAAAAGTCTCGTTTCCAAACTTCAGTTTGACAGTAAAATGAATACATAATGCCACACACATCAGCCGAAATTCATCATCATCATTTCAACTGCAAGACGTCCACGGCTGGACATAGATCTCCCCCAATCACCGGCACTTTAACCGGTTCTGTGCTTCCCGCATCTAGCGGATTCTAGCAGCCTTCACAAGGTCCACCTTATAGAAGCCCTTTCAACGCTACGTCATCCGGTACGTGATGGAAATTCCTCGTGCTTACGTCATCATCTGCCTAGTCTTTTCTCAACTATATTAGGGTCGACTTCCAATCTAAACATACGGAGCTGAATACGCAGTATTTCAAATAGAGCGACTGCCTATCTGACCTCCATACCAATTACTGGGCAACACACAAGCTCTTGGTTAGTCACTGGTTGTCAGATTTTCGAGCTTCTGAGTCAGAAGGCCGTTGCAAACGCCTTCTGACTACTCTGACTGTTCTGTGTGCTTCTCCAAGGCTTACGCGACGTAATTTAGACCTTATAATTATTATGTAAAATGAATGTACGCCGAACTTTCCGTAAATCCCGTATTTTTCGTAAGTAGAAGCGCCTGTAGAATTTATTACAATAAAACCCAACGTTGCAATGTTGCAATAAAGAACCGACCTTCAAAGACAAAGATGAAAATCGAAGAATATACCAAACGAAAGTTTAACAAATGGTGCCGTCGATCAATAGGTAGGTATCGCTGCAAAGTAAAATAAAGATAACAAGCAACTACCTCAAGGGACCGAAGAATAATGACTTGGTTCGGCGTTCGACAAACTTGATACAAAACCAAACACAATGGAAGAAAGATTAGTTATTGAAACCTGGGAATTGAATGACGAAAAATTAATCAACTGTGACAAACGAAAATTAAATATATTTAGGATTAGGTCTGAGAGAATTTTGATAAATCAATGAGTAAATTACTGGAGGAGCTCTAGGCTAAGTAATAACAGCCGCTCGGTTCGATCTAGCAGGCTTGCCGGGGTTGGTCCGTGGATGGGTGAAGATACATACCGATACTCCTCCGTGCCGCTGTCATTCGTGGATTTTTGCCTCGAAATTCTGACAACCAGCCTTACCAAGGGGTATCGTATTACCCAATTACTGAGTTCTCGAGGTCAGATAAGCAGTCGCTCCATGTAAAATAAGTGTTCAGCTGCATCCGATTAGACTGGAAACCGACTCCAAAATAGATGGGAAAAGGCGAGGTGGATTGAATGAGTATGAGAATGGGGGTAAATAGTGAGATGATGGCTGATAGAGATGTATAGATAAAGAAGACTTGCTGGCCCGACCCCTAATTAATTGTGCAGGGCAATAATTAATTAATCAAATGCCTACTGATATTAAACCTGTCAGATAAAATTCTATTATCCTCGCAAACTTAAACGGAGAAAGGAAATTTCTAGAGTAATAAAGGTCGTGGAGCGTTAATGAGATCAAAAATACTTTGTTCAACTAATAAGGAATTAGCAAGGTATTAGTTACAATATACTTTAAAGTGAATTTTCTTGTTTCTGTTGAGTTACTCAATAAATAACAGCAATCGCCACTCAAAAGCAATAAGATAGACGTCAAATATTTCCAGCGCATCAATTTGCTTGAATTTCCATTCAGTCCTTTTGATTTTAAAATAAATAACCTATGAGCAATCTAAAGCGAAATATTTCTTATGGCGAAAAGAAAAGAATATTCATATTTCTAGAATATTTTCAAAAGTAGTTTTTTAGTATTTATTTTACATGCTGCGCAAAAATATGTTTTTATTGTGGGTACTTTAGAAGATTATAAAAATGTATTTCGTAAGAAATAATGTTATCCCTCCAGAAGTCTGGTTTATATAATACTAGCAACCCGCCCCGACTTCCCACGGGTAGCAGAGTATAAATATACCCGCTGTGCCCGACAGGGTCCATAATGATCTAATTATAAGTTTACTACCTAATACCTACATGTGGAATGCTATAAAATATTGAATATTGAGTATATGTCTACATATTTTTCTCTCTCGTAATGTCGTATCAGCCTGTTACGTCAAGCATATGGGTTAGATTAAAATGGTGTACTATCCGGAGATGACCTGGGTTAGGACATAGGACTACTTTTCATCCTGGATCGCAGAAGTCGTGGGCAACAGCTAGTATAACAATAAAGTTATTTCGTATTCGCGCGAAGTCTATAAGAATAATTATCCCATACCTTGGTTAAATATTAGCCAGTCAGAAAGTTGGTAATGGGGCAGATTATCTAGAGCAGCGGTTCTCAAACTTTTTGGCGACGGAACTCTAGAATAATTAAAACCCGTTATGTATATTCTTCATTAATAAACATAATACCGGACATTAACATTTGCATGATGCAACTCATTTTTTTTAAAGCTTCATCAAGAACAAATTTTAGATTTGGCGGCATTTGCGTAATCGCTGTGTTTTCAGATGTTGCAAAACTTGTTTCACAGGGTCCAAGATTCATTTTGTTTGACGTAGGAGCAGTATCGCGTATAAAAAGTAAAGCGCCTTGTAAAGTTCCATTGTATCCTGCATATACACGTAGCAAATGCCGCCAAATCTAAAATTAGTTCTTGAGGAAACTGGGCTCCTCAAAGCCTCTGTGAGGGCACTGCGAAAATACTGGTTCATTGTGACCAGTATTGTGGAGCGCCCAGAGAGTCTTTGTGGAACCCAGGGGCTCCGCGGAGCACACTTTGAGTAACACTGGTCTAGAGTGTGCCATGAGTACAATAAAGGATGTAAAAAGCCATGACATACCGTTAACCA
This sequence comes from Lithophane ornitopus, assembly GCA_948473465.1. Lineage (NCBI taxonomy): Eukaryota > Metazoa > Arthropoda > Insecta > Lepidoptera > Noctuidae > Lithophane > Lithophane ornitopus. The sequence goes on from OX419636.1 coordinate 5,380,860, forward strand.
CGCATTCTGTACATCAAACTAAATTACATTGAGCAAAAAATTGCTGACAAACTACTTTTCATCATCTGTTCATCTCAGCATCGGCAGGGCGCAATAAAACGTATACAGAACATTGTACTTTTGTGTACATAAAACGGTACAGGAGTTGTGGTATATTTAAAGTTAATCTGTAACAATTGAAAATGTTTCCGTGAAAAAAAGTTTAAACTTTGATATTCAATGTCTCCGTAACCAGAAGGTTTCTAGACAAGGGGAGATAATGATGGGGAGTACAAAGTGACTCTGGACTTCGTTAGCGTCTTTTTACACCCGTTATTATAGTCACTCGTGGACTATTTTAACCCTCCCGATGACAAGAAAAAATCCAACATGCAGTCTATTAATATTCCCAATAATTATCAGTTCAACAAATCTATAATATATGAAGAACCCGAAAGCGATCGTGATTAATTGACCAAAGTTAGTTATATCGAGTCGTACAAACTTCAGAAGAATAAGTAAGTAGTTGATAGAGAAAATAATAATTAAAACTTGCCGAGAGATTAATTATTGCTTTGAGACGAGATAGCGCAACTTTGTCGTACTTATTCTACTGATGTTGTAATTAGAATTCTTTGATGTGAAGGATTACAAAGAAGTGTATTGAAAGTTGTTCGTTCGTCATAATTGGTTTGGTAGAATGTTTGAATATTTACTTGACTCGTTTATGAGTTATGAATTGGTATAATCAGCCTATAATGTTCCAACTTTTGGGACAAAGTCCTCCTCTCGATGAGAGGGAGTGGGCCGTAATCCACCACGCGGGCCCGGTACGGGTTGGTAGATGTCTTCGAATTTTTGGTTCTAAGACATGCCGGTTTCCTCACGATATTTTCCTTTAACGTTTTGAGAGCACCCGTTTTGTTATTGGTTATGGCGTAAATATTATTATTGAAAGCACTATTGTGTATGAGGCATTAAAATTGCCCCTACGAATAGGATTAAACATTCAAGTGGTTCTACTCAATACAAAATGAAATTATTGGTCCAATTAAACTATCCATCCAAATCCCACTTCAATCCTTATAACAAAGCGATTGTACCATCTTTGGAAGCGTGTCGATGGCAATCTAAATTGAGTCGGCCCAAAATCTAGCTACGAATTTGGCGCCATTAGTTCCTGTAACGTAAAGCACCAGGACACGATATTAAATGTCCCTCCGTTTGTGGAAAAGCAACTGATTTTTATTTTCTACAGCGTGCCGCTTTAATGGTGACATTAATTTAACACAGGTATACGATTTCGCGTATTAATTTTATGAATTTCATTAAACGTTATTATTTATTGATTTATTTACAATTTTCTAAATTACCATCTTGGAGCAACCTGTACTTAAAGAACTGTAACGAAAAGGTCATTTTCCGGGGTCACGGATCATAAAATATGTAGGCGAATAGAAGGAGACCCGCGCAATTTCTTAGAAATTATGCCGGCAAAGAATCGGGCCGATACAACGTAAGCCAGCTGGTAGATAGGTTCATGAATGAATCTTTTATACAGAGTGATCTCAATTTTGGTTATGTTTTTATTATTTAGTTTGTTTGAAAATTTATATTTTTCAATTGACCAATTATTTTATTTTATTATACTTTTTATGATTACTGGCCACTAGCCCTACCTGTGTGTTAAATTAATGTATATTTCTTGGAAACCCACATCATTAAACATATTCCATTCAGTTTTCAAATGAGATTTAGCTAAGAAAATTGTCCCGCATAACATGAACCTCACAGTTTACTCTCAAAAGATAATCATTGAATATAATATGTCGTTTAATGAACATCGTTTAGACATCCCGCAGTTTCCAAAACCGTGCCACGTAAGTGTATTACACAATTTGCATGCTTTAAATATCTTGTAAGGGGAACGAGGGAGTTATTCTGATAGCTGTGTGTGAACGTGGGATATCGTGTGATATATTTTATTTAAATCCGATAAAAGATTCAATGAACTGATCAAAGTGGCAGTGCTAGGCCTATGTCCAGCCGGTATCAATCTGCCTAGCCTTTTCCCAACCATGTTGGTGTCGGCTGGCAGTCTAACCGGATGCAACTGAATACCAGTATTTTACATGGAGCGACTGCCTCCACAACCGAGTAACTGGGTAATACAATACCCCTTGGTATGACTAGTTGTCAGATTTTCGGGCTTCTGACGACCCGTAACGACTGTTAGAGATCCACGAATGACAGCAGGGAAAAATATACTGTACGAGGGAGCAAAACAATATAACAAACTACCTGATGATGTAACCAATAGTGACACCATATATACATTTAAAAAAGCCCTAGAAGAACACGTTAGAAAACAACACAAACAATACCGAGTGTCACCTTTATCTTTTAATTTCTTATTGTGAACACAGAGCATCGCACTTAATTACCCGACTACGGCGAAGAAAAAAGGAGGGTTATAATTTTGACCGGTATGTATGTATGTATGTATGTTCATCTGTTCCCTCATATCTTCTAAACGACTCTTCACAATTTGACAAATGAGGTATCGTTGGAAGCGTCTTGATCGTCCGCTGGTTATAGGCTATGTGACGTCACATTAAATGGCGCCCTCTAGAGGATATAGAGGCAGGAACTTAAAAAAAAATTGTTTAATCGTACCATGTTGGGTATCAAATGAAAGGGCTTAATAAGCACATTTCAAAAATATATATATTATAACCCCAAAATAATTTAAAAAAAAATTAAAGTAATAAAAACTAAAACCCAACTACGACTAAAAAGATATAAACAAGACACCACAGACAGACAAATTAAAAATCCGGAGTCACACGTAATCTGTTCGATTTATGCCGTAACACGTGTGACTCCGGATTTTTAATTTGTCTGTCTGTGGTGTCTTGTTTATATCTTTTTATTTTATTTTTAATCTTACTTTTCTCAATATGTTAAGTGAACTGTAATGTTCTTATTTTTTTTGAGAAATAAATGTCTTTAAACCGGACCAACGGCTTATCGTGCTTTCCGAGGCACTGAAGAATCTCGTTATAAAGATGGTCACCCATCCACTGACCGACCCCGGCAAGCGTAGCTTAACCTGATGGGTCGACCCGTGCGGCTGTTATTACTTAGCCACGAGAAATCCTATAAAAGATTTTATGAACCGATCAAAGGGGCAGTGGCAGTGGACATCTTTCGACTGAAATGAAGATAATGATTAAATGATTTTATTTATAAGTAGGTTTGTACAAACACTTTTACCTACACGTTAAAAAATATTTTTTTAAACTAGAAGTACACCATTTATCCTATCCCCCCAAACTCAGCTATCTAATTGCGAAACTTTATTTGTTTCATTTTGACAGTTCAACAACATACATTGCGTTATTTACGTCTTTGAGCAGTTTTTTTTAAACCGATTCCAATTCTGATTGGTCGTGTATTACGCAAGTAGGGAGCTTAGCAGTTGCGGGAAAGTTCGAAAGGGATACCTTAGCAATAGGCAACTGAAGGAACACGGGCGGGTTTCAGGCAGCGAAAGTCTGACACGCCCTCCGCGCACACCATAAAAAAGGTCACAGTCTCTTTCAAAGAAAAAAATAATCCTGGGCAGATCATATCTGGGTACACTGCTAAAAACAGCCCTTCCTTTAGGCTTTGGCGCAGTCGAGTAAAAAATTATCCTTGTGCCAGTCTTCGTAGAATGTATAAGCTTACTAGTCAGCCCCACGGTTTCACCCGCGTAAGTCTCGATTCCGTGGGAATATCGGGATAAAAATTATCCTATGTCCTATTCCAGGTGGTCAACCCATGTGCAAAATTTCATCTAAATGCGCTCAGCCAGCTTTAGCGTTAAAGCTTTAGGGGTATGAGGAACAGGGTGTAAAGTTCACTCATACTCCATAGAAAAGGGAAGATCCTCCAACCAAACGGGTGTTGTGTCTGGCGGGCAACTGCCCAACGATTGATGTACTGCACGGTAAACTTTAATTGCGCGATACAGGATTTATGTGACGTCTATCTGACGTCAGGTCTTTGATGCGTAGTTCGCATGTGGCGATGTAGATACCGCTACAAAGCGTAACAAACAAACAAATTCACTTTCGCATTTGTAATATTAGTTAGGATTCCGTGGGATATAAAGCAAAAACATAGCTTAACCTCTAGAGACGATAGATTAAACAAAGCTGTATAACACCATTGAATAAGTGAACCCACTTACTTATAAGCTCCTTAAGTCTCATACTATTACAGCGTACCAACATAGTTTACAAGCCAACGTTCTCAAGTCGGTTGAAGCAATATTGATGATGCTGATGCTCACATTCTATCGCACATTATTGGAAAATGATTTGGAGCTATAAAACCTCACGCTCCGCTGCGTTAAATTGACTGGTGTAACAAAAAGTGCTGGCACTTGAAATTTTATAGACAGAACGTTAGAAGTTCTACTGGAAAGTTTAGTATGGAAAAGTGTTTTTTCTCCTTTTGCGTGATGTGATAGGTACTTTATGCTCAGAGGAGTAGGAGTACGATAGGGAGCAGTGGAGGCTCAGTGGAAACTGTCCCGACTTACGAGTTGTAGGTCGTGGATTCAACCGGGCTTTACTTTGTGTGAATTATTTCATCACCATGGCTCTAAAAACTGTGAAGGAAAACATCGTGAGGAAACCGGCATGTCCTAGAACTAAAAATTCGAAGACATGTGACATCTACCAACCCGCACTGGGCCCGCGTGGTGGATCAGTCCACTCCCTCTCACAGAGAAGAGGCCTGTGTCCCAGCAGTGGGAACATTATAGGCTGAATATGCTATGCTAGAGTACGATAGGTAGGCAATTTTCTGGTAAGTTATTCTCTTATTACCAAAAAAATGCTTAGGTACTGAACGCGCCTAAACGCGATGAGACCTCTCAAGAGTTACACACGGATCGATTGGATAAATGTATCCTGCGCGTGTGTCCGACATTTTTATATTGTATTCGTCTCTACAATACACTAATTAAAACAAGTTGAGGCTATCATTTATATATGTCCCCAACAGGTACCTATCCTATTCCTAGAGGCAAAACAGGCAACAACTATATATATACAAAGCATGTACTTCAGTTAGGAAAATAATAACAAAGGAAACCCACTCTCAATTGTCTTTCAAAAAACGAAATCACGGATACTACACTAGAAATCGCAACAAACTCGAACTCAGACCACCCAGAACCAATTACGGAAAGAAAAACATTTTATACGAAGGAGCGGTCCTGTACAATAAGTTGCCAGATAAGATAGTTAATGAAAAAAATTAAAATTTTATGTTGAAAAATCTCTTGAAGCTTAGTATAAATAAAAACTTTTTACAAAAAAAAACAACCGACTTCCAAAAAAAATACAAAAAAAGTGAAAAATAACTTTAATTTCGGAAGTCGGTGTCTTTGCTTTTCAATTTCCGTTTTTTGCCACCGACTTCCGAAATTAAAGTTATTTTTCACTTTTTTTGTAAAAAGTTTTTATTTTTCATTTTTTAGTTGTGGTACCTACCCCACACAAATCCGAATACCACTACCTGCTATGTAAATAACAGTAAAGGAATCAAACAGGTTATCGTCTAGATAAACTAAGTGGGAAAAATACGTAATATTGAAGCTAACTCAAAAATTACGCTCATCAAAATCGATTCATAATTGGCGGAGTAATCGCGTAACAATAATAAAAAAATTAAAAAAGAACATTCAGACGAATTGAGAACCTCCTCCTGTTTGAAGAAGTCGGTTAAAAATAAAATAAAACGAAACTGTTTTCCTTTTGTCGACTCACGGAGTCATTATGTTACATTATAACTGCAAGCTTTATTCTGTATATCTCATATCTTAAGTGAACTGTTATGTTCTTTATGAGAAATAAATTCTTTAAACCGAAAAAATTGGTCTTTACCTTTTTTTTCCTCTTTACTCTAGTGGTCGCAAGCGCTACTGAGAATGGTCCAGAATGGTTATTGGGCATTTTCCATCTGGAATTTCGCACTAGCAGCCCGGAGTTTTGGATTTGTGCCGGTTTGACGGCAATAGGCTCGCCCCCCGTTACATGAGACTTAAACATAACTGGCGAAATGTGGGTGTACTTTTGGTGCAACTCTGTTTAACCCGTCGAGGAATACAGGCGTGATGTTATGTTAATGTTTATGTGTTTTTTTTTTTAACTTATCTTTCAACCATTGGACTGCCGGCATAATAAAACCAAAAATAATACATAGCTACATACATCTTTCTACGTGTTTAGAGTAAATAAATAAAGGATAGTATTCTACAGGTAAAAGATATTAGAGTCATACTATCCAGACCCTCATTATTCTCGTAGCTCGGGTCGGATCTATTTTTTACATTTTCAAAGTCCCTTTGTAGATAAAAGTTGTAAAGGAGGGAATGGACAATCCGCCTCCCAGACGTGTCTTATTATTTCTTGACAACCACATTTTACGTAAATGAGGATATAATACAGTTAAACTATCCACGAACAGTTAAATTATCCGGAAAAGTACTGTAGTTACCGACATAGCTTGCAGAGTGAGCAAGCTAAAGTGACAGTTGGCTGGCTATGTTTGTCGAAGGATCGATGGCCGGTGGAGAAGTTTAGTCAAATAAAATGTGTGACTCGAGCCATGTCACAGTAGGCCGTGCTCGCTCACCTTTTTTTTTTTTTGGATGGGAATTCGTCAAATGATTTCTCCCGCTCTGGGCGGAGCGGTAGGGCGTGTCAGACTTTTACTGACTAAAACCCACCCGTGTTCATTCAGTTGCCTAATTGCCAAGATTCCGGCATCCCTTTCGGACTTTCCCGCAACCCTGGCAGGCATCGGTCCTAACGGACCCCGTCAAGTGTGCGTGGAATACGACGCATCCAGTGTGAGGCGCGCGTGGAACACGACGCACCGTCGACCCGGGCCTGGTCCTTATCGGACGGCGAGCTACCCATTGCTCGCCGTCGCAAGCCCGCGCCTACGGTCGCCGGGAATCCGTCTGGGGTTCCCGACGCCCAGGGCGTCTCCTGCGGCGGCGGTTAGAGGCGTAAGGGCGCATACCTTGCCTCTCCCTCACGCGTTCTGCCTCCTCCTTCGCGAGCATTACTGCTTCGCAGAAGGAAGTGACTGCTTCCCATGCCCTCTCGCTCCGTACCATGGTCTGGACCAGGGCCGGGCGCGAGAGGTCATCGCCACCAATCGCCTCCACGAGGAGTGCTCGCCCCCCTGGAGTGCAGACCGCGTAGCGGCAAACGTAGTGTGAGACGCCCCCCAGCTAGATGGTCCGACCTTAAAAAGGTGGCTGGGAGAGACTGGATGGGGAAGATGGAGGATGGGGTGTTGTGGCACAGCCTAAGAGAGGCCTATGTCCAGCAGTGGACTGCGATAGGCTGAGTTGACAGTTGACAGACAAACAATTAAAATTAAGAAGACTTTCGAACGCTGAACGAGTTTTGATACGCTGACTTGTGTCAAACCCCTTAAAAACATGCCCTAAAATTAAGTAACAATTATTTAAAAAGACATTACCCAAAATATTTTCGAGCTATTTCAAATCCCTAACGACCTGTCAATCGCCTTAAAAGCACCAGAATAAGTCCGCAAGACTATATAGCGTCTCATTGAAACGCAAATTGGATCCGACGCCGGAGCAAGTGTCCCTTTTCCTAAAATTTGCATAAGAAACTCGTGCTGTGACGTCATCGGCTCAGTTCCATCAATGCCAACCTTAGGACAGTGTTCCTCAAGTGACACGCCTACTGCCATGATAGCATGGACGCCCAGTTTTACGATCAAGGGAATTTGTAATGGTGTGTGACGTTGAGATGATTTCGGGTTTATTCGGGGCACATCGTTGGACGATTGTCGTTTGTAGTTGTTCCCTCTGTATCTGATCTGCAAATTTGTGTGAGTGATTTTATTTTCTGTAGTTGAAACTACAGAAAACACAAATTCAACTCTCTAAGTTCATGTAAGTGCATTGAACGACGAATTCATGAAATAGTCATTCAATGCACTTACATGAACTTAAGGAGTTGTATTGCTGATTCTAAAGATTATAATTCTGTAAATCCATGTTTGTTACGGTCGCAAATAATATTCCACCATAAATAATATCCACCTTAAGAGCCATACCTCACCGGGATGCCATGATGACGTCGCCAGGTCGCGCTGCCATCTAAATATATACAGTCATAATAGTGGGTGACTGACTTGGTGTCCGCTTGGTTACGCAGCCAACCATTTTGTTGGCGACGTGATCTGAGTGCATTGCAAGGCATCCCGGTGAGGTATGGCTCTTACAAACAAGGGATCACTACCTTTTCTTATTGCTAAATTGCGAGTCTAGCTTCCAGGATTGATAGCCGTGTTTTTCAACTAAAATGTTAAGTTTGTTCTCGGGATAAATTCATCCCAACTACGGAACGCCCTTAGCGGAGTTTTTAAATTAAAATTACTTTTAGTAGTGCAAAGTATTTTTCTCATTTTGAATAAAGAAACATTGAGATCCACCGAACTAAACGAATGTAAAGGCTGATCGAGACATTTGCGAGAACCTTTGATTTGGGTTAAGTTTGAAAGAAAAATGCGTGCACATAATATATGGATTTAACTTTAAATTAAATATAAAATAAATAATTTAAATTTAAACTCTAACGAAACAGTTTATTTCGTTAGAGTTTGATAAATATAGTTGTCATTGAGAAGCTAATTTTTGGTTTGTTATTCAATTCATATGTACTTTCTGAGTTTATCTTGTCCACAAACATCGGTGAAGGAAAACATCGTGACGTTGTTTTCCTCAAGCTTGCGCTTACTTATACTGACAAATGCTTGCACTGACTGGACAGGTCCACTCAAATCTGTGTGGTTCTTTCCTCAGAAGACCATTTCAGGTGCAGATCTACATGGTCCTCATATGGCCTGACTAAGATTATGTCTGGACTTTAAAAGAGACTGCTACCTCTTTTAAAACCCACCCGTGTTCCTTCAGTTGCCTGTTGCCAGGGTCCTGGTATAAACTGCGACCTCTGAGTTTGTTTCGGCCTTTCTTCTCAGAGTAGTCAGGAAAATCCGACCTTATATTTTTAATATTTTTTAATATGACGTGTAAAAGTGATTCCAATATCCTATTTACAGAATAAACAATTTCATTTCATTTCTCAATACGGACAATAAGAGGCTGCTAATATTATTATTTATTAAGCCTTTTTTAGTCATGTAGGATACCTAGTTTATTTAGTTACTTATTGTGATAACCTCATTGCCAACCTGTATATTTCTACGGTTGCCTTTAATTATAATAAGGCGTAAGTTTTGGTATTACACTCGCGACAATCTAAGAAGTCCGTTCTGACGTTTCGTTTTCGTACTTGTAATAAAACGTTATACCTTGAGAATCAGTTTTAAGCAATTTAGATAAGTCGTCGATTACAAACTCTCTAAGTATGATCAATCGATATGTCTCGAGAATCAGTTTATAAGAAACCATTTTTTTTTATCATCGCATGACAAAGCATTTTTATAGCTGTCAAAACGGACTTCTTAGATTGTCGCGAGTCTAGGTTTAAAAAAACAAGAGAACCCTATTTCATAATCATTAGGTATATTTGATTTTCTATAATTTGATGATAACTTAATTACAAATAACATAACGCAGTCCACATGCAATATTTTACAAAATATAATACTGTCAAACATCACAATATATTATTATTATTATTTTATTTAATAATAAAGAAGATTAGCAGCTTGCGATGCATTACTAATAGGTATTCCTGTTTGTCCCTTCAATTACACTTTTTGTTCACCGTACCGTGAATAGGAACTCACGGAGAAACGAGATTACGTGGCCATAATAGTAAATGTACTATCGCTACTTCGATGTCGTCATCTCGTTCTCGTTGACGTCCCGTTCACGGTGCGGTGAACAAACGGCCTTAGGCTAGACTTGGTGGGTATTAACCACAATAATTAAATAGTACTTAATGAAATAAAACTATTATAGGGAAGAAAATGAACTAATTCGCACGTTTAGATTAGAACAACTAACACAGTCGGAAGGAAAAGTCTGACAAAAGAGTAAGCAGTAAACGGAGACTTTTGTAAAGTTAAAGAAATAAGTTATTAAGCAAAAAACTACTAAGTACTTCCAACTTAGTGTCCGTATATTCAAATCACAACTTTCATTCATTTACTGTTGTATGAAATGGCACGGCAAATTGATGTAGGGTGCCAATTTTCTTAACAATTAATTTCTCTGAAGGTAAAATCTAGGCACAAATATAGCATAAAAGTCCCTTTTTTTCTGGCTAGAATTCGACATAGATGCGCAGGTATTTAAAAAAGAGACATACATACTTTGGACCTATATTTTTCGCCCGGAGTTATTTATTTAAAGAATAATTATAATAACGGCTTCACACACATATTTTTCTATACAAAAGCTGTTAAAACTATTCCCCAGTGTAACTGACGACGGCCGAAGATTTTAAAATAAGGGAGACTACACGCTGACATTTCATCGTAATAATTTTGTTCTAACATCCAATGAACAGACCTCACTATAAAAATATAATTAAGTACTAAATAATATAAAAACGATTGTAGGACGCACGTAAGTAATAATAAAAAAGTATCAAACATTCTTCTACCTGCATTACTACCCAAAAGTATAAATCAACGATAATATCCTTAAAATACCAGAGCGATTAATTTAACCACTCTTACTCATAATATTTTATAATTAATACTAATCTAAATATATTTATATTTACAATATACATGCTATTATCACATGGATAAAAATTCGTAAAATATAAAACGATTATTTTTATCGATTTTCCAACATTTTTAATAACATACTCTTAGGTCGTTTCTCCACCGCAGCCGTCACCGGGAAGTCACGGAGAAACGAGATTATTCGAACCGAACGTGACGTCCCGGTGACGGCAATCGTTTGTCCACCGCGACCAAACTCGGCAGTTCAGTATGTTATGATAGACAAAACGATAGCCGGACGCGGTGCGACGCGACGGCAATGTGTGGCCAAGATCAAACGTGTTTTGTATTGCCGGCAACCGGCCCGTCGCAATCTCGGGCTAATCTAGCACTAAACTACTCGAAACTTCGGCGCTCAGGTGACGGACTATTATGGCTACGTGTCCACCGCACGGTGGATACGCAGCCATAATAGTAAATGTATGGTGTCTCTCTATACTTTGGCGCCGTCATCTCGTTGTCGGTGATGTCCCGGTGACGGCTGCCGTGGACAAACGCACGGACTCTTCCGTTCTTGTCTGATTATATCGATTAATTGACATTTTTGGAGTACACTATTGCTACTTTGTTATTTTTTTTATTAATCGAAATAAAAATTGATTTCTTTACAGGCAAGACAAGCATTTGAACGATTAACAGTTGGAGAGCCAATCATAATATTAATTTATCTTAGGGCCGATAATTCAATCGTCAGATAACTTTTATCTGTAGAATAGCTATGTTTAACGTTTTGACAGCTTTAGTAAAAATATGTCAAACCACCATATTTATTCCTCAGATAAAAGTTATCTGGCGACTGAAAAATCGGCTCTAAAACCCAAAACAACTTCTTAAGTACTGTGTCCAATAACTTTGCTTAGTTTTAGTTTCCTATGAAAGCGGTTCCATCCTATTATAACGACCTTCATAAAAATCTGTCATTTTTACCACTACTTGACATTTTGTCAAAAAACGCTCTGCATTTCGACAGCCGCTTTGACCGTTTACCGCTTTCTAGGAAACCAAAGCTTTACAGAAGAGCATAAAACACTAGTTCGAAATCATTCATCACAACTTTAATTTTCACAATGAGTTCTCATTCAGACAATTTTAACGATTAAATCCAAATCAATTCCAAATTAATTATGACTTTTAGGGCTGATTTTTCAATAGTCAAATATCTTTTATTTAAAGAATAAACTAATTTAAGCACGGTTTTTTTTTTTGTTAAAAAAAAACCGTGCAAAATGCCTGAGGCATTTTCGATCAAACCGCAATATTTTTTCTTCAGAAAGAAGTTATCTGATTATTGAAAAATCAGCGTTGAGAAAAGAAAAGTCAAATAGGAACAAAAATTTAAAAATTGGGACAAAATGGTAAATCGTTAAAATTATCTGAATATTTCTTGATCGTCTACTAAAACAAGACTAAAACTATTAAATGCCTAACGCCTAAGTCCTGTATCCTTATATTGCTTCGTACCATGACTTCTTTGCTTTCCAAATCTTCTTATCTAATTTTATTAGCTTTCTCATCATCAGCTGCCTAGTCTTTTCACAAATATGCTGGGGACGGCTTGAGTCTAACCGGATGCAGCTGGATACCAGTATTATACATGGAGCGACTGCACTTTTTTTATAGCTAACTTCCAACTAATAATTATTATTTTAGAGACATTTCAGACCAAAAACAAATGTAAGGTCAAGTCTTCAATTTTTTTTATCAAGAAGTCAATATTAGCTAAAAACTCTTTCTCTCTTTTAACCATTTTGTATAAACATAACTTTTAAAATTGTTAAAATGTATCCTTTATTTCAACTCAACTATTCAGTATCTAACACTCCTTCTTTGATACAATTGATCCCACCTAACATTTACTTACTCCATTCTGAAGTATATTACACCTTACATTAAGATAGTTAATTGATTCAGGCGTGACTTTGCGGAAATCCATTATAAAATACAATAGACGTAGATATATTTAGTAACCTATTCCGCTTGACTATTCTTCAAGAGTCTTAAAAAACCCTGTAAGAAATCGACACGTGTTTCACCTCTCAACGAGGCATCCTCAGGATGACGATTGACCAATTGCAAACCAGAACGCGACGTGTTACCACACCGAGCGCTGGACGCAAAGTGAATCAAAACAAGTATATAAGTGGGGGTGACGGGCGATTTTAAGACTCTCAGGGTTTTTAAGACTCTTGAAGAATAGTCAAGCGGAATAGGTTACTAAATATATCTACGTCTATTGTACCTTACATTAACTTTACTAATGATTTGATGAGCCTCCATTTTATTCAAGTTATCAAAATTGTCTACCATATACGCATTTCAATCACACTTACATAGTCATTCCTTTGACTATTGATTGCATTAAACAAAACTTTAACTGCAGTCAAACAATCTATGTTGCTAAAATGGCACTTAAGTGCACTAAGACTAAGGCTCTAAAATATTAACTAAGAAATCACAACCGTGTTCTACTCCTACCAAGTGAAGGCGTTGGTGATCCTCTGACGTCATAGACATCAAATAATCGACTACCAGTAGTTACAAAAACTGTAGGTTTTGGATCTAAAGTCTCATTAGGTGTTGTGTCAGTAACCGTTTCTTCAGTTTTCTCTGAAGAATCTTTTTCAGCTTCTTTTTCTTCAGCAGGTGGTGGTTTCTCAGTAGTGAAAAACCGTTTAGGTCCTGGCAGCTTTCTTGCAAGTTTTGCTACTAAAGGATGTAGGAGTCTTTCGTCAAAAGCGTCACTTTTACTGCCTGTTATAAGGCCGATGATGTTACCCAGGGTCACACAGATTACAGTGCCAATGACTGCGTACCACATGTAGGATATTGAGTAAAATTTGTGTAGTTCCGACATTCTGTAAAAGAAATAATATCTCGTTTATATAATATTTTGATAATATTATGAGCAGTTTTGTGTATAGCCATAATGTGAATTTGGAAAAAAAAAGCCATGACTATATTTTTGTAGACGTTTTAGTAACCTTATTTAAAATTAATCATCTCAGCATCGAAATAAAAGAATATTGTAGCTATAATGCGGAAAATATCTCACTTTAAAACATCTTTAAATTGCAGCTGAAGGAAGTCTACCAGAGATGCATATTAAATGGTTTTCATGAGAAAAGTCAACGAGATGCAATAGTTTTCAATCGTATCGAGCCTTAGTACCTTATGTAACTTCAGTATGTGCAAATAATATAAATGAGTTATTAATACGTACACAGGAGACATGGTCGGTGCAGTAGCGGTAAAATTGATGGCCTGTAGTAATGGCGCGAGATGTGCCAACGTCACATTCACTTCCACTGGCAGAGCTTGATGGTTCATCGCCGATAGAGTAGCGTTAGAACATTGCTGGAAAAGTAAAACACTTGTTAAAGCTTATCGCGTAATAAATTGTGAAGTAAATCTCGGATATGAACATTAATTGAACGACTTTCAAAGTCTGCAATATTATGTATTATTGAGTAAAATTTGTGGAGTTCTGACATTCTGTAAACGAAATAATATCTCGTTTATATAATATTTTGATAATATTATGAGCAGTTTTGTTTTTTGAATGAACTTATTCCAAATTTAACACAATTTTCAATACCTACTAATATCTGTTCCAAAAGAATCTTATTCTGATCTATTTGTAAACAATTTCTGTTGAGGTTTAATTCTTACGCAATCACTCACTAAAGGGAAGTTGTAACACATTCATCGGTATCTGTATTTATGGTAAGGTTAAGTTTTTTTTTTATATTTAACCGCTTTTTCCAAAAAAAATATTATTTGGACAACATTATTAGATACCTACCTACAAAATTAAACAAACAAAATTAATTTCCAAATTAAAAACATCTTTAAGGTGATTTAAGTATTCGAATAATCAAATAACTCAATAAGTATATATAGTGCCATCCACGAAGACGCGCCCCACTCCGCTAGTACAGCTTATAGTGCAGTAATCGCAGAGTAGGGCGCTTCTTCGTGGATGGCGCTATCTATAAGTGGCACTACAAATTGCTACAGGTAAGTTTTCTGATCCATTTATTTACATTTTCAACAAATACGTTTTGGAACAAACCATACGTGCTAAAATTTTTTATCATATTGATTCAACTACAACAGAATACGGACGTTCTATTGTAAGTATAATATCTTCACCTCTATCAAAGTATGCTTTCTAGTTTCATCGCTTTTCACGCTGTTCTATGATCGCCAACATTTTTAACTTATCATTTATAGAAACATAACTGCAGTGTTAGGTCCGAACCCTGAAAGGCGCTTTAAGTTGTGTAAATTATTTCATCAGCACTGTCCAGCATGTCATAGAACCAAACAATCCGAAGACATGTGCCATCTTCCAACCCGCATTTGGCCCGCGTGGTAGATTACAGCCCACCCCCTCTCGAAGGGCAGCCTGTGTCCCAGCAGTGGGAACATTATAGGCTGATTATGCTTATAGAAACAAAACTAAATACTAACCTCAGTAGACATAGGCAACATAGCAACACCCTTGTTCACATACATGAGCCTGCCAGCAGCCATCCACGTAGTGACCAAGTGTGACGCTATCATTCCCCATAAGGCCCCTTTTCCATTGGCTATAGGACAAAGAGCTGCTAAGATGAAGACTCCCAGTAAGGCGCCTGATGTTGCTGAAGTGACCAGTAAGGAGCCCTCGACGACTCCGCCCACAATACCCACGCAGAGGGAAAGGCACATGATAATGAGAGCTGGAAAGAAAATTTGCTATTGAGTATATCGGCTATGATTTGGATCCTTTCGAGATAATCTTTCTTGTTGTTCTGTTTACCAATCAGCTTTTACAGTTAGATGACCGTTGCAAATTCTGAATCGTACAACTTGGATTATATGAAAATTATATAGTCTCCGAATTAGGCACTCCGTAGAGGAGCTCGTGGCTAAGTAATGACAGCCGCTTGGGTCGATCCATCAGGTTAAGCTACGCTTGCCGGGATTGGTCCGTGGATGGGTGACCATTTTTACGTATCGAGACTCCTCCGTGCTTCGGAAAGCACGTTAAGCCGTTGGTCCCGGCTGTCATTTCTGGATCTTTGACAGTCGTTACGATTCGTCAGAAGCCCGAAAGTCTGACAACCAGTCTAACCAAGGGTTATCGTAGTACCCAGTTACTGGGTTGTGGAGGTCAGATAGGCAGTCGCTCCATGTAAAATACTGGTATTCAGCTGCAGCCGGTTAGACTGGAAGCCGATGGCCAACATAGTTGGGAAAAGGCTAGACAGATTGATTGAATTAGGCACTCCGTAAAAAAGAGGTTTTTGGACTGAACAAACTCAGGTATGAACCAAGAACGCCAGAAATTCCGTTGGTGTGGTAGTAATAATAATTATAAAGAGCATTAACCTGTCACCACCAAACCACAATTACAGAACTCATTAGGCATTGTTCCACTAGAGTCATTGATAATATCTCGAAAAATTAGTTTCTTAAATATATGATCGTTTAGTAATGCGTCATAGCAAAGTAACAAGGGAAGGAAATGACACACTATTTTGATGTCATCTTGAGACTGCATCAAATTACAAAGGTAACCTATTTTTGGTTGCAACCAAAGAAAAAACCGGCCAAGTGCGAGTAGGACTCGCGCACGAAGGGTTCCGTTCCATTATCTATAAAACGGCAAAAAAAATCATGTCGGTTGTATGGGAGCCCCCCTTAAATATTTGTTTTATTTTAATTTAATTATTTATCATTAAAATGAATATATAACTAAATATACTGTGCCGTTATCAATATCGAGCAAAAACGAGAGAAAAAATCTCGTTTGTTGTATGGGAGCCCCCTTAAATATGTTTATTTTATTCTGATTTTACTATTTGTTGTTATAGCGGCAACAGAAATACATCATCTGTGAAAATTTCAACTGTCTAACCATCACGGTTCATGAGATACAGCCTGGTGACAGACGGACAGACAGACAGATAGACAGACAGACAGCGAAGCCTTAGTAATAGGGTCCAGTTTTACCCTTTGGGTACGGAACCCTAAAAACGAGACGATTGTTCTAATGATGATACAGCAAGAAAGAATATGTACATGTATAGAGATAAAGAAAATACATGTTTTGATTGTTCCAAATAAATTAAGAATGATGTTGATATCCAAACGCAATAGTAGAAAGAACATACCGTAGATAACTCCAATAATCTTGATAACAGTCAGCTGTTGCTTATCACTGATGCCCTTGAAGGCAGGTGTAAAGGAAACGAAGTCTTCCCATGTCACCGTCGATAGAGAGTTCACGTTTGATACCAGGAAGCTGGAATATGAAAAATATTGTGAAGGAAATTGTGTATTAGAGGAGATAAATTTATGACTGAGTTGAGCTACACGATTACTGAAAAATGCTTGCACTGACTGGGCTGGCCCACTCAAATCTGTGTGGTTCTTTCCACAAAAGCAGGGACTTGAAACGGAAATAAAGTTAAAATAGCGTTACGTATAGTTCCAGTAACGATAATTTAACCGTTCCACCCGGATCGTAACTAAATTAATAGTTGAAGATTTCATTCCGATAGATTTTCGTTATATTGCCAAGAAATTTGTTCATGGTTACTGGAACTATAAATAACGCTATTACGTAACGTTATTGTACCTCTATTTTGAGTAGCGTGTCAAGTCCCTTCTCAAAATACCATTTCAGACACTAATCTACATGGTCCTCACATGATCTGACCAAGATTATGTCTGAATTTTAAAAGAGACTTTAACCCCAGAATTTGTTTCGCCATTTCTTCTCAGGGGTAGTCAGATAGGAAAAGTCCAGTCCTTCAAGCATTTTTTTAGGACGTGTAAAAGAGATTCCGATTTACTATTTACAGAATAAACAATTTCATTTCAAATGATTAAAAATGTCCTACAATTAATAATGCTAATGAAACTAATATTATTCGAATGAGTGAGAAAAAAGTTTACCATAATAATATAATTATAATGCGATTATTTGTCATTAATTTTAATGATGACTGTTTCAAGAAGAGTCTAAATATATTTGAAGATTTTCAATGAAGATCAAAATCAAAAGTCATTTATCTAAACTAGGCTGAGAATCAGCACTTTTCGAACGTCAACATAACATATGAGAGTCCCCTAAAAACGCCCACCCTTCACCACTTCCTAGTGCTTTAGCTGGGAAAAAGAAGTGGCGCAACAAACTCCCCAGGAGTACAGCTGTCGGTTCAGTTAGAAAATGATGAAAATGATGATTGTCTTACAACACGTACATGCATAGGCATTATTACCAACCTCAAGGCGCCATTGAACAGACTCCCCAAAAACAATCCCAGCATTCCAGGCAGAAAACTGAACTGATCTTGGACGTAGAACGGCAAAACCTCATCAGGGGCAGTAATTTGACCCGAAGCCAACGGATCGCAGTACTTATACATGGCGTATAGGGTCATGCCAACGACCCAAGAGAGACTGAACAGGACAGCTACTGCAGGCACGTTTGCTAGCAAAGTTCTCCTGACCCTGGCTTCACTGGACATGGAACAGTAGCGTTGGACGAAGGTCTGTTGGCAACCGTAGATGGAGACCGACATGAAGAGCTGGCCGATGATGGCTGAGAGTGTGTCGACACGGACGGTTGGGTCTCCGGTTATTCTGGAAGTAGAAATGGTTTTGTTAGAACTTTTCTGCTTGGAACCACGAGCCGAGTCTTTCATTTTCAAATTTATCGTAGCTGTTTATTGATGTCCAGCGTCCAATTTGCGTGATTCGTCAAGGCCTGAATTCCTCTTACTCTGATGTCGGTCGCGTACCCTCCCGCGGCGCGTACTACGTTGCTACGCGTACGCGACTGACATCAGCGTTATGTTTCAATACATTGCAAGTCTTTAATATAAAGTCTACAGTTACTTCTTTAGGATTTAATGGAATGACCTTGGATGGACCCATTGAAGATAGATGCAGGGTAAACGTGTTACTATAAACCTAAAGAGGTTTATATTCTGCTGCCCAATAATATCAATAAAGTCATCCTCATAGAGAGGAGAGCAGTATCCTAGCAGTGAGAATGCTATAAGCTGATTGTGCCCAAGGAACATGTTGCGAACGACTACAACTATAGGTGCCTAATAAGGAACTTCATTAATCAACTACGACGAGTGAAGTCAATTTTAATTATAATCTGCCCCGGACCTGCCCTGACATCAAGCAATGGACAGCATTGTCCAAGGAACATATACTCACCTACGGCGAGACATTGTCCAACTTTTAACTTTTTAGGTTTTGAATACGAGGCTTTTGGAAATACTGGTATTCAGCTGCATCCGGTTAGACTGGAAGCCGACCCCAACATAGTTGGGAAAAGGCTAGGCAGATTGATTTTGAATACGAGGCTTTTGGCTACTTGGTATTTAGTGTGTGTCTGTGTGAGAGCTGTTGGTCCTGCGCCTGATCTCTATCCGGTCGTGTCGGATTGCCGTTCCATCGGACTATGAAAGTGAGAGCGCACCTGTGTCTGCGCACACACTTGTGCACTATAATAACTCCCGCGCCGACGGCTTATAGTCTCCGTTGAGATTGGCCGCCATGGCCGAAATACGGTTTGGAGGACTATATTTTTAGTATGTGTATTTGGTTTTTTTTTTACCCGACTGCCAGGAGACTTTAAATTTTTTGGAGCTCATGGTTTTTTTTTTATTAATTATTATTATATTGCTTTTTTAATTTGGAGTCGCCGGGAATCATATTTTTTGGAGCTCCTGGGAATAAGCCGACTTCCAAAGAAGGGTTAGGTTTTATTGTAACGTGCGTCTTGTTTGTGCAGAATAAACAATTTGTCTTTCTATTTACGTTACTATCAATGTAGAAGTTATTTTCAGCTGCTGCAGCAAATGATGACTTACGAATCTGTCCTTTTCTAAAGTAATAGTAGTAGGTGTTTATACTTACTGGAAGAATTTCAGCCTTCCTCCGTCAATATTGTCGTTCACTACTTTATGTGGGCCACCTGCCATGATAGTCGCTTGGATGATGAATGCGCCGCTTACTAATATCATCGTTAGAGTTTGAATCACGTCAGCCCTGGAAAAGACAATACATTTCATTAGTAGTTTTTATTGACGATTCATTCATTCATCTTAATGGTTCATTTTGAACCAACTTCAAAAAAAGGAATGTGGTTCTCATTTCTTTGGAACTCTTCGAAATCCTTTTTCATATATGTTTAGCATGTAACAAAGCGCGTGCAGTGGTGGCCCAGTGGTAACGGCCACGACTTACGAGTTGTAGGTCGTAGGTTCGAACCCTAACAGGCGCTTTACTTTGTGTAAATTATTTCATCGCCACTGCTCTCAAAACGGTGAAGGAAAACATCGTGAGGAAACCGGCATGTCCTAGAACCAAAAATTCGAAGACATGTGACATCTACCAACCCGCACTGGGCCCGCGTGGTAGATTACGGCCCGCTCCCTCTCACAGAGAGGAGGCCTGTGTCCCAGCAGTGGGAACATTATAGGCTGATTATGCATGTAACAAAAACCTTGTCCGATTCGAAAGGAGGCTTATGGGTACCGCAATAATAACGAAGATAATAATAAAATAAAATAATTGTCATAAAATAGTTAAGTAGGTACCTATTGCTATTTAAAATTCACGTTTTTATTACCAAAATTACCATAATTTCATTATAAATTAGCAAATTTTATACGGAGGTCATATATTATGACTTGTAGACACCCGCTAAACTACGGCCGCCCGCGTTCCATGTATTAAACCGGGAAATAACCCCATTGAAAAAAAAAACGTTTTTTTTTCTGTTTTCCTGAAAATTACCACTTATGTAGACTCTCGGTATGATTCTTGACAACACCCTCACGGATCGGAAAGGGTTTTTGTTACACACTGTATTCGGAACCGAGTTAGGCTATCTATAACTAATTACTGTTGCTAGAAAAACTAACATACTATTTTTCCTGAAATGTTGTTGTTATTAAGGTTTTTGTACGATAGTAGAAAATTAGTTTAGCAATGTGGTGTTTTTTTTTTTTTAATGCATTGGTTTAATAATTGAATGTTGTTTCTATAACTCGGTGAGAATTTATCAATATTATAGAACTCAAAACATGAAATACAGAAAACACATTTTCGAAACCGTCAAAAAAATAAGGCATACAGGGTGGCGAATTCGCCACACCATGCAGCATCCGTCAAGGGGTGATTCTGCCCGTCATACTAAACAACCCATGAAACTCATATCCGATTCGTGAAAAAAAATACAAATTCCTAATACACAGCGTAGTAGACAAACGTTTCGATAGGGTAGTAGGTAGTTTTTTTTTTTTTAATTCTAATTATGTACTAGGTATATTATGTGTTTCATAGCGAAAGTTGTATAGTATGTCAGGTAAAATCACCCCCTTGACGGATACAGGTCACTAAACCTCCACCCTGTATATTATTTAATCGATCCCCAAAAAAATACCGTTTTGACTTACTCAAAATGCTAATCGGTACACTTATATACTGAATCGTATTGTTGCGATGTACCAATCTACCAGTGACCTATGTAGCGTGCCTGGTGACAGTTCTAACCGAACCTATTATTAGTCCGGATGCAATAGCTTAGTTACTGCGACCAGCTTTTTAAAAAACATCGTAAGAAAACGGCATGCATCGTCAGGATGCGTCATGCCTGAGACATATTTCTCAACGGTATGTGAAGCCAAGTCAGAGGCACATGGGCGGCTTTAAAAATTCTGACACCAGGTTAGTTACTAACCTCAAGAAAAGATGAAGAAGACTTTTTTTAAAGGCCCAAAAGTTAAAAAGTAAAAAAAAAGTAAAAAGTAGTTCTTTAAAAAAGGCTTTTCAAAAGGCGATCACCATTAGAAGATCAATAATATTTTTAGAGGATCAATATTTACCTGATAGCCGCAGCCAGCCCTCCGAGTAAATTGAACACTATTCCCACAATAGTCAGAGCTGCTGCTGATGCCCAATGAGGTAATGCCAGTACAGCGTGAAGAGCCACTGTAGGCGTGTAAACTGTTACTGACAAGTTTAGGACTTGACGCAGGAGGAAGGTCGCGGCTGCCATGCGGCGCACCCATCGGGATCCAAAGCGCATCTGGAATTAATTGGAGCTGAATTAAAGAACAATGTCTTGGTATAGCAGTCATTTGTACCTAACCATAGGTAATATGGGTGTCTTTTATGTGCACCAAATAAACGTTTTATCTATCTATATGGCCGGAACATTGACATCCAAAAAAAAACTTTTGGTCCCTCGTGCCGTGGTGTATCCGAATCACCCCAATATATGGTCCGGGATTTTTCATAGTTTTCGAGTTATGTATTGTTTCTGATTTTTTGAGAATTTTCGACTTAGGAACGAGTAAATGGTAATTTTTTTCTGTCAGTTGCGTAATTTTAAGAATTTTCCACCTCGCTGTCTTTGAAGACTGATTTTAGCCAACGTAGCGCATTTTTGAAGCCATATTAGGAACTATGAAGTCACCTGTTTAGATTTTAATGTAAAATTGAAAATTTAAGTCATAATTTACCGATCGTAAATTTTTCACTTTAGTCCAACATTTTGATAACTTAACTAACGCGCGACCTAGCGCACCTTGCGCTAATACTAAATAGCATGCCTAGCTGCGAGCAACTTGGAAATAGGTTGGTCCCAGTTCTAACATTTTTTTTTTTTTGTAATCTATCCCTATTCACTCAGTTCATAATTTTTCGATTGTTTATAATCTAACGGAAATAATACCGATATATTAAAAAATTACGTTTATAATCGATATTATTTCTGTTGCAAGAACGTAAGAAACTTTAGGGCCTCAAAATCTTACGGTGACATTATTATATATACATGCTGCGGCACAGGTAGCACATACTGCCTATAGATACGTGAGTGCCTTACGGGCGTATTGTAACAATAGATGAATTAACTGATCAAGGCACAGTTAATACAGGTAAAAGGCTCACCTGCAAATACTCATACACTGAGTTAGTATGCAGCCTGTAGTACACGGGCACAAAGATCCAGCACACCAGAGGGAAGGCGATAATGATGCCGTACAGAGTCTCCCACATCGCAGACCCATAGTACACCAGCTCGGATGGGAAGCCTGAAACGGAACAAAATGGTTTATTAGTATTGACGTTAGGGTATCGTGTTAAGAGATGTCAGCACAATTGGCGGGGTCCGCTAGGACCGATGCCTGCCAGGGTTGCAGGAATGTCCGAAAGGGATACCGGGACCTTGGCAACAGGCAACTGAAGGAACACGGGTGGGTTTTAGTGAGTAAAAATCTGACAATGACTTCTCCCGCTCTGGGCGGAGCGGGAGAAGTCATTTGATGATTTCCCAACCTCAAAAATAAAAAATAAAAAGGATATCATGTTACCCAGTAACTGGGTTGAGGGCTATCGCTCCGTGTAAAATGGCAACTGGTATTCAGGTGCAGCCAGTTAGACTGGAGTTGACCTCAACCAAGTTGGGAAAAGTCTATGCAGATGATGAGTTTGAGAAAATAGTCCAATACGTTCCTAGTAATTTTCCGACTGTACCTACAAGCTTAGGCCTCGTTTACGGAGCGTGAGCGTCGGGCAGCGCGGCCCTCACTGGATTCAAACATATGGCGTTGCATGAGTGCGTTTGCGAAGAAGCGTATTTTCACGCGTTTGCTTGAAATGGGGCGTTTTACGCGGCGGGGCACGCAGCGGTGCACGCTGCGGTGCCCGCCGCGTTGCCCACCGCGTGCTTCGCTACACGCTTGACGTTTCGTGGCGGGCGTAGCGGCGGACGCAGCGGCGGGCACCGCCACTCTTCCCGCCACGCATCTCTTTGAACAACATTGCCATATGTTTGTGTTTACGCGTGTGATGGTAAGTGCCGCTTCACGCGCCGCCCCTCCGTAAACAGAAAAAACGTCCGCCGCGCCGCGAAACGCCACGCTGCACTCGCCGCGTCTCCGTAAACGTGGCCTTACATAGTACTTTGTTATTGAGTTTTGGGTTTATCAATCCCTGGTCGATGTGTATTTTATTTATAACTAGCTTTTCTATAATCATTCAGCAGCTTTCTAGTTTGGCACAGAAATCCACTGTGTTCTGCCCTTGGTCATTTACATAGAAAGATGATCAATCATTGAGATCATTATTACCATGCAAAATGACAAGAGTCTAAAATTGCCTATTAACACTGGTTAATAGCCAATTTTAGACTCTTGTCATTATCTATATTTTGGACGAATATCGTAAGTAGACAAATTTTAGTCATTATTTCGGAAAACTTCTTGGTTTCAAGAAAATCCGTGGGAGTTTCATTTGTTTTGTGTGACTAATGAACCGATCTAAAGAAAGTGTATTTTTAAAATAGAAACAATATTTTTAGATGTCAACAAAATGAAAAAAAAAAAATTTGGCTTAAATTCAAAAATAAATGTTTGGTCAGTTAATGTGCTCTTTGTATATTGATGCCAAATAAAACACACTGTAGGTAAATGTTTACGTACACATGGGTATTCCCGGAATGAATCACGTGATTGAAATTCGCGTTATTTTTGTTTTTAGTGCGTTACGTTGCGGCCCACTGCTGTAATCCACCAGCCTTTGTGGCATCATACTGTTCAGTTCAATTCAACCACAAGACAAGTGCGTAAGGTGTACATGTATTCATTTCAGATGAACACAGTTTGAACCTTGTAATTACTTGAATGTAATCACTAATCGTGACACTAATGTCACGATTAGATTATTCCTCTATAAGTGACTGCTAACAGTCACATATATAGAGGAATATTTTAACCTGGCGTCCATTTCATACAGTCATACTAATGAATAATAGATACTATTTAGTGGGCATTTTACATCATACGCACGATTTGCATATAAAAGTGTGAGTCAAGTTTATTTTATTACTTTCAACACAGATGAATACAGATAGTTCACTCCGAAAAATCATTTAAACAAAAAGCGACACTTGCTACGACACAATAAAGTGCAATTCAGGTCGCACAGCTCTAATTACCTACAGTTATATTCACCTAGAAGTTGCCGTTTTAGGGTTCCGTACCCAAAGGGTAAAACGGGACCCTATTAATAATAATAAGTTTATTTATTTTCTCTCACAATGGCTTAGCGTTATCAGTTTTAACTATAAAAAATCACATTGTGAGAGCTTGTGCCTGAAGTAGGTTTTATAAAAACCTGTATTACAGGTCACCAGGCCCCACTTAGTGGCATCATACAAATAAACAGGCAAGCAACATGTATTTCTGACTGAATGTGTATGTAATTTTTGAAAACAAGAATCATTTAATCGAGTGCAGCAATTTCTCTGTGTCATCATAGGAAAGAGTTTTTAAGAAGTCAGTTACTTTTCTTACAACTGGGTTTGTGTAGTGGATAAATATTTAGACCCTTGCTTATAACATTATAAAGATAATCCCCTAAGTAACAGAAGAACTTGTGGGACAGACTTACCCGGAAAAATGTAGTGCTGCAAACAGTACCCTTTCTTCGTTTTCTTTCAACAGATCCGGTTCATAAACTAGCTACGAGTGCTTTTTGAGAACTGTTTGCAGAACAAAAGTTTGTCTTATGGACATTATATTCCACTTTTTATATAGGTCAACTGTAGGAAAGCGGAAGGGAAGACCCGCTGCAACTTTAAGTATGGCACGTTGAGCTCTTTCCGCCTCTATCAAGTGCGTTTTAGCAGCGTCTCCCCAGGAGATGATGCAGTAGTCAATAAGAGACTGACACAAGGCATAGTAGACCATTTTGATGGTACGACAGTCGGCTCCGTGTTTAAGACTCTTGAAGATGTAAATGAGTTTGCGCAATCTCGTAACCAGGACGTCTATATGTGGCTTGAAGCTAAGGAATTGGTCTATTGTAACTCCAAGGTATTTAATGTTAACTGTCCTTTCAAGAGAAGGACATACGCATGGCTGGTAGGTTGACCAGCACGTGTGGGCCGTTATTGAATATGAACGAGGGGGTAGCACATTCGATCGAAGGGCAAATGTCACGTATTTGGTTTTGGTGACATTGAGAGTAAGTACATTATTTCGTAACCAAGCGACAACCTTGTTTACCCCCTCCTGAGCCACACCAAAGACCTCATCCCAGTCATCAACACTAAAGAAGAGGGCAGTATCATCGGCAAATGAAAAAATTTGGCCATTGCTAAGTTGGAGCTGACATAAGTCGTTGATGTAGATCAAGAAGAGGGTCGGTCCGAGTATACTGCCCTGAGGCACTCCAAAGGTCACTGACTCTTCGTTACTCACCCTACCATCAATTCTAACTTGCTGCTTCCGGTTTGTTAAATAATCCTGGAATAATTTCAGGGGAAGCCCTCGTACTCCCAAATTTTCCATTTTGTGCAATAAGTGTGGGACAGAAACGGTATCGAAGGCTTTTGCTAAGTCCAGGAACACCGTCAGACACTTTCTCTTCTTATCTAAGGTCGTTATGACCGAGCTAACCAATTAATGAACCGCGTTATTGGTAGATCTACCTTGCCGGAACCCAAACTGGGAAGATGAAAGAAGGTTGTTTCCCTCGAGGAACCTAATCAGCTGGTCATTCATTAGACGCTCGAGAACTTTTGAGAGCGTTGGAAGAATAGAGATGGGCCTAAAGTTGTTGACACAGTCTTTGTCACCACTTTTATGTAAAGGTTTTATAATGGCGGATTTAAATGCCTGCGGAAATATCCCTGTAGATATGGCGAGGTTGCAGATGTGGGTAATAGTGGGCGATAGAATGTGAGCATATCTTTTCAGTAACCAGCCCGGGATCTGGTCAGATCCGACAGCACAATTATCCCTTAATCCTTGAATGAGTTGCGTGATCTCAGAGTCGTCAGTAGGGAGCATGACAAGGAACGAAGAGAAGCGGTTCACGTGAGATTATCAGCCTTATTATTGAGAGGGCATGGATGTGGAGTGATTTGCTCGGCTAGGTTGCGTCCAACGTTTGCAAAGAAACTATTGATCTCGTTGATACTCTTGTCAGGGTTCAAGCTTGAGATGAGACAGGAAGAGTGATCTGTTGCCCTGTTGGAGCCGCTAATCTGTTTTATTACATCCCATAGCTTCTTCTTGTTGGCACTAGCGTTCTCAATCTCTTGTTTTTCATAATTTCTTTTAGCTTTCTTCAGAAGTGAAGAGCAGAAGTTTCTATATCGCTTATATGTTGTCTGAAGTATTTCGTTATTTGGCTCCCTTTTCAATTTTTTATACAAATTATCCATATTGCGCATGCATTTTAAAATCCTTTTTGTAATCCACGGTTTACTGACTAGTTTCCTTCTGGGTAATTTTACTGCTTTGGAGTTATCTTTTATAGCCCTTAATAGACAACTTACTAGCAAGTCAGTTGCTTTATTTACATCACTGCAATTTAATATGGCTTGAAAATCTGTCTTACGCAGAGCTAAGTCTAGATTATCATAATCAATACGGTGACTAATTTTATTTGAATACTCTAGCTGAGACCTGTGAACAAGATCAAGACTAATGGCCACACTCTCGTGATCCGTAATTGATGATTCGACCACAAGACAGGTAGCCTTCAATCTGGTCTTAACCATGATGTGATCCAGAAACGTTTTACCATGGGGTGGCAAAACATGACCCGGCATCATAGAGTGACTGGCGAGGACGTTAAGGTATTCGTGAAAGCGTTTATCAGGACTGTTCATTACTATATCTATGTTTATGTCACCACAAAGTATTATGTTTTTGTAGCTACTTAGGGAAGTGAGGAGTACATCGATCGAGTTGATAAAATTGCTAGTGTTATGTTGGCCTGGAGGGCGGTACATTCCAAGAATACAAGTATCTGAATTTAACTTTAGTAATAGACAGTTTCCGTCACTAATTTGTGGTTCTTCAAATGACACTTTGAGTTGTTTCTTGTAAAAAATAACGATTCCTTCGTTTAGTGTCATATGCAAGGTGGTTGAAGCATAGTAATAATTTTCAAGGAAGGTTAGGTTAGGTTCGGTTAGGTCCTTGGCTGAGCGAAGCCAGCATTCGGAAAGAACCAAAACGTCCCATGCTACATTGGACCTATGCAGAAGTGTAATAAAGTTTGGCATATTGCACGAAATACTTCGTATATTTTGAGAGAGAACGTTGAGATGGCGATTATTATGATTAACATGGGTTTTTATATCTTCTTCATCACATCTAATAACTCTAGCCACCGAAAAAGAATCAAGATCCGAGTGAATAGCTTCAATGTTTTGCATCATGGGGATATTTTTTTTTTTGAAAATGTTGGGCACTCGTATAAGGTGACCCATTAAGCACGATAGGAAGTTGGTTACACTCAGGACTGGTATGTCGGCGGCAATTGTCATTATAATGTTATGATGTGAAATGATAAGTTGAATCTGTAGTTTAAACAGAAAGTTACTAAAGATGATTATAGATCGATTAACAAACTCTTGATTAATATTGTGTATTGTTTTGATTTTAAGTGTATTAGGTGTAAGTTTATTGTTTAAGGCGAGAATTTGTGTACTTTGTAAGAGACTGCAATTAAGTTTAACATAAAGTAAAACGCAAGTGTAAATATATTTAAAGAATGACATAATCCGAGTTGAGACTATTCTTAAAACAGAAAATAACAATGAAAGGCAATTTACAACAGCTATATTAGCCAGTCACAAAATGAGTTTGTATAACTCAGACTCAATCAATACGCAGTGGCGATGACAAGCCGACATATTACTAAGGCTATGTCCGTCTGTCCGTCCGTCCGTCTGTCCGCGGCTTAGCTCAGAGACTGTTGCATGTTGGTACTAGAAAGCTATAATTTGGCATGGGTAATACATATAAATCACGCCAATAAAGTGGTAAAATAAAATCGTACATAATATTTTTTTCTCGTCACTCCCATGGTGTGGGGTACCGTTGGAAATTTCGTTTAAAAATAAAGTGAGTTTGTGAAAACCATTTTTGGACTCAGGGATCCCTTTGCGAAATATTAAGCTTTAAAGTGCAGTTATGCCTTAAGTCCCATGTAATAGGGGGCGAGCCTATTGCCATCACCTGGACACGTATCCAGACTCCGGGCTGCTACTGAGTTTGACAATTGGCGGGGCCTGATGCCTGCCAGCGTTGCATGAATGTCCGAAAGGGATACCGGGACCTTGGCGACAGGCAACTGAAGTCGAGTGGGTTTTAGTCAGTAAAAGTCTGACACGCCTTTCCGCTCCGCCCAGAGCGGGAGAAGACATTTGATGATTTCCAAATCTCAAAAAAAAAAGGACCTCATGCTCAGCAGTAGCGTTTGTGATCACTAGACCAACGAGATAGTTGTTATCTGAATCTTGATGAAACAAAATTAGTCATTCGATCAGCTGATTTTCATAAAGACAAAGTATGATATAATCATAAAACATTTTATAAACATCGTCTTAAGTACCTACCTACCTCTCTACAAGTAAAGTAAGTGAAATGTATTTAGTAGCAAATTGACTAGCCACTTAAATGGTCGACATATTCAAATCACAACTATTCAGTTGTATGACATGGCTAAAACGCGGCAAATTAACGTAGTGTGTCAATTTGAAAAGCAATTCATTTCCGTGGCTGTACTTATTTGATTAAATGTCAGTCATCAGATTCATTTGTTGGCAATCAATGTTCCCAGTCACGCCGACAAATATCTGGGATAACAAGGGGCGCCTCTTACGTCGCTTTGGGAATAATATTTATAAAATATACTAGCTGCGCCCCGCGGATTCACCCGGGTAAGTCTCAATCCCGTAGTAGAATATCGGGATAAAAGTATCCTACGTCCTATTCCAAGTCATGGTCTACCCCTGTGCCAAATTTCATCCAAAGCCGTTCAGCCGTTGTAGCGTGAAAGCGTAATAAACAAACAAACACACTTTCGCATCTATAATACAGGGTGTAAGGGACAGCCCTCCGCAAATTAACAGGGGGCATTCAGCTCCTTATTTTGAATCATATTCCACCGGAAATTTACTCCGATTTAAAAAAAAAAAAATATTTTCTTTTTAGTTACTATTCCTTTATTTCAATGTAAAATTACATAATCTGTACGCAGCAGTCCATTTATGTAAATAAAACAGCTAAAATCAAAAAACCAGCAATGGATGTTGAAATACATTTCACAATCATTTTAAAAGTTCTGACAATAGAACAAATTCTTAGTGAAACTGCTGGGTAAACATTCAAAATAAAATGAAATCATTTAATTATTAATTTCTTTCCCTTTTCAAAAGGAACAATTTAGTTATACATTATTTTCGTGTAAATTCTATCGATGAATACCTATCATCATAACTTTAAGCTGTTCGTATCTCATATCTGCCTAGCGTTTTCCCAACTATGTTGGGGTTGGCTTCCAGTCTAACGGGATGCAGCTGAATACCAGTATTTTACACGGAGCGACTGCCTATCTGACCTCCACAACCCAGTAATGGCAATACGATAGCTCTTGGTAAGACTGGTTGTCAGACTTTCGGGCTCTTCTGACGACCTGTAACGACTGTCAAAGATCCACGAATGACAGTTTGGACCAACGGCTTAACGTGCTTTCCGAGGCACGGAGGAGTCTCGGTAGGTAAAGATGGTCACCCATCCACAGACCAACCCCGACAAGCGTAGCTTAACCTGATGGATCGACCCGTGCGGCTGTTATTACTTAGCCACGAGCTCCTCATTAATTTTAAATGAATACCTGTAACTTAATTACGTGAAGCTAATTCTGGAATGAATATTCAAACGAATGCAAATATTGCAAATTTATAACCACTGACCTCTAAATATCTTTTACAGTACTTACCTATGTTTGGAATACAATATTGCAAATTAGGTACCTACTTACTTACTCGTCGTACTGTTTGTATCGGAATGCTGGGCCGTGAAGAAGACGAATGAAAACCGAATGCATCTAGCGGAGATGAGAATGTTGAGGTGGATGTGTGTAGTGACGAAAATGGATAAAGTAAGAAATTAGTATATAAGGGGAAGTTTAAAAGAGGCGCCAGTGACAGAAAAGTTGAAAGGTAAACGTCAGCATGTGATGAGGAGGGAGGAAACGCATGTGACTAAAAAAGTGATGAATATAAATGTTGATGTATGGAGCGGGAGAGGAAGGCCAAAGAAAATATGGATGGACTGTGTAAGGAATGATATTATGAAAGAGAACTGAGTGAATGATAGCGTGACGGTTGACAGGGGAGAGTGGAAAAAGAAAACGTGTTGCGCCGACCCCAAGTAACATGGGACAACATTAGGAAGATGAAATTAGGTACCTACTTGGCTAAATAATATGCATAACAAAAGCAGATCGCTAACAATGCCTGACGAGGAACTAATTAGCATACATTCAAGAAAAAAACGTATACATCACCAAAAATGTACGAAACAGAGATACTTTAGGTATTAGAGTTGTTTCCATGTTGATTCCGTAGTAAATTGGTTTAGGATTCAGCAGTTCCTCACCCCCTCGAAACGATATTATAGTATTTAGCGACCCGCGCTTTATTTGTGGTGACCAATCATACAAACACGCTGTGAATGGCCTTCTGACTTTTCGGATGCATGTGCGTATTGTATAATTATCACTTGCTTCAAAAACGGTGAAGGCAAACATCGTGATGAAACCTGAGAGATATTTCTCGACGGCATGTGAAGCCGAATCAGAGGTCCATAGGCAGCATAAAAACTCTGACACCAGGTTAGTCACTAACCACATAAAAAATAAATAACTAGAGCTAGGGCGGGAGGAGATTAATCTAGCATAACACTCAATTATAATATCAATATGACAAATGATCTCCTAGCTTAGAGTGAAATCGACTATGTGCTCCAAGGAACTTGCTCTGACGCGGAGGATATTACCTATCGTGACATTATATCGATTATAGCTCATCGCCTGTATAGCCTTTTCCCAACTACGTTGGGGTCGGCTTTCAGTCTAACCGAAAGCAGCTGAATACCAGTATTTTACATGGAACGACTGCCTATCTGACCACCACAACCCAGAAACTGGGTAATACCCGCTGGGTAAGACTGGTTATCAGACTTTCGGGCTTCTGACGACCCGTAAAGACTGTCAAAGATCTACAAATGACAGCCGGGACCATAGGAATAGTGTGCTTTCCGAGGCACGGAGGAGTCTTGGTATGTAAAGATGGTCACCCATCCACGGACCAACCCCGGCAAGAGCGACCCGTGCGGCTGTTATTACGTAGCCACGAGCGATAACGATTGTAACTAATGTCATTTATATTGCAAAGGTTATTCTTATTTTCTTGACTTAGGTTGTCCGATCCAATTAGCACTATTACGATGAACATATGGATGACTGCCTGATCCATGATTATCCTCTGTCTTTAGTTGATAAGTCATTAGGCTATTGGCTTCTTTTCTGATATCGTATACGTTATTATATCGCTTGACTGCCGCGTTGGTATCTCCAGTCGTGTCGAATTGCCGTCGCATCGGACTATGAGAGGTAGGGAAGAGAGAGTGCACCTGTGTCTGCGTACACACTTGTGAATTATAATATCTTCCGCGCCGATGGGTTGGCTAGTCTCCGTTGAGATTGGTAGCCATGGCCGAAATACGGTCTGGAGGACTACCTATACGGAATACTATTTATACTTCTGCCCGTGACTCCGTCCGCATGGAAGTCAACTGAAGGCACTTAACATTTAATATATGGGAATCATAATAGTATACCTTTCTATCAGTGAACGCTTTTTTGTAAGAATCAGCGCTTTTAGAGATTAACTCTTACAAACACACACACAATTTTACCTTTTTCTAAAAAGTTTAGATTTATATTAATTTAGATATAAAGTCTAATCAGCACCCTAATCGCGTAACACACGATGTATCATAACCTGAACCATTTTCAAGGATATTGCTAATCCATTGCTTCATAATTATGTTCGAATTATGTTCGAACGAAACGAATGAATGAAACGACGCAATGAATGTAGTTGAACTGTTAAAAATAAACAGATTGTGATTGATCGTGTGTTACGCAATTAGAGTGCAGGATTACCCCTTGAGCACAATCTACATAGACCTATAAAATAGCTCGAGCGGTGCCACAAATGCCTTTCCTCCCAGATTTTTATGCGTTTCCTTTCAAAAAGTGGCCAGCGGAAGGTCGACTCATCGGCCATTAAATACTCCCGACTTCTGTAAAAATCTCACTGTGAAAACTAAGGTGAAGTGAGCTTGAAGTGAAATAACATTCCACCAGATGCTAAAGACTGATACTGCTGAGAGCATAAGTACAACATCATTATCATCATGTCAGCCGAAAGACCACTGCTGAACATAGGCCTCCCCCAAGCACCGCCACTTCAACCGGTTCTGTACTTCCCGCATCCAGCGGATTGCTGCGGCCTTCACAAGGTCATCGGTTTACCTCGTTCCAGGCCTTCCAACGCTTCGTCTTCTGGTACGCGGTCGCCACTCCAGAACCTTTCGGCTCCATCGGCCATCCGTTCTGCGAGCAATGTGCCCTGCCCACTGCCACTTAAGTTTCGCAAATCTTCGGCATAAGTACTACTGAAAACTTTAGTACCTTTTGTAGTACTTTATTGTTTAGTTCATTGGTAATGAACTTGAACTCGACGGCCGTGACTTAGGTAATGGTCGCATGCTAAAAGTAATTACGGCCCAGTAGCTACTGGTAGAAAATAATTACCTAGATTTACTATTTTTGTTTACAATTTCCTCGTGCTTTTGAGTTATAAAATAATTATATGTTATAAAATAAAACAAATTATTTAAAAAACCCCGCATGCAGTACCTTAGAAAAAACAAAGTTCAATGCTTGTTTTTCTCTTTTCGGTTATAAGTTTTTGCATTCGGGTTTTTTGTTTTTTAAATAATTCGTTTTATTTGAAATAAAACAATTTTTTTGTTTTATTAATATGTATATTTGGAATTAACTCATTAATAGCTTTTTTTTAATACCAATATTGTTGTAATTTATTTTAAAAAAAGCCTTCTCCTCCGTTTTTTTTGTATTTGCATGAATATATAAAAAAAATATTTTTTTGCGATTAAGACGAACCTAATGACACATACATACAAACATACACACATACTCTCGAAAAACATTACCCTCCTTTTGGGGCTGTCGGGTAAGAAGCAGTGATAGTCTAGTGGTCTGACCGTCGGTACGGACCCAAGGCACGCACCTCTAACTTTTTGGATTCATGTGCGTATTGTATAATTATCTCTTGCTTTAAAAATGGTGAAGAAAAACATCGTGAGGAAACATACCTGAGAGATATTTCTCAACGGCATGTGAAGCCAAGTCAGAGGCCCTTGGGCGGCTTTAAAACCCTGACAACAGGTTAGTCACTAACTACACGAAAAGAAGATTACTAAATAATATTTAACTTCATATGAAGGGCAGTGGTGGCCCAGTGGTAACGGCCCCGAATTGCGAGTTTTAGGTCGTAAGTTCGAACCCAGTCAGGCGCTTAACTTTGTGTAAATGATTTCATCACCACTGCTCTCAAAACGGTGAAGGAAAACACCGGGAGGATTGATTTTTTTTATCTGTTTAAAATTAAAAAAAAAAAAAACGGAATAATTTAGAAGAAATTTCTCATCTACCAACCACCCTTCGGGGATCCCTAAAAACAAAAATGTTTTGTTTATATTTTCACGATGACAAAAACAAAAATGTTTTGTTTATATTTTCACGATGACTTTGAGCCAACTCATTTATTTTCACACGATTTTCTTTAGTTCATAACTGCAAAAAAAATGTTGAACACACCATGTTTTGTTGTAAAGTTGAATGATGTCATTATAGTAATAAATATTAAATTACGTCGTCTTCCTTTTTTATGGGTTTTTTTTTCATAGTATGGTATTATTATTTTGTTTAATTTTATCTTCATTAGTAAAAATTATTACTGGCAGACTGTAAACTAAATAAAAAACCGGTCAACAACCGGCCAGAAGGGTTCCGTTAGTTGGGATAAATTTATAAAACAAACTTAACATTGTAGTTGAAAAACTTTTTCTCCGATACAGAATGTATGGGAGAACATGTTTTTACAACTGAAAATTTAAGTTGGTCGATTATTACTCGGTAACTTGTGGAGCCTACGTAGCGGTGATAGTTTTCCTTTTAATTCGTTATATATTCTACTGCCGTGAATTTTTTCACATATCTAAACCCAACCATTTAACTGGCAGGGGGACACTCGGCTCTAACAAAAATTAGCACTTTAAGGCTGAATATTCCGCAAACGAATCCCTGAATCCAAAAATGGTTTTAACAAACTCACTCACTCATTATTTTTAAACAACCTTTCCAACGATACCCCACACCATGGGATTGACGAGAAAAAAAAAAACCATTCCCGCTTTACGTGTAGGGTGTAACCTAAATAAAAATGTTTTTTACGATTTTAATTTAACCACTTTGTCGGCGTCGTTTATATATTTATCCATACCAAATTACAGCTTTCTAGTACTAACGGTCTCTGAGCTAAGCCGCGGACAGACGGACAGACGGACATGGCGAAACTATAAGGGTTCCTTGTTGACTACGGAACCCTAAAAAGCGACCAAGTGAGAGTCGGACTCGTACACGCAGGGTTCTGTACCAATTTTTACATTTCCGTACTTTAACATTACATTTTTATTTTTAATATTCCAGTAAAAAAACATGTTTCTCGTATTTTTTTTGTTTTGTTTTTATAACGGCCATATTAATACACAATCTGTGAAAATTTCAAGTGTCTACCCATCACGGTTCAGAAGATACAGCCCGCTGACAGACAAACAGACGGACAGCGGAGCTTTAGTAAATTAGGCGTTGGCACTCTTCGGGTACGGAACCCTAAAAATGTTTTGTTGACTGTTTGTTCGTAAGTAATGAGTTTATTATTTTAAGAAGATAAGTAGATAACACATTAGGCAGTTGACATACTAACCGTGAGGACTGATTTTGATAACGTAAATAATTGTAGACCTGACCTGGTACCGTTTTAAATAAATCTTAGGTTAGCTGAACCATAATAAAATTATGATAGATCACGTTGTTTTTATCTTCAGATAATTAATCTGTTAACGTTTGATTATGGGCCTTATTTCACATGTAATTAGAATAGAGGAAAATTCTGATTCTTTTTTAACGTAATCTAGCGTATTTCGAATGGTATCATTTTCCGTGTATTCCCGTTCGTCCCACTGGCGTCGTCCCACTGGTGGGACGAACGGGAATTTAATAAATTATATTAAATTTATTCCCGCTCGTCCCACTGACTTTCTCAGTGGGACGAACGGGAATGATTTATAATTTTATTTTTAATTCCCGTTGGTCCACTGAATAATTTGAGTCTGGTTGTTGTTCAATTTTACATTTATTTATCTTAACTAAACTACAGTGAGACGAGCGGGAATAAATTTAATAAAATTGATTAAATTCCAGTTCGTCCCAGCAGTTGGACGACGCCAGTGGGACGAACGGGATACACGGAATTTTCTTAACGAAACTTATGATCAACGGTGAACATTCAGAAACCATGACTATATTTATATATTATTATTGTAGTTCGTCTACAATTACAGTAACATTATAGTATAAAGTGTGTTATTACATTTTTAGGGTTCTGTAGTGGATAACAAATTCTCAAACTCATAATTTCTGGGTTATTATTTTTTGCCTTATTTTTTGACTGCCTCGCAAGCGTTACTGTTGAGCATGAGGTTCGATTCCCAGGTCGGGCAAAAGTGTTATTGGGTTTTTCCAACAGGAATTTCTCAGTAACAGCCTCGAGTCTGGATTTGTGCCCGGTTGATGGCAATAGGTTCGTCCCCTATTACATGGGGCTTAAACATAACTGGCGAAATGTGTATGACTATAGGTACACCTCTGCCTAACCCTTCGGGCAATACAGACTTGATATTGTGTTGTTATTTTTTACACGACTGCCCAAAAAGGAGTGTAATATTTTCAGGGTTCATGTATGGATGAATGTATGTGAGTTTCTTTATTCCACCATAACTTGCCAGGACGGATTTGGATGTATGGGGTATCGTTAGAATCCTTACATTATACCGAGTGACATAGTGCAGTCGGGGGACCTCTTAGATTAAAAAGTGTTCCACAGAACGGTCCCCCGACTGCAATGACAATTTTATCAACTTCTTTTTTACTTTTTAGTTCGTTTTTTAGCAGGGCAGTCGTGTTTTTAATTTTGTCTCTCTATTGTTTGTTTACAAACTTTTCAACTTATTGTATGCACTTTTAAACATCTAAAAATAATAGATGGGGAAAGTGTAAAAGAGCTCACTTTATAAAGAGTTCTTCTCCGCAATTTTTGCAAAAAAAAATTAAAAGCAAAAAAACAAAAAAAACTAACCAAAACTTTTTGGTTGACCCGCGGTTGAATATTGGTTACTGAAAGTCAAAATAGTTTGCTACAAAGTGGGGTCATCCATGCTCTGCATGAGCATGGATGAAAAATTAAATAAAAAAAGGTATTGTATGAATATGTGATAGACTTACTCTAGTTGATAAGTATAATAATTATATAAAAATTATATATTAAGCAACGTTGTACTCTGGTGCGTACGTGGAGCTCAAGAGGCAAACATGTATGACAGCAAATAGGGGGTTGTGGCAAATAATAACAGCCTCATGTGTCGATCGAAGGTTAAGCTACGGTTGCAGCGGTCGGTCCGTGGATGGGTGACCATCCAATACATATCGAAAACGTGGTTTCTGAGACACGGAGGGGAGTCTCGGAAAGCACATTAAATCTTTGGTCACGGCTGTCATTCGTAGATCTTTGACAGTTGTTACGGGTAATCAGAAGCACAAAAGTCTGACAACTAGTCTTACCAAGGGGTATGGTGTCACTTCGTACCTGGGTTGTGGAAGTCAGATAGGCAGTCACTGTATATAACATACTGGTATTCAGCAGCATCCGGTTAGATCCCAACATCGATGGGAAAAGGCTAGGCAGAATGTTTAAAAACGTTTTCGTAAATTATCTGGAAACCCAAACTTTTTTTTTTTTATGACGGAGCGGAAGCTCGTTTCAGACTTTTACTGACTAAAACCCACCCGTGTTCCTTCAGTTGCCTGTTGCCAAGGTCCCGGTATACCTTTCGGACATTCCCGCAACCCTGGGACATTCCCGCAACCCAGGGACATTCCCGCAACCCAGGGAAATTCCC
This sequence comes from Lithophane ornitopus, assembly GCA_948473465.1. Classification (NCBI taxonomy): domain Eukaryota; kingdom Metazoa; phylum Arthropoda; class Insecta; order Lepidoptera; family Noctuidae; genus Lithophane; species Lithophane ornitopus. Next base: position 5,418,866 of record OX419636.1, read on the forward strand.
GCAACCCTGGTGGAAATTTTACCTACGGAACACAGCACAGACTTGTCCCGTTTTTTTGTATAAGCATTATATGCATAGAAAAATAAGCGTGTTATGTGTTTCACAGTCCAGTGTCCACAATAATAGTACCTATACGCTTTTATTACGATGACATTATTTTAATAATGACGATTATTATGTATTTGATGTGATTGTTCGTAGACTAACGTTTGAGTTCTAATGTTTTTTTTTTGTTTTAATAGAGTCATTATTGTATTATTTGGGTAGATGTTGTTGAATTAATGATATACAGTCTATAATGTATTTTTCTCTTGTATCGGAATTAACAATATGATATAATAATAGTCCTCCTGACCGTATTTTCGGCCACGGCGGCCAATCTCAACGGAGACTAGCCTTCGGCGCGGGAGATATTATAGTGCACAAGTGTGTGCGCAGACACAGGTGCACTCTCTCTTCCCTCACTCTCATAGTCCGATGGGACGGCAATCCGACACGACCGGAGAGATATCAGGCGAAGGACCAACGCCTTAACGTGCTTTCCGAGGCACGGGGGTATCACACCGCCAACTTCCAAACTCCGGGCTGTTACTACGAATTTCCAAATTGAAAAACTCGGTAACACTTTGCCCGACCAGGGAATCGAACCCAGGACCCCACACTCAGCAAACTGCCCCGTTGGTCTCGTGGTCGCAAACAATATGACATACAGCTATAGTGTCGTAATAAAAATATTACACAAGGTTACGTAAGGTTCCTAAGCCACTAAGGACCCGCCCCGGCTTCACACGGTTGCCAATTTATGTGGTGTCAATTGTGTTAAAAAACACTTTATCTATCTTAAATATTAGGTTTAATTCATTTTAAACTAGCTGCACCCCGCGGTTTCACCCGCGTAAGTCTCGATCCCGTGGGAATATCGGGATAAAAAGTATCATATGTGTTAATCCAGGCTATAAACTATCTGTTTGCCAAATTTCATCCAATTCCATTCAGTAGTTTTTACGTGAAAGAGTAACAAACATCCATCCATCCATACTTAAAAACGCGTTTATAATATTAGTTAGATTAAAAGTTCATGATCAACAGAACAATTTCTTGGTGAAACTATCGCCTTCTCGTACGTCCACGTGTAATCTTTTTGACAAAGATTCTCAATTGCTGGGTAAACATTCAGAATAAAATGAAATCATTAAATTATTCATTTCTTTCCCTTTTCTAGAGGAACAATTTAGTTATACATTATTTTCGTGTAAATTCTATCGACGAATATCATCATAACTTTAAGTTGTTCGTATTTCTTATCTGCCTAGCCTTTTCCCAACTATGTTGGGGTTGGCTTCCAGTCTAACCGGTTGCAGCTGAATACCAGTATTTTACATGGATCGACTGCCTATCAGACCTTTACAACCCAGTAACTGGGTAATATGATACACTTAAGAAGGTAAGACTGGTTGTCAGACTTTCGTGCTTCTAACGACCCGTAACGACTGTCAAAGATACACGAATGACAGCCGGGTTCAATGGCTTAACGTGCTTTCCGAGGCACGGAGGAGTCTCCGTATGTAAAGATGATCACCCCATTCACCGACCAACCCCGGCAAGTGCAGCTTAACCTGACGGATCGACCTGTGTGGCTGTTATGACTTAGTCACGAGGTCCTCCATCCCAAGTTGTTCGTGTATACAACAACAATACATATATACAATACAATATAATACATACATATATACAACATTAGTTTTTGTTTATGCTAAACCCGACAAGGAGTCATCAGCTGTTCCATACATTTTGTTGATTTAAGTAAACACAAAAGTATGGAACAGCAGATTTTTTTTCGCGATTTCAAGGTTGGTCTCATAGAAAAAGTTGTTCAAAATGATGAGTACAATGACCCCTTTCCGGGTTTAGCATAAACAAAAACTAATGTTGTATAGCCTATGTCCATCTGGTAAACTGTTTCTTTCAAGTGGTTTATCTATCCTGCCAGTGTTGCCGGAAAGTCCGAAAGGGATACCGGGTCCTTGGCAACAGGCAACTGAAGGAACACGGGTGGGTTTTAGTCAGTAAAAGTCTGACACGCCCTTCCGCTCCGCCCAGAGCGAGGAGGAGAAGTCATTTGACGAATTACTTCACACAAAAAAAAAAGTGGTTTATCTATACCTTCCAAATAGCAACAAAGAAAAGTGTGCAAAATGATTCAAGGGGCTCAATCCTAACCTACAATAGTAATATCATACCTGGGGAAAAATGACCACAATTTTTTTTTATTGAAGGATTACATTTAACCTTTAACCCTCTGACAAGTCAATGTGTCATCTATTGTCTATTGTCTTAGTAACCTAGTTATCTCTTTTAAAAGTTCGTATAACTAATAATAAATTGTTGGGTTTTCCAAATGACTTGGTTCGGATCGGTTTTGGATGAGGTTTAGGTATACAGTCGAGACGGCAATACGGCATTAAATTAAAATTCGTATATCTAATGTAATGATGTTCGCAGTCTGCATACAAAAATTCAACAAAATACTGATATCCAATAGTTAGTCAAAGATTGTAAAAACCCATGGTCGGCCATCGGTCCATCACTACTATTTCGTTTGTTTGAAAAATCGCTTTTTTAATTTCGATGTTGGCATTTTTTTTTTTCATCAATATTCCCAGGGTTTTCATACATAATTTCGTAGTGTCTCGACATTGTATAGGTACCTATTTCTAGATCACACCGATAAAACAATTTGTGATACTTGTTCATAAATTGTTCTAAAGGGATCTCAGGCACTAGACGGCCCTGCCAGTGTTGCGGGATAGTCCGAAAGGGATACCGGGACCCTGGCAACAGGCAACTGAAGGAACACGGGTGGGTTTTAGTCAGTAAGAGTCTGACAAGCCCTTCCGCTCCGCCCAGAGCGGGAAGAGTCATTTGACTATTTCCCAACTACAAAAAAAAAAAAAAAAATAGGCACTAGACAGCGACGACCACGACCAGTGGTCGCACCGAGTAAACGATGGACACCAGCTAGTTGGCCATATTGCGACCATGTGCGCGATTCGTACCGGTTTTTATAGTTTGCCTGGCCGATGCGACCACTGGTCATGGTCTTTTAGGGCGCGAGATCCCTTAGTAATTGTTCATAATTTGTTTTATCGGTGTTCTGTAACACCACACCCTAATATGGGCATGGCAATATGCATGGCACTTATGGCAAAAAAAAAGTACGTACAGTCACAGGTATTTTAATTATAAAATAACTTCTCCTGCTCTGGGCGGAGCACCTGGGATGTCAGACCCTTACTGACTAAAACCCACCCGTGTTCCTTCAGTTGCCTGTAAGTTGCCAGAGGCCACGGTATCTCTTTCGGACTTTCCCGCGACCCCGACATATTCATATATAGGTACATATTCCAATCGATTGTCCACTTTTCATAATCTTATTGTAAAATCGAAGCTTACGACATTATCGAATCGTTACATGAAAACTAATGGTAATGATTTTGTAATCGGTTCGTTATCGATAACTCCTAAATTAGGGCAGGTTACATTATCAAAGAAAAATACTTGTGACCAATCAATCTGCTCGCATTTTCTCAAATTTTTTGCGGTCGGCTTCCAGTCTAACCGGGTGCAGCTAAATATCAGTATTTTACATGGAGCGACAGCCTATCTGACCACGAAACACAAATTAGTAGAAATTAGTGATAAAGTAGCGATCACATGTCGCAATGACACATTAATTTAATTTTAATAATATCGTCAATTTACTTAATTAAATAATTAATTATTAGGTCGATAGTGGCGTGTGGTCGACACTTTGAAAAAACATTAATGTTTTCAATGAGTGTGTTCATAGAACTGTTTCTATGAACACACTCATTGAAAACATTAATTTTATATGACTATAAATAGAATAAGTGTCTGTACACTTATTCTATTTACAGTCGAAACTAATAGCTTTTAATAGGACGATCGATATTATTAACATTAACGGGCTAATACCTAAAGGCCGAATTATACTTAATGTGATTTCTTAAATATATGTTCAGAGTTTTATTGCTGAATGTAGTGAACACATAGATCACAAGATTCAGTTAAGTTAAGACTCATTTATTTAAAATTACTACATTTCCTATGAAAGAGTGAATTATTGTATTGTTGTTATTTTATTTTATTTGTTATGTTGTTTTTCTATCACTAGAAATTATTATATAAGAAATAAAATAGATAATTTATAGTTAAATATTCCATGAAGGCTTGAACGATTTATCGTAAGCCGGAATACGGTATTTTTTTTACGATTTTTTTTATCTTAAATGATACCTAATATATTTTAAACCTATATCGTTTACAATGAAAATCATAGTTTCATAAAACTTACGATAAGCGAGCCTTGAAGGCTAGCAATGCACCGAGACGCACAAAGAAATTCTTCGGAAAACTCTCCATAAAAAAAAAGTTTATACAGGGTGTTAGGGTAGACACCATTATCCTTGAAACTAGTGGTTTGGTGTCATCTATAATATACTTTTTCTATGGAACCAACGTTGAAATCGCAAAAAAAAAATCTGCTGTTCCATACATTTTGTCGATTTAAGTGGACACAAATGTATGGAAAAGCTAATTTTTGTTTTTGCTATTTTAAAGTTCGTCCCATAGAAAAAGTATATTATAGATGACACCAAACCATTCGTTTCAAGGATAACAGTGTCTTGGTGCCTAACCTAACACCCAGTATTATTCTTCACTTACCCAAGAACGACCTAACTCCCAAGGTCCCCCTGGCTACCGAAAGGATCATAGCCAGGGTAGACACGCCGCCTCCAGCGAAGATATAGGCTTGCTTGGCGCTCCCCCCCGCAGCATTCACGTCCTTTCTCCGCCTCCAGAGAGGGGCACAGGATGAGGCACATACAAAGATGCCGAACACTATGCATTCCCACGCTAGCCACCCAGAATTCATGATTCTGGAAAGAAAGAAAAAATACAAATTAAGTTTATGTTCCAAAACAGTAGTGGTGTGGTATTCCAGACTATACAATGTGTAAAGTTAAATGCGCAAAACCTGAAAATAGTTTGATCATAATAACGAGCAGAATCAATTGAACCACTTTCATCAAAATCTTCATTAAAAACGTTACCGTGTTTATTTATTAATAGGCCAAGCCATCACATGCTCAAACCTGTAAGCGCGGCGCAGCGGTGACAACCCCTCCCTCGATAGAGCATTGTCGCAGACGCAAGAAACGATCAGAATTGCCAGTAAAACTAAAACAGCACATAAAACCATTTTTTTTTTCTCTCTCTGAAATAGGTCAATTGAATTAAAAATCAGTTGGGGTGTCTGAGGTTTTGCGCATTTAACGTTACTCGTTGTAATTTTATTCCAGGTGGGTTCTTAATTATATCTATTAAATTATGCAACGACCTATGAAAATATGTTTTTGTATTTTCTTTATTAATCTAAACGTAAAGGTCAATTTTCCAACACCTTGTTGTTGCTGCTAAAGAGCGCACAACAACACATGCACATAAACATTGGTGCATAATTATGTACCGATTGCCTTGTGTACTAGTGAAACTTAATTAAGGCTACTTCCATTTCTTTTTCTCTTACAAAATAAGAAAGGACGGACATTATCATTATGGAAGAGAGTCAATTTTAGTTAAATTATAGTTCCTTAAACATAGTTAAAGGTCGTAGATTTGAACCCAGACAGGCGCTTTACTTTGTGTAAATTATTTCATCACCACTGCTCTGAAAACGGTGAAGGAAAACATCTTGAGGAAATCAACATATCCTAGAACCAAAAATTCGAAGACATCAATGACATCTACCAATCCGCACTGGGCCCGCGTGGTAGTTTACGACCCACTCCCCTTATTGTGAGGAGGCCTGCGTCCCAGCAGTGGGAACATTATAGGCTGATTATGCTATGCTATGAGCAATTTGCAGCAATTCCAAGATTGTACAGAAATTGTCGAGACTTGCGCAATTTTAATTGCCCGTGTAAGCGCACCATTGTATAAGTAGTTCCTAGCTGTCACCGTCCTTTTCACGATCTGTCTGTCCGTCAGACATCTTAATTCTCTAAGGATTATCTGACGCGTGACCAAAATCGGAACTAACACCGCCATTTTGTTTTTTCCATATAATTCCACGAAATAATTTCACAAATGTTCACCAACGACGCCCTCGTAGAAATATCATGCAAGCGCCAAAAGATCAGTGTAGTCGAGTGTAGTTGATAATAAAATTATCTATTTACATGCCTTTCTCGACTTTAACCCCCTTCAGCTTGACCCGAGACAGCTGAACACATGTTCTTAGTTCAAATAACAAAGATGGCAGCGTTTCGCTATGTGTCATGTGTTATTGTTCAAATAATGTTCTCAACAACAGTAATTATAGCGCCCTCTATAATGGGTATGTACAGCGATTATTGTCATAATTATATGTTGTGAATAAACTTGTGTCCGGATTATCTGAAAAATACGTGTAACATACAGGTGATATGTTTATTTATTTATAAATATATAAAACACAGACAGTTGTATAACTACGTCACGAATCCAAATAACAAACAAAATATCTACAACTACATTATTAATTAATTAGTTCACCATTTCCCTCAAAATGGTGAAGGAAAACATCGTGAGGAAACCGGCATTTCCAAGAGTAAAAAATTCGATGTACTGTGACATCCACCAACCCGCACTGGGTCCGCGTAGTGCATTACGGCCACGGCTCACTCATAGGCCGCAGTCCCAAGGCCCGTCGAGGCCGGTCCCGGCCCGTGCCGAGTTTTCCCACCACCGCCTTCAACGGATCGATGGTTCCCCTGGCCTGGCACGTTTTTGCCAGTGGAAAAGCAGGCTGTGGGACCGCAGCCTTAAAGAGAGGAGGCCTGTGTCCCAAGAGTGGGAAAATTATTGGCTAATTATGAATATTAGCTTATGTCTAATCATAATATTACTATCTTCTTGAATAAGTACAACTGCTTTCATAACATTTCTGTTATTAAAATAACTTGTAGGTTTTCAATTAAAAGAGATTTTATTATTGTTTTACTCTTTTCAGATTATTTATGTTCCCCAAGTAGGTACTAATTCGCACTATGTATGGTAGTTTATAAAACATCATGTAATTTTACAAAAATATTGAAAGTCTACATTGTGATATTTTGTAACAATATTATGATTTAAAAGAGTGTCCGTGGAGTTACTGTTCTTCGCCATATAGACATACTACGGTTTGGAATGGGCAACTTCTTGACAAGTCAAAAATGCCTGTAATTGTTTTTTTTTTTAGATAATCAATATTGTTCCACTGCTTTGTGAAGTACTCTCTGTAATTGATTTAATTGAAATAAATACTTTAAGGCGGACGTGATAAGGTAGGTCGCGAAATTTAAATTTTCTTCCGTTTTTTACCCGACTACGGCGAAGAAAAAGGAGGGTTATGATTTTGACTGGTATGTATGTATGTATGTAGTATGTTCATCTGTTTCCTCATATCTTCTAAAAGACTCATCATAATTTGACAATTGAGGTATCGTTGGAAGCGTCTTGATCGTCCGCTGGTTATAGGCTATGTGAAGTCTGATAATCCGGTGTCACACGTAATCTGTTCGATTTATGCCCTAACACGTGTGACTCCGGATTTCTGTGGTGTCTTGTTTATACCATTCCAGTTGATTGACTTACTTGTCATAGTTGGGCTTTAGTTTTTATTACTTTATAGCTGCGCCCCGCGGTTTCACCCGCGTAAGTCTCGATCCCATGGGAATATCAGGATAAAAAATATCCTGTGTTAATCCAGGTTATAAACTATCTTTTTGCCAAATTTCATCCAAATCCATTCAGCCGTTTTTGCGTGATTGAGTAACAAACATCCAAACACACAAACTTTCACATTTATAATATTTTAATATTATATTATATTAAATTATTATATTATATTATTATATAATATTTAGTAGGAAGGATTTTTTTTTGCGATTTACAGGTCAGTGTACGGCTGTAGGTTGTCATGATTTCATGAAATATATGAATTTAGAGAGTTGTATTGTTGATTCTAATGTTTATCATTCTGTAAATCCATACTTGTTACGGTCGCGAATCATATTTTAATCAACATACAACCTGATACTCACCTGCAAATATGAAAATACGGAAGAAAATTTGAATTTCGTGGGCTACCCTGTAGCTTTTAGGTTCTATGACAGTCTGCCCGTCTGCCGCACGTCTCTGGGAAATTTTTCACTTTGACAGCGTGTTTGTATCGTAGCAGTAGTTTTTCTTAATTCATTACTAAGTATGAGTAGGTACAGTCACTATGAGTGAAGCTCACACTTAATTGTCACTGTTCTAATTAAATTCACACTAACGTCAACATTTTCCTTCATAGACTAGAAGTAGCCAGGTGCCTATATATGATTGACATACTTAGGTGGCTCTCACAGAGAACATTATCACACATTATGGTGATCCAAACACAAGGGACAGGTCAACCAAATTTGTTCATTTTGGTTGAAAGGTGTAAAAAAAAGTTGTAAAAAGTTAGCATAAGCATAAAGCAAGCCTATAATGTTCTCATTGCTGGGACACAGGCCTCCTCTCTGTGAGAGGGAGCGGGCCGTAATCTACCATGCGGTAAAAAGTTTTTTTTATTGTAATTAATAAAAAAAACTGTTTTTTTTTCTTTATTTCCACCCATTTAGAGTGTAATTTTTTTAGAAACCCCACTTGTTTATGGTACTAGAATTTATTTTTCCAAGACCTTGTTTATTGACGTCTAAAATCCGCCATTTTTATTTTAATAAAATAAAACCTAGCCTTTAGCTCTAATTAAAATCCATCCAGCCGTTAGGATGCTACGAGGGTATAAAGAATCCCACACAAACCCCACAAAGACGCGTGAAAAACATTACCCTATCTTTTCTGTCCTGCAGTCGGGTAATAAAAGGTATCGCCGACATCGAATGTTAATGTAGGTACTTGTCTATACTATATTCCATTTGAAATAAGATTAGACATTTAAATAAACCTTTTTTACAGTCCGTTCAACCAATTTTGACTTCTATTGCGTGGGTAGCATTTTTTTTTTCTTTATAAAGTATCACTGTTGGTGATACTTTATTCACATTAAAATCTAGCCTATTAGCTAATAAGTAATTTAAATATAACTTAAACTGCTAAGTAACTAGCGTTGGTGGCATGACAAATGCCAGATGCAGTAGACAGTTGGTATCTTTTTTGCTTTTAATGCCATCCTTATGCCTACGGTATAGAAGTCTCTTATTTTAAATGGAGTATAGATTATATTTAGTTGATTCATTGAAATAGATAAAATATGCAAAAGTGAACCGTTTTTCTATGGCAACTAGCGCCATCATAACGTTCTCTTTATAATAGATTCACGCCTTGTAATTATAACACAAAGAAATAACTCATGAATATAAATGGATATAGTTTATCCTCATATTCCATGAACTAATAATAGGTAAACGATAGGAAATATACGGAAGTACATGCATATTCTTACAATATGATTGAAAATGTCTTTGTTTTACAGAACTATTGGAAATGGTGAGGCAGATAATCCTAATGTCCTTACATATTATAAAAAAAGTCCTCCGTAAAATAAACTCAAAAACTACTGCAGCGATTTTCATGCTTTTTTCACCAATGGATAGAGTTGTTCTCGACTAAGGTTTTAGTATATAATAACCGACATCCACGCGGGCGAAGTCGCGGGCATCAGCTAGTAATATTATAAATGCGAAAGCGAGTTTGTTTCGCTTTCCCGCTAAAACGGCTGAACGGATTTGGATGAAATTTCGCACAGGGGCAGACCTTGACCTGGAAAAGGACATAGGCTACATTTCATCCTGGATCGCAGACGAAGTCGCGGTTAACAGCTAGTACATTATAAATGGATTGTATTAATCGACGTAGGAAGGAAGAAAGGTGAAGGGAATCTCTTGATGCTGCAGGTAAAGAAATGAAGACTAGAAGAATAAAATCGCATTGGTCAACAAATTATGATTTGCTTTTATGTCAAATTAGAGGAATTTCTAATGACAGCTGGGATTCAGGAAATGAACTGCTTTTAGAGGAATTGCTAATGTGGCCGGTTTAGACCCCCAGGTCTATTCTGTAAAAATCTAATCGTGAAAACTTAGGTGAAGTAAGCTTGAAGCGAACCGTCATTCCTCCTGATGTTAGGGATTAGTACTATGCATAGCTGGTAAGCTATTCTGTAACATCTCACCGCGAAAACATAAGTGAAGTAAGTTAGTTTTCACGGTGAGATTTCACTTATTACTCACTCACTATATGTACTCCTCGTCACTTGTCCCTAAGGGTTCATTATAAAACCAGCGTCAGACAGCATTTCAATCAGCAATCAGCCTAGCCTTTTCCCAACTATAGTGGGGTCGGCTTCCAGTCTAACTGGATGCAGCTGAATACCAGTATTTTACATGGAGCGACTGCCTATCTGACCTCCACAACCCAGCAACTGGGTAATACAATACCCCTTGGTTAGACTGGTTGTCAGACTTTCGGGCTTCTGACAACTCGTAACGACTGTCAAAGATCCACAAATGACACCCGGGGCCAACGGGTTAACGTGTTTTCCGAGGCGCGGAAGATTCTCGATATGTGGAAATGGTCACCCATCCACGGACCAACCCCGGCAAGCGTAGCTTAACCTGATGGATCGACCCGAGCGGCTGTTATTACTTAGCCACGAGCTCCTCACAGCCAGACAGCATTTGTCTGGCATTAATGCTGAAATTAACCTTTTTGGCGCAGCCGTGAGGCACACAAGTGCTTAAACATTATTTTCTCTTTGTTTGTATATTGTGTTTCACGAACTGTGTCCAAATAAATGTTATTCCTTATCTTTCTTTCTTTTTTCTATTAGATCGGCAGTCACTCGAGTAAACCATTCACTCGGGTGAAGCATGTAATATCAGCTTTACTAGTACCTGTGTGTACTGTGTATCTGGGGGCTTAAAACAGTCACTTTTCGCAGAATCATAATAGAAAAATATTATGAATAATCGTAAAATGTCACAAACTGACAATTCATAATATGATCTGCGTGCGATTCATATTACGAAATAATTCATCTGTTTGGCTGTTTTCTATGGAGATTCGTATAATGGTCCACATAATATGAATTGCTTTTTGTCAAATCAGAGGAATTGCTAATGACAGCTAGAAATTCAGAAAATGAAATGCTTTTAGAGGAATTGCTAATGTGACCGTTTTAGGCCCACTGTACTTACTTTAGCATTTGTAATGTCAGTAAATTATAATGGATAGGTACATAAAGCTCGTGCAAACACCAGAAAACCCGTGATTCAGAACTCGTGTAGTACATGCACGTGTCAATACTATATACGGAGCAGTTTAAAAGGTTTTTTTTGACAAATTATAAATTACGGCAAATCTACCACATTCATGCCAAAAGCACTTATAACTTATATTAAGTTCCCGATAAACCCGTCGAGTATTTGCCAAATATATTTATTATATTATATTTATTTATAAATAGGTACACTTTATTGTAAGTACACCAGATTAAACAGTACATGACTGACATAAAAATCTATACATAATTATAAATTAAAGTCGCTTTTCGTATTTGTCTTTATGTCCGCGTTATTCTTCTAAACCACGTAACAGATTTTGATGAGTTTCCCACCATCGTTTAGAGAATTTATTCCGGAAGGTTTATGTGTATAATACGTTAATATTATAGTTACATAATAATATAACTAAGAAATCCTGATGTTTTGTTGAACTCTCAGACTAATATTGTTTGGTGTTGTTTTTAAAATACTTTTTTTTTACATTTTTATAATATTAGTTTAAAAGGTTTTATTTATTAGTGGTAATCTGTGAACATCGTCGTGGGCTACATTATTACTTAAGTTAATTATGTTTTCTGTTTGTAATATTGTATAGTGTAGCTGTTTGTTGTTCCTATTTAATAAAATAAAATAAAATCGTACAAACCGTGCGAGGGAGCGGGTCGCTAGTAAATTTTAAGCTAAAAAACATACAATAAATTGGCGGCCTTATCATTTACTGCAATCTCTTCCAGGCAACCTTGGATTGGACGGTGATTACGAATGTTCACAAATCGAGTGTGCATCGCGTTTGTTTTGATGGAAAATCCCAATTTGGACATTCACAACACGTTTATTCACGCCATTGTGGATTCGTTTTAGTTATAATGAACACGTTATTATTGAAAGAAGAAAGAAAAAAACACGTGCAAATAAATAATAGTCTGGAGGTGTTATGGCACACCTTGGGGTACCTAATTGCGTAACACACAATGATAAAATGACAATTGATTGCAATGGGTTTCATTTTGACAGTCCAGTCACGTTCATTTCGTTATTTATGTTGTTGAGCAGACGACGAATTTTTCAAATATGAAGGCTATGGTTTAGCAATAAAAATCAATCTGCCTATCCTTTTCCCAACTATATTTGGGTCGGGTTCCAGTCTATTCGGATGCAGCTGAATATCAGTATTTTACATGGAGCGACTGCCTATCTGACCTCCACAACCCAGTAACTGGGTAATACGATAGCCCTTGGTAAGACTGGTTGTCAGACTTTCGGGCTTCTGACGACCCGTAATGACTGTCAAAGAACCACGAATGAAAGCTGGGACTGACTGCTTAATGTGCTTTCCGAGGCACGGAGGAGACCCCCGGCAAGCGTAGCTTAACCTGATGGATCGACCCGTGCTGCTGTTATAACTTAGCCACGAGCTCCAATATTAATTAAATTTTTTAATATTTTTATAAAATTATTTAAAAAAAAGGAAAAAAAAATTGTTATAGCGGCAATAGAATCTGTGAAAATGTCAACTATCTACCTTACGGTTCACGAGATACAGACAGACGGATGGATGGAAGCTTAGTAATAAGGTTTCGTTTTGCACCTTTCGTGTACGGAACCCTAAACACCTACCTTCTATCGACAACTAGAATAGGTGATGCCGGCTTGAATGATCGCGTGTAGCCGAATAATGCACCGGAAGTAGACGTTTATTATTGATCCATTTAAACCGAAATTAATGCAGGGGTCAATGAAATTAGACCAAGCATCACTTCAGACAAGGCAGAGCAACTTAATCCGTCTTTGTGCAGATTTTACTAGTGCATTAAGCATCTATATCTATCTATACATAGTATAGAACAATAGTACATTACTGTCGCGGCGTGCAACTGGGGCATTGATGGACGATCGTAGGCACACATACGTCAGTTCATCAATGCCTGGTTGCGGCCAAGGCTAGAATAGTAGTTTTCTCAAATAATACGCGGAACTAATAAGTAAATTAATTATAAATTCCAGAATCAATAACGAACAACGATAATTTTTCACATGCATTCGTTTCTTCTTTAATTTGATTCAGGCGTGACTTTGCGAAAATCCATTATAAAATACAATAGATGTAGATATATTTAGTAACCTATTCCGCTTAGCTACAGCTCTATTTGTAAGCCAAATCGAGATAAAATCTTTGTTACCTCCTTGGTTACTTACCATGTGTTGAAGTAAAAAAATCAATCCATTTTTACCCGACTACGGCGAAGCAAAAAGGAGGGTTATGATTTTGACCGGTATGTATGAATCCGGATAACACGTCTGAATCCGGATTTTTAATTTGTCCGTCTGTGGTGTCTTGTTTATACCTTTTTAGTCGTAGTTGGGTTTTAGCTTTTATTAAATAACACGACAGATAGGTATGAATTTTCATACTATTTATTTGGCCGCTAAACACGACAGATATTTATGGATTTTCATACGAACATTGGCGGTCGGGTGCTCGCATGTGTTCGACCAATAGGTACCGCAATTTCGATTTATGTCGAAGAAGGTTGTCAAATTAATGCTCGAATTTCAAAGCATATTTGAGAAAAGTCGCTTTCGTGTTTATCTGTTTACCGCTTAGATCTTCAAAATTACACAGATTTTAATGCAGTTTTCACCATCACTAGAAGAATTTATGTCGGAAGACATGTGTCTTAATATCTATAGATTTTATTTAAATAATAATGAAATGCTGTTCGTTGGTAAGAAGAACGGCTGAACCGATTTGGCCGAATAGTCGGAATTAGACTTTTATGGAAAGAAACATTGGAAAAGTTTCTCGGAAAATTGGAAAATTCCGCAAAAACTGAAAGCCCTTTTTACAATGTGATTCAGCTACTTCAAGGTACTTTGAATAAAACTTAATAAAAATTATGAAAAAGTGACTTGATTTATTTCAAAGACAGTTTTAACCATCTTCCCTTTACATTAATTTCTACTAATGCTATATATCGCTGTATCCAGCTTCACCCGATCTACATACATTCCAAGACTTATATGTAAGAAAGCATTTATCATCATCAAACGCAAGGATACATTCGATTTGTTACTATATTTGCTGCATCTGTCAAAGAAGTCATACAGGTTAAGTAAGACTGCAAGCGATTAGAGATTCGAAGCTATTTATTTTATTACCCGACTACGGCGAAGCAAACAGGAGGGTTTCGATTTTTATTTATGTACACACAGTAGAATACATACAGATACGACATAATTATAATTTTGAGTACAAAGCTATACTAATGAAATTATGTACGTGAACTATGTACCTATTTTAACAATTAAATTGGTGTGTAAAACAAAACAAAATAATTTAAAATTCCCATGATCGAGTGTTTATTTTACTTGTCACCTACATTCTTTGCTAATAAATTAATCTAATCCTGAAAGGGAAAATGAACAATATAATTTGGGCAGTGCATTAAGTGTGATTTCATTGGGAAAACCGCGACGCAAAATATTTCGCTGGAGTGCCAATTTCAAACTTCACCATTTTCCTTAAGTAGGTATATCAGAAACAATAACATGTTTTTATTTTTATCTGACTTTTTAAAATAATAATATTACTAAATATTATAGGCAACGGTACGGCTTAAAAGAAGATGTAGTAACAAAATTTTAAAAGAGTATTCTTATATGGTTTTGGTCATGATGAGAGGATGAATGAAAGGCGGGTAATAAAAGGTACAAGGCAGATCTTAGTGGAAACGCCGGGAGGGGACGCCCTAAGACAAATAGTGACCTTATTGATGATGTTCTTCAGAAAGGTCAGGTGCGTAGTACTCGCAACCGGCGTGCTTGTATGACCAGAGGCTCTAGACAAAGTGACATTCTGTCAGCTATAACGATGATGGATAAGGCAAAAATGTATGGGACTGACATAGGCTATTGAAAAGCTTATGTCAATCTTGTTGAAAGTCGTTGCAGAAATACAAAACGCTTTCGAATTCTATCAGCGATAACGATGATGGAAAAGCAAAAATGTATAGGACTGACATAAGCTATCGAAAAGCTTATGTCAATCCTGTTGAAAATTGTTGCAGGAATACGAAACGCTTTCGAAGCGATTGTCACTTGTCTAGGCCCTCAGATTTGTGAACGTAAACGAAGCAAAAAGAGTATGCAAGGATCGTGTCAGGTGGCGTTCTGCAGTTTCTGCCTACCCCCATGATAACAATGCGTAAGTTTATGTATGTACTTATGTATGTATATTAAATCGTTAAAATGCTCTCGTACAAACACTTCTCTGAATGCGGTGTTTGTTTAAAAACTAAGGTGTGTTTTTTTGAAACAGCCATTCTTCCGATCGCCATTATTGTCACTTGAAAACAAAGACAGTTTTCAATGCAACAGCTTCTTAGTATTTTGACGTTTTTGTTTTTGTAACATGTTTCAAGGTATCATCTCACTGATTTACGTCAACTCACTGGATGAACGAATCATTCAGTATGCTGCATAAAAACTTTCAGTGAATTTAGAGGACTTTCACAATACGGCCGATACAATTTGGCAGTTCAGAACTTCGCGCAGAGGGTTGCGTGGTAACATTTTTTAGGAACCTAATGGTGACATGAGGCGAGTGTGAGTGAGAGAACATGCGCAAAAGCTAAATGCGCCTACTTTCAGATCTGCTTGGTTGTAACTGTCGTATTGTATCTTGTCTAGCTGTACTGCTTGTTCTATAAAATCGTAACTAAACTAAGTTGTCTGCAATTTTAAGGGGAACCAGTGGGACTAAAACGGCCACATTAGCAATAAAACATTTAATTTCCTGAATTTCCAGCTGACATTATCAATTCTTATATTTTGACACAAAAGCAATTCATATTATGTGGACCATTTTACGAATCTCCATAGAAAACTGTCAAACAGATGAATTATTTGGTAATATGAATCGCACGCAGATTATATTATGAATTGTCAGTTTGTGACATTTTACGATGATTCATAATATTTTCCTACCTATTATGATTCTGCCAAAGTGACTGTTTTAAGCCCCCAGATCGCTTAAAAACCAAGTACCTAGATAAGGGTAACCAAAGTTATAAACTAGCAGGGTAATTGCATAACACACATTAAAAATGGCAATCGATTGCAATGCCTTTCATTTTCACAGTTCAACGCCGTTCATTGCATTATTTACTTTGTGAGCACACGATTTTTCCAAACAATGAAACAATTGGTTAGGATTTTTCTTCAAAACCCTCGGATTGTGATTGAAAGTGTGTTACGCAATTAGGGTACAGGAATTCAAATTCAAGAAACAATGAATAATTTCACAAAACTGCAAACCGCTTCCCGTTACAACATTGACCTAGCCCTACGCTACGCTAACAGCCTATAGGAACGCTACCCAACCTGTAAAACCTGTCATCTGTCCCGTTACGCTGACTTATCGAGATCGCCTCCATTTCTATAAATAACCCTCTGATTTACTTAGAATACTAGCGAAGTTACAATGTGAACCAAGCCTTATAGAGCTCGGGTTATGGTGGTAGTCCTGCGAAATGTCGGACTGACTAGTACAAGTTGACCTGTGTTGTAGTTGGATTAATCATGATGCTTGTCAGTATGTTAGGTTCTAAGATACATTATAATGAGTATCGGTGGAGGAAATGCTTCGGGTAAGATGTAATTTGCATTTTGTACTGTTATTCTGTGGATTTTAAAACTTGGTTGATATCAACTAGAGACCGATAGAAAATGTTCTTTTTTTTTTTGGGCGAACCTGTACCTACCTACTGATTTTTTTTTTCTTTATTTGTCAATAGGTTTTTCTTTGGAAATGTCAAAGAAATGCCGGGTCAATTACATTAATTATTACTAACTAGGTGTTACCCGCGACTTCGACTGCGATAGAGGATGAAACGTAGCCTATGTCCTTTTCCGGTTTATGGTCTACCTATGTGCCAAATTTCATCCATATCAGTTAAGCCGTTTTAGCGTGAAAGCGTAACAAACAGACAAACTCGCTTTCGCATTTAAAATACTAGCAGCACCCCGCGGTTTCACCTGCGTATGTCTCGATCCCGTAGGAATATCGAGATAAAAATTATCCTATGTCTTACTCCTGGTCATGGTCGACCCATGTGCTAAATTTCATCCAAATCCGTCCAGCTGTTTTAGCGTGAAAACGTAACAAAGAAAGAAACCAACAAACAAACTTACTTTCGCATTTATAATATTAGTTAGGATTAATAAATTAAGTTAGGATAACTGTTTTTTGTACTTTTCTCGAACATAAACATCCTGGGGGCCAAGTCTACTAATTTACAAACGTGTCAGTGGTCTCACAATGATCAGTTTCGACAGATTTTGTATGGCATATCTGTCAAAAACTGATCATTGTGAGACCTCTGACACGTTTGTAAATTAGTAGACTTGGGCCCCTGGTAATTTACCTTATAGGCGAGAAAAATAATTTGTTATTCTGCATTGTCACCGAAAACCGAAAACGACATTCGGCCGGACTCTAATATAAAGCCACTCCGCTCGCTGTTGTGATTGGTTGTTTAAAATAAGAACAGATTAAATTAACCTTTCAAACAACGGAGGTTAGGTTTTATGAGAAATCATAAATTACTCTGTTTACTGACCTACGGTCGCTTTCACCTTAATTATTTATAGTGATTATAGTATTGAATGACATGTGTTGGCTAACGGCCATAAGTGTAATGATCTTGAAATTATAAATACATAATTAGTAGAAATATCACTAAGTTGAAACAAACGTAGAAATGCATTATGACTTATAAGTACCTAGACACTATTCCTCTTTCCATCAACGATTGTCATGATTATAACAAAACTAACTGTTGTCCTTCTCTCTACCCATATGCCAAATTTTATCCAAATCCGTTCAGCCGTTTTAGCGTGAAAGCGTTACAAACAAACAAACTCACTTTCGCATTTATAATATAATAGCTTCCGCCCGCGGTTTCGCCCGCGTGGTATGTCGATAAAAAGTAGCCTATGTCCTTCTCCAAGTCAAGGTCTACCACTGTGCCAAATTTAATCCAAATCCGTTCAGTCGTTTTAGCGTGAAAGCGTAACAAACAAACAAACTCAGTTTCAGATCATCATCACCCTTCTCCTGCCCAAATGCCTTATTCCAAATTACTTCGGGTCGGCATAACATGTTTTTTTCTTCCATACTTCTCCATTAGTCGTCATCTCGGTCACTCCCTTTCTAGCCGTATCATAATTAGAATAAAAATAATTTCTGTATTTACACTTCAAGATACAAACATCTGTGCAGCCCTGGCTCTTGTACTAGAAGTTCCTGTATCGCAAGAGCGAAATTTTATTATGAATGGAAATAGGTTAATAGTAGTTCTGTCTCTACGATTTAAACTTGGGTACAATAAAATAGCCTCTATTAGTGGCTATAGTTAAAAATGTTCATTGGCCACAATTATAATTTACAAGTTTCCATATATTTTGTGTGTTTGTACTACAAAACTCTAAGGACACATAATTTGTAACGAAAAAGTCTTACAAATCAGCCTATAATGTTCCCACTGCTGGGACACAGGCCTCCTCTCTATGAGAGGGAGCGGGCCGTAATCCACCACGCGGGCCCAGTGCGGGTTGGTAGATGTCTTCGAATTTTTGGTTCTAGGACATTCCTCACGTTTCCTCACCATGTTTTACTTCACCGTTTTGAGAGCAGTGGTGATGAAATAATTTACAGTAGGGTTCGACCTACGACCTAAAACTCGTAAGTCGTGGCCGTTACCACTGGGCCACCACTGCTCTCCGTCTACAATTTAAATATTTGTAATTTCTATTTTACGCAATATTTTCTAGTTATGTGGTTTAAGTGCCAGTTGGGGTAGTTAGCATGAGCTATCATAGTTTGTGCCGATAAGAAAGGAAAAAAAGATGATTGTCTTTAAGAACTACTGTCGTTATCACTCGTGTCGATACTCATCATCTGCATGCCTCTTCCCAACTATGTTTCTAACCGGATGCAGCTGAACCAATGTTTTACATGGAGCGACTGCCTGTCTGACGTCCGCAACCCAGGTAACACGACCCTTGGTTAGACTTTCGGTGCGGAAACTTGAGAATTTCAAATAATATTAATCCTACACATTTTCAAACTATACGCATCCTATACACTGAATAACAGTGATTTCAACAAATCAATATGAAATGTCAAAGCAAGAATTCAAGCCATTAAAAATTTTAATCGAGTTTTTACTTGATTAATCGATTTCCAGTTTATTCGTTGTTTCGGTTTACGCAATTTTAGATGCCTCACTTCTAGTGAAATTAGTTCGCTATTTGGTACGTCTTTGGGACAAAATTCTGTGTAATTTTTATCATCACGTCCAGTTTTATCATCCATTCTATCGTTTTCATCATCATCTGTTCTTACATTGTCATCGATTCTTTTAAGCTGTCTCTTACCTGCCTCGTTATCCTAATATGCTGAGCATTATAGTAAGCATGCTCGAATGGGGTCTTGGATTAAACCCCGACTCAGCTAACTGCATCCACCAACCGCACCGGACGCGTGTGGTGAATTACGGCCCATTCCCTCTCGTAGAGAGGAGGCCTGTGTCCCAACAGTGGGATCGTTATAAGCTGATTATACAGCAAACTGTTATTGGGTTGTTAGATTATTTACTTATTTAAACTTTTCGCACTCAAAAAAAATGGTATAAAGGCGAACTTAATGCCTTAGGTATTCTCTACCAGTCAACCAAGGGTGGTGAAGAGATTAGATGGCGGGTGATCTGATTGAGAGGAACAAAGAGAAAAAAATAGAATATAATATTTATTTATTTAAACTTTTCGCACTCAAAAAAAAAGGTACAAAGGCGAACTTAATGCCTTAGGCATTCTCTACCAGTCAACCAAGGGTGGTGAAGAGATTAGATGATAAGATGTTTAGATATATATCATAGATAAAACAGGTTTTACAGTATAAATAAGCAATAAACTTATGATACATATACTTACATATATATATTAACTAAAATATATACCTATAATTCATATTATAAATATAATAATATGTATAGTATATTATTATAATATAGTATAATATACAAATTCAAGGGAAAGAGGTGTTGATATGATTAAGGAAATTATGTAGTAGCAGTGTAGTCGTAGGGACTGGCTTGTCACCTGTTTCCAAACGACAAACATCCTTTGGATGAATCTTGTTGTGATTTACAACTAGTAATCAATCAACAAGTCCCAATATGCACGGCAGTCTCTCTATGTTTGTAAATAATGTATAAACAGTACATTTTTAATTGTATTTAGAAACAACACGATGTTACATAACAGGAAGTGTAATTTAAGACATAATGTCATCATTAGAACCCACATATACGACTGAATTCTAAAGTAGATATAGTATAATCGCGTTTTCGGTAGTATTCAAGAGTTGACCTTGAAAACTTAATGGATTCATTCAACATTCGTTTCTTCAACACACTGCATAAATCGGCTTTGTTGATTCTGATTGGTGATTCAGCATAGCTCGAGCCCGGAATTAGGCCAGACTTTGAGCAAATGGTTAATCATTATTTTAATTATTTTTCAGAAGTCGGTAACTATAATGATGAACTGTCGGGAAAAATGAATGTAAACAAGTAACTGGGTTTTAGAGGTCAGGGGACTTCAACTAGACTCGACTCAACTTCACTTCGACTGCCTATCTTCATAAGTAGTTGTTCAATTTTAAATACTGATATTCAGCAGCATTCAGAAAGACTGGAAACTGACCGCAAGATGGCAGATGATGATTTATTTTTCAGGAGTCCTATGTCTTAGAATATGTCGTAAATGAGGGTATACGTAGAAAGCCTATGCGTTTGGAACAAAAGTAAAGTGCATCTTTAAAACTTGCATTATTGAAACTTGTACTCAAGTTTCAATAATGCAAGTTTTTAGTTTGTCTATTGGACAGTGGTTCCATGTTTGAGTCTTGTGGTTTGTGAGATAGATGTATTAGTAAATGCACCTACGCTACACAATATTTCCGAGTACCTAAGTATCGGCGAAAAATACCCCTAGGTACTAGGTACGACTAGCAGAGATCTACAAACATAGCTAAAACTACGACAACTCCTATTTTTAGCAGACTTCAGCAACGTGCAGTAGAAAAATCAACATAAATAGTAATTTGAGTCATTGGCCTGTTATCCTATACCGGTCTTGTACTAATGGAGGGAAGCAGACACTTTTAACACCTACACTAGGATTACTAGGTGTTGTAGTAAGTATAAGTGACATGCTAGGATCTAAAGACTGGGTATCCCATTGGTGCAATTATAAGCCGCTTGGGGATGCGCTAAATTCAAATTTTCTTACGTTTTTTGCAATTTGCAGGTCAGTATCAGGTTGTATGTTGATCTAAATTTTAGTTGTTGTAACAAATATGGATTTACAGAATTATAACCTTTAGAATCAGAAATACAACGCTCTAAGTTCATGTAAGTGCATTGAATGACTATTTCATGAAATCGTCAATCAAAAAAGTACCTAACTAAGTATTACAGAAAATATTAATAACTGCAATTATTTGCGTAAGTGCATGAATGAAAAACAATAAAACGTTGGCGTTGCAGTACGTTTCCTAGCACAAACTTTACCTTCGTTAAAGGAGATAACGATGCAAAACCGTAATAGATAATAATAGGAGTTTCCTATTTAGTTTTTATTCCTATTTTATTATTGGTACCTGATAAAAATACAGGTAAAGTAAATAACAAAAATCCGTAATAAATAGAATTTATCAGCATAATCAGCCTATAATGTTCCCACTGCTGGGACACAGGCCTCCTCTCTGTGGGAGGGAGGGGAATTTATCAGATCTGGGTAAAATAGATATTTATTTATTTTTATTTTATTTGAATCCACAATACTGCCAAATATGACAGGTACAGATACAAATAATGCCATGTCCATGTAACACTATTACGTACCTACCTACAAAATAAATGTACATAGATAGGTATATAGATAGACATGTCTTAGAGTGTAGATTTGGCACTGAACTGTTCGATGCGTGTGACGATCCACGTCATACATATCGAACTTTTTATCCCGATATTCCCACGGGATCAAGACTTACGCGGGTGAAACCGCGGGTACAGCTAGTTGCCTATAAATCACTAGCGGACTTGCGTTTTAGCCTTCTGAATGTTGAATTACTATGCGTAACCAGTAAGTTTAGATGATTGCCTAGTCTGTTCCTGAACGATTGTTTGTTTTAAGTTAACTGATTTAGATTAAAACTAGCAGATGCCCTCGGCTACGCCCGCTTGTCAAATTATATACTAAAACCTTCCTCGAGAAGCACTCTATCCATTGGTGAAAACAGCATGAAAATCGGTGCAGTAGTTTTTCATTTTATCGCGAACAGACAGACAGCCAGACGCGGTGGAGGACTTTGTTTTTTAATTATGTAGTGATGAACCCCTTTAAGACTGGTTAATATTATTTTCACTACACCACGAGTTATTCTCTTTTAACACTTGCCGACACGAAACAAGTGAAGACCAACGTCGCCCATTGTGTACACAGCACATGACACTTGCATCGGCACGTTTTGCACCCGCTTTTGTGGAAACACGTGCGATACATGTGAAGTGTTTTGTAAATGAACAGAATATTATTAATAGAAACACATTTATTTATTCACATTTTAAAATCGGAGCTATTTACCGTATTTTAACTGACTTAAAAAAAGGAGAACGTTCTCAAGTCGCCGCGTATTTTTTTTGTATGGCCACGCATGTTTTTACAGACATCTCCGATCATAACGTAATTTTTTTTTAGTCTGCATTAAAATTGCATAGTCGGTATGCATGAATTATGATTCATAATTACTTTAATGAAATACATTAATTGGATGCAAAGAATTTTTATTTCACATTTATAAGCTGTGTGAGCATTAGGTATGCAATTAATTATCTCGACCATTTGTCTTAGACATTTAGTAGGTAAAAGTTTTTGAGCTGAGGTGCAAAGTAATATAGGGAAATGCATGAAAATAGTCAAAATTAAAAAAAATTAAAAAATTGTTTCCTGTTTTGTCAGAAAAAAATCAGTTATTAGCTTTTCTCACGCCTTGCCGTGACATTTTCATGGATATTTCATTGATTTTAGGTTAAGTACCTGCCGCATAAAGTGGCGTGGTTGTTCTATTTTAGTACCTAACAGTATCGATTAGTCCATCATGTAGAAGAAAACTGTCAAAATGCCACAATACATTTTTTTGTGGAAACTAGGTGCATTTTTTCGATCTTAGAATTCATCCTTTGTATGGATAAGGATGTGTCATGGACCTAGGTGTTTTTAAGTAACTGAAAACCTGCAAATAGTGCCCCTATTTGCAAGTTTTCAGTTAATTAAAAAATTTACTTATTATAATGAACAACTTTTACTAGGTATGGGAAAAAGCCTAAAATGGCGAGAAAACAACTGCTGTTTTTATTTCTAACCATAACGGTGAGTTTTTTATCTCACCAGGCCTTAATCTCACCTGATGGTAAGTGGTGGTGTTCCCTATATTTTAATAAATTATGTATGGAGCAGCAATGTTTTTTTCACGATTTCAGTTTAATCACGTTTTAGTTTCAGTTATATCGATTAATCCTTGTTTTTTATTCAGTTATGGAAAACATAGAATACAACGGTGTTTAAATAAAATACATTTCAACCCAACCCCGGCAAGTGTAGCTTAACCTGATGGATCGACCCGTGCGGCTGTTAGGTGTTACTTAGCCACGAGCTCCTCGGAGAACTCTTATTACGGTAATGGGTATCATTTTGTTATAGAATAGGTTCCTATAAACAATAAATTCCGATGCCTATATTATATTTATGATTTCCCTATAATGTAAACAAAACGTACTCGGATTATGTCCATTCAGTAGTAGGATAGTCGACCTCCGAATTGGTTTACCACTGTTCACAATAATTCACAGTCAATTGAAACTTAGGTTGAAACTCCCTGTCACCTAGACAAATAGATCTTGTCGTGTTATGAAGTGCACTGCGACGTTCAACCTTATGGTGATATGCGATTACTTTTTGTATTGAATTGTGATGCGCTGCGGGCCGACCCATTGAGGCTCTAATGTGCGCTGAGCTTTAAAGATCTACACCTATAAAATGTTGATATAAACAAAGCATTGTCTTAACTTTCGTCGAAAATCAATGCGGATGCAAGAATGAACCCTTCAGATTCAGGCAGACTGCCAAACGACAGACACACAACTCTAAGTTCAAGGAGTTGAGACGATCTTTCGTTGACCAAGGAGGATTTTGTCTTCAGAAATACTGGCAATTACATTGACATTGATTTGATAATAATGTATCTTTGTACACAGTGACACAATTAAAACACTGCGTTTAATTATGACGCTGCTTGCTAAGGACATTTGTTGAGAGTTACCTTACAAATTGTGGACATGTAAGAATGGTTCAATATTTTTCCGTCTGCATTTTGAAATGGTAAAGAGTTACTTGTTTTGTAAAATTGTCAGTTATGAAATTTTGTGAACTTAGGTTTTTTATCAGCCGGTAAATATAAATAGATTTATTTTAAAAATAATTATAGAATTATTGTTTTTTTTTTTGCTTCTGTTACCTAGCCCACTTGTCAAAAAAAGGTGGTAAGAACATAATACTTCCTTCAATCGTACTTAATAAAAGCTAAACATAAAACCTTCTTTCATAATGTTTAATTGAAAGGCTATTCAATTGAAATAGGTTAATAGGTTTCCAAAGCAACCAATGGTGGACAACTGGACAGCTTAGGTACACAGGTAAGTAATTATTGTCTTAAGAAAACTATACATTTTTATTGTACATAGAAAAATAAATAAAAGTCATGCTGTTTATCAAATTTTGTAACAAATAAAATATAGGTAAGTTATTTTTTTACAATAACTTGATATCATTATAATTATTTCCTACGTAACTAACTATTTACTTAATAAGAGTAGAATAAAAAATATATTACAGACATTTAAAATTCAAACACATTCAATTCATTGTTCACAGTTTCAAATTTTCCAAACATAGTTTTTCAGAAAACTGCATCAGTTTTCCTTCCCACGAAAAACGATAACCGATTTTCTCAAACACCGATACATACACAAACAATAACAATACATGAATCAAATAATACTCACGAAGATACAAGATCCGAAAATACACAATTATTGGCTTACAGCCACTTCAGTCACACACCGATTGTTGCACCGCGTGCGTTCGCGAGGACGCTCGACACACGAATGCGAATACGTTCGATTCAGGCCGTGGACGCAACGGAACTGGTGTGTTGATGCGTCTTTGCGTCTTTTTATGTAGCAACTTGTTGATTGATATGTAAACATGTGTCTTGTACACACTTAATGGGTCTCATGTGATTAGTAATAAGGGTGCTAGCGCAGCAGGTCGCGGCTTTGTGGTTTAGTTGCATGTAAGGACATTAAATATTATGAAAATCATGTTTTCTTTTAATTGTCAGTTATCAGCTTTCAGTTTTTCCAGGAAAAATATTGGGAAGCCGAAAGTAAGTATCATTGGTTATAAAAAACATATTTATAATTTATAATCAACCTATAACGTTCCCACTGCTGGGACACAGGCCTCCTCTCTGTGAGAGGGAGTGGGCCGTAATCCACCACGCGGGCCCAGTGCGGGTTGGTAGATGTCACATGTCTTCGAATTTTTGGTTCTAGGACATGCCGGTTTCCTCACGATGTTTTCCTTCACCGTTTTGAGAGCAGTGGTGATGAAATTATTTACACAAAGTAAAGCGACTGTCAGGTTCGAACCTACGACCTACAACTCGTAAGTCGCAGCCGTTACCACTGGGCCACCACTGCTCTCAAAAATAAATAACATGAATATATAATATAAAAAACATGAATTCTATATAATGCGAATGACTGAATTCTTACCTGAAAATTTAACTGAAACTGAAAATCCATGCGAGAAAACTTCACTGTAACATAAAATGTCAGTTTCAGTAGATATTCCGACTGAAGTCTGAATGTACGTAATGTTTCGCAATAATAATCTGTTCTATCTTTTTGTTCTGTCCTTTATAATTATCTCACCATTTTCACCTGAAGGATTGAACAGGGGAGTTTGTTCTTCACCTGCATATCTAGCATGGTTCAAGTGCCTAGAGAAGATTAGTTAGATCTTCGTCATTAATAAGAGATTGCACCTGTTTTCGTTGTGACAATGGAGGCAGGAGGCCATTGCCCATCAGTGGAGCCCTTTTAACTGAAATGGTAGTATTGACGTTATTTTTATGATCATCGATCTGCCAAGCGTAGGTTTTATTGATTTTCTTTAGATCGTTCATCAATCAACTCAGCCTATCGCTGTCCACTGCTAGAGGCCTCTCCCAAGCTGCGCCACAACACTCTGGTTTCAGCCTTAAGCTGGAAGCTTAAGGCTGAAACCCATATATCTATCCCATAATCTAACCCACAGCTACATCCTCAAGGTCTTCGACCCATCTAGATCGTTCACAGTATTGATTAGTTCATAGTATTACTTGTAAAAATGTTAGGAACATTGATCGTATACTTTTACAATGTTTGTAAATATGTGAGCACCATGTATCTATCACATACTTAATTTATTTATTTGTCATTGCTCCATTTTTAATTATTTTTACCTATTGTTGTACAGTAATCGTATTTTAGGTGCATCGTATTCACATGTAATTATATAATAAATTAATGTATACAAAATATTTTTTTAAAGAGTAATGGTGGAGTTTCTTGCCCATTCTTCTCCATACGAAAACTACCTTTTGGAAGGGGCAACTAGAATCAGTTCCATTTCTTTCTTTGTTTTGACGTTCAAAAGTGCCTTTAATGTGCCTATTTGAAATACTTAAATTATTTGACTTCGACTTTCATTAATTATTAATTGTAGAAAGTTCGCAATCTAATCTCAGACTCAATCTGTCAAAAATACCTCAAATTTACTTACATTACCTGGTCGACCGAACTCTGCTTGAGTGGATATCATTCTGGTATACCAACGTTGTACCACATCCCCGAGTCTGTGAAAATAGAGAACACGAATTTTCGCCCCCGTATAACCCTAATGCAACTGTCATCGAAATCGTTGGAGCAGTTTTCGAGAACGTGATTACAAATATACCAGTGGTTTGGTGTCATTTATAGAACGTAAAATCAATGGAAAACTACGACTTCATTTTAATTTTTTTTTAATTACGTTTTACCATTCGAGTATTCCACCCTTTCACCTATGCGCTAGGGCAACGAACTTGCGTCTCAACACGGTTGGGGGTCGCGGGACGTGACCTGACCGGCCGCGAGCCCGACCCCTCCCTCAGTCAGTCAGCTGTTTCGCTTGCGAGCACGGTGATTTGATAATTCGACTTTTTGCGCAAACCCTAGGGATAATTACAAAATGGTGAATAAAATTCTGCGAGCAACTTGGAAGCAGCACTCGCCATCCGCTGCTGCGGCAGCCCACAATTCAGATATAGGATTTTTTCAACGTCGAATTATCAAATCACCCTGCGACGTATACAAATATTGCTCATTATTTTCATAGTGTAAAATAGGTATTTGACAAGATTTTTAGTGGTACGGTAGTGGTGGGTAGGGTTAAAAAAGAGTAAACCACCCACGGTTTACTCTTTTTTACCCGACTACGGCGAAGAAAAAAGGAGGGTTATGATTTTGACCGGTATGTATGTATGTTCATCTGTTCCCTCATATCTTCTAAACCACTCATCACAATTTGACAAGTGAGTTATCGTTGGAAGCGTCTTGATCGTCCGCTGGTTATAGGCTATGTGACGTCACATTAAATTAGCGCCCTCTAGAGGACATAAAGTCAGGAACTAAAAAAAAAATATATTTAATCGTACCATGTTGGGTATCAAATGAAAGGGCTTAATGAGCACATTTCAAAAATATATATATTATAGCCCCAAAAGAATTATAAAAAAAAATAAGTTATAAAAACTAAAACCCAACTACGACTAAAACGGTATAAACAAGACACCACAGACAGACAAATTAAAAATCCGGAGTCACACGTAATCTGTTCGATTTATGCTAACACGTGTGACTGACACGTTACACTGTGATTTAGTGATTTTGTAGTTACGCCAAACCTGCACTTAACCGTGGCATTGTGCGCTCACAAATAAATTTAAATAAAATATAAGTAAAAATCTTTTTAAAAACAAGCTTTTAATGAACTAAAAAGGGTATTCCCAGGGCCACCTTCCGGCTCCATCATCAGACCCTGAACACCACCTAGTGTCAAAGCACTTTTTAATACATAGCTAATGAGTCCAAACACGATGGTGCTATCTTGTTTGATTGAGGAGTTCCTATGGCCAACTTCCGGCGCCATCATCAGACCAGCTCCATGGTATATTTTTTTCAAAATGTCTCGGTAGTTATGTAAGTATGCCAAGTTGCAGGTCAGTCGGATGCTAGGATGTGCGTGAAAAATGGATGAAAATTGGAGTAACCGGAAACACATACGAACAGAGCAAGCTAATATAAAGCTTGGAAAAAAGGTTTTTCAAACACAACAACAACATGATGAGTTTACTAATAACACATACTTTTCTTCACACCATCATTAAGGTACTCATAGAGTACTTAAGTACAGTCAACTTTGTTATTTCTTTACCACCCTAAGGTTGAATATCACTAGCACGTCGTAAAACGACGAGCTCTATTTTTGCTTTAAGACCAATGTGGCAGAACTTACATAGTTTCTACCTTAGTGAAGTTCAATAATTACTTACCGGGAGTTTTTATCTAAACTGGCAAACTAATTACGAGGTCGAAAATATATCTGCAAAACAAAACGCATAATAAACACACACAAGTATAAAAATGCATCATAATGACGTGATGTTTCACACGCAACGCTACGTCACAGCTACGTGTGCGCAAACGCAGCGTAGGTCTTCGAACGTGCCTAATTAGTAGTCATTACAATAACATTATTCATTAAGCGTTAATAAATTAAATTATCGTTTTGATGTTCTTGTTTTTATTGTGAATTACCTGTTTTTGTTAAGAAAAAAAGGTTTGATTGTAGCAATATTTATTGAATAATACATAATTAACGATTGTTGATCTTCTAAGGCGTATATTTATATTTACTATAACGGCTTCGCCGGCGTGGATGTCGGTTATTATATATTAAAACCTTACTCGAGAACCATCTATCCATTGGTGACATCAGCATGAAAATCAGTGCATTAGTTTTTGAGTTTATGGCGTACAGGACGGCAGACAGACGCGGCGGAGGACTTTGTTTTATAATATGTAAGTACCTCATCATCTGCCTAGCCTTTTACCAACTATGTTGGGGTCGGCTTTCAGTCTAACCGGATGCAGGAGAATACCCGTATTTTACATGGAGCGACTGCCTATCTGACCTCCACAACCCAGTAACTGGGTATTACGATACCCCTTGGTAAGACTGGTTGTCAGACTTTCGGGCTTCTGACGACCCGTAACGACTGTCAAAGATCCACAAATGACAGCCGGGACCAACGGCTTAACGGGCTTTCCGAAGCACGGAGGAGTCTCGGTATGTAAAGATAGTCACCCATCCACGGACCAACCCCAGCTTGCGAAGCTTAACCTGATGGATCGACCCGTGCGGCTGTTATTACTTAGCCAAGAGCTAGTAGTGTTGTAAGTACCTAACTGCTGAAATATCTAACGCACAGTGAGTGACTAAACTTGGTGTTCACTGCTGACTGAGAGGGGCAATTCCCGTATTTTTTCAGAACCGTCGCATTCTAATTTCATTCGCAATCTGTCAAAAATACAATAAATTTACCTACATTTTTGACAAGTTTGACAGATTGCGATTTGAAGGTTTTCAAGGCGCTACCCTACCTCAAATTTTATCTCGCTCGCATTATTATTACTCGCGGCCTGAGTGAGAGCGAGACGGAGTGGGGTGCTGGCAGCTCTCAAGCCTCGAATAGTTTAGGTAATTGCTTTTTACGGTTAAAATAATGGTAATAAAAAATAAAAAATTGAATCATGTCGAACTAGCATTATTGTCGAAGTAGTATGTCGTCGAAGTCACATCATTTCGTAGTTAAGTCATGTCGGAGTAGAGTAGTGTCGGACTTAAGGAATGTCGAACTAAAATATTGTCGAAATAAAGACGTGTCGGAGTTCCGTAATGTCGAAGTAAGATCATGTCGTAGTACCGTTTGTCGAAGTTCCGGTTGGTAGTCCACTGACACGTTTGTAAATTAGTAGACTTGGCCCCCTGGTGGTTTTACAGGGGTAGCCCGCGACATTTTTTTCTTATGTTTTTTTGCTATTCATAGGTTAGTTTCAGGTTGTATCTTCATCAAAATAATTATGATTTGCGACCATAACAAACAATGTGTTTTCAGAATTAGAATCAAATAAAACTCTCTAATACATTTTGTTACATAAGTATTTTTCCTTTATTTGTTCTTTTCGTGACTCGCTATCGTTTACATTAGGTAGGTATAATGACAAATGACTGGAAGCCTAATGCAATGAAAGCGACAATGAAAGAGGTAAATGTAAACTTAGTTTATGGGTTATTATTATTATCTCAATTATCTTTAAGAGATAGACTTCGAGGAAATGGGCTACTCAAATCTACGTTAAGCGATATGAATCGTCCGCAGTATGAGGTCATTTTTGACTGGTTAGTCTTTAACTGATTGTAACTGCGGGGTAGTAGGTAGGTACAGTCAACCGCACATCACTGGTAACAATTTGAGTTTGACATCGCCTTTGTCGTAGAAGTATTTAAGGGCGGTTTTCGTAGTGCAAGTGTTAACCACTGATATGCGGTGTCTGTACAACTACCTAACCATGCTAAGAAGGGTTGAACATTTTTGGTACCTACTTAAAAGATGATCTTGGTCTTTATCAAAAAATCTATCTGCCTAGCCTTTTCCCAACTATGTTTGGGTCGGCTTCCAGTCTAACCGGATGCAGCTTAATACCAGTATTTTACATGGAGCATGTGCGTATTGTATAATTATCACTGTATAGTGCCGTAGTCATAGTTTATTTACAGTAATTCAATAATAACATTATTATTAAATAATAACATTAACATTACATTATTATACATCTAACACTACAATAAATATATTATTATGTACAAGCAGGTATATAAAAAGGGGGGGAAATAAATAAATAATTATCACTTGCTACAAGAACGGTGAAGGAAAACATCGTGAGGAAACCGTAATGCCTGAGAGATATTTCTCGACGGCATGTGAAGCCAAGTCAGAGGCCCATGGGCAGCTTAAACTCTTAACACCAGCTTTTAGTCGCTAACCACACGAAAAGAAGATGTGGAGCCGCTGCCTATGTAACCTCTACAACCCACTAACTGGGTAATAGGATACTGCTTGGTATCTTGCTCTTTATAATCTGACTAAAATGATGTCATCAACATCATTATCCTCCACAGCCCAACTTGACCCACTGCTGGACATAGGTAGGCCTTTCTAATCCCCACACTCGTGCCAGCCACATAAACTGATGGCACTGTAGGGCAAAGGCCTGAAGACCAATTCTCGTGCTTACGGGCCTACCCTACCTCAAATTGCTTAGCATGATCCTCCGTTATGCTAAAAATACTGCAGCATTCATTTTGAAATAAATAATGTTAAGGTGGATGCGATAAGGTGGCCATGGTGGTGGAGGATTATGCTAAGCGCTTAACACTTGCACTACGAAAACCGCCCTTAAATAGTTCCACGACAAGGCGATGTCTTTAAAAAGATGTGCGGTTAACTGTACCTACCAACTACCCTGCAGTAAAACAGTTATAGACTAACCGGACAAAAATGACCTCACACTGCGGATATTTAGGTACTATGTATATTTCCTTGAAGTCTATCTCTCAAAGATACCTAATTGAGATAATAATAACTCACAAACTTAATTTACATTAGTCGCCTTTACACGACACGCGCTTTCACGCGTGAAAGGCCTTACACGCAGGAAAGAACGCACGTGTTAAGATAGAAAACGAGAACGAGAAAGCACGCTCACGCTTTCATGCGTTCAAGTCTGTGCGCTTCGAACATAATTCAAGGCACATAAAAATTGATAAAAACAACCACACACGATTGCGCGTGCAAGCTTTGCCGCGTTCAATCGTGCACACTCCGATCACGAGTGAAAGCGTGTGTCGTGTATATCGGCTATTTACCTCTTTCATTGTCGCTTTCATTGCATTAGGCTTCCAGTCATATTGTCATTATACTTATGTAACGAAAAGCACTTATGTAACAAAATGTCTTACTTAGAGAGTTTTATAAAATAAAACTCTTTTTGTGACCATAACAAATAATGTATTTTCAGAATTAGAATCAAGGTCGCAAATCATAATTATTTTGATGAATATACAATCGGACACGAACCTATGAATAGCAAAAAAACATAAGAAAAAAATGTCGCGGGCTACCTCTGTACAACCACCAGGGCGAAGGAAATTCAAGAGTACCTACGACATGACATGACACGATAAATTGGAACATTATCGAATGAATCATGTTCAGCTCCATCGCATAAGACTGGAAGCCGACCACGACAAGGCAGATGATGATATCGAGTGCATCATTTACGATAACACAAATGATCCAAAGATAATTTAATCTTAGGAGATATCGTCACAATCTGTCGTGTCAATCATGTGACGATCTTATTCATTCACAAATCACAGCAGACACAGATGTTATCTGAAATCTGTCTAGTTTGCATGAATGAATCACATTTACGAGTCACAAAGTTACGCACAAAATTATTAATAGAAGATTCATTTCTTACAACTTTCTTTTATCACGACCCCAATCCAAACTATTCAATCTGCCTAGCCTTTTCCCAACGGTGTTGGGTTCGGCTTCCAGTCTAACCGGATGCAGCTGAATACCAGTATTTTACATGGAGCGACTGCTTATCTGACCTCCACAACTCATTAACTGAGTAATACGATACCCCTTGGTAAGACTAGTTGTCAGAATTTCTGGCTTCTGACGACCCGTAACGACTGTTAAAGATCCACGATGACAGCCGAGACCAATTCCGACGCTCAGAGGAGTCTCAATATATAAAGATGGTCTCCCATCCCCGATCGGCAAGCGTAGCTTAACTTGATGGATCGACCCGTGCGGCTGTTGTTACTTTGACAATAATAAGGTTCCTTGTGCCAATGAGAGTTTTTTTTTTTTTTGTTTGAAGAAAACTACTTATATAATTACTTCAGTTTGTGCAACAAGTTTTTAACTCATTCTGAAATCTTTTTTTTTTTTTCTTATTCAGTAATTAAAATGCTTAAATTCAACCACGCGACCGCGTTTCCTTTTAATCTCTGCGCTCTTTCTAACACGTATCCAGTGTGTATTAGATCTTCTGCTATTTCTTATTTTGCAACATAGTGTGTGTACCTGTTGCTTTATCTGATAACGCAGATACAGTGTGACTGTACCTGTACACGCTATTTTTAGATGTTTTCATAAACATGTGAGTAAACAGTGACGTAGTTTCCGCAGTAAACTTATGCCCATTTTCACGAACAGTAAGTGTCACTTAAATAAATGCCTATATAAAAGAGCGCTGTTGAATTTTCAACTTTCGGCGCTGAGCTGAACGTTGAAAATCTAACACCGCGATTTAGTAGATAATAAATAAACGACGAGCGCTTATTTTCATAAAATTCAAGCCAGGTGCTAAGTCATTACGATATTCTTGCAGTGATTTTGTAAATACACACTTTAATTAAGTATGTACAGTCAGTAACGAAAGTTGGCTAACACTTAATGGTTTATTAAATCGTAATAAATCTATATAATTATGTATAATAAAAATTAAGTAAATTAGTTACAGGCTCCCACAAACAGGCACGACTTGTCGTGCGACGCGACGCCGCTGCATTGTTCGCCATGAAGTTGTTAGAAGTCGCGTCACGCGGTGAGTCGCACCAGTATGTAAGAGCCTTAACTCGTTTTCCTTAACTCGTTTTCACTTACTAGCTCTACTCCCTTCTCGGTACCTATGTGCCTTAATTCAACAATTACCGTCACGTGTACCTACTTCAAATAGAGTTCATAATGATGACGTCATCATGCAGTACCTAAAGTGTTCACGCATAGCATGTATGGGGTTGGCAGCGGAATTTGCCAGAAGATTTCGTAGACTTTTCTTTTATGTTTGAAGAGTGAACGCGTGAGGATCGTTTCAGTAATTGGTGCCGATTCTGTTGTTCACAAACTAAACTAAATTTAAGTTCAGTGCATGTTTTTCTTTCTATTTCATTAAGAACAGGACAGAAGATAAATTTTAGTTTAGTCCTGCCAAACTATCACAACTCCATACAAGTTTAGACGCGATTAAAAACTTGCCTACTAAAATTACGTCAATTTACGTCAGGCGCAGATTAATTTGACAGGACTAAAATAAAATTTATCTTCTGTCCTTTTCTTAATGACATAGAATAAAAAAGATGCACTGAACTTAAATTTAGTTTAGTTTGTGAACAACAGAATCGGCACCAATGTTGACTTTCGGGGAATTTTCCAGTACCTACCCGCGGATAAGCGTCCGCACTTGGGTCAGGGACTCAGGGTATCCGGGCACCCAGCTGTCGGAGCTTAGTACCCGTAGTCGCTCTACGATAGTTTCCGTACGCATGTGCATTCATTTATTCACCAAAAATCGCACTAACAAATTCAAATCAAATCGTTTATTGCAATCCATAATGTACAAAATATAGGTGGTAAATAACATAAAAATAGAAACAATTATGGACCCTGTCGGGCACAGCAAATTTTTAAATAGGAGTCCTCTACAATTTCTGTTCCGTTGGCTGCTCATGATTGGTTTGTCGCCTAGCATTGATTCTTGATGCCCAACCGTCACAAACTTGCTTGCTGATACTGAGTAAGCTAATTCGGTATAAGTACACACGCCTACATATCAAGCTATACCTACATTTCCAGTTTATACTGATCTCGCATTGTACAGGATACCTATCCGTACAATGCGAGGTCAGCTTGTACTGGAAATGTATAGCTTGATGTGTAGCCGTGTGTACCATCTGAAACTCAGTAACCCATATTAAATATTTGTTTCATAAACTGCACGCGTAGCATGACAAAATTACAGATAAACAATAATTATCTGTAATTTTGTCTATACTTCCGTCAACAAAACCCATTTCTACGAAAGAATAGAAAAATTGGCAGATAAACAACCATTATCTGTCATTTTGTCTATTCTTTCGTCGACAAAACCCGTTTCTGCGGTAGTCATGCTCGCGTTCGCGCGTTCTGGTAGGAGTAGGTATGCGTAGGCAGTAGGTATAACTACTTACCTACTATTTTATCTCATCATAATGCAGACAGCCTTGCATGTAGGTAATCCAAATAAATCTGCATAAAAAACCTTGGCAAGGAACCTACTTCTTTGTCATGATAATTAATGTTATTATGCCAAATTCTCATAAATTTTCCATTTCAAGAACAGATACAAAAATATTTATTTTGCATTTTATTTCCATTTAGGGTCGTTGTGATAAGATATGGAACTAGTTTTTTAGTCTGTCACAGTATCTACATTATGTCGTGAGAGGATTAAAATGCACGCTGAAAGATTATACCTACCTAATTATTCACAACAAAAAACGGCCAACTGCGTGTAGGACCACGCACAATGAAGGGTTCCGTAGTTAGGAGGAAAATATCCAAACTTAACATTGTATTTGAAAAACATGTTCTCCCACACATTATTTATTTAAATACTTATTAATTATTATTTATTTTTAATTTAAGTAAGTATTTATCTTATTTATTTAGATTTTTTTTTTCTGTAATCTTTATTCTTTCAAAATTGTAGCTCAGTAGTTTCGGAGAATTGGGGGTATTTAATGGTTAATTTTCATCTAAGTATTTTTTAATTAATAATATTAACTTTAACATTAAAAAACATATACTTGAGACCCTCTCAGTAAGTCCTTTCATTTGATAATTATGATACACGGTACAATGTGCAAAACTTTTTTTAATTTTTTTATTTGTCCGTTTTGCAGACAACTTTTACAGTACCTACCTACCTACTACTCCTGCTACTGACTGCCCCTTTGGTCTCGTGGTCGTGGTGACCGCTGAGCGTGGAGTCCTAGGTTCGATTCCCGGGTCGGGCAAAGTGTTATTGGGTGTTTCCATTAGCAATTTCTTTTTTCCCGGAATTTGAAAGTTGGCGGCGTGATACCCCCGTGACTCGGAAAGCACATTAAGCCGTTGGTCCTGCGCCTGATCTCTCTCCGCTCGTGTCGGATTGCCGTCCCATCGTACTATGAGAGTGAGGGAAAAGAGAGTCACCTGTGTCTGCGCACACTTGTGCACCATCTGCCGCGGCGAAGGCTAGTCTCCGCTCCGTTGAGAGCACCGACACGGCCGAAATACGGTATGGAGGACTATACTACTTCTACCTTCTTTGTTGGAGCAATCCTCTGAACTGCCCAGTCCATTGAAGGCCGTTGTATAATGTCTTAGGCCCCCAAAGCATCAAATCATCGCATCTTGTTCCAGCCGGTCACTCCTCTCTTTTTTTTTTTTTTCCTCTCCTTTTCTGTCCCACTCCTGGGGCAAAGACTTCCCTCCACTCCTTCCATCTTTCGCGACCCCCACTGCTATCTTACCTATCTTTAATCCAAGTGACGTCTACATACGCAATGCGTCTATCCGGAAACATGACACAAGTCTGTCTCTAATTGTGTGTTCTGTCTGTGTCATCAAGATAACGCTGTCTGGTAGCGCTTGTCTTAAAATCTAGATTACAGTTTGATTAACATGTTACAGATAAATAAATTCTGAGAGTTAATGGTGGAGGTGCCCCGGTCATCTCTTTGTCACATACTTAGGTATTTTCCGGGTTAGGAAGAAAAAATATTTCAAAACGTGGACTTTTACTTGACGGAAAAAATATTTCAAAACGTGGACTTTTACTTGACGGAAAAAATATTTCAAAACGTGGACTTTTACTTGACGTGGACGCGTACTTTTGTATGGAAAAGATGTCAAAGAGCCTTATTTTATGCATCGGATAAAAGATGATCCGGGAAAATTTAAAAAACCGGCCAAGTGCGAGTCGGACTCGCGCACGAAGGGTTCCGTACCATTATCTATAAAAACGGCAAAAAAAATCGCGTTTGTTGTATAGGACCCCCTCAAATATTTATTTTATTCTGTTTTTTAGTATTTTTTGTTATAGCGGCAACAGAAATACATCATCTGTGAAAATTTCAACTGTCTATCACGGTTCATGAGATACAGCCTGGTGACAGACGGACGGACGGACAGCGGAGTCTTTGTAATAGGGCCCCGTTTTACCCTTTGGGTACGGAAACCTAAAAATCAGCTCTACCTATAGGTATATTTCCAGTATAAGCTGCCAGCTGCAGTACCTGCCAACACAGATAGTGCCATCCACGAAGACGCGCGCTACTCCGCGATTACCATACTATAAGCTGTAATTTAGTACGGAGTGGAGCGGAGTGGGGCGAGTCTTCGTGGATGGCACTATCTAAAATAATATCTATACTCCATTTGAAATAAGATTAGACGTATAGATAAGCCTTTTTTACATTCCGTTCAACCGATTTTGAATTCTATTGCGTTGGTGGCATGACAAATGGCAGCCGCAGTAGATAGTTGGTATTGTGTAACTTTTTTTGCTTTTAATGCTATCCTTATGCCTACGGTATAGAAGTCAGAATCGGTTGAACGAACTGTAAAAGGGTTTGTTTTAATGTCTAATCTTAATTCAAATGGGGTACAGCATTAGATATCAGTTAAGTTTTATGAAGTAGGTATGGTAATCTTTGTAGTTTTTATTTTACTTGCTTCTGAAATACATAGAATGGCCACCTAACCCGGAATCACCCAACCTATCATATTTTTTTAATCATCATCATCAGCTTTCTCACTGCTGGGGACTCAGGCCTCCTCTCTATGAGAGGGTGTGGGCGGTAATCCAGCACGCGGGCCCAGTGCGGGTTGGTAGATGTCACATATCTTCGAATATTTGGTTCTAGGACATTTTGACCGGTTTCCTCACGATGTTTTCCTTCACCGTTTTGAGAGTTGGTGATGAAATAATTTACACAAAGTAAAAGCGCCTGTCAGGGTCGCGGCCGTTACCACTGGGCAACCACTGCTCTATCATGAACCACATTTTATTTTTAGGTATATCAGATATTTATTGTCGAATTAAACTTTTATGTAGGTACCTAATTCGATGGATAGGTACTGGCATTCCTTTTCACACTTCTTCGAATTCCAGATTAATCATGTTTTATTCATCAAAAAACAATTAGGTAACACTTTGAGGTCTTATTTTTCCTCTTCATTTCATATCTAAATTGAATAACTCGTTAAGAATATATTCAGAATTATTACCGTTTCTGAGATATGACAATATAACTTATTAATTATTAGAGGTAAGTAGATAGGTACCTACCTAATACTATTTTTATAACGAGACTTCTTAAACATGCTGCGGTTCCGATTAATTAGTATCATTTAGATTAAAAATAAATGAATGTGATCGTTTGTCTTTTTTCTTTGTGTGTCGTTTGTATGTTCATTTTTAACGGTTAGTTCCTCTATGCTCTAGTCCCGCTATGCTCGACTCGAAAAATACCTACTAAAAAGTTTCGCTATGCACGAAATTAAATTCGCGGGCAGTGATAAAGGAAACTGTTACAGTGTAATATTTTATTACCATTAAGGACCACAGAACAACTAACTTGGCTGAATCTGGGAATGGCAGATTTAACAGATCTATTGGCAGAAACCCTAGCTTTCTATTATAATATCCTTATTATTTCCATTTTTTTAAATAGTTCATTATTAGGTATTTTACGAGTGGAGCATAGCGGGACTAGAGCATAGGGGGACTAACCGATTTTTAATGGACTTCCAAAAAGGAGAGGACTTTCTATGTTCGACTTTATGTTTTTTTTAAGTTCATCAATATTTTCGTCGAATGTGGACCGATTAAAAAAAAAATCCAGCTATTAAAAATGTTATTAACTTTGGTTGGGTAGTTTTTGAGTTAGCTTCAATAAAACGTACTTTTCCCATTTAGTCTATGCGGATGATAATCCACTGCCTGCTATTGTAAACAACAGTGACAGAAACTTGTTATAAAATAGATCCCTCTGAAACATAGCTTCGCGTACAGTTTGATGGCCATTAATTTGTTTGAACATGCTGTTTTCAGCAATAATGGAAAAGTTCAGTTTGTTTACCGTTTCTTATCGATTCAGGTGAAGGTCTATTGTATGTGTGGTTAAAAAGAATTAAGTAGTTGTCATATTTTTATATCTTTATCACGCCTTTGGTGCATGGCGATTTTCGTGCCGTCGACCGATGATTATTTAGCTCCGCTGAAGCTGGCTTCTCGTTGGCCAAAACAAATATGTCTAGGAAGAATAGGGTTTCACACTCGTAAAAACCTTCCCGAACTTCATTTCCCAAATGGTCCCGCGATCTGGAAGTCTATTTTATTTACTTATAAAAAAATATGTTTTTATATATTTAAATGTTTTTTCTTACTTACTTATTTAAAAAAATTATAATACCTATTTAAAAACATAATCTATAATTATGTGAATAACGAATTATATTAAAGGAATTAATAATAATTTAAAAAGTAGTATTATTTGTTTGTATCTAATATTTAAATAGGGTACTTACCTAATAATATTTTTGAGCCGTTGACGTCCTGATAATGACTCCAGCTAATATTTTTCTACAGGAATGTTCCATAGGTACTTATTGTGGTCGCAAGCGCGGCTGCGAACTTGAGGTTCTGTATAAGATACCAAGGTCAGGCAGTGATACAGAGTGTTGCCATTAAAAAATCTTAGTAGCAGTCCACAGGCTGGATTTGTGGCGGATTAAGACGCTGACAACTGATAAACCGCGGTCACTGTATTGCAAAGAAAAGAAAGAGAAGCGTGATGACATAATGCTTGTAATTTATTGCAAATTAATATGAAGCAATTATCGATTTATTTAAAAAAGGAGTTGTATAATCGAAAAAAAAAAAAACACGTTCTGCATTCAAATAATACGTTCTACAAACAAGCGTAGGTACGTTGGTATTTTAATTAATAACAACATAATACGCTGCTATTTAATACAAATATTTTGGATTAGAACCCGTTAATTTGTATCGATTTTTTTTTTCAAAACCTGTTTTTATAGCAACCAATTTCTGAGAAATAACTTCAAGATAAATTATATTTTTTCCACTACTACAAACTATAAGATTTGACTTTTACAGTTTGCTTGTTGTCAGCGCCACGAACAGATACCTTTTTTGGCTCGCCCCCTATTACATGGAACTTAAACATAACTGGCTAAATGTGGGTGTACTATAGGTGCACCTCTTTTTTTTTTTTGAGGGTAGGAAATCATCAAATGACTTCTCCCGCTCTGGGCGGACCGGAAGGCTTTTACTGACTAAAGCCCACCCGTGTTCCTTCAGTTGCCTGTTGCCAAGGTCCCGGTATCCCTTTCGGACTTTCCCGCAATCCTAGCGGACCCCGCCAAAACAGGTACCTAAAAGTGAAATATACACGTCTGTCAACCTCTACGGAGAATGCAAGCGTGACGTTACATATTGGTATTACGTAAACACAATGATCACGCCTGAAACATGTAGGCAAGTAATTTATTTCAGTAGGCAAACATTTCAAGTTTCATTTGCAGACCATACATTATACAACGGCTGTAAACATCGGTGTTCTTACGAAACTGTGATATTGTGACGGTTATTGCCCTCGTAAACCAATAAAATACAAGCTTAATTATAAAGATAGGTATAACATCATAAAAGTATTTGTACTTTGTTTTATTTTGATATTTACCTAAGTTATGTAATAAAATTATGCAGGAAATTGAGAAAACGTCTCGGCAATCCGGAAAAAAAAATGTATTGACGCAACATGGGACGTATCATTCGCCCCGGAGCTTTAAGTCTATCGACCACTGCAACGTAGGATGTGCACGGAGAGATTCATTTGTTTGCCAGGAACGCTTCGATCCGTACGAAGGGTGGCCGTGGGTCGCATAGTGGTCGATCCTGCCTACATTTGTATGATACAACTTGAAGCTAAGTAAGTAGGTAGGCATACGTGTGTACCTTAGCCGTGAGCAGCGGCGCCTTTAATCTATTAATGCCAGCCACACATGACTACGATATACTTGTGCAAAACTGTACTTGCACAAGTATTATAGGTATTCATTATCGTGGGTGGGATGAATTTATCACAAGTACTTATCCGAGCCATTCGGTGTAACGCAGACTTGTGCAAGTCTATACTTGCGCAATTATATAGTAACTAGTATGGCTACCATAATTACTATCTGTGTCCATAAGAAATATATTTATTAGAATGGAATTACTGCTACACAAAAAAAAGAGAATAAAACAATAATAATATCTATAAAATA
The DNA here is from genome assembly GCA_948473465.1 of Lithophane ornitopus. Taxonomy (NCBI): domain Eukaryota; kingdom Metazoa; phylum Arthropoda; class Insecta; order Lepidoptera; family Noctuidae; genus Lithophane; species Lithophane ornitopus. The sequence goes on from OX419636.1 coordinate 5,460,818, forward strand.
TCTATTTATTTGCTGGTAATAGTTATTAACTATTGCGACATGAGTACACAATAATATCGGTATACTTAAGTATCTAACAATATACAACACAATATACAAAAACACAACAATCGTATATTTGGTGTGGTATGGCCGCGAAACGAGGATTTTTTACAAAACAATTAAATATTTTTTTAATGGAAGACCACAAATACGAATAATATAGGTAATTAATAAGTAGATTATTTGTGTATATTTTTAATTTTGTCTTATTAAAACATGATTATTTAGGCATAAGCTTGTTTCCTAAGAAAGCAGTCAACGGTCACACAATAACGGCTGTTCACATACAGAGCGTTTTTGACACCTTAATGTCAGTTACTGGTAAAAATGACAGATTTTCTTGACGGCCGTTTTAATAATATGACAGAACAGTTTTCCTTCCGTTATAATTATGCCGGAACCGCTTTCCTAGTAAACCAAAGCTTCAGTGATGTTCTATCGAATATCTTCTAATATCTACCTATTACGAGTATTTGTTTTAAATGAAACGTAACAGGTTTTTCATAGCCCCTCAAAAACGCTCCGCGATTCACAAAAGACAAATCAACAATAACTCAATATTAAAACTAAATGACGTAATCATTAAATGCTACTAAATATATAAATAAACATTTCGCTAATTCTAGTTTGATCTGTTTATTTAAAATTATAAATAACAAAAGGATGTACAGTCAACCACATAGGTATTAATTATTCTTCTTTAAAACTCCTGACCAGATAGTGTGGCCGACTGTATTTGAACAATGTTTTAAAACTTTTACTATTATTGTAACTTATACATTACTGTCAAATAAATCGACTTATGTATCTAATAATATACAATAATAATATTTATATACAAAACTCGTATTTTGTATATTTGGTGCTACTTATGGCCGCGAAATGGTATAAATGGGAATCTGTTCCTTTTACTTAGAAATTATTTATATTTAAAGGATTATTATAATCTTTAAACAAATGTATGTTGGACATACAAACTGGCTTTCAAACGAAAGTTTAAGTAGTTGTTACTATGAAAATAGCTCCAATTTTGTATTTGAATAAAAAATTGAACTTTTTCTAGATTGCCTGTAATTTTCAGTAATACATTTTTAGCACAGATTAAATACATTCAAAAGCAGTGCTGGTAAAGCAAAATGTTTAAGTATTATGGTTTTATAAATATGGCGACACTAATGAGTAGGTATGAATAATACAAATCCAATCATTATTTTTTCAAAAACATTTTCTAACTTAAAAAATATTTACGTATAAATAAAAAAATACTGAATTTCTTTCTTCTTCTTGGTATAAACTTTCATGATTTTATTACATTCATATTTTGATTCAGATATACTTTGCTCTTATGAATGTTTATAAAAAAAGTACTTTAACATCTACAAAATAAAACTTATATTAGCTCAGCAAAATCATCAATAAGTTCCTTAAAATATCTGTTTCGGTAACATGTTCAAATATCAATGTAAAACTTTGGATCAATGGCATCTAGTGACTTTTAATAATATCACAAAAATATCATGTTTATACATTAAAATAAGTATGTATAAAATACTATAAACTTAGATAACACATTAAACTTTTAATTCTTCTAAAATTTTTCGGTGGCTTTTTAGTCTGTAAAATTTTGAATGGCAAAATTTTCCTTATTGATATAAGGTATTCACTGGATCTAATACATTATAAAGTTAAAATCTTAATATTCCCCATACTTGTGAATGACCTTTAAAATATTTTAACATAAAAGCATTTTTTTTAAGCAAACTTATTCCTAATTTGTTAAAAAAAGAGCTACTAAAAAGAGTATTACAATACTTTTTCGATGATAATTTTTCCACTTCCATTTTGTTTAATTTGTTCATTAATTTGTTTACAATCATATTCCGAATATTTTCGCACAACACTGCCTTGAAAGCAATGGGCAACTTTTTTTTTATTAATGGTAACATTTTATAAGTAATGCATCATCGGATTAAGGTGGGTAAGACGACAGTTGAAAGTTACCTTTAATGCTTTGAAATAAAGTATCATTTTAAATAGGTTGTTTAAAAATCACTTAACGAATAAATAACAATTTAAATGAATGTTGTTAAAAATGCCTCTAAAATATAAATAAGTCGCGATTATAGTTTTTTTTTGCTGTGGCAATAATTAGCTTGCAAATAGTACTTTTATATATTCATACAATTACCATTGACACGGAACCATATAGTTTTCTGTTACGAGCATTTTAAATTAATTTTGAAATTACCTCTAGTACAATTAAGACAGGTTTATGCCTAAGCAATTTAGCATCTATAAGCGCCTTATAATTTTTATTAATATTCCTCTTAACCATTCATTTTCCAATTAAAGGTGCCTTCGCTTCAGGCATTGCCGTTCATTTCACTAGTGTAGACATGATTGGCTCGAAAACTAATTCACACCCAGCTAATGTTAGGTAAGCGGCTAAGCCAACGTGCTCGACATGCGTCCTGGATAAAATATAAGCATATTTTGTTCTGAATTTCTGACCGCGGCGATTACAAGACGTGCCGATGCGAACCAGTACTTACAAGTTTATAATAAGCAACTGAACGTATAGGTATGGCCGTACCTCTAAGTTCAACGAACGAGTACGTTTGTCACGAAGGATGCCTCTATTACACAGGGTGTAAAAAGACCGATCACATAGCCGTCGTCTACGCATTCAGTACATCAAACTACTTAACATTGAGTAAAAGATATTGCTGGGACGTTTCCCGGCAATAGCGGTTGGTGAGAAAAACCGGAGAAAAACCCATCGAAAACCATTGTTCCTATCGGTGCACGCAACAAGGTGTTGTGGGAGTATTTAAGTTAAGTTTCAACATATAAAATTGTTTTCGTAAAAAAAAATGTTGGATATACCTTTAATATCTCCACAAGAAGGTTCCCAGATATAAAAAATATCGCATGACGGGAAGAATAAGTGACTATCGGCTTCGTTAAGCGTCAATTTACACCCGTTATGTAAAACATGTTTAATATTAGTCTGCGCATTAAGTCTGCGCATTCCTCTTCTTAGGAGGGGGCGTAGGCGCCTTTTCATTCGTCGTATTCCGTCTCGCTATAGAGTTGTACAAGAATGATCCTCGCGGCGCCCAGACGGTGTCGTAGTTGTGTCTGGGAGGGAGTGGGTTCGAGTCGCCGTTGTTGTTAGTGTCGCTCTCAAGGTCCATACTTCGGTGGGCGTATTTCTTTGGTAGTGGGGGAGGTTCCTCTTCTTCTTGATTGGAGTCTGTTGTTCCTGAAGTTTGGAAAACATGGTTATAACTTATGGTAGATATTCATTGACTTCTATTTCAGGGAAGCCTATTTGAACTTTATCAAAAGATTGCATAAAGTTGAATAGACTCTCCTAAAGGCGAGCGATTTAAATTCAACAATGAATCGCAGCAGGTCAGTTGACGGCAAATTCACAGACTAGTTTTTCAAAAACTGAAAGTCTCTAATTTTTTTTTTGTCCGAGCCGCTGTTCTGCGCCTGAGGTACGTGCGCGGCGAGACGGTGGGCAGTGCAGGCCGGTAATTCGTCGTCACTCACGACGCCCCCCCCCCCGCTCATTGGTCAACGCCACCCGGGGCCTCGCCACGCATTCAAGCGCGGAACAGCGGCCCGATCAGACTATAGACAAATGGCTAACCCCGCGTCCTATTTAAAAGCGATCGTCACGCGAATACACTATCATTCCAACTTTTTGTTCCGTGAACCTGAACGCGTGATCGAGCCGGAAGAGGGCGCTTTCCGGTTTTCAGAAAAAAAGTTACAGTACGCGCAACGATCGCTTTTAAATATTTAAATAGGACGCGGCCTAAGACTGGCTGGAAAGCGAAAGACCGTTATTCCGGTATACCCAAAAACGAATCAAATAAAAGATAGATCAAAGTGTCATAGCTCTAAATAAGGCTTTTACTTTTACATAGATTATGTACTACAATACTATATCCTGAAAATAACAGCAATTTCTACATAAAGCAATTACTGAAGTCTAGAGAATGCGTTCTTGGCACCTGTTAGTTTCATACTAACGAATACGTGTTCCGAATTTGATCCTTATTACAACTAGAAATTGTCGAACTGACAGATTTCAGGGGTACTACTACCACCGCTTACAGCAGTATTATTTTAATATTACTTCGATGGGGAAAGAGATGGTGAGCTTCATCCTGTAGAGCTTCATCTCTTTCCAACACCAGGCCCCCTGGTACGCATTCTCTCGACGGCCGGACTGTAGGGTTATATTACCCTCCTTTTAGGGCAGTTAGGTACAACAGACGTAAAAATATAACGGAAATTAACTACCACACAATAAGAGCTTTCACTGAGTCACAATCACAATTAACTTGCGTGTACACTATTTTGTACTTACGACTGTTAACATATTACTTAGTTTTTGTTTCTTTTTCAGTATACTTCGCGGGGGCGTAGTGAAGATGTGTGACTTAAAATACTTTGTTTATTCTATGATAATTTGCCCTTTATTTCATAAGTTTCAACGCAAAACTGTCAAAAAGTAAATTATTCCTGAAAAAGTTGCGATGCTACATAGTAAGCATTTAGCACGTTTGTTAAATGTGTTAGAAAATCATCATAAAATCAACAGAGAAAAGCGAAAGCTCTTATTATTGAATAATAAATAATACTTTGTACAGAAGCGATACTAGGCATTTTAAACGCCTGAAGCTGCAGGCTAGTTTCTAGTCAGTTTACCTGGTATAAACCTGATTTAGAGCATCAAAGGCCCGGTAGCTTTACGGTATTAGCGCAGTTTTAAACGACACACTAATTGCGAACCTGACACACTTGAAATATCCCTTTTCATTTTGACAATTCAACAATAAACATTCCATTATTTTACTCTCGAGCAATTGATTTTTCCAACAAACGAAGAAATAGATTTCATAGTTCTGTCAAAATGAAAATGGATTGTCATTTTGAGTTTTTTTACACCGCTTCCCGAGCGTTTCATTTTCCCGAGCGTGATTGTAGTGGATCGCTTTTATACGAAATATTCTTAATTTTTCAATATTTTAATTAATTGATAGGTAAATAATAAAACACTCACCCATAGAGTCTCGATTCGAGGGTGGTGCGGAAGAGGTGATGAGACTAGTTCGTTGCGACAGACGCCTTTCGCGCTCGACCTCGGCGCGTAGTGGTCGTTCAGTCACCAGCTGATAAGCGAATGCCAAACTATACACTTGAATTTAGAACCTTAGATTTGTAGCCAACTATCTACTTTAGACGTATGTATTCAAAGTTGATTTTTGAGTGATCGAATAGGTCCTAAATAAAGAATGGTTGCAATGGAATTTGAACTTTGTCGGTTATGAGATGACAATCATCGAGATTTTGTAGTTCTAAAGCTTGATAATATTGTAAGATTCTGAATTCATAGTGTGTTATTCAAGGGTTTTAAGACAAACTCACAGAAAATGTTACACGACCCTATATTAGTTTATTAACAATAAAGTAGTTTGAAAAAGTTTACTCGCTAGCCCAAGATTCATATTTTACGTTTTCGAGTAAGTTTTCAGGACCTAGAATTAATAGCTCCCAAAAGATATAAGCAGATGAAAGTTGAATGAAGTATATTATCATCTTTAATTATTTATATGTCTAGATAGAGTGTCGTGCTGCAAAAGAACTAAAACAAACAAGCCAACTTTGTTATGCTGGTGTGCGTGACAGCTACGTCTTACACTCGCGCCACGTCATTGTGCTGCCTTTCTAGTGTGCGTGCATTTAGCGGCCAACAGTTGGACGTATATTTTTTTGACGAGTTCACAGCTTTGACTGTCTATCTAGACATATTATTGTATGTCTTTGATTATTTTGTAACCCATAATTTGGTGCAATCTATTTGAGTGGAGAAGTGTTACTAAATACACGGCTACTACCAAAGATATTTATAAAATGCGGACAAAATATCTACAGTAGGTAATTAGTTAGTAGTCCATTATAAAATATGCACTTAGATGATCCAATTTTACTTGGCCATAAAGCAAAGCAAAATTAGTATATTTCGTATTAGTAAATTTGTTAATTTAACTGTTTTACTTAATTTCTAAGAAACTCATAAAATAATACGACTGCGTCGAAATATGCGTACATAGCAAAAATATTAGGTTGAATGCGTGAATAACAGTGAGCTAAATAAATGAAAAAAATTACGTCTAAAAGGCGCAGATAAAAGATCTCTGTGGTAACCAATCCAATGTATTTAAAATATCCTGTTTAAAGACTCAAAACTTATAGCAAGGTTTTTACTTTGCTTTGCTAGATTAGTGATTCACGTGAATATGAGCATTATTCTTATGCTCATAATGTTCATATTCGTATAAGCAAATGTGAGCAATCGTTACATAAGAACATGAACATTAATGTAATAAGAGTTAAGTTCATATTCGTATGAGACACTTGCTTAACAAATTTAAGCCTATGAATCTTGCCCCGAGATTACGAATCAAATAGAATACTATTTTTTTTTCATGTTTTAAAACATTTTTTTTTATTCAAATGTGGTTCAATACAACACTATTGTGCGAGGGGCTTGTGACTAAGAAATAACAGCCGCACGGGTCGATCAATCAGGTTAAGCTACGCTTGCCGCGGTTGATCCGTGGATGGGTGACCATCTTTACATACCAAGACCCCTCCGTGCCTCGGAAATAACGTTATATCTATATCAACTTTAAATATCTGTAAGTTAAGATGATTTCAGAAAATATTGAAGTATTTAAAATAATAAGTTAATTCAATTTGCAGTGTAATAATAAACGTTATGTGTACCTAATAAACTAACTTTTTAGAAATCACAAAGTGAATACAGTTATTTTGTATCGGGACCAGGACCTATAAAGAATACATTGGTTAATTACCGTAGTCAATGCCACCATGAAACAAATTTCATAGTGATTTATCTGCCTTTTCAACAAGTTAGAAACATTTTGTGTTACCAATAAGTACGCACGAAATACAGCTATAAATACAATGCAATCAAAATAAGCGTAGAATTGCCTTATTAGCTTATTACCCACATTCTATTAACCTTTTTTTTCGTGGGGGCACATGCCTCCTCATGGATGCGCTCAACCTGGGGAAAACGAATTGATGAATTAATTGATTTTGTCTTAATTCGAGACGAAAATATGAAGCGACATTGGACCACAAAACAGTGAAGAACATGTATTTCTCGACAATGATTAATAGACATTATTATCAGCTGCGTATAGTGCCGCGATGTCGCCTGAAAAGCCGTTGATAAGTCTGCACTTTATGACACTAATAATAAGGTGCATTATTGTGATCCACTTTTGTTTGAGCTGCGGCGAACTTGCGGTTTTGAGTCCTATTACAAGCAATATAAGCTTAATTTGAATTGTTAAGACATTTTTTTTTTTAACTCATTTATTGATTTATTTATTTAAAGAGGTTAAATTAAATATAGTGCGAAAAGGCAGTCCTATTCTTATTTTGATCACATTGAACACAATATAATTTAACTTTGTTGCATTTGGCTGGTGGGGTTGTTAGAGGTTAGAGTAAAAAAAAATTGCAAAATATTCGTTTCAAGTTTTTTTTTGTTTTATTTTTGTGTCATATTTTTTTGATGTTGTGTTATTCATCATAATTAACAGTGGCCAAGCCAATCAGGTTAACTTACATTAGACACAATTTCCGTTAAAACTCACATTCAACACTCAGAAATGTATATCATATCGACTGACCTTAGTAGTGTGCCTCACCTCTTGCCTCAACTCCCTCAAAGGGGACGCGGAAGGCGTGTCTGTTTGTGTATTGATGCTGGTGACGCTGTTGTTATTGTTGGAGTTGTTGTTGAGTGTTGTTGTTGAGCTGTTGTTGATGGAGCCGTTCGGGGTTGAATGGCTGGTGTACCATTGACTTCCGCTGGCTTGGGTGCCAACTTCGCTCTGTGGAATTGAGTTGAAGGATAAATTGTTATGGTTCTTCTTGAAGACGTGACGTACGTGTTAAAACGTGGAACTTGTAACTAAGGGTGAATTTCACCAATAAAACTGTTCAAGAGCTGTCAGTGTCAAATATTTCACAACATTGATGACACTGACAGCTCTTGAACGCGGTTTAAACTTGCGACAATCTAAGAAGTCCGTTTTGACGTTTCTCATCATACATGCCGCGATTACTTTGTATGAACGTCTACGTAAGAGATCGAAAAATCAAATTCATAATCCTAATTAATTACTATGTTATCCATACACTATAACAATGAGTATCAATCGAAAGCACCAAGTTTCACTTTATATTGGAAAAATGCACTCAAAAACACGAATTAATCGTTGATTAATATTCTGACAAGACGTTATTACAATGTCATGTCTTTGGGTTCATTGCTATGGCAACGATAGTGTTGTGAATTTAACCCGTTTTTTGACCGAATAAAATCGATGTTCAGAAAAATCGATACTTTTACAAACATTACATTTAGAAAAGAGAGTAACATAACAAATAAAATCTGATCATATATATTTTTAGCTTTCTTTTGATATTTAATATGTCATTAAAGGAAATGGTTAAAGGTTATTGTTATATTTTCTGACTCAGCTATTATGTGATTTTGGTGTTATCGTGTAAACTCGTCAAATGTCTAAAAGAGGAGCGATGATCTTCGCAGGGTGTTTGGTAGCAGCTGGATGAGTTAACGAGAATCGAGCTGAATGCCGTGCAATTGGAGAGGTCCAATAGTAGACTGCTGTAGGCTGATGATGATGATAATGACGTGTAATAAAACGATATGACTCGAAAATCAGTATGAAGTAATGTAGATAAATTGTCGATTACAAACTCTAAGTATGATAAATCGATATGTCTCGAGAATCAGTTTTTAAAACAACCGATTTTTTTTCCCTTCACTACTAACAGTATTTTGATAGCTGTCAAAGCGGGCTTCTTAGATTGTCGCGAGATTAGAAGTGCTGATCGCGTTCAGTTTCATTGGTGAAATCCGCCCTTAGACTCCCAAATAAAGAAATATTATAATACACAAATACAAGAATATTAGAACAAGAAACGGTTTATTACTGACTGCCTTACAACGCAAGAATTTAAACTACTGAATATAGAAACATATTATATTATGGACAAAAACTAGTCGTTTAATGAAAATAATAAAGCTTACCTTTCTCAAATTCCTTTTATTCCTTCTACCGGGCGAATTTTGTAGCGTCGCGAAGCGATTCACAACACCAGTGCTACTATTTCTGTGAACATAAATAAAAATATTGATATTAGTGTTCAAAATAATAATGCTTAAGTTATTCCAAATGATTTACCCAGAGAATAGCTTTACCTTGCTAGAGGGTTAATCGCAGCGTTGAAACTGAAAAACCGGCCCTTGGATGATGTTCTGAAATAATTTAAATCACATGATATTTTCTATTGTTCCTTTTTAAACAAACAATATGCACAAATAGTTAATTGATTCAGCCGTGACTTTGCGGAAATCCATTATAAAATACAATAGACGTAGATATATTTAGTAACCTATTCCGCTTGACTATTCTTCAAGAGTCATATAAAACCCTGTAAGAAATCGACACGTGTTTCACCTCTCAACGAGGCATCCTCAGGATGACGATTCACCAATTGCAAACCAGAACGCGACGTGTTGCCACACCGAGCGCGAAGTTTCTTTGCGTCCAGCGCTCGGTGTGGTAACACGTCGCCGTGTCGATTTCTTACAAGGTTTTTTATGACTTGAAGAATAATCAAGCGGAATAGGTTACTAAATATATCTACGTCTATTATATTGTATTTAATATGCACAAAATACCGATTACAACCGCTTTTAAGAAATTTCCACCAAACATTGCAATTGCACACAATTTCGCGTGCAGCAGCACCGTACACGTGATAGAAGAGAACTTCTTAAAAAAATAAAGAATAAGAGGGATTTTGTGTGTGAGAGAGAGAGAGTTATATCTTCATTCTCTCTCATGTAACGAAGTGTGCCTAAACGTGACGCGTCCTTGAAAATTCACTCTCAATTCTCGTCTAATTATCGAATCGCCACCTAAGAAGTTTACTTCAAAAAGTCTTCTAATGTAAGTTACTGAGGTTCAAAATATGAGCGGAACTAACACTAAGTTTGATAGATAGGTTATTTATACGACTTATGACCGATTTCACTCACACTTGGCAACCCTAAATGTAATGCCAAAATAGAAGCCCGCTGGTGTCCCGACAGTTGAAAATCCTACAGGACAAATAGCCATTCGCGTTTTCATTCGTGATAATATTAGCTAAGAAGAAGCTAATTTCGTGTTTAAAAGATAAGTCATTCAATAGGGTATGTAGCGGGGCTGACTATTTTAGGTACAAAACAAAAGTACGAACGAAGCATTACGTTCCAAACAGAAGGTTAACTCGCATTTAAAAAACGTTCAAATTAAGCAATCTGAGGCCCTAGACAAAGTGACATTCTATCAGCGATAACGATGATAGAAAAGGTAAAAATGTATAGAACTGACATAAGCTATCGAAAAGCTTATGTCAAAGTCATTGTCTAGATACGAAACGCTTTCGAAGCGATTGTCACTTGTCTAGGCCCTCTGATCTCAACAATCAAAGCCAAAATCTTGTCAAAAATGTAGGGTTTGATGTTTTTTTTAACAGATCGAGGCTGAGATTGTAATGCGAACATCGAAACTTTTAATATTATAAATGCGAAAGAGTTTGTTTGTTGGTTTGTTTGTTACGCTTTCACGCTAAAACGGCAAAACGGATTTGGATGAAATTTGGCACATGGGTAGACCATGAACTGGAGAACGACATGGGATACCTTTTTATTCTGATATTCCCAAGGGATCGATACTTACGCGGGTGAAACCGCGGGGCGCAGCTAGTTCTTAATAATACGAGAATAGGGAATAAGCATGTGATTCAAATAAGGGTCAAGAATTTTTTTATAAACTACATTACTAATGCCTCCATCAATATTTTTGAATAAAATTTCTTTTAGAGCGAGTTTTTTTTTAATGTGCCAAAACCTGTGGGTATTTCAAACACTTGAAAAGCGACGCTATTGGTCAGAGGGAATGTGACGTAACAATGTATGATAACAACTAAAATGTCAATGTGTTTTGTAGGAGTGTTTGGCATTGACTTGAAACTTGTTTGTTTGATGTCATAGACTGTGACGTCACCACACCAGGCGCCAAATGGAGGGCGTTTAAAAAGCCCGGTTCGGTTGGTCATTTTAACTTTTTTTTAAGCACTTTTAAATTGCTTTTTTGCCGTCGATTTTTTTTTTTAACTGTGATTTGGCCATGTAAGCTATCGAATAAAATAATACATCGATATTCCCTATTGTTCCCCAGATTTATGAACAATATAGCCAAAACGTCACGTGGGGTTACATAATTATATACAAACGAAATGAATAAACATGTGAGTACTTACTCAGTGCCAGTGGATATGTCAGATATCCTGTTATTAGAAGAATTGCTTGATTCTATGTGGAAACTATCGCGGAATGCGTGCATGCGCAGCTGTACCTCCGGCGAGCCCACTTCTATGTCACAGTTCTGTAAAACAACAATTAAGTATCTTGTTTCAGCAGAATTTATTTTTTCATTAAGTATTTTAAACATCTCTGTATAATACTCATCGCGGAATACAATATTTTGAAAAAACATTGAGGCCGAGATAAATACACTCAGCCTGTGCTTTAAATACAGTGCGTTCATTGTAACTGTTCACAGGACGCGATTGATAGCACCGAATTGTGCAGTCTTAGTTTCAATAAGTAATGTTCATTTATCCCAGCGTGACCTTCACTCCACAGCGAAGAGCGTGTTGCCTTGCCAACAAAGACCTTTTCTCAAGTTTTTTTGTTGGCAGCACGTTTAGTCAAGTTATAGTATAGTCTAGAGCGGTAGCACACGGCGTATTTTAAACGCGCAGACGACGCGCGTTTCAAGTGCGCGCATTTTCTGCGCCGTGGATGCCGATTTTTGCGATTTTTTTATACAAACGCGCGTGAAACGCGATACAAACGCGCGTGTGAAGCGCGTTTGAAGCGCGTACAAAGGGTTGGAGGAGGGGTACAGAAGGTACCCTGATTGTACAACTGACGAGGAGTCTCTGACCAAAACGCGGAAGCTACGAGCGGCGACTACAGCGCGTCTGTATCGCTGTATCTGCGTGTATACGCGCGTTTCACGATCGCCCCGTGTGCTTAGGTTACAAGGTTGCGTTCAAATCTCGTTTGAAGCGCGTATACGCGCGTCATCTGCGCGTTGTCTGCGCGTTTAAAATACGCCGTGTGCTAGTGGCCTTACCTTCCGGCCGTACCGCTGATGCACGTGTTGCTGCACTCTCCGGAAGCAGCGCAACAAGTGCGCGTGCAACTCCTCGAGCTCCGACGGAGCGCGGTTGCCGTGCACGTCCAGACCTAAGGAAATATTTCAATCCAAAAGTTTTAAGGAAATGTACGAAGGGTAAACTTGAATTCATTAGCATCCTCTTAAGGGGTCATTGTACTCATCATTACGAACATAACTTAACATAATCAGCCTATAACGTTCCCACTGTTGGGACACAAGCTTCCTTTCTGTGAGAGGGAGTGGGCCATAATCCACTACGCGGGCCCAGTGCTGGTTGGTAGATGTCACATGTCTTTCAATTTGTGGTTCTAGGACATGCCGGTTTCCTTACAATGTTTTCCTTCATCGTTTTGAGAGCAGTGGTGATGGAATAATTTACACAAAGTAAAACGTCTGTCAGGGTTCGAACCTACGACCTACAACTCGTAAGTCGGTCGTTACCACTGGGCCACCACTGCTCCATCATTACGAACAACTTTCATTATGTTCGCATAGCTCGTAAAAATGTAGGGAACAACAGTTTTTTTTTTGCGATTTCAGGTTTGGTTCCGTAGTAAAAGTTGTTCATAATGATGAGTACAACGACGCGTGAATAGCGTCCATCTGCTTCAAAAGTGCCGCGCTTTGGAAACTGCCGGCAATTACTAAATTCGTGCACCGTTTTGGTACAGCGTCACTACTTGAGCGGATAGTGTTTTTCGATGATCGATCGTAGAAATAAATAGTCCCGTGTATGAGGTACTTAATAACTGTCAACCTATACCATCTCACTGCTGTGCAAAGGACTTCCGGCCGTTTCGGTCCAGGACTATATATTTTTCCAGTTATTAACAATGAAGTATTTATTTTTTATAATGACTTACCAAACTTAGGAGCTCGTGGCTACGTAATAACTGCCACACGGGTTGATCCATCAGGTTAAGCTACGCTTGCCGGGGTTGGTCCGTGGATAGGTGACCATCTTTACATACCGAGACTCCTCCGTGCCTTGGAAAGCACGTTAAGCCGTTGGTCCCGGCTGTCATTTGTGGATCTTTGACAGTCGTTACGGGTCGTCAGCAGCCCGAAAGTCTGACAACCAGTCTTACCAAGAGGTATCGTATTACCCATTTACTGTGTTGTGGAGGTCAGATAGGCAGTCGCTCCATGTAAAATACTGGTATTCAGCTGCATCCGGTTAGACTGGAAGCCGACCCCAATATATAGTTTGGAAAAGGCTAGGCAGATGATGACTTACCAAACTTCAACAACGGTATCTGATCGGCGATGAGGTCCTTCAATTCGGCGAGCAAGGATGCGTGGTCGGGATGTCGCGCTTCGTATGAAGGCGTTAGGAATGCGCGCTCGTAGTTCACTATGCCACCTTGTACTGCTGGGTCTAGGATGCCTGAGGTTATACAAGAATATATTATTATCAGGAACTTTTACGGGAATATTATACAGGGCTTACACCCTGTATAATATACAGCCCTCCGTAAATTAACAGGGGGGCATTCAGCTCCTTATTTTGAATCATATTCCACAGGACATTTTCTCAGGAATGTTTTTTTTTTTTTATTGTTTTTTCAATTACTATTCCTTTATTTGAGTGCAAAATTACATTCTCTGTACACGGCACTCCATTTATGTAAATAAAACAGATAAAATCAAAAAACCAGCAATGGATTTTGAAATGCACGAGCGCGCCCCCCCCGACCCGGGGAGTGCGGCTACGTGCGTTTTGCCACGGTAACGATACATTGCGTGTGAGGTAATAATACAAATCAGGTTTGTTGGATTCCCATAACGTTCCTGAAATAATTTTTTATCGACATACATACGCGGGCGAAGCCGAGGGCGGAAGCTAGTAATATTATAAATGCGAAAGTGAGTTTGTTTGTTACACAATCACGCCAAAACGGTTACACGGATTTGGATGAAATTTGGTATATATGGGTAGACCATGACCTGGGTAAGGGCATAGGATATTTTTTATCATTCTCATTTTTATCCCGATATGCCCACGGGACCCATACGTATGCGTGGTGAAACCGCGGGGCGCAGCTAGTTAAATAATATTTATTTCTGTATTTTTTTTGTTTTTACTGTACATACAAAGTAAATTATGATTTTAAAAACTAGATGAGGTCTGCGTTTTTTATCCGACTAGAGATTAATTTAACAAAGTAACATACCGCTTAGCCTCATAGTAAGAGGATGTAACGGCGCATCAGGAGCCCTGGCCTCTATAATGAGCGACCTCAGTCTTCTGTTGGTATCTTTTAACGCCTCCACTGCTGCTGTAATCGGTGACACTTCGTATGTACGCTGTGTTTGTACTGGGAACCAGCGGAGAATGCCTGCGAATATAAGGAAGAGGGTATGATTTCTATAGATAATTAATTTTGCCAAAGTTACATAAGATTTGGTCGAAAGATTTTGAACAGTCAATGTACATAATCCTGACATGCACCAATTTCAATTTGACTGAAACCACTGTACCTCACCTTATGCGGGCCATAGACGTTCAAGTTTAATCAAAACAGGCTGGTTCAAACAGTTTGAACAAATATAAAAATACAAAAAATCATATTTCTTCGTGCCATTTGACAACTCATTTTGATCAAATTTTCCCACACACATTTATGCCAACTTGATAAAACTGTTTGAACCAGCCTGTTTGATTAAATTACTTAAAAATCTATGGCCCGCATTAGGTATGTGCGCGGCGAGACGGGCGGGCAGTACTCACAGCGTGCCGTCCCGCGCCTCGCCGCGCTTTCTTTAGGAGCGGTACAGCGGTTTCGGTCATACTATAAGTCCACGCATCCATTTCGATTTGAAAATTTTCAGGCGCTTTTGAATAGTCAAGGAGTCGGTCAGTTAGTCCGAAATTTAAAGCGTGTTGCTCGAACGAAACCTAGATTATGTTGTAAAATTAATCATTATTTATTGGTCTCTGTATGAGATGGGAAATTTTAGGTTGATTATGTTGTCGCCGGATACAATGAAGAGGACTATATGCAAGTTGTTCGTAATGTTGAAGGATAAATGAAAAGATAAAAAAAATACGTTCAGTTGCGGATGATAAGTACAGTGACCGCTTTTCAGTTCAGGGGAAAAAAAATAAGGTTGTACAGTTTACCTGGCAACTTCTCGCTAATTTCCAGTTCCGTCCTTTCGAGCCATCGAGTTGCAAATTCGTTTTGATTTGATAAATCATCGGTTGAACCATCCAGGGACTCTTCTGTAAACAAACAAATACTTATTAGTATTATTTATTTCCAGTTATTTACCTCAGAATGCACAGATATTTTCCGTATTGGTAAAATTATCAATTTGAATGTTAATTTTCGTGATAATTGATTATTACTCCAACGATGTATGGATTTTATGAAAGATGAAATCGCTAGAAAGGAGATGACGGATGAATGAATGAAAAAAAAAATGTAATAGGTACCTAAGACAAAAAAAAAGAAAAAAAATATTCGACCCATCTAAGGCATACAATAGTGGCGAAAATCCCTTATCCAGTTTTACAATTTTAATTCCATTCGGATATCGTCAGGGATGGCACGATTCATCCTGTATAGCTCCATCTTTTTCTCACAGAACACCAATGATAGCTCGTAACAATAACACTTCATAGTACGGCACTTGATATGGTAAACTTACCTATTCTATGAAAAGGCCTGGAGAACTCAAACTTGTCGACGTTATTATGTTTGTAGTACTGTAGTATTTGTTCCGCGATCGGCTTGCCGGATAGACGCTTCAGTTTGTCTCCCATCACTGGTTCTACCGCGTTTATTTGTAGGTCTGTTGTTATTGTTAAGGGTAATATGTTGGTATAAAAAGTCCACTAAGTACACGACAGTAATTTTGTCCGATCCTTACACCCTTTTTTTTTTGGGTGGAAATTATCAAATAACTTCTCCCGCTCTGGGAGCGGGAGGGCGTGTCACACTCTTACTGACTCCTGCCAGGGTTGCGAAATAGTCCGAAAGGGATACCGGGACCCTGGCAACAGGCAACTGAAGGAACACGGGTGGGTTTTAGTCAGTAAGAGTCTGACACGCCCTTCCGCTCCGCCCAGAGCGGGAGAAGTCATATGATGATTTCCCACCCAAAAAAAAAAAAAAAAAGACTTACTGACTAAAACCCACCAGTGTTCCTTCAGTTGCCTGTATGTTCCCAGAGGCCACGGTATCCCTTTCGGACTTTCCCGCGACGCGGCAGGCATCGGCCCTAGCGGCCCGTAAGTAGCGCTGACAGCCCTGAGGCGCGCGCGGCACACAACGCGCTCGGCCGGCGAGCTCCCTAGCGCCCCCCTAGCGGCCCGTCAGTAGCGCTGACAGCCCTGAGGCGCGCGCGGCACACAACGCGCTCGGCCGGCGAGCTCCCTAGCGCCCCCCTAGCGGCCCGTCAGTAGCGCTGACAGCCCTGAGGCGCGCGCGGCACACAACGCGCTCGGCCGGCGAGCTCCCTAGCGCCCCCCTAGCGGCCCGTCAGTAGCGCTGACAGCCCTGAGGCGCGCGCGGCACACAACGCGCTCGGCCGGCGAGCTCCCTAGCGCCCCCCTAGCGGCCCGTCAGTAGCGCTGACAGCCCTGAGGCGCGCGCGGCACACAACGCGCTCGGCCGGCGAGCTCCCTAGCGCCCCCCTAGCGGCCCGTCAGTAGCGCTGACAGCCCTGAGGCGCGCGCGGCACACAACGCGCTCGGCCGGCGAGCTCCCTAGCGCCCCCCTAGCGGCCCGTCAGTAGCGCTGACAGCCCTGAGGCGCGCGCGGCACACAACGCGCTCGGCCGGCGAGCTCCCTAGCGCCCCCCTAGCGGCCCGTCAGTAGCGCTGACAGCCCTGAGGCGCGCGCGGCACACAACGCGCTCGGCCGGCGAGCTCCCTAGCGCCCCCCTAGCGGCCCGTCAGTAGCGCTGACAGCCCTGAGGCGCGCGCGGCACACAACGCGCTCGGCCGGCGAGCTCCCTAGCGCCCCCCTAGCGGCCCGTCAGTAGCGCTGACAGCCCTGAGGCGCGCGCGGCACACAACGCGCTCGGCCGGCGAGCTCCCTAGCGCCCCCCTAGCGGCCCGTCAGTAGCGCTGACAGCCCTGAGGCGCGCGCGGCACACAACGCGCTCGGCCGGCGAGCTCCCTAGCGCCCCCCTAGCGGCCCGTCAGTAGCGCTGACAGCCCTGAGGCGCGCGCGGCACACAACGCGCTCGGCCGGCGAGCTCCCTAGCGCCCCCCTAGCGGCCCGTCAGTAGCGCTGACAGCCCTGAGGCGCGCGCGGCACACAACGCGCTCGGCCGGCGAGCTCCCTAGCGCCCCCCTAGCGGCCCGTCAGTAGCGCTGACAGCCCTGAGGCGCGCGCGGCACACAACGCGCTCGGCCGGCGAGCTCCCTAGCGCCCCCCTAGCGGCCCGTCAGTAGCGCTGACAGCCCTGAGGCGCGCGCGGCACACAACGCGCTCGGCCGGCGAGCTCCCTAGCGCCCCCCTAGCGGCCCGTCAGTAGCGCTGACAGCCCTGAGGCGCGCGCGGCACACAACGCGCTCGGCCGGCGAGCTCCCTAGCGCCCCCCTAGCGGCCCGTCAGTAGCGCTGACAGCCCTGAGGCGCGCGCGGCACACAACGCGCTCGGCCGGCGAGCTCCCTAGCGCCCCCCTAGCGGCCCGTCAGTAGCGCTGACAGCCCTGAGGCGCGCGCGGCACACAACGCGCTCGGCCGGCGAGCTCCCTAGCGCCCCCCTAGCGGCCCGTCAGTAGCGCTGACAGCCCTGAGGCGCGCGCGGCACACAACGCGCTCGGCCGGCGAGCTCCCTAGCGCCCCCCTAGCGGCCCGTCAGTAGCGCTGACAGCCCTGAGGCGCGCGCGGCACACAACGCGCTCGGCCGGCAAGCTCCCTAGCGCCCCCCTAAGCCGATTCACACGTCACAGTGATGCCCGCGTGAAGTCGCTTAGTTTATACATTTTATGCCGTGACTGGCGGCCATTTATTAAGGCATTCACAGGAAAGTCAGCGGCGGTTAAACAACCAACAACTTCCTAGGTTGAATTTTATTGCGAGATGGCATTCCAAAAACAACAAACGAATACACTTCAGTAATCTCCGGAGGACGTAGAAAGGTACCTTAATAAAAGTTAAAAAAAAAAAAAACAATCGCATCATAAGCTGTTTCCTGGTATTTGACAACACTTTTTTAATGACTGTAAAATCGAGGTTTTTGTGAGGAAAAAAAATATTATATTATGGAATATAATTATCTAACAAAATATTAAGACCGACAGTAGCACCGTATTTATAGAATATTCATAATTTCATAGATATGTTACGTAACGACGTCCGATATTTCGGACTACAATAAAAAGCCCATAGTAAGTATCACATCATAGTAAGTGGACACCTTCTTCTATTACTAAGGGCGACTTTCACCAATGAAACTGAACGCGATCAACAAATCTAACCCGCGTTCAAGAGCTGTCAGTGTCAATATTCCACAACATTGATGACACTGACAGTTGTTAAACGCGGTTTAGATGTGGTGATCGCTTTCAGTTTCATTGGTGAAATTCTCTACGCCTCGGGATGCGACTGAGGATTACGTAACTAAACGAGACTATATTGAAAAGGATACACTGTCCATCAGACTCGGTAATCTCGGGTCCGGGCGGGTCCAACTTCGGGAGCACTTCGGCATCCGGCCACTCGTCTAGAAGGCGGTCCTTGAACTCTTGTAGTTGCTCGTATTCGTTACCGCGGTAGATGTAACCCTGGAAATAAGTAACGTGTCATTGTATTGTACTTTAATAGCGACATTTGAAAACTGTCAAATTACAGACCGTTCACTATAAGTTGTTCCTTGCCGTTATGTTGGCACCATTGATTGTCAAGCTTAGTTTCAATACAGATAGAGTTCAAAATGGCGACTGACTGAACAGTGCTACCAATCGCGTCACGGGACAATTTATAATATAGGTACAATAGTGTTTGTTACTTTAGCTGCCAATGGAGTTTCTTGTACAGTTTTCTGTGAGATAGTGTGATGCGGGTGTGAAGTGGTTTGTCCTGTCGCTGATTGATCGCTTTTCATTCAAGATCACCTTGACAAACACTCAGCGTTCTCTCGCGGCGAAGATAACAAACGACCCATTACAGTCTGGCCGTCGGGAGCATGGGTTCGGGACAGTTGACACTTGATTTATACTAATAATATACACGCACGCCAGTTGCGAGTACTACTCACCTGACCTTTCTGAAGAACATCACCAATTAGGTCACTATATGTCTTTCTAGGGTGTCCCCTCCCGGCGTTTCCACTCACATCTGCCTTGTACCTAACCCTTGTATCTAATACATAACATACATAATCAGCCAATAATGTTCCCACTGCTGGGACACAGGCCTCCTCTCTGTGAGAGGGAGCGGGCCGTAATTCACCCCGCGGGCCCAGTGCGGGTTGGTAGATGTCACATGTCTTCGAATTTTTGGTTCTAGGACATGCCGGTTTCCTCACGATGTTTTCCTTCACCGTTTTGAAAGCAGTGGCGATGAAATAATTTACACAAAGTAAAGCGCCTATCCGGGATCGAACCTACGACCTACAACTCGTAAGTCGTGGCCGTTACCACTGGACCACCACTGCTCTCACTGCTGTAATAAACAACAAAAAAAATACAACATATTTAACAAAAGGCATTAGACCTTTTGTTAAATAAGTTTTTTAGCGCTAAACTTATTTAATGGTTTGTGGTGAAGGCGGGCCTAACACTAGAACGTAAAAAAAAAACAAAACACGACTCACATAAGGTGTCCTCAGCAGCTCAGGGAATCCCTTCCCGTGATATACAACTCTATAATATCCTGGATGTGACCTCGGTGTCCTTAACATGGCGTCATACAGACTCGCTAGTTGAGTATGTAAGTCCGCTAGAGGTGCGTACCCTAGCGCTTCCTCTTCGTAAACTGAAACTAACTCTTTGACTATTTCGACGGCTAACTCCCATTGATGGCCCTTGTTCAAGAGGTCAGCTATCTCGATGTATAGGTCTTCCTGTGGAAGAATTTGCGATATTTAGATAAGGATTCGGAACATCATCTTCTGCCTAGCCTTTTCCCAACTATGTTAGGGTCGGTTTTCAGCCTAACCGGAAGCAGCTGAATATCAGTTTTTTACAGGGAGCGCCGGTATCGGATCTCCACAACCCAGTAACTGGGTAATACGATACCCCTTGGTAGTACTGGTTGTCAGACTTTCGGGCTTCTGACGACCCGTAACAACTGTCAAAGACAACCGGGACCAACGGCTTAACGTGCTTTCCGAGGTACGGAGGGGTAACGGGGACACGGAGGCCTTGGTTTGTAAAGATGGTCACCTATCCACGGACTAACCGCGACAAGCGTAGCTTTACTTGATCGATCGACCTGTACGGCTGTTATTACTTAAATTCAAATTCTATATTCCCACATACCTTGAGTTCTCTATGTGTTGTGTGACTATCATGTTCTACGTTAGGATGCCTCAGTCGCGGCGGCAGCGGGTCGTGGCTCCACGCCAACAGTTTAGCGTGAAGGCGGAGAGACAGACCTGCCTCCGCCCATTGCTGAGCTGCATGGTGCATTTTAGCTAGTTTGTGGACGTATCTGAAAAGAAATACAAGTTTTTAGTTTATCCTAACTAATATTATAAATGCGAAAGTGGTTTTGTTTGTTTCGCTTTCACGCGAAAACGGCTGAATGGATTTGGATAAAATTTGACACATGGGTAGACCATGACCTGGGTTAGGTCATACGACTCACCGTATATACATGTGCGGCCGCTCGATCTGCTGGTAGAAGTGCAGCACACACGTGGTGAGATGCATCCTGTGCGGCGTGGCGGAGCGGCGCGCGGCGGCGCGGTACTGCAGCAGCGCGTCCAGCTGGCGCGCGGCGGCCGCCACGAGCGCGGCGGCGGCGGCGCGCAGGCCGGGCGGCGCGGCGCCGCACAGCGCGCCGCACAGCGTCACGAAGCGCGCGCGCCACACCGTGTCGCCGTAGCCGCGCTCCACCAGCACGTCCACTTTGTCTATCATTTCGCTTTCTAGTTCTTTTAGCGGGCTTTCGTCTACGGAAGAAATCAGTAATTGCTTCAGCGATTTATGGTACAAATCAATATTAGTCCATCTCTATGAACTTCAAACGATTGACAAAATTATCAAATGTTAGAATTTTTTTAACAAATAAAAACGGCAAGCCCTCCTCTTTAAAGGAACATAACATGCGACTTTTCGATAGACATACCCATATTAGTAAAAATACCTTCACCTCATAAGCTCGGAAAGATTCTATTTATCATTCGAAATCTGAGTCCAAAAGTGCATTTTATCCGCTAGCGTGGAAAGAGTTTTTAAAATTCTAACCGAATTCAATAATTTTCTATACCGCCGGGTCCGCTGATATGCATGAATACTTATTTCATGTCAGTGCGCCAACCTCATTTTTAGAATAATCACACTGGCCCGCACGAAAAAATACCGCTCAACGCACCTAAAGAAGTTTTCACTTCAAAAAACTTTATATAATTTTCTTCTATAAATTCATTTTCCATCATTTTGGTTTGTTTAGTACTGCAGAATTAGTGCAAGCGGTACATAATGCCGAATTGAGCCTTCTTTCGGAAAATTGCGCGAAAAGTGCATAAAAGCGTACAATATTTTTTCAATGCCTGGAGACACCTAGTATTTTCTTCGCTATAGTGAGGAAAAGTTGTGTGTTTCGCTCGGCAGCAAAGTTATTCTGCGTCTCGTACCTTTGAAACCCTTGCAACGCTCAGGATTCTATATTTGAACCTCTCGTTTCGCTCATGGTTCAATCCTAGAATCCTTCGCTTGCTCAGGTTTCAATCCAAGTACTCGCGCCAAAAAACAACTTTGAAGCCTTGAATAACAAATAACTATATTTCATGGGTTACAATTGCAAGGTCAGGCGCTAACTTCCGCATTATAAAAGCCTGGTTATTTTAACAGTATAATATCCAATAGTTATCTACAGGTATATCTTACGTGATTTATTCTAATATTTATCGAGTCTTATGACAAAACTGAATAGGCATTTATTAAACAATAGTATATTAAGCAATTAGTGAATAAAGGACGGTTTTAAAGCGAGGGCCATAGATGAATCACGAGCAAGTGGGGAATTCTAACGACTGAATCACGACCGTAGGGAGTGATTCATGATGATTGAATCACGAGCATAGCGATTGATTCAAGTGTTACAATCCTGAGCGACGCGAGTGATTCATGGCCCTCGATATTAATCTTACGAGAAAAGGAACTTGCAACTTCGAGTATATTGTTATGTCAAATTCATGCCTTGTTTTTAACAGATTTCTTTAAAAAGGAGGAGGTTCTCAATTCGTCGTGTGTTTATTTTTATTTTTTTGTGTGTGTTACTCGATTTCTCCGCCAGTTATGAATCGATTTTGATGATGTTTTTTTTGTTTGATAAGTCATGCTTCAGAGGTGGTTCCACATACATTTTATTAATTTTGTTTTTGTAGTTTTTGAGTTAACTTCAATATTACGTATTTTTTCCCCACTTAGTCTATGTAGACGACATATTATTTGACTGCGTCACTGTTATTTACATAGCAGGTAGTGGTATTCGAATTTGTGTAGACTAGGTACCACAACTAAGTGAAAATTAAAAACTTTTTACTATGTACTATACAAACTTTTTACAAAAAAAATCAACCGCCTTCCAAAAAAAACACAAAAAAGTGACAAGTGTAAAAAGTGTTTATAGTAAACCGTGTAGATGTACACCGTAGCTTAGAATACATACACCATAATGTCGATGACTTCTTTTTCTTCGACAACTCATTAAAATAAGTTAGGAAAACAGACTAAATGTGCCGAAAAGAAGCTTAATTTTCATTTTTCCATTTCCAAAACAAAGTGTTTATTATTAAATAACACTAAACTTTGTGTTCGTACAACTTACAGTATTTAAAATAGCGCCAATTTACTAAAGACAGCAAAGAACACAAAACAGTTTTTTATTATAATGCTCCTTGTTGAAAATGTCGAACAATCAAATCGGAGTTTGTATCGAGTATTTTTTCGCAAGGAGGTTGAATAACATTGAGGAGTTCGAATATATTGGTGTGTTTTAGAACACATCAAACACCAAAACAGTGATTAAAGACAGTGATGCTTTTTATTCACTGTTTTCAGTGAATAAAATAAGCTTTTTAGAGGGGGAATGGTATTAAAATAGTATATTATGCAATAACTGAATAAAAGGCGGATTTAAAGTCAGGGCCATAGATGCATCACGAGCAAGTGAAGGATTCTAACGATTGATTCATGATGTGTGATGTGTGAAGTGTTAGAATCCTGAGCGACGCGAGTGATTCATGGCCCTCGATATAAATGCAGTTTATTCAAGAGTTGCATACTATACTTTATACCATGACTACGAGAAAAAGAACTTGCAACTTCGAGTATGTTATTATGTCAATGTTATGCCTTGTTTTTATAGTACACCGTAGCATAGAATACGTACTCCAAAATGACGATGACTTCTTTTTCTTCGACAACTCATTAAAATCAGTTAGGAAAATGTTCTAGAAGCTTGATTTTCATTTTTCCATTTGCAAAACTCATTGTAGGCTTTGATGTAAACCAGCCGTGATTTGTGGGGTTGCAAGTTTTCTACTATATCGGCCGCCCTCTCTTTCATAAACTCAAACTCATCTTCTTCATCACTTGAATGCATTTTCAATCGATTTATTATGAAGTAACACTAAACTTTATGTTCATACAACTTACAGTTTTAAAAATAGCGCCAATTTACTAATGACAGCAAAGAACACTAAACAGTTTTTATTTTAATGCTAAACTCCTTGTCGAAAATGTCAACCAATCACATCGGAGTTTGTATCGAGTATTTTTTCGCAAGGAGGTTGCACAGCATTGAGATGGAGTTCGAATAAGCTTTTTAGAGGGGGAATGAACTAAAAAATATTTTAATAATAACCAAAAACTTCTTAGATTAATAAAAAACAATTCACAATTCTTTACTCACTAGTTTCTCCATGCAACACGCTATGACTGTACTCCGTCTGCATCATATCGAAGAACAGCGGTATTGTTGTGTTGCGAACTTCTTCGTCCCTCAGGAAGGATACCTCTAAGAATGGACCCACTAGGCATGGGATGAATGAACGTTTGTGATGGTCTGTGGACAATGACGTTACATGTTAGAAAAGATCTTGGTAACTAGATGTGATAGGCTTAAGGCGAGTTAAATAGTGTGTGATTGGACCCTGTCTGGTTTGTGAACTGTCCTAGTTCGATGAAAATTATGGGATTTTAATAGAAATTAATTTTAAATAAAAAAAATAAAGTATCTGTGATTTCAGATAGCTCTGCAGTCGTCAAAACATTTTAATATAATGCAGGCGTTGAAGGTAGTCACGGTAATAAAAGGAAGGATCGGGATACACGAGCCAGTCCAGCTTTTAGAAACACTCTGTCTAACTATTTACCGTCCCACTCAGACGTTTTAAGACAAGCGATTGCCGCAATTTTTTGTGATTATAAAGTAATACAAAGCCTCAGGGTATTTTGACAGCCGTACAGTCTTATGATTATTAATTTTCATATTAATCTTACCTAAACTGTACCACATCTCGCTGAGACACTCGGCGACGCCTCTCCTAACATCGCCGTACAACGCGCTGAGCCTCTGTTTCCTCGCCGCTGGTAATGTTTCTAGTTGTAAAGGCGATGACGTAGCTAGCGTTGCGCCTGCTTCGAACCAAGTTCGGCACAGTGAATGGATAGCTGTTAGTGTTTCGGTATCGGATTCGTCGGTAGAATGGAGGCGATCGCGGAGCGTTGTGGCTAGTAATCTGGAATTAAAGTGAATTTAAGTGTGTAACGAAAAAGTGTGTGTGCGTGACGAAACAAAAATTTCGTTCTGATACAGAAAACAGTTGGAAATACACTCAATGAAAACATTTCCAGAAAAAACCAAAAGAAAAATTTAAATCCTCTCCCTTCCCTTCTACGGCGTTGCCTCGTAGCTATTTCAAAGTTGGTCACATAGTAAAAGTTATTCATTTCGATGGTCTGAAGCACCTCTTAAAGTTTGCAATGTTAATTTTTTAACACCTTATAATATATTATGACGTTATGGCGATCAAAGTTTTAAAGAGTAACGTGCAACTTACTTGTTGCTTGCTTAATTGAATACGCATCTGAAACAAAGGCAGAGTTTCTTCTGCCTTTTCTGGAAAAGTTTGTGCATGGCTCGAGTCTCTATCAGAGACTGCTACATCGAAACCTTAGTTTCGGAAACTTTATTTCTGTGCAAGCTAACAAAGCACACTTTTAGGAAAAAATCCTTACCTCAAAGCATGCAGCATAACATAATGCTGTAGATGCAGCATATCAGCCCAATGCGGCCTGAACACCGGTCTCTGCAGTATTGCGAGGAACAACGACAGCGCATCCACTACTAGAGTCCCTGAACCACCGACGTTCTCCGCTTCTAACGCTCGAACCACCATTGAATATTGGTGTTCGGACATTTGGCGTACCATGTCGAGGAGGACTGATAAGATCCGTCTCTGAAAAGATGGATTTACTCTTCATTGTACACTGAGAGAAAGAATAATCAGGACACACCGTTCATTAGAACCACGGTACATGGTGAAAAAGTTATGGTTTTCCCAGTTTAGCGTTACTGCCCTAGCGTAAACTGGGCACTTGAGTGCAAGTGAAAATTATAAACTCACCAACAACGCATCATCAGCACTATTACTCTGTCCCACACTCTTGCGATCTCTCAACATAGTCGCGGCAGTCTTCAGAACAGTGGGCAGCAATCTTCGAGCCAGTTCCCCTCGGTCAGCTTCCACCGGTCCCACGTCATCTCGGGCAAGGAGAGTCATCACCTCTCCCAGAGTTTCGACGCAAAGCTCCACCTAACATCGAAATTTATTAGGGCTTGTTTTACTTTAACTGAATTGATCACACCTCCGGTTTCTGAAGAATATAAATAAATAAATATGCTGTGTAAGTTATTCAGTTTTTTATAAATAGTTACAGCCAATAAGAGCACAGATTTGAAAGCAGATTAGAACTTGTTTTCAGAAACAAATATTTATTAGGTATGTTAAAATTGCTTGTACTTCCCGTCACTTGTCCAAAGGAGTTAATTAGAAAACCAGCGTCAGACTATATCTGTCTGGCATTAATGCTGAAATGAACCTTTTTGGCGCAGCCGTGAGGCACACACTAGTGTGTGTTTTCATTTTTTTATTTTGTTATTTGTGTTTTGTGTTTCACGAAATGTGTCCAAATAAACGTTATTCTTTCTTTCTCTTTGAAACCAGATGTACCTAAGTAATTTTCGGTGTCTTTATGCAATTCTTTCAACTGATTTTTTGCCTCTACGCAAACGCACTTTACTTATGTCACCCTATAAGATTGTACGTTGAAGATTGTACACTCCTGCACCCTAATTGCGTCACACACGATCAATCACAATCTGTTTCATTTTGACAGTTCAACAACATTCATTGCGTTATTTCATAGACAAATTGGAACGGATTTGGATGAAATTTGGCTAACAGATAGTTTATAACCTGGATTGACACATAGGATACTTGTTATCCCGATATTCCTACGGGATTGAGACTTACGCAGGTGAATCCGCGGGGCGCAGCTAGTAGTAAATATAAGATAAATTTAAATAGAATATTATCAAGCATTAATAGTTTGATTAAGCTTTAAGGACATTTTGTGTCCAAGACCAAGACAGTTTGTATATATTTTTTTTACGATTAAAATCATCTGATTTCCTATTCCGATAATACGATATGTAGTTTTATTTTTCATTCGCTAACCTCATACTTACACTATCCTCTTGAGCGTGAACACGGCTGCATGAAATCAGAATATGATTAAACTATTTTCTGCATTTTATAATACACTAATCCTTTTAAAATGCACTGGGTAGTACGCCCTGTACAAGGTTATATTTATTACATAAATAAATAATAAGACAAAGCAGATGACCATGACATGACAATACTGATTTTTTTGTAGCATTCCTGTTTATAACATTATTATATACATGTTAAAAGCATAATTTATTTATAGAACACGATAAGGAAGGACTATAATTATAATTTCAGTCAAAACACTTTATTAGAAAAAGCTGAAATAGAAAGCAATCATTAATTTGTTGTAAACTATAAATTGTTATGAATCATAAATTCGGTTGTAAGTTTTTTTAATGAGGTTTCCGTGATCTACGACAGATTAGGTGTAAAATATATTACACGATTTGATTATGCCTCGTTTTGAACAAAAAACATCGAAAGAAGAAATTTTCCTCAATAAAAGGCAATACAATAGGAGT
The DNA here is from genome assembly GCA_948473465.1 of Lithophane ornitopus. NCBI lineage: Eukaryota > Metazoa > Arthropoda > Insecta > Lepidoptera > Noctuidae > Lithophane > Lithophane ornitopus. The sequence goes on from OX419636.1 coordinate 5,488,637, forward strand.
ATTCGCAGCTCATAATATGAAACACCCCAAACGAGGCCAAAACCACGCCTCAAAACTCCAAAAGTTGCTCAAACCGAGGCACAGATTCCAAACTTAATTCTAAAGGCGTATACATACGATCTGCTGGTGATGCGTGTGGTCGTGCAGTCTGGCCGTGTCTGCGCCGAGGAGTCTCGCCGCCTTGCCCACCGAGCGCGACTTGTGGGCGGCCTCGCGATCCCACTGCCACACCCACATTGCTAGCGTACGCTGACTTATTCCCGAATTACTCAACTCAAGGCAGATTTGCGAAGGGTAGGGTTTTTCTGTCACATTACTATGTAATTTTAAATAAAGGATATTTACATAAGACAATGATACTTTTTATACCCATAAAAGTAGGTCTACATAGGAATTTGGGTCTTACTATAAAAGTTCAGGCTCTTAACATTTTATCGTGTCTAAAGTGAAGCTTTATTAAACGCATTCAAGTCCTGCTAAAATACTGTTACATAGCTATAAATTATTATTACTTTTTTTGTTAAATTACATCGTAATGTGGCAATTCTAATCTAAGGCCATAAATAGGTTGGATCGGGAATTCGTCTAAAGCGTACACCAATTGACTGATCATTATAAACCTTATACCTATACTTACTTGACTTTCAATTAAATATGTCTACTACATCAATGTCTATACACCAATAATATTCAAAAGGGTGCTCAATTTTGCATTTATATTGATCAGTCGCTACACAAGCGAGTTGTCAGATGAAAACTGGACAAACGAAATCTGTCATCTGTCACTTTGACAGCTGTCATTTGTCAACTCGCAAGCGCAAAACATGCAACACATCAAGAGTTTGCACACAATTTAGTCTTCAAGCGACATCGAAGGCGCTTGTTATTATTATTATTTTGCTAATTTATTTTTTAAACACCAACATCAAAAAAATGTTGCAATATTATTTTGAAAAAGTCGTCAAGTGTAAATGAGGTTGTATATAATATGTATGGATACTTATAATAGATACGAACAAAATAATAGATTATAGGTAAAATTAAATAGTTTTATAAATAGTGCAGAAATATTTTCCATACATATTGTGAGAGAAGTTACAGAATATTAGTAAAGGTGTTCACACAGACACACAGATCTAAATGGCATAAGCGTGGTTCAAAGACTTGAGTCACTGAGGCAGTATTTTATCAGGTGTCAGTTTCTCTGTCTAGTTTTACGATAACCCAACCGAAAAGTTCCGATTACTACTAAGATTAATAAAGTTACTGAATACCCTGTTATTTTTATACTAACTGCGGCGTGTTTTTTAAACCGGGCATAGAAATAATCATATACTCCTTAGTATTTCCCTTATTATATTCTATGCACCTTTAACCCGCAAAATTTCGCGTGTCTTTTTGGGGGATGCGTGAAAATGGTAAATCAAATAAAATATACTAAAAAAATTAAATATACTCGATCTTCGAGTACGCTCCCAACAGTAAGTATAGCAATTTTATTAGAACAAAAACTTTTTTTACTCCACACGGAAGATTAACCCAATTTTAGTCCTCTATATTATTGTAAATCATACCCCATTACAAAATGAACCATCTTTTGCCTATTTAACCGACAAATTGTGGGGCACACTACACACACACAGTGTATAACACTACATGCACACACACAAACATAAAAGTGATGTTAGTAAATACATATTAATAATGCGAATATCTCTAGAAGGGTAGGTAGTGGTACTTACTGTATAATATGTTTGTATTTTGAGTGAAATAATTATTAGTTAATGTATTATTTTATCAAGTGATGTTACTGAATCACGATTTGTGTGCATATCTCACGATGCGAGTGCGACGAAGGCACGGTATTTTGTTATAGTTTAGGTTTGAGTAGTGATAAGTAAGGGCGAATTTCACCAATGAAAATGAACGCGATCAGCACAAAAACTACGTTTAAAGGCTGTCAGTGTCATTGTTTTCTGTGGAATATTGACACTGACAGCTCTTGAACGCGGTTTAAATGTGCTGATCACCAATGAAACTAAACGCCAGTTTCATTGGTGAAATTCGCACTAAGTCAGACAAAAGGTGCGGTGAAAGCTAAGCTCCATAAATTGATACTGTAAATAAAACAAAAGCACAACGATCGCGTCCTTCCACTCTGAACTTCTTTTGGTGTGTTGATCAAAAATCGGCAGAAAAATATACCATTAGAGTCGTCTTTTGTCTGACTTGCGCGTCAATATTGGTGAACTGAGATGCATGTTCATTTAATAAACGAGTGTGGTAAAGACGCATCCACATGCAAGTCTGTACTGCATTGCGCAAAATACTTGGAAGATAAAAATGTAGTGTGTTCTTAGCCTCATCTACTTAGTAAATTTTATAATGAAAATTTATAAGAGCCATTTGAAGGGCAACGTATTCTCTTCATTGCATGACATTGTGAAATAAAACGAGCGAGTGAGACAGTGCTTATTGCATACTCACTTCCACGAATAGAACCTACGTTCCGACATAGTTAAGTGCAGTTATCGATAATTGTCGACAACGGTGTGAGTTTTTGGCCCGACTATAAAAAAATAAAAAAAATACAACAGTAAGTAGTTGAGGCTTATAATACTGATACGTTTGCAGTTAAATTCTGTGTTAGTGCGATACATAATTGTTAGATACATGCTAGTAATATGAGTATACATGACTAGACGTTAGACACAAGTAATTAATAATGTGATTAAAAAAGCTATCTTGAAAATAAAATATGAAAGAGGTTTGATTTAAATATCACTTTGAACTCTCTCTCTTTGAATAAAGATTTGAATATGAATTATATTCCCAAGTAAGCTATTAATTTATTAATTTAATGTCTAGCTCTGATGTAGTGACACTATGAGTTGCTACTGTATTTTAAAACTTAGGTTGATAGTAATTGAGTTTTATATCGAGGATCTCTATCTAAATGCCTGTTAGTGGTGTATAAAGATTTTTGAGTTAAATAGGAGGAGTAAAAGAGGAGTTAGAATTATTCTAATTCTTTCATACGGATCTACTGCACAGATGTGTTAAGTTTTCACTGCAAAAAGCTATCAAAGATTTAAGTTCTTTTTTTTTTTTAAATAAACTGTAACATATTGGGACATTGGTGCCGATTCTCTTGTACACCGAACTAAACTAACTAAACTATCACTAAAATTCCTTACTTTTGACTGTGGGAATCTTGGAACTATTCTGCCAAATAAATTCTCTAAATTTAAAACTTATTTTGACACAACTAAAATCGAATTTGACAACCGCGCGCCTCCATTTGGTACTTGTTTTCCCTACCCCGTGTTTTTTTTTTTAGAGCCAGAGAGGCGCGCATGCGCGGCAGCCTCGACGTGTTTTAATGGATTTTTTCAGTTTTTGTATGGAAAATAACGAAAAAAATAAAAAATGATTACCAACATGTTGAGAATGAGGGGTTTAAGGCTTTCCTAAAGGGGGTCGAAATTTTCATTATTTTTGCGATAGGACACACCGATTTCGAGATATAAGGCAAAAGAAAATAAAAAAATACAGAACTGCTTTTTTGTAACTGAAGCCGAGGTGTTGGTTTGAATTTTAGTTCATGACATCTAATTTTATTCCAGACATTTAGTTAGAGAATTTTAGATATAGGACAAAATTTTAGGTTAAATCGTCAAATTCAGAATAGCATTTTTACTAAACTAATCTCAGTGCATCTTAGTGCTGCCAAACTAAATTATAGTTAAGTTGTGTCATTTAAAGTCTATTTCAGAATGAGTTTGATCGTTTGACAGGACTATACTAAATTTTAGTGATTTTTATTTTTATTTAGAGAATTTTGTGACAAGAGAATCGGCACCAGTGTCGGCTAACTTAAAAAGTCGCTATGTCCCAATAGTTTGACAAGGGAATTAATTCAAAATACCATGCCAAAATATCGTTTTACAGCAAGTTTACGTTTTCTACAAAACTTAATAATTTCAATCAAACAACACACATCATTTTACGATTCTTTCGAACTGTTTGTGAATTGTGCAGTTTCAAACATATAAATAACAAACTAATTTCTTAAAACATCTTTAAAACCAATCGCAGTTAAAACTCACACAATAATAACCTCTACCGCATACGACACAGGGTGCAAAACGGGCTGCATGCATCGGCGTGCGTGCTTACCTCGGTGATTCCGCGACGCGCCATACGGACACACACATACCTGTCTGGCTCCAATAGAGTTTGTGGGAGACGAATGACATTAGGCTTTTTAACAAAAATTTTGTATATTATGTTTTAGTACGCAACCATTTTTAAATAATCGAAGCGAAGTCGAAATATTAAAAATATTTATTATTGAATTTTTTTTGGTAACTAGGTTCAGCACGCTTAGCAAGACCACAATAGAAATGAGTTTTATCGACGGAATATAGACAAAATGACAGATTGTGATTGTTTATCTGTCATTTTGTCTATTCTTCCGTCGACAAAACCTATAGGAAACCCGTTTATATGGTTGTCATGCTAAGCGTGCATTATTAGATTAAAGGCAAAAATGTCGACTCCGGCTCATCATCTGCCTATTATTATTTATTTATTTTAAATTATTTTCATAATAAATCGGTTTTAGAAATTATGACTTTATTTAAACAGAGCTTGGCAACTCCTACAGCGTGGCGTTACTACTAAAATCAGAAAAAGAGTTCTTGAAAAAAGATAACAAAGTTTGATAGCTCAAGATATGATTGTAACATCATTTGTCTCCCACGTTCACCCTTCCTTCATTGCGTAGAACACGTTACAGATAATATTCCACAATACACGAACACAAAACGATTACATTACCTATAACAGTGCGGTGCTCACATTCACACGTACCGGTGGGTTTTATTCACTAGACGAACACAATTGTTATTGACGAAGTATCTTACCTTTGAGTGTGACCAGGAAACAAAATATTTGTGGGTAAAATATAATTGAGTATTTTACTAGTGTTTTAGGAAATAATTAGATTTCTGAAAGATGAAAAGGAGATAATCGATAATATTGAAAATAATAAGGTATATCTAAATCAATTTGCTATTCCCTTCATTTTGAAGTATGCGAACATAAATGTAGGGAACAGCAGATTTATTTTTACGGGATTTCATGTTTTGTCCAATAGTAAAAGTTGTTCATAATGATCAATATAATTACCTTTTAAGAAATTTCGTTCATGATTATATATACCTTATACCTATAAGACGAAAAATGTATTTTTGAGAAAAAAAAAAAACAGTTTTAATCCTGGCTACACTCAAAAGTACTGCAGTGCAAAAAATAAAAATACTTACCTAATTATTAGCCATATTTTATTTCGATAGGAGACGTTACTTTTGTATGAATCATAGACACAGATAATCAGCTAGCTGTCTTAACATTACTTTATATAACTAACGTCAAACGAACGTCGCCTTTCGAATAATATTGTAACCATTTGCATGGAATGTATGGAGTGTGATGAATCCCATTAAATTGTGTACAAAGACATCTTGATACTATGCATTTATCTTTTATAAAACAATTGATGAGGAGATATTTTTTCCAAATATATAATATAGTGATATGACATGGGAAATTGTTTTTGTTTTGTCTCTGCTATAGTTTTTCAGAAGTCTTTTTTGTTGGAACAGTAGTTTAGAATACTTACGTCACTTGTCAATATATTTACTGTATGGTGACATTGACTTGTGTTTTCATATGTTCGTGTACAGTGTATGTTAACGACATCTACATAGTGCGTACATTTTTGACGATCAAAAGTGCCTTTTATGTGCCTAATTGAAATAAATTATTTGACTTTGACTTTGATTAAAAAACTCAAACGTGAACGAATCAAAGAATCAATTGGTAGCGGGCGACCCAGACTCCAGATTGCTACCGAGAAATTCCAAATAGAAAAACCTAATCGCACTTTGCCCAACCTAGGAATCAACCATCGAGGCAATCATCGAGGATCATTCATAATGTAATAATTGTGCAGGTAAAATAGCCCCGTAATCCTCAAAGATAAACATACATACAAACTAGTACGCACTACATAGAAATCATTAGTGTATTTGAAATAGTTCAAAGAATCACCTCGGCCTTGTCCCTCAGCAAGGCGCGCGTAGTCGCCGCCAGGTGAGGCAGCAACAAGGCTCGCGCGGCCGCCTGCGAGCACAGCGGGCCGCGGATCAGCTCCAGGAGCGCTAACATGCGTTGTTTGCTGAGGCGGCCGAGCGGGAGCGCTTCTAATGCGCGTACTACGTAAACGCTGTAAGTAATTATGTTTAAATGAAGTTAATACTTGGTTGGAAAAGTGTAGATTCGTGTGAACCTAAAACTTAGTGTTTTAAAGTGAGACCAAACTCTGTATTGTAAATATAGGGGTGTTGAAAGGCAGGAAGAATCTTTCCACGACGTTGGAAATTTATTTGAAATCCTTGACCATTTCTTTTTGGGAATGTGCGTACTCATGGTTTCGCTTTCCGATCACGAACTGAACAAAAGAAACATCAGAATAAAGGAAGGCTAAAAACTCGATCAGATACAAATGATGACTACAATTGATAAGAAAAAAATTTGAGATTAAAATCCACAATAATATTATGTTAAGATAGATAATCTTAACATAATATTATTGTGGAATTATTAAAGCTAATATTTGAATAACAGTTACTTCACTTCAAAGTCCTAAAAGACTTCAAAAATAGCAACAAACCTGAGTTCTGTATCAGGATAAACTTTAATGATGTGCGGTACCGCATGCGGGAGGTACTTCAGCGCAGATCCCTGGCATGTAAGAGCATGGTCACCGCAACGCATTAGCCATACTAATTTTTCAAGAAGATCCTGTAACAAAAAAACTCGGCTGAGAGAAATGTATATATATACAGGGTGTTAGGGTAGACACCGTTATCCTTGAAACTAGTGGTTTGGTGTCATCTATAATATACTTTTTTATGGGAACAATTTTGAACACGCAAAAAAAAATCAGCTGTTCCATACATTTTGTCGATTTAAGTGAACACAAATGTATGGAACAGCTGTTTTTTTTTTCGCGATTTCAAGGTTGGTCCCATAGAAAAAGTATATTGTAGATGACACCAAACCACTAGTTTCAAGGATAACGGTGTCTACCCTAACACCCTGTATAGTACAAATAATCTTCTTTACGTTAGCCAATGTCTTAAAACCGACATTAATGTAGGTATATCGAATTATGTATCAATTTTTACAGGTCAATTCTAACATTATGATGTGTTAACCAGAGATTATTATCACCATAAAAATCAAGTATCATACATAAAAATAGTACATATAACTCACTTACCTCAAAAATAACGCAGAAATCACTATCCGACGCTCCACCGAGTGCACTTCTCAACTGCCGACTCCTCACTATCAGTCGTATAAGGCTCTCTATACACTTCATACACATAAGTAGACGCTTTAGCGCGGCATCGCCTGCATTCGCGGCTGATATCACCCATACCATAACTGAGATTAATTTCCTGGGTAAAAAAGAAGGGATATTGGTATTAGAATAAAGAAACTGCTATTAAAAGTAGCTTTGCCTATTTGAGGTAGGTACCTACTTTTACGGTTTTGGTACTTGAATGAAGCTGAGCTTTACATGGTATATAATATTCAAAAAACGGTAATCTTCAAAATACGAACGGACAGTGGCCTAAGATTGAGCCTTGAGGCATACCTATTTGTTGAAAGAAAGAACACAATATAAGAACAAAATGTCAGCTCCGTTTAATAGCACACAAGCTTACCAACTTTACCGCGGATTCGCTTAGTACAGCGTAGGCTTATAAGCTTACTATATAATTAATGTTTTGTGTTGAATGCAATCGAATGCTATACAAAAATCACTATAATTCCCCGAAAATATTGTTTGAGAAACCAAATTCTCTTACATTATCAATCAGTAATGTTAGGTACGAGTCCATAACTTAATAGAACATTGAACTTACTCGTAAGCCAATGCGTCACAGAAGCTGTCATCAATATAAACATGTAACACCGGTTGGAAGTGTTGGTACTTGTGGTCTGCTACTAAGGATATAACTCGAAGGAGACATTCGAGTACTAGGACACCGTAACTGTTGTCTGAGTATTCGTTCTCTTTGTGATCTTCTTGTACCTGAGAATGTATAAAAAATTGTCATCAGACGCAGCAATATTTTTGAAAAAATGAAAATGTTTTCGTCGAGGTGACATTTCTCTATCACAAAACCATGAGTCGAAAGGACCGACCATTTTTTTTTTTGAGATAACATATCAATTTATGACAGTAAAACATAGGGACATGAAAAATTACATAATAATATTTGCCTCAGAATTGAAACGCATTGACGAACCTCATTGTTTGTAGCAGGCATTTCACGATCGGCCACTTTTCAGCCAATTTTATTTAATTTATTCACCTTTTTCAAACAATTAACGACCATAATTTAAGTATTTATAATTTAGACAGAAAATTATATAACCTGTGTAAGTATACTGAACAGGGCGTCCAGTATATCCTGTAGAAACTTGACTAATTCTTCACTAGGCACGACTAGAAGTTGCATGAGTGCATTCCGAAGCGTACCCTCAGCGTAATGAGAGTTCCATTTCAACACTCCCAGGATCTCCTCTGTAACGTAAAGGAAAACGGGAGTGAACTAAAGATTGGGGCGGATTTACTGTCCTTTGTGAGTTATACCACACTATGGAATTTTAAACCGAAATGTTTAAAATTTTAGCACCATTTGAGCTCGACTCGGAAAGTTTTAGTTTTCTTTTGAAAATTCATACATATACAGAGGTGTTGGTTATGTATCAGCAATCCATTAAGGGGATGTAGGAGAGGTCATTTACAATCAAATAACCCTTTTTGACTCCTATGCAAATGTCATTTTTTTTTAAATAACATATCATAATCTAATGAAATGTAAAATTACTCGAAAATGGATGCTCGTAACAAAAAGCATGGACCAGGTCGTTGTATGTCATGTACTGTGTATCTGTCTGTGTCATGCACTGTGTGTCTGTCATGTAGTGCGTCATCTCTCTGCGTGAGCTTGGCGGAGCACAGCTCGTCGTATGTCATGCACTGTGTGTCTGTGTCAAGCACTGTATGTCTGTGTCATGCACCGTGTGTCTGTTTCATGCACTGTGTGTCTGTGTCATGCACTGTGTGTTCGTGTCATGCACTGTGTCTGTGCCATGCACTGTGAGTCCGTGTCATGCACTGTGTCTGTGTCATGCACTGTGTCCCTGTGGCATGCACTGTGCGTGTCACCTCTCTGCGTGAGCTTGGTGGAGCACAGCTTGGTGTGCACGGTGAGCGTGTCCCTGTGCGTGAGCTGCAGCGCGGCGCGCGCCAGGCCGTGCTCGGCGCCGGCCGGCAGCTCGTCGCGGCGCGACGGCAGGTGCAGGCACGCTTCCTCGGCCTCGCCTGCGTTGGCGCGCTTGTCGATCTGGGGGCAAGATCTTTAGTTAATATTGAATTGTCAAACATTTCCGGTGTGGCATACAAGATACCACAGAACAAACAACCAAGCGCTCGAGCGGAAAGCTTTGCAGCAAGCATCACGACTGGAATAAGACACAGGATACTTTTTATCTCGATGTTACCACGGGATCAAGACTTACGCAAGTGAAACCGCGGAGTGCAGCTAGTTATGTATAATTCTGTTTATGCATTTGCCTGATACTTGATTTACCTTATAAACACACAAGTTATGCTGTGTATCCGGTGTGGTCGTTCCCTCACGTTGCATCAGTCGTAAGTAAGAGAGAGCGAAGTGTCTCTCGGCCCTGTCCTTAGCCTCGTTTGAAGATCGATGACGACACAGGAAGACTAAGTGGGCTTCTTTGAACTCCTCGATGTTTAGACACACCTGTGGGAATAACAATATTTGAAGATACAAAAAAACAAAATCGGCGACAAAAAAAGATTACAAGTATGAGTACGAAGTCTGAAAGTGTCAATAGTAATAGAGAAGATATTATTATGTTGAAGTCATCTGTGACGTAGCATAATATGTGATATGGAGAAATGAGGGACATGCCATGTATTTACGAATCCTTTATCCATTGAAACTCATTTTTTACTTCTGTACGGGAAAAATTGGGGTCAAAGCACGATTTTATTTTCTCTATGCATACTTTTTTCTATCTTAGTTCCTTTTTTATAGAAATACGAAGTAATATTTAAATGTAACACTATAGTAGTTACTTGGTAATAAAAGTAGTCATCATCGGCCTAGCCTTTTCCCAACTATATTGGGGTCGGCTTCCAGTCTAACCGGATGCAGCTGAATACCAGTATTTTACATGGAGCGACTGCCTATCTGACCTCCACAACCCAGTAACTGGGTAACACGATACCCCTTGGTAACACTTGTTGTCAGACTTTCGGGCTTCTGAGGACCCGTAACGACTGTCAAAGATCCACAAATGACAGCCGGGACCAACGACTTAACGTGCTTTCCGAGGCACGGAAGTGTCTCGGTATGTAAAGATAATAAAAGGAGTGTCTTACCTTAAAAACTTCTTGCCATCGCGGTCGATCGTCATGGTAATAGACTACGGATGTGTATTCACTGGTTAAAGGAACCCCAGCGCCTACAGATATTACACCCTGAAAATGGTTGAACATTAACAAGGTAGTTGCCCATATCACTACAGTACCCAGGATAATAGGCTAAAGATTTGTACAACAGGTTGAACGAGTATAGCTTCTATTGTTTAAAAGATTTTATGGATAAAAAATGTTGATGTGTTGTAAAATTTTCATTTCAATAACCCTCAAATTTTGCATGCTATGTCTTATCCTAGACAGACATGTTTGTGCCAGTATAATTATGTTTTAACACCATGTTTAATGCAAATAAATGATTTATTTAACGACAAACGAAAGCGTTACAAGAAATCGCAGGTAAATAATCTAACAAACTCACAGGAAAAGTCTGTCCTTGTTTATCAACGACTTTGGCGATTAGTTCGATGTTCCTCTCAGAGGACTTCCCCCCTCCCTTAGAGAAGGCCCCCCCGCACACTGTGACGTACAGGTCGTTGCGCGCATCGCCCGGGAGGATCACTTCTGGGAAGCCCATCTTACGAGCTACGGCAAAATTGCCGACTACGATGTGTGGGTTTTCTTCACGTATCTGTGAATGAGGTTAAAGCGTTTTTCATTCTTTTTTTTTAATCCATTAAATTTGCCAAATATGGAAAAAAAGACATGATTTAAATAGCGGCAGTACTCTTTTACTAATTCGAAGGCAAAGAAAATCTTTTAACCCCCATTTCCAGAAGTCATTGTCTAGTGATTACATGCAAAAGTGAAAACACTCCCAAAAGTGTTTAAAGTAGTTTTAAATTATCTACCTGTATACCAAATAGCTTGTTCGACTGTACTATTACTGTCACCTTGACAAAACAAACGGACACGGGGGTCAGAGAAGATATAACTTGAGATTTGGCATTACATTAGCAGATAAGAGGGATCTGCGGGAATGTCCGAAAGGGATACCGGGACCTTGGCAACAGGCAACTGAAGGAACACGGGTTGGGTTTTAGTCAGTAAAAGTCTGACACGTCCTTCCGCTCCGCCCAGAGCGGGAGAAGTCATATGATGATTTCCAACGGTCAAAAAAAAAAAAAATGTAAGAGGTATCAGTGTTAAGAAACCGGTTGATGATGTAAATTATGTATAAGACCCATATTTCGCGCGAATGCTAAATCAATGATCACCTGGCATTATTAACATAAGAAAGTTTCACAAAACCTTCATACCTGCTTCAAATCGCCCTCAACCAGCCTCACTGACACCCACAACCCCTGAGAATGCTTAGCGTCCTTGATATCACGGTTGGCGATCACTTTCTTCAGTAAACAGTCCAGATTCTCCTTCTCATATCTGTAATGAGTTTCATATCTGGAATGTGACTAGGTATCATGTTATGTACTTATGTTTTGGTTGAAGCCTTGATTTGTGGCAAAAAGCTCAGCTTACGATTCGGGTCAGAACGCGAGTTCTAACAACAAAACTGTTGCGTTTTTGTAGCATTGGAATTATGGTCTGTTCCGTCATCGTTCAGTATCATAAACAGACGGAAAACAATTAAAATAAGCAAGCAATTTTTACACGGTACGGTAACGGTTTTTTTTTTCACAGTAATAAGCATTTTTTTATTAAAAACTTTCGAATTCAGATTTGTTCGATTTGTGACGATCGACATAAATCGAACAAAGTAAATGTGAAAGCAACAATGTGAGTAAATAAAATCAAGTAAATGTGAAAGCAACAGACGATAGACGTCGTATTTTTTTCAATCGCCACTGTCTGTGCATCGTTTTACTCCATCGATAAATCAACAAGTCATGCTCGATTTTAACCAGCACCCTACTTGCGTAATACACGATCAATCACAATCTGAATCGGTTTGAAACAAATTTCTAATTCATTGCAAAAAATCTGCTCAACAACGTAAATAACGCAATAAATGTCGTTGAACTATCAAAATGAAACAGATTAGTCTCAATCGGTTACAAAAATAAGTTACGCAATTAGATAGCTGGTAACAGGTGACAAGTACCAATCGGTAAAATGAGTAAATCTGTAAGAAGCTGACAGATTTTATTGATCGTGAAAACGCAGCATATCGTGCGACAGTAACGATCAACACGAATCAAGCAAATCTGAGGACCTTGACAAGTGACAATCGCTTCGAAAGCGTTTCGTATTTCTACCACGACTTTCAACAGCATTGACATAAGCTTTTCAATAGCTTTTGTCAGTCCTATACATTTTTGCCTTTTCCATCATCGATATCGCTGATAGAATGTCACTTTGTCTAGGGCCTCTGTAAGCACCTATGGAATTACAACGTAAAGCTGGTCCAGTCTGAAATGACGCGTCCCACTACCGCATTTACGTACGCGGTAATGCGGCACGTCATTTCAGACTGGACAAGCTATAGATTAGTAAAGTCAAAAGCTGCTCAACTAACAACTCAGTTTTAGTTGCTAAAGCTACAATTGTTTATTTTTGTTCACGATTTTAGGTTTAATTCACGTTTGCCTCGGAGTTTCCCGAATATATTTTGCCAAAATCTTGCACGTGAGCCAAACCGTAAACAACAAAAACATTAAAATGACAATATAAAGAGTACTTACGCATAAAAAGGCACTTGTATATGTTTGTCGGGACAGTCAGCTGTGACAAATCGCTTGATGTCAGCACACGCGACGCCGAATGGGCGACGCATTGAGCGGCCCGACGACGGGGTTGGAGGCGGTTGGGCTACGGAGCTACGTCTGTGGAGTAAATGATTATTGTAAAAAAATAAGCAATAATCTTTTTTTTACCCAAGCCCCTAATGAACTATGTATTAAAATATAAAACTTTCGTAAATACATACGTACATAGAACTATAATATTTTCTTAAAAGCTTGAGGATTATCTTGAAGTGTAAAGACGTTCACGCCTGTTTTATGTAACTTAGATTTTATTTTGTACTTTTTAGCATTAGACTTTGTTAAATACCTTACTAAGTACATAAAATACTTTAAATAAGCTTACCTATTATCAACATTCAGGGCGTCCATCGACCCTATCCGATAAATATTGGATACCAAGTAAATTTTTTCACTCTTTAGTATATCGCTACCGAAATCCTGAAACAAAAAGAGGCATTAAACCATTTCTTATTGCCATATGCCTGAAGATGCCTTGTCTAGATCCGGCTCGAAGGACCAAAAAGTACGAATGTATGATTGTGAAGATGTTTGTGTATTTGGATGAAATTCGACTCACAGATCTTGTCCTGTATTAACAAATGGAAAGTTGTTCCTAAGAATCGGATAAAACCAAGGCTAAAATCAAGTTTATAACAAGATACTTACAGTAAACACAACTAGTGCAGAGCTGATGTGGTTGGTAGGCCACCTGAGCAGCAAATGTTCCGTGAGCTTAGCGCCCGAAGCGTCATGTAATGCTAAGGCGATTTCGGCTGGCTCGTTCATTCGGCACACGAAGTTGTGGACCCGAACGGCGATCGTGTATGTTCGGGCACCCGGTGGCGTCGTAGGTGGTGGGGTTATTGGTGTTGTTTCCTGAAAATTATGAACATAAAGGCTTTAATGAATAGTAATATGCTCTGCATATGAGACTTGTTTCAAGGACCAGAACGAAGATCAAGCATCTATGTATATTAAAATTAAACTTCAGTAGACTAATATGAAATCTGTCAGTTTAAAATCCTGATTCATAAACCCCATTCTATACTGGCCAAAATGTACTTAAAAATATCAAATCTTAGATGAAAGTATATGTTTTTAAATATTATATTAAGGAGGCTGTAATGAGCTAGTAGTTTGAGTAGCTAAGAGCTATCTTAAATGCAGTTTTTTTATTGACAGTGTGACAGGTACCTACCTCTTGTCATTGGTTAGAAACTTTGCATAATATATCGCTGGACAAGTAACCACTCTGACGGTTGATAGGTAGCTAGCACTCGTGGGCTAGTAGATTCACTAATTATCAAATATACCTACTATCATGCATAGGTATAAGTACAGAATATATAATATATTTTGATTTTGATTGATTTTGATTTGATTTTAGAACTTTTGGATACAGAGAACATCAAAATCGTAATATTTTATTTCACATAAACCTACATGGGCACTTATGAAACGTCAGAAGCTAGGTGCACGGTTCCAATTGGTCGTTTCCTATGGAGAAGAGCCGGCAAGAAACTACATGGATACTCTTTTAATTAAAATAATTGTCTTTTACAATATGTTCAAAAACAGTGAGGGAACTCACCATATTCTTCTCAATACGAGTATTAGCTTCATCGTGTAGCGCATTTAGTTTGTACGTGGACACTTTCAACGGATCAACCAGTTGACCGTTCGCTGTTCTCACTGCTAGCTCCATTCCTAAGGTTCTGTTGACGAAGTAATACTAATTAATATAATGATACAACAAAGTACTGCGTCTTTCAAGGATTAAGAGGCTAGCAAAGCTTAGATTTCAGACACTGATGGTTAACAAATGAATGTTTGTCCAAGAAAAAATATTACAGTGCAACTGAAAAAACTTTAAATATACAGTCGTTAGGAGTCGTCAGAAGCCCGAAAGTCTGACAACCAGTTTAACCAAGGGGTATCGTATTACCCAGTTACTGGGTTATGGAGGTGAGATAGGCAGTCGCTCCATGTAAAATACTGGTATTCAGGTGCATCCGGTTAGACTGGAAGCCGACCCCAACATAGTTGGGAAAAGCTAGGCAGATTGATTGATACATTTATACGCGCATTTTTTTTCTATTGGTAATCAAATTAAAAAGGAGCTCGTTGCAAAAAAATTGGCTGTGACAGACAGCCAGCCACTCAGGCACACAAGTGATTCTATATGGTTTTTTCATTCGGACGTATGGAACCCTAAAAATGGGATACATAACTTGGGTGTGTGTCTGTTCTGCCAAGCAGCTTCGCTTTGTTCTAGTAGAAAGGTTTTGCGAGCCATTGAAAATACAGGCACATGGGACATTCCAGTTTTGAATCTAGGTTTGAAACACACATCGGTATTACAAATATGTCGAAGCGCCAGTGAGCATTAGTAGGTATCTGTGGGCCACCGTGCCCGCCAGCATGCTTGTTAATTCTATTTCATAAAAAAAAATGTGTTTAGTCACCTGTTCCCTTTATCGATGGTGAAGACAGCGGTCCTAGCGACTCGTCGCAGCTGGTCCTGAGGTAGCGCGCCGGACGCAGCTTGAGCTCTCAACTCGAGCAGCGCTCGCATGCTCACTTCCATAAACTTGAGACGCTCATCGTTATTCTGTGAAAGAAGCATAAATGGTAAGTTGGCGATTTCTTTTGTTTACTTCTTACTTACTTTTATGTTTGAGATTGAACTTTGAACCGGGAGAATGGGCATGTAACACAAATCACATCTCTAAAGAGACTTCTGTCTGCGGTACCATTTTGGTAAGTTTTTCTTACCAAAATGGTACCGCACTCTGGGTTCTTTAAGCACCTACCAACATTTTGCTATTTACACTAGTTTAATAATATGTATAAATTTGACCGAGTAGGTAGTCAGCGTCGAGCTGACCGGCTACAAACTGTTGGATCTAAAACTGCTTTATACAAGAACAGTATTTTCGTAATGGCTCCAAAATTATACAATAAATTGCCAAAATGTATCAGAAGTGAGGAAAATGTCAGCCATTTAAAAAAAAAGTTGTTCCCGTTTTTAGTTGAAAAGACGTATTACTCGATTGAAGACTATTTAAATGCATAATTTGTCATTTAAATAGTCTTCAATCGAGTAATACGTCTTTTACTAAATTTAATTTTCTTGACATTCTTAATAATTCATAATATAATTCAATTACTTTATTTTATGCGGCTCATGACATTTTTCAATTGCTTCATTTCTTTTATCCTAGACTTTATTCATTATGATAGTAAAAATAACCTGCTTACTAATATTATATTTGTATGCCGATTATTGGCCGAACATACAGATCAGCTAAAATGTATAAATAACATCTTTTTGTACTTATATTCACAAATAAAGATTTGATTTGATTTAAAAGAAACCCTTTTTTAACCGACTTCTTCAAAAAGGAGGAGGTTCTCAATTCGGCTGTTTTTTTTTTTAGTATGAGTCCATTTTCTTGAGTCTTCTTTTGTTTGGTATGTCATGCTTCAGAGGTGGTCCCATATCCATTTTATTTACCTTGCTTGCGTAGTTTTTGAGTTAGCTTTTTACGTATTTTTTTCCACTTAGGGTCACGGGGCGGCAAGGCGACGCGCACTTTTTTATGATCCGATACAATATCGAATTTATTTACTACACAATAAGGTACACGCGCTGCGCAGCACCGCGCATCTCAGCGTACTTTGACACGTGTCAACACTCGCACTGAAATTAATACCTTTTCGTGAAGAAAATAAGTTCGATAATTGTTAAAAAGTGCACGCAGCGTCGCGTCGCTTCACGTCATGGTTTGAGCTGACCCTTAATTTATGTAGATGATGTTCTATTTGACTATATCACTGTTATTTACATAGCAGGTAGTGGTACAAATTACTACCACTTGCACAATTGCAAAACACAGCAGCTGCATACCTTTCCCCAGACACGTCATTGGCTAATTATTTATTTACAGTACGAGCAAATGAATATTCAAACATTATTGGCCGAATAATTATACAATGATGGCACTCATGTTTATGTCATTAAATGTTAATAAGGACAAGTAGTATACATTTGTTACATGTTACAACATATGTAACTACCTACCGGACCTACATGGCTAATAAACCGTCTTACGGGAAAAAAAAATCATGGGTCTCTTAATTTACCTAGTGAATTTTAAGATTGGTCGTTCACGCTAAAACGGTATGATGAAAGAAAGAAAATAGATACATTTATTTAGCACAGACTAAAAGGCGCACAATATACATAGTACAGTATGTTATCTAAAAAAAATATATTAAGTACTTATAAAGTATAGTATAAATAAATAAATAAATAAGTACCATTAAAAAAAAAGTAAAATATTCACAAAAAAATATTAAATTGATACGGAAAAGAAACACTCTGTACACTTTCTACGTTGAAATTCAAGTGTGCATGTACAGTGTTTCTTTTAAGTATCAATTTAATATTTCACTACATACTAATATAGAAAAAAAAAAAAAAAAAAAACACAAGGCCACCCAAACCCATAACCCAATATGTTTTGTTTCCATTTTCTGCAATAGTCCTACTCCAACCGGGGATTGTCCTTGGCTGCACTTATATAGTTCCAACAGGGATAATCGTCGGTTGGTGCCTCATTCCATTAAAAACGTCTAAGGGGCCTCTGCGAGTAGGCTTCGGCCCCTCGTACGCCTTCCAAAAGACCGGGACCCCATGGTCCCGACATATGTAAACATTATATAAAAATAATAATAATATTGGTAATATTTTTTATTAGCATGTATGGACGGGTTAAAGGGACCGCCCTTTAGTAGTAGCCCTGTAGAGCAAAGAAACTATGAGCTCGATTTTGGATACAATTTAAAACACATACAGTTTTTCGTAAAGCGTTATATTGAACAGTGAAAAAGGGATTGTCATTATTATCAATTGGTTAACAGACAACAGATCGTAAAAAGAACTTTTTATTTCGACTATCAGCTGTTGCCCGAGGTTTTACTCGCATCGTAAAAACTACTTACTACATGTAAAGTGTATACTAAAAACCCAACTTACGGTGCAGTGGCCTAGTGTTAGTTTCTTTTAACTCGCGGCGCTCCGATTGGCTTCACTAGTGAAGGGCCAACCGGAGCGCCGAACGCGGTCGATGCGTAAAGTCGAGATGGTTAAAACAAACTCACACTAGGGCCTCTGTTCGATTCAAACTTAATGGCGGCTCGGAACATGAGGTGAGTCGCTGCGCCGTAACAATTTCACGTGTCAGCGGGTGTGAGGAGTGGTGGGGTACTGTGCAGCGGGTAGCTAACTTCAGAGCGGGCGTTAAGTTTGAATCGAACTGTACAAATCTTAACATATTTCTGTAATCGAGCTCATATTTCTGTATTCAGTCCACTCAGCTGATTTTGTTGTCTACTTACAATGTACAGTTTCTTGCAATGCGTCAACCATTCTCGGAGTGTAACAGCGATGTCGTGTACCACGCCGTTGCCTCCAGCCGAGGCGACCACTGTGCCACCGCATCTGCAACAGATTTTGATGTTTTGAGAATGTATGTAAAGTAGGTAAACTTTTTGTTCTAACCTCTGTTTCTTTACCAATGGAAAAGAAATACAGGGTTATTGGTTATAATGTCGGCAATCCATTACGGGGATGTAGGAGAGGTCATTTGCAATGAAATGACCCCCGATGACCCGTATGCCAACGTCAACCATTTTCGAGTAATTTGATATTTTAAAATGTATGAAATAAAAACATAAAATGACTCGAAAAATGTCGACGTACCAATAACCCCTTTTTTTTTGAGGTTGGGAAATCATCAAATTACTTCTCGTGCTCTGGGCGGATGGGCGGAGCGGAAGGCCGTGTCAGACTTTTACTGACTAAAACCCACCCGTGTTCCTTCAGCTGCCTGTTGCCAGGGTCCCGGTATCCCTTTCGGATATTCCAGCAACCGTGGCAGGACGTACCAATAACCCTGTATATTTTTTTTTTTTTTTTTTTTAAACATTGCCCCACACCAGGAATTTCTTCCTAATTAATTGAATAAAAGCTTGTTTATAAAGCATGTATTTTTGTACTAATCATTCTACTTTTCAATAACGCGAATATTTATGAAGGAATTGTTTATGAGATTTTGGTTTTGCTTCAGCTTTCATATCTAGGTACTTAATTTCAACTTGACACCTCACGCGTTCCTGAGAAAAACATTCTGAACAGGCTGACAGACGGACAACGAATTAAAGTAATAAGGATTCTATTTTTTCCTTATTAAAACCTCAATTCATTCATTCATTCACTGATAGACAACGCACAGCCTAACCTGATAGGTCTTGAAACATGAAATTTTGCATAAGAGTAACTACAGGGGAGGATTTTTGAACATTCATCCCCTGGAGGAAAATCCACGAAATTCCATATAAATTTTCAACCCCTAATTAACCAATTAGGGGTTGAAAATTTATATGGAATTTCGTCATTTCGTCGCGGGGCACACGGTTTGTAAATAATAAAATACATAAATATAATACAATTGTACCTACTGTGATGTAACTATAAAATTTCGTCTCCCATTCTTGTTCAACAAACTCCAAATCTACTTACAATTTAAATGAAGCAAAAGTCTAACTTAGCCACAAAACAATCTGAATTTTAGCTAAGTTATATAGTATTACTTAAAACAATAGTCGTTCCAGACTTGGCAGGCGAAAGTGTACGAAATAAGGAAAGTTCCAGAAGTTTGATATTAAACAAAACAATAATTAGCTTATCCCCCGTTGCAAAAGATGCAAAAGTTATAAGTAATGGAATCATAAAAACCTTGTGGGACATTACTTATTACTTCTAATAATATGAAATGTTATCATCTCTTTAGTCCGTTACTAGCGACCCGCTCCTGCATCGCACGGTTTTTAAGACTTGACAAAACATCGAGATTTCCTCAATTACATGTAACATTAATAGTTACGTATTATACACATAAAACCTTCCGGAATAAACTCTCTAAACGATGGTGAAAACCTCATCAAAACCTGTTAAGTGGTTTAGAAGAACAATGCGGAGGTACAGACTTTAATTTTTTAATATGTATACGTATAGAAGAGTCTAAAAATAGTTACCTCAAATTACTTGGTATGATCCTCCGTTACATCGAAAATAGTGTAGCATTTTGAAATAAATATGTGATAAAGTTGAGTATTAATGTTCAGTACCTAATCACTATGTTTGACGAAACCACGATTCAGTAAAATTTCCTCGACAGACAAAAATCACAAAGAGATCTCCAAACCGAACAATAAACCGCTAGTATTCAAAAAATATTTCTAATTAGATCATGAAACTTTGCATAATAAACTATCGGTAATTTGTAGATCTTTGTCAGTCTCAGTCTTTACGGGTAGTCAGAAGCCCGAAAGTCTGACAACCAGGGGTGTCATATTACCCAGTAACTGGGTTGTGGAGGTCAGACAGGGAGTCGCTCCATGTAGAATACTGATACTGCCTAGCCAACCCCAACATAGTTGGAAAAGGCTAGGCAGATGATGGTCCTCTACTATAAATACTTATCAATAAACGTACAATGCATAAAGAGAGTAGCATTAATACATGATGAGTCACTGGGTAATTAATAGCTTGCATACAACTATACTGATTGATTTATAACTGGGGAATATTATACCGGATGACTTAAATATAAAATTAATTATTTATAAACTGTAATCCAGAACTTTATTGTACGGGACAAACCCTTATGATAATTAATGTCATCGTATACGTCACAATAACATTATAGACAGAACTTCCTTGTACGCAGTACGTAAGCGTGAAGTTCCGTCCTTCTCTGTATGAAACCACAGTTGGACATTCTACCAATAGTATAATAAATATAAAATATATATAGTATAAAAAATAATTAAAGTAGTACTAATATTATAAACGCGAAAGTTTGTGAGGATGGATGGATGGATGGATGTTTGTTACTCTTTCACACAAAAACTACTGAACGGATTTGGATAAAATTTGACACACAGATAGTTTATAACCTGGATGAACACATAGGATACTTTTTATCCCGATATTCCCACGGGATCAAGACTTATGCGGGTGAAACCGCGGGGCGCTGCTAGTAATTAAATAAAATACGCTTATACGGTAACTCCAACCATTTTATTGGAAATGAAAACTAACTGTTGGCCGCGATTTCGTCTGCGATCCAAGATGATAAGTAGCCTAAGTAAGTATGTCCTATCTATGTGCCAAATTGCATCCAAATCCGTCCAGCCGTTTTAGCATGAAAGCGTTACAAACAAACTCACTTTCGCATTTATAATATTAGTTAGGACAGCAGGCAGGCTAGCCTGAATTATTGGTCCTTACGTAATTTTTTTTTTCGTTAAATTGATGTTTGACAGATTCCTCTAAAGTTTTTCCTCGCATTATAAAATTTAGTTATAGTAGCTAAGTGATATCTTTTTTATTGAACTTGCATATAAGGCATTCTTTGACTCATACAACTAGCCAATCAGTCTACACTAGTCACCTCAGAAAGTGACTCATAGCACTCCCGAGGAGTCTTCAAACCAAGGTTCCTACTTCCTTAAGCAAAGAGATTACGTCCTAGAATCAGAGCATTCCTAGTTCACAATCCATACTAATATCATAAATGCAAAAGTAACCCTGTTGTATGTCTTGGATTTGGCACACGGATAAACCATGACCTGGGGACCTTAGGACATCAAATACTTTTTATCCCGGTAGGACGTTCCCGTGGGATAACTTTCGACCTGAACACGGGCGAAACTGCGGGCAAAAGCCATTGCATACCATTAATAAAAAAACTAATTGCAGAGGTCATTGACCGTGATTGATAATCGTTGCCCATTGTCAAATGAATCACTACTATGCTCAATGTATGAACGTTTTGAGGAAGTGTGTGTGTATAATCAATGTGTGAGTTCCCGACCCGCTGCCGTTTAATTGAAATATTATCAGTTAGCGTCATTTGCTACTACTTTATTGACTATATGTAATGTAATATGTAGTAATCTCATCTCGTCAGTTGGAGTAAACGTTTGGGTGTCGTATCGAGTTTCTAATACACGTTTAATAGTAATTTATTAAACTTCATGTACTTAGTTACTAGAGTGGTAGGTATGTAGTAATGAACATCTCTCAACGAGGCATCCTCAGGATGACGATTGACCAGTCGCAAACCAGAACACGACGTGTTGCCACACCGAGGCTTAGTCCATTTTCACGTTCCTGTTTACACGTTTTATGACCACGACTACCACGATGTTTGGTGTTTAGTACAGTTTGAGTTATGTTACTAAATGGAAAAATAGCTTACCTATCAACTATGCAGTCCCTTATCTGTACGTAGCTTTTAGGGAAGGCGCCACCGCTTGCATCTTTCTTGAGGCTCTTGCCCCAGTACCAGAATTCCGTCTCTCTCTCGATATGCAGCAACTCGCCGACGTCGAACGAAAGGTGCAGGGTGCCAGGCTTGGCCGCGTAATTATATATGGCTATGGGAGAAGAGAAATAGGGCTTTATTAGTAAAATAGCGCTCACGAATGGCTATACTCAAACTAAATGTAAAATCAGGTGTTTTATTTACTTCGTCAGTTTTAAAATTATTTCCGTGATCAAGTCTGGACACCTAATACATTTTGAAGCTACGGCACTGAGCAGACTATTGCATAGAAAAAATAATTTTCCAAATCGGTGCAGCCGTTTTCGAGTAATCGGGGAAAATACTTTAAAAATATATATATATAATGTAATTGAGAAAAAAGATTGTAAATTAAGAAAAAAGGAGGGTTATGATTTTGACCGGTATGTATGTATGTATGTATGTTCATCTGTTCCCTCCTATCTTCTAAAGCACTCATCACAATTTGACAAATGAATGGCTATGTGACGTCACATTAAATTGAATGAAAAATGGCGAACTCTAGAGGACATAAAGTAAGGACATAAAAAAAAAATGTTTAATCGTACCATGTTGGGTATCAAATGAAAGGGCTTAATGAGCACATTTCAAAATATATATATATTATAAACCCAAAAGAATTTAAAAAAAAAAAAAGTAATAAAAACTAAAACCCAACTACGGCTAAAAAGGTTTAACCACCGAGACACCAGCTGGTACACCCGTAAACCAAAATACATGGTACAAGTACATCCCCGGTCATTCCGCGGATAAACAAGATCCCACAGACACAAATCAAAAATCCGGAGTCACACGTAATCTGTTCGATTTATGCCCTAACACATGTGACTCCGGATTTTTAATTTGTCTGTCTGTGGGGTCTTGTTTATACCTTGTTAGTCGTAGTTGGGTTAGGTTAGGTTATGTTAGGCTGTTTTTTTTTTGCTGTTAGATTTTTACGTTCCCGCGACCCCCGGCGTAGGTGTGAGTCGGAACACCGGGGTGGTTTTTAGTCAGTAAGAGTCTGACAGACCCCTCCGCCCGCCCCAGGGCGGAGGACATCCATGAGGATTTTCCACCCCGGAAAAAAAAAGGTTAGGTTAGGCTATGTATACCTTTTTAGTCGTAGTTGGGTTTTAGTTTTTATTACTTTAATTTTTTTTTTCACTCTTAAAACTTGGCAATACGTAAGCTACATTATACAGCCGACAACTAATGCAAATACACTAGGTATAAAAAAATTATTAACCCAACGCGAAATTCAATCAAAAAGACCGTTACCCACAAAACAGATGCTAATGACACGTCAAATACTATGACATAATAAATGATGCCTTTATGGCTATCGTATCCTGTGTCAACAATCATAGGACGTAATGGCTATGCCTTCCAAATTGGCACAACAATACTAAACGATTTAGCGATAGAAAGAATGCGTACAGCCATCGGTAAAATCACTCCCGATTCCCTCCCTCGTTCCTCATGGGAACAGTAGCGATTTCTCTAGAGGAATCCTTTCCTCTCGCGGAGAATCGACGTGAGACTGGGAACCAATTAGTCCAAAAGATCCTTCAAAAGTGCCCCGTGAGAAAATATTTGAAACCATCCCGTAATTCATACCAAATAAACATTAAATAACTTCAACCTTGGTAACGATACCGTAACTTCAATGACTACAAGACAATCGTAAAAATATCTTCAGCAAGCGGTCGCAAATTCATTAAATGGACATCAAGATTAACTAAACCCCAAGCCTAACGACTCACATCCTGTGCAAAGAAACGCGCAAAAAACCAAACATATTAATACGATATGAAGAAAAGGTTAATATTTAACATTCATTGTACTTACACAAACAATTAATCCGGGACAATAGGGGCGGTATGCGTGTGAGTCACGTAAGACGAGACAGGCGCGAGCGCACCAAAATCGCGTTTGAACGCAACTTGAGCGCGTTGTGAATGCTGATGTGAGGGGAGTTAGATCTAGCAACTGTTTAGATGGGATATAACCGGGTTTATTGATTATTTGATCGTGAATTTCCTGATGTATTAAGGGTTTTCTGAAGACAAGTTGTAGATTGTAGATGATGAAACTATTGTAGCAGAGAAAGAAGCTCTGCTAGTTTTTTACTGTGAGAGTATAAGTCTGTCCAAAACGCTTCATAGTTTTGAATCCATTCCTATCGTCCAAAAAACATAATAACGTTAAATACATAAAAGAAGATTTCCTTTACGGACATCAGTCAATCAGTCGATCAACCTAATCATGTAACAATTGGTATAGATTTGTTGAAGTAATTCTATAAGAAAAGGACTATTGTCATTTTGATTACCCCTCGATTTCAATGAGCACAAAATTTTGCTACTATATGCTCATATTCAGGTCCGAATGAATTGAGCGCTGAAAAAGCACTGAGTACTTTCTAAATGCTATAAAGAATTTAACAAGCAATGAAAAGACTACTTAGACTTTTATAGCACCTAACGTCTTTTAATAAACTTAGATCCCTTATAAAATCTCTCGCACTTAAAATTCCTTACCTAAGATCCATCCTCGCAAAAACACTAAATCTCTATCGAATCACTTATCCTGGGTACCCTAAATCTATCAATTTTACGAGCTCCATAAAACGGCGCGTCTAAGAGACTTATAAATCTATCAGACATCAGATCCATGCATATGTCACCGATACTTGATGTAATGAGATACCGGTGCCGGTGCTATAGATACTAGGGACCCACCTGGTATCGAGCGTTTTCGGATGACAGCGTTAATGGTACAGGTTCCATTTTATGGGTCATTGGGCACATAGTTCGGTGCAATTAGTGTTTGGTTTATATGCCGAAGTTAATTTATGGGTAGTGAATTGAGTTGTAAACTATTTAATGTATTTTACGAATAATTTGGTGAGTCTCGAATGACTGATCGCAATCAATCAATCTGCCTAGCCTTTTTCCAACTATGTTGGGGTCGGCTTCCAGTCTAACCGGATGCAGCTGAATACCAGTATTTTACATGGAGCGACTGCCTACCTGACTTCCACAACCTAGTAACTGGGTAATACGATACCCCTTGGTTAGACTGGTTGTCAGACTTCGGGCTTCTGAAGTTCTGACGACCCGTAACGACTGTCAAAGATCCACGAATGACAGCCGGGACCAACGGCTTAACGTGCATTACAATGTAATTATTAGATGAAGGCTGGAAAAAGGATACCGACGGTGACGTAAAAACTTTGCTACCGAAATAAATTCAGTACTGTATCGTATCCTTGAGCTCCTAAGTCTGAGTTGAGCTCCACCATTACTGACAAATGCTTGCAATGACTGGACAGGTCCACTCAAATCTTTCTGGTTTTTTCCACAAAAGACCATTTCAGACGCTAATCTACATGGTCCTCATATGGCCTGACCAAGATTATGTCTGGACCTTAAAAGAGACTGCGGCCTTTGAGTTTGTTTCGGCCTTTCTTCTCAGAGTGGTCGGATAGGAAACGCCGATCTCATCTAGCTTATTTTTAATATTGTTTAATATGACGTGTAAAAGTGATTCCGATATTCTATTTACAGAATAAACAATTTCATTTCATTTGTAAGAAACCCACAATCGAGAGCTTTCTTTCGATCGACCCAATTTCGACAATCGAGATAATTGTGATGCAGTTGTTTACGCTAATATAAAACCAAACCGGATTGATATTTTTAGCTTCACAGTTCACCAAAAGTAACGGCAAGTTTTTGCGACCACTCCATTATCAAATGTGTGTCATCATAAGACCAAGTAGCATCCCAAATGTTAAACAAAAACATATGTTGTTCACATGCCACTCTTGCGAATGAGCAACGGGCACGAAAATCAATTCAATCATTTTTATTACGGTGAATTGCTGATTGGATGACATTATTGGCGGAATTATGTTTTGACAGACATAATTGGACTTCCTCAGGTGACGGAAGGGGACTGAATGCGTCGATTGGCATGTAGGGACATGTGCGAATATGCGTACTTGTGCGTATTGGTTTGAATATTTTGATTTAATGGTCTATGAAACCTTCCTGTGTCCACTTATAACAATCTACTTAATAGTTTTAGACAAGGGACAGCTTAGTTATAACCAGGCATCGTCCGAAAATTCAAACCATAGTATAAACTACCACTTCATACGTCGTCGTTGACGCTATAGGGCGAACCATTTTTTTGTGGATAATGATCCAGTTTACGTTAGAGAAAGCCCAAACTCAAAATGAAATCTCCAAAAAAATGAATACCTAAGGAAATATAAATGTATGTCTGGTCACACCGGAAAGGTCTGTAAGTAAATAATACAATCAGTCGAGAAACTGATATAATATAAGACGACTAATTGTAATTGAGTACATCTGGCATCCACACACGCACTACCGTGAGATGTGTCGCGAATTTCGAGTGTCAAGGCGGTGTGGGCGGCAATATGCGAGAGTGGACCAAACGGATTGAAGGAGTGACGAAATCACTTATAATATACCTAACCTCGACATTATCGAACGTGTGTCTGGGAAACAAGCTGACCAGAGTACCAGACACAGCTATTCATACTGGAAGCGTTCCAGACTTCAGAATAGGTTATAAGTACGATGACAAAGAAACGATGGATGGACTGTGTTAAAGATGATATGCCTAGAAGGGGAGTGACTACCGAGATGACGACTAATAGAGAAGTATATGGGAGAGAAAGACATGTTGCGCCAACCCCAAATAATTTGGGATAAAAGTAGGAGAAGGATGAAGGGTACAATTAAAAGAATGACTATCGTTTCATCCAACCAAAGCAATGCCGATATAACAGCTCCATAGACTATTTGAAGCCTATTAATGTTCACAAGAAAATCTTCAAAGAGTTCGCAATTCCACAAGACCGGAAACACTTATCCAAGTGGATAAGACACCTAACTTCATGGAATTTGCGGAAGTAAATCACTAAGCAAAAGTGCTATTAACTAGAAGTGTTTGTAGCTTGTTTGTACTCGAACTCAAGTACATTAACTACTTCCACCGATCATTATCACTAACCTCGGACGGAATAACACATTGGGAATCTAAAAGGACTCTGAATTTAGAAATAGTTCATTTCGGGAACATTGGCACAAGCCTTTAGCCCAATTTTTTTTTTATTGCATCTTTGCCCTGATCTTGTCCTGAATCACGCCTGATGGGAAGTTTGGGGTCTCCGTACCATGTCCTGTTCCATTTCAGTATAGGCACTGGGGGTACCTCTTATGTACTAGCCATATCATCTTTCACAGAGATAAGACCTTCAAAATATTACCTTATCTTCGACACTTACGTAGGTATGACCCCTCGAAAATTTTCCACTACAAAATTTTCCCACAAGTCTAGACCAAATTTCATAATACTATCACGACATATTTCATTATAATGAAATACACTGAACTACTATTATTAAGGCCACTAAATAACACGGTTCCTTGTTCCTTATGAACCAGAAATAGATTTAAATTGTACTGCCTGACCCGTGCTATCAAGACTTACTGTGACGATTGAATGTGAAGATTAGCTGTAACTATCTTTATTGATATTGTGTTAATTGCAATTTATAGGTCAGTTACGACGTGCCCCGAGTTTGTCCTAGTTGGCTATTCGGGTTGCTAGCTTCATTAATTAAAGGCCAAAGTTCGATCATCATCATTTTCCTGCCCTTGTCCCATGTTACTAGGGGTCGGCGCAACACGTTTCCTGTCAACCGTCACGCTATCAGCCACTCCCTTCTCTTCCATATCATACCTCACACAATTCATCCATCTTTTCTTTGGCCTTCCTCTCCCTCTTCATCCGTCAACATTTATATTCTTCACTCTTTTAGTTACATGCGGTCCTTCCCACCTTACCTAAATCTTTATCACATGCCCATACTAAGGCAAATGATTTCCTTTCAACTTTTCTGTCACTGGCGCTACTTTCAAACTTACCATTGAATATGAAGATTAGCTGTAACTACCTATCTTTATTGATATTGTGTTAATTGCAAGTTATAGGTCAGTAACGACGTGCCCCAAGTTTGTCCTAGTTGGCTATTCGGTTAGCTAGATTATTTAATCAAAGATACAATGCTTGCGGCCTTTTGTAACCTGAGTAAAACTAAGTACTTACCAAATATTTGTCGAAATCGATATTAATTTGAATTTACTTAGTTTACAAAATGAAGGCCCAAACCTCATTTTGTAACCCAAGTAAATTCAAATTATTTTTTTATTTGTCACAGGTGGAAAGTGAGTTCTTATAAATTATTACATAAATAATCGCTGTAACATACTTATATGGTACTATGCATCATTCTAGTAGGTACCTACTTATAATTAAAATGTATTTAAACAATAATCTTATTAATCATTGTAAGTAGGTGGTCATTGTCCATTATCTATAAGAACTGATGATTCGTTAATTTTTCACACACACTCACTCACACTCTCTGCTTTCCATACCTTGATTGCCTACGGAATCAGAATGTTGAACGAACTCTGCAGGTGCAGGCAAGCATCTTGTTAACGAGCGCCGAAGGTTGATTTTGTTTACAGATTAAACAGGTTTTTCGTTTTAAGGTCAAGCATAGATTTTAATTGATATGCATTACGTCAATAAATTTATAGTCGTATTTGGACTAATAGCGCAAAACAAAGTAAAATATAATCAGTATACTTATATTAAGATTCCTAATAAGTCTAAGCCTACTTGCAAGAGCATATGGAGTGAGGACATGAGAGCATTAATGCTTATTTGTAAACACCATCACACCTTTAACCCTTTGAGCGGTAGACAGCTAATTATCCACCTAAATGTCTTTAGGTGTTCTAAAAGGTGAACTGGTGAATTTTACATAATAAGTACATTCTCTCATTGGAATTTAGGTCCAATACAACAGTAGCCAGAGAGATTATGTCTGGATATAGAAAATATTTTAGTACAACATAGAGCTATATTTCATAATTTCATTTAGTCATTTTGATGAATTCATAGACATACATACATACATACAAACAAACATATATACAAACATACATACTTTCGAAAACATTACCCTCCTTCTGGGGCAGTCGGGTAAAAATAGACAACGCGCATGACATATTGGTCGACATACTGACGTCTGTGTCAAGTGCTCGGCAGCTGAGGAAATACTATAATATCTTCGACCTAAGCCCTATGTTTACATTATACCTGATGTGTATGTTAAACAGTTAAATATTTAACAGGTATTTGCGATGTTGCTGCACCCTCTTAAAACCTACATAATACTGGTTTTGTTTAAGATTCTCGTCACATCAGCAAGCAATATTCTGATATTGTGATATGAGTGTAATTTTTTTTTTACTATGTTGTGGAGGTCAGATAGGCAGTCACTCCATGTAAAATAATGGTATTGAGCTGCATCTGGTTAGACTGGAAGCCGACCCCAACATAGCTGGGAAACGGCTAGGCAGATTGAGTGATGTGCTGTTACCAGTACCTTACTCCAGTCGAGTATTTTCCCAGTAGCGTTACCAGTAACATTCTACAAAAACGGTAATTTAGGGTACCTAACATAGGGGAAAATATTTTTTTTCTTAAATTTAAGTTGCGATTATGAGTGATACGGTAAGACTTCTACCACTTCTGGTTTAAATGCAACCAAAATTTTTAATTTTCAATAGTATTTTCCCAATATTCTTAGTAACTTTAGGGAATATTACCAGTAATAATAGACACTTACTGGGAATATAATGTATGGTAACGGTAAAATGGTAACAGCACATCACTATTCAGGTATGGCTGAGCCAATAGAACCTCTGCTGTATAAGTTTACACTTATATTGTTAATAATAATATCAAGCATTGCCCACTATAAAATTGTAGTAAACTTTATAAATAGTTTTATAAAATAAATTACTCCATATTAAGGATGTTATTATGGTAGGATGGGTACATAGTATCATAATATATTTCCCTGTAAAGTTTCCTTGTTTTTACTGATACTGCAGCATCCAATTTCCATGGTTATATTGTTTGAGATTTATGAGGCAAAATTAACTTCAGCATTAAGAGACTACTATATACTTAGGAAATTTTGTTGATTTCGCTGATTTACGTGATTTTAGAGGCATGATTTTACAGTTAAAATACTGTTTGCAGATGTCGATCTTCGGGACATCGTATAATTTTCTTTTTGCCCAAATGCTTCTTGGTAACAAACAATGTACCCAAAGTTCAGAAATATACAGCTTTATTATATTATTATTATTATTTACTTTAACGGGAGGAAACAAAAGAAATTAAATTGAATTTTCTAATTCAAGCAAATCTCAAAAGAGAAAACCATGAATGAAAAAACATTTATCCCAAAATAGGGCAAATAATACCAAGTACCTAGCTCCGAGACAGTTAATGATCTCCGAGATAATAAATTTACTTATATGTTTTTTTTTTTAATAAACTTTTACATACATACATAATGTATGTATTTAAGTATTTGTATTCATATAGGACAGTAGCTAAGTATGTGACTAATCATTGTCATATTTTATTCGATCTGCATATAATCATTGCACAATGCACATGCATCATCACAATATTTGAAGGCAAATTCTCGTATTTTAAAATATTCACAATCTAGTTGCAATGTCATCTCATCAAGTATGAATGTTCTTAAAAATATGAGAACATCCCCTTAGGTATTTTTGCCTAGAGAAAAATAGGATGATATAATTGTTATAATCCTGTTCTTTTGACATCTTGTATTGGCAGGACTATATTGATAAGTAAAAACAAAAACATGCTATAATGCTACTAACACATGTTAGGCGGCCAGGCGTGAATCAAAATATATATGAGATTTTTTAAGAAATTTAAGGTACAGGATTGTGAGTATAGTGCCCGAGATCAACAAATTATCTCTACCAAATAAAACAGTCAGTAACTAATCAATATTGAGTAAGTACAGTAAAAACTAACAAGGCTCCATAAAATGCAATGAACAATCTTGTAAATGAATTATTTAAAAAAAAACTGCCAATTATTAATCACTGATTGTGCGTTACAACGAATGTTTACATACAAATTTCAATTTTCCTACATTCAATGTAACTCATTCCAATTCCAATGTCAAGTAAGATACTTTATCTCATATGACATACGGAAAATACGATAAACTCTTTAAAAATAAAAGAATATATTAGCCCAGTACATTTTTATCTATGATAGTTAATCAGCTCATAACATTAATCAATACAATAGTGACATTATTGGTATAAAAAGGATCGAGTAATAACATAACAGGCTCGTCGTTCAATAAAGCATTATGCTTATGATAATAGCAATGGGCTTATTTAATCACAGCTTTGGGGAGTGGCCAGTGACAACAGAATTAACGAGAATGACATTTAAACAACCTAGTTCTAGTAAATTGAGAACTGTTTCTAACAGGATAACTGTTGGAGAAGCTGTAGGCAGTACATAGCACGTCTGATACAATGTTTATATTTATCACTTCTCAGCGGGAGGTAAACTTCACGATTACTATTCGTCACCAATACATCACTTTTCATTAAAAATAAGCAGTAACTGAATAGAAATACTCACCGATAGCGTAGACTTCTCCATCTTCGATTTTGCGCCAAACAGTCATTGTGATAAACACACGATTATTTAAATATTTTTTATTGAACAAACATTGAGTAGATCGTCATTTTTACCAAACCATTATTTGTGACAAATTGTGACACAGCCAGCGTGACAGCGCGTGCAGTGTTGCCATTCTATGAACTGATTTGAAGTCGGTAGCTTTGAGCAGCTGAGTGTTACATCGCTGTAAAGTGCTTTGCATGTCCTCAATCTGAATCAAAGTTATTATTATTCTCTAATAATAAGAAAACATAGGTAATTATTTTACTTTTTTATACTTTAAAAATTAGGACATATATGAAAAATATCAAAATCAAACGAAATATCAGATCATAACTAAGCAGACAAGAATTAATGTATTATTTATCAGTGTTCAATTATGAGGTGGGCTTCCATCTGTGAATTGACAGCTAGGAAATCAGAAGGATAAGAAAACAGAAGGAGTCTATGCTATGATACAACGTTATGGTTGCCATAAAAGGTGGATGCGCTAAGGTGGACGCGAAATTAAAATTTTCTTACGTTTTTTGCAATTTTCAGGTCAGTATCAGGTTGATCTAAATATTATTTGCGACCGTAACAAATATGGATTTACAGAATTGTGAACATTAGAATCAGCAATACAACTCTCTAAGTTCATGTAAGTGCATTGAATGTCGATTTTAATAAAATAATCTGTAAATAAATAATTAAACATAACAATAATTTATAATCATAGAGCTCATACTAACTTAATCAACCTCAAAATGATATCTCTTACGGTGCGTTTGCACTGGCGAAACATAAAAACATGTTGAAATCTCTGTTTTCTGTCAATGTATCGACTCGCGTTCGCATTGTCACGCAACTTGTGACGCGAAACATGTTTGACGTTTCGCACTCATCATGTTTAGCCACATGTCCTTACAAATCAATTTCGTAGGTATCAAAATGTATCTGTATGAATCTAGTAACATGTTGTAAGATTTGTTTTGACATTTTGGTCGGTTTTTATAGTCCACACATTTTGTATTTCACAAACATGGAAAACCTTGCCAAAGCTCTACATACTTCATCGTGTCTACTTTGGACCACTCTATGTTTCGATATAAACACGAGATGTTTACCACCTTATTCGGATAACACTAAACATCAAGCAATAGACAAGTTGCGAGACATAATTTGATGTAAACAAACAACAGTGCGAACGCAAACGTGACAAATCTTTAAACAAAACATGTCTATTGTGTATGTTTCTAGACAGTGCGAACGCAGTTTACAACTAAATCTTGAGATCTGTCTTGACTTACTCATGTTTCGTACAGTATGAACGCAAGTTCAACAAAACAAGTAATGAGATTTGTTTCATGTGACAAGTTTCGAAACATCTACATGTTGAATATTTTCTGGTGCAAACGCATAGTTAGGAGGCTTACAAATTCTTACTGGTCTTTGATGTAGGTAACACCGGTACCTCAGTTGAGACTCGCACATCACTGTCGCAAGGAATATTGGATGTCGTTGCCTGCAGGCCGTCCTTCGCTGTCGTGGCCGCCGTACCTGACTCAATTATATTTGCTGTTTCTTGCATGATCGAACCACCACTGACTGTCCACATCGACTTTTCCTCTTTCCTTTCCGGATAAATAAGTGAGCTTCGTGACTTCCTAGTATTCTTATTACTAGGTGGATGGCATGCCGTCTCCGGCAATACAGAACGTCGCCGCAACTGATAAATAATTATGTCGATGGGCCTCGGTTCCAAAATCAGATCGAATATTATAATCAGTCCTTTTTTTTTTTTTGGGTGGGAAATCATCAAATGACTTCTCCCGCTCTGGGCGGAGCGGAAGGGCGTGTACTGACTAAAACCCACCCGTGTTCCTTCAGTTGCCTGTTGCCAGGGTCCCGGTATCCCTTTCGGACTATTCCGCAACCCTGGCAGGCATCGGTCCTAACGGACCCCGTCAGGTGTGCTGACATCTCTTTGAGGCGCGCGTGGAACACGACGCGCCATCGACCCGGGCCTGGTCCTTATCGGACGGCGAGCTACCCATTGCTCGCCGTCCGCAAGCCCGCGCCTATGGTGGCCGGGAATCCGCCTGGGATTCCTGACGCCCAGGGTGTCTCCAGCGGCGGCGGTTAGGGGCGTGAGGGCGCAAGCTTTGCCTCTCCTTCACGCGTTCCGCCTCCTCCTTCGATTATAATCAGTCCTACCTAATTGCTCTAAGAATTGTCCCGGACCCTATTTGTCTGGACCACGATAGTCCCTATAACACACATTATCCCCCTCTGCGACCTGACGATGTGCACCTTCTGGTGTTTTTTGTCGCAATTGTATACGCGCCTCCCGATCGGGTTTTAAAGCGTTCAGTCTAGTGCGTAAATTTCTTCGTTGCAAATTTTTTGCCGGACTTTCCCCTAGTGTGATGTTCAGTATTCCTAAAAGTTAAAAGGAACCTGCACAATGCCGTATCTGGATCTAGTTTTTGCGTAAGTGCTTTTTTAATTACCAGCTTAGAATTTTTTACAGCACTTTCTGCTGCGCCATTAGAGGCAGGGTGCTAAGGAGCGGAGAACATTTGCTCAATACCATTTTTTAACCGACTTCTTCAAAAAGGAGGAGGTACTCAATTCGTCTGTATGTTTTTTTTTTTTTTTTGTGTCTATGTTACGCGATTACTCCGCCAATTATGAATCGATTTTGATGATTCTTTTTTTGTTTGGTAGGTCATGCTTCAGAGGTGGTCCCATGTAAATTTTATTAACTTTGCTTGCGTAGTTTTTGAGTTAGCTTCAATAATTATGTATTTTTCCCACTTAGTGTATGTAGACGATATATTGTTTGACTCCTTCACTGTTATTTATATACCAGGTATTTGAATTTGTGTGGAGTAGGTACCACAACTAAAAAGTGAAAAATAAAAACTTTTTACAAAAAAAAAACAACCGACTTCCAAAAAAACACTAAAAACGTGAAAAATAACTTTAATTTCGGAAGTCGGTGGCAAAACACGAAAATTGAAAAGCAAAGACTTCCGAAATTAAAGTTATTTTTCACGTTTTTAGTGTTTTTTTTTTGTAAAAAGTTTTTTTGCTAAGAAATGTTTGAACTCAGTGCTGCCGTCATATGAAAGAAGACGTCAAAAAATATTGGCTTTATTTTGATATTACTATTATTTTACTATATTTATTTAAATTCATAAACGCTTATTTATTTTATTTTAATTTTTCCCTTTTGTTTTAGCAAAAATATAATAATAAATTGTGAAATACTTATCTGGAAGGGCGTAATTGCGTAGAAATGTAATTGCGGCTTTTCATAGAAGGAACTCAATCTTCCTAAAGCCGAAATCCTTGCATATAAAGCCTTAAATGTGCAGTTGCGCCTTTTTTTGATAGTAAACTAAGTTACGAATCGTTTTCAAAGCAGGCATTGCAGCATAGGTATTTTAAAGGAAATAAAAGCCTTCGTCAGTCGATTGTAAACAAGACTTATTAAAATGAAACCAAAACTATTAACTGAAATACGTACCTACATTATTATATGAGTCAGTCTCATAAGCTCTATTTTCAGTCAAACAGCAACTGAGCAACGCCTATGGTTCGTCTAGAACATGCTAGCTGGACAAATCTTTTTTCTGCGATTTTTGGTTCCTGAGGGCTTTCTTATAACCTATTATGACTATCTTTTTTTTTTTTGGTGTATATGGACCCATTTTGGGGGAGAGGGGGTGATAGTTATAGATTATGTTTAAAAAATCCTTTGCATACTTAAAAAAACGATCTATTTTGATAATAAAACATGAAAACAATTACCATGAGCAATCTGCATGTTTACAGATATCGGCTATTAGTCAGGCATTCGGCAGGTTGTCACAAAAA
The DNA here is from genome assembly GCA_948473465.1 of Lithophane ornitopus. Taxonomy (NCBI): domain Eukaryota; kingdom Metazoa; phylum Arthropoda; class Insecta; order Lepidoptera; family Noctuidae; genus Lithophane; species Lithophane ornitopus. Next base: position 5,524,831 of record OX419636.1, read on the forward strand.
GGTCTACCAGGTAAAAATTTGCGATGACTCTCTAACTTTTTTAATTAATCTAATTTGTACTAATTATTGTCAATAAATATTATAATAATAGGTACTCTCTAATTCTCGTTATAGCAGTTTTGATAAATACATTATACGAATTAAAGGATTTTGAAGGTTTGATGAAAGGTGTCAATACCAGGGCCGTAGGCAGGGGCGGGGTTTTGGGGGTTCAAACCCCCCCCGAAATGCGAGAAACCAGAATCTCAATCCAGAGATCATCCCCCTAGGGTATATATTTCGCATAGGCTTACTATATATGTATAATCTTCAATACCGACCAGTAAAAGTATGCTTAAATACTCTATTTTTATCGACTCTGACTTTGTATTTAATAAATTCCTCCAACTCAGAGATATTCTAACCTCCCCCAGCCTCTCCCAGGCGGGGTGCTAAAATTTTCGAGCTCGCTTCTATCGCCCTTGCTTCCTTTTCTGCATCATCCTTCTCAAACTTTTCTGCATAAGTCGACATGGTTACTTCTATTTCTATATGATCGGTCAAAGACAAAGAAAAGCTAACTTATTTGAACCTGGTTGCTAAAAATTCCGAACTCGCTTCGCTTGCAACAATTTTTTTAAGATTTCCGAAGAGGAAAATTGCTGTTCCAAAACTGTACTATATTTTTACCCTCTCTGAAATCAGAAACACTTAATTTCTTTAAAAAAAAGTTGCCAACTTTAACCCCCCCGAAATGAATTCCTGGCTACGGCCCTGGTGGTGAAATGTGTATAAGAATAAAATGTACTTGTTACCAATCATCATTATTTATTTTTTATCAATAGGACAAACAACCTGTATACCAAGCCAGTGTGACTTTATTCATAGACTACTATTATATGTATAAGAGACTTTATTATTCCTGTCAAAATTCATCTTTAATATACAATACTGCATCATTACATGATTAACGTTATATAATAAAAATATGTAGTGTGAATAGCACAGCCGTGGACATCATTTTTACTTGGTCCACTCATTTTCAATCCGGGACGCGCAATGACGTTCAAACAAAGTGTTGGCTGATGGATCTGAAAAAATACCTTTATGACAGATAATGTTCAAACACTCTATTTGTCACTACATCTGCACTGGGGCCAAGTCTAATAACTTACAAACAATGATCAGTTTTTGACAGATTTTGTATGGCATATCTGTCAAAAACTGATCATCGCCTGGTTGCAATCGGGTTCCCTGGAAGAATCATAATGCTCCGAAATTTATTTTTCATAAGACACTTGGCATAATCTTCATAAAACGAATGTTTTTATGGCATAAAAATTGATTGATATAATATTATTGTTTGGCCGATTGTTAGATAGCCGGATACATATTGCTGTAGTACGACTTAGGCGTTGGAACCTACGTCTAAATAAATGAAGTGAAATGAAATGAAATGAAATTGTTTATGGCCTATAAACAATTTCATTTCATTTATTTATGAGGGAGTCACACGTCATCTGTTTGATTTATGCCCTAACATTCTCATAGTTTCATTATGTTATTTAATAATTTGTATGCCCAAGTGGCTGATCATGAAATGAACATTATTTGTATATAATTATGTAATGGACACCTGCACTGCCCTCCCGAACCTAAGGTACAGTAACAGCGAAAACACGAATTCGAGAAAAACGCGGTTAAAGTTTAGAATCCATAAAAATATATCTAAAAGAGACTTTTCGATAAAACCTTGAATGCAAGGAGAAAGGTTACATAAAAAGCTAAAATAATAAACATTGTCACGTTAGTTTTTTTCATAAAAACTATAATTATGGCCATTTTTATTTTTTAGCCCCTATTACTACACACAGTTTTTTTGCAAAATCTTTTAAAAAACTCTTTTAAATGCAGTAAATCCTGTTATTACTACATTTTAGAAAAAAAACGATTGAAATTAATGATTGTTACTAAATAAAGTGCAGTAATATTGTGAAAATACTGCTATTTAATCTGTTTTTAGAATAAATTACGAAGTCCCACACTTATAGTAAAATAAAATTACCTTTAATTCTAATAAAAATTGTATTTTTTAAAACAAAACTTTAACTAGGTATATCAAAACATTCTACCTTAAAAATAAAAAATTAAATCTGTCTTCTGAACATAAAGTAACTAGTTAATTAGGTACTGAATGAGTATTCTTGTCTTACAAAAATAATAGTCAGAAAAGATGAAGAACAACTCCTAAATACAGTATAGCCAATAGAGTTTTACCTACATTAAAAAAAAACAAAACAAACCAATTAATATCACTAAAATTAATAGGATAAAAAAACCACAGAACTCATGGTCGCATGACCTTCCGTTGCATTGAAAATGACTTTATTTCATTAAGACACTTAAAAATCGGAGCAGTTAAAAAAGGTGTCTCAGAAAGGGGCGACTACCCTTAATTATAATCCTATCGAAATCAGAATGGTATCATTTCAAATTCGCCAGGGATTCGCCAGGGTAAATTTCTTTTTTCTGTAATTATCTTTTATCATTTTTGACAAGTTTAAGATTCGTTGAAAATAGTCCCAAAAGAAGCTGTCAAAACTCGGCGTCTTTTTTTAAATTAAAAAACAATAAGTAAAAAAATAATTTGCGGTATTACAGCCCTTTCAGTAACGCATCTTTTGATACCATTTTGATTTCTCTATCTTATTAATTGAGGACGGTAGCCGGGTCGCACTTTTCGTGAAAACGGGTATTACTGAAGCGATCGAAAAAGAATTTGCAATGCTAAATTAAAATAAAAACTGTCTTCATTGTTTATAGTGAAGTAATATAATTTTACTCGTCTACATCAAGTTCAAGTATTTCGTTTGTACCGTTTTTGGCAATAGGCAGATTTTCATAAGAGATTACAAAATCTCCCACAAGTTAATGTACAATAAGTAATGTTATTACTGCATTTTAATTAGGAATATATATAAAATAATTTTTTTCTTAACTTTGCAGTGTAATAATTTTGTATGGCGTCGAATAATACTGCACTTTAATAAGTTTTTTCTTTAATCTTCTAGAACAAACTACTATAATTAAATGCCACAAAATGTGATAAAATACTGCAGTTTAGTTAGGAAACACAGTAGAAAACAGTCTTGAGGATATGTTATTTTAAGTAACAGATATTTTTTATCGTTAGGAACAATTGCTATCTGCAATTTTTTTATATCTGTGATTTCTATCCGTGACGATAAATACGCCTCACTCCTAATTCACTTACTATCTATCATCCCGGTGTCATCGTGGCAATTATCTTTCCAGAAATCGCATATTGAGGTTTTGAATTTCTGATAGGAGCATAATACGTCAGCTCTGCAAGAATACAAAACAACCAATTAATTCGTTATAGAAGTAAAGTATTACTACACTATACCTATAAGCAGAATAATAAGAACAACTCTTTGTTTTCGATTAAAGGCTCCCGCAGACAGGCGCGACGCGACTGGTGGAACGAACAATTTCTATGAAAACGGAAATTGTTCTACCAGGCAAACTTCACGGAAATTGTTGTGGGAGCCTTTAATTGTGGATAAAATTATAAATGATAAATAAACCTGGTCTGTTCCCAGCAATTGAGGAGGTCTCGCAGGCAATCTGAGGCGTTCCATGGTGCACGGTTCGTAGTATCGAACTCAAATGGTACAAAATATAAGGTATGATCATGAAAAAACTGACCTTCGGTGACATGGTGTTCTGAAATTGTAATGATCATGGCTATTTAATAACACTTTATTCCGTACAATCCAGACAAAACGCAGCCAACTGCGCAACAGCCCACGTTCAACTTTACTCTATGCCTTAGTATAATTAAATAAATGCATGGGCGTAAGCATAGAGTATAATGCTCTATGCCCACGTCACGTTGCTCTCAAACTGCATAACTGAACGTAGCATGAATGGCGCGCGTTGAGCGCGAGCTGAGTTTGAAAAACGCGCATCAGCATGCGGATGCCTATACCCCATTTGAAATAAGATAAGACATTAAAACAAACCCTTTTACAGTCCGTTCAACCGATTTTGACTTCTATACCGTAGGCATAAGGATAGCATTAAAAGCAAAAAAAGTTACACAATACCAACTATCTACTGCGGCTGCCATTTGTCATGCCACCAACGCAATAGAATTCAAAATCGGTTGAACGGAATGTAAAAAAGGCTTATCTATATGTCTAATCTTATTTCAAATGGAGTATAGTTGTAAACGTGTGTTAGCAGTGTTAGCACAACGCACGTTTAACACCTGTCATCTTAAAGTAGCCTAAAGATATTTTTATGTATGACTAGCTAATGCCCGCGGCTTCGCCCGCGTGGATGTCGGTTATTATATACTAAAACCTTCCTCGAGAACCACACATATATTACCTATACATCGGTTAAAACCGAATGAAAATGGGTGCAGTAGTTTTTGAGTTTATCGCGAACAGGCCGACAGACAGACGCGGCGGAGGACTTTGTTTTATATTATGTAAGGATATAGGTATTTTCTAGTACCTAGATATGTAAACCGAGAATGCAATATATATGTAGGAGCAATAATTAATATAATAAACAAGCGGGATACGTACTGTTTGACAATATGAATATAACACCAGAAACAAAACCTACAAATAAGAATTTCATCATTCACTCTATATCGACAACGACTACTCCAAATAGCTGTGCGTTACAAAATGTAACCGATGAAGTTGTTCCGCTTTGCATTCGAAACTGATTACTGCACAGTGCACACGCTCATTAACTTGATACAATGAACAATTATCTTAGCCGAGAGCATAACGCAAGGGGTCCTTGGGAATCCTGCCAGGGTTGCGGGAAAGTCCGAAAGGGATACCGGAACCTTGGCAATAGGCAACTGAAGGAACACGGGTGGGTTTTAGTCAGTAAAAGTCTGTCACACCCTCCCGCTCCGCCCAGAGCGCGAGAAGACATTACATGATGATTTCCCAACCTTAAAAAAAGGGGGTCCTTGGGAAAACATAAAATACAAGAGCACTAAAATCCATAAGATGACTAGACTTATCTTAACTTAAAATAAACAATGATGGCATTATAAATTAACAATAGTCGTGACGTGAAGTAACTTTTGTTGAAACAATTATATTAATTTTGTTTAGGCAGTTACGAAGGGGATGGCAGGGTTTAGTGCACGAGCGATGCGAGTGAACAAAGACCCCGCCATCCCCTTCGAATCTAACCTGTCCGCGTCGGGGTGGAGTGGAGGTGGAGTGGAGGTGGAGTGGAGGTGGAGTGGGGGTGGAGTGGAGGTGGAGTGGAGGTGGAGTGGAGGTGGAGTGGAGGTGGAGTGGAGGTGGAGTGGAGGTGGAGTGGAGGTGGAGTGGAGGTGGAGTGGAGGTGGAGTGGAGGTGGAGTCAAAAGGCAGCGAACTAACCTTAACAATCAACCAATAACAAGTGACTGTGACATGTACTCTGTGACAGGGACAATGCAATGTTTAGGGCACTTTAACCGGATCTAGGTGGTGCCACTATTAGCTATATGCCGCAAATTGCTGCACTTCATCCGATAGTTGTAAAGGTACTAATTTATTTGGTTACATAGGTATAGGTACGATTTTGGCGATGAAGGTCAGATTCCAACTATGTCAGATTTTGAGTTGGTAATATATAATACAGTCAGTATCCTAATTTTCCGATATGAAATTAAACCATGTAATGAAATAATAAGTAGTTATTTGTTATACAAAGCTGCAAAGTTGTTTTTTGGCACGAGTACTTGTATTGAAATCTGAGCGTTGCGCGAGGGTTTCAAAGGTCCGAGACGCAAAATAACTTTGCTGCCGAGCGATACACACAACTTTTCACGTCACTGCAGCCAGGAAAATGCTAGGTTTCTCCATCCATTGAACAAAATATTGTACGCTTTTATGTACTTTTCGCGCAATTTTTCCGGAAGAAAGCTCAATTCGGTATTATGTACCGCTTGCACTTACTCCGCACTGTTAAAAAAACCAAAATGGTGGAAAGTGAATTGAATAAACAGAAGAAAATTGTAATAAGTGTTTTGAAGTGAAAACTTCTTTAGGCGTGTTGAGCCATTTTTCGTGCTGGCCAGTGCGATTATTCTAAAAATGAGGTGGGCGCACTGACATGAAATAAGTATTCCGATGTAAGTTTTCATAATTATTTACGAAACCAAAAAAAAAACATTTGAAACTTGAAACATTCTTACAGTAGGTAGCATTTCTATTCGGCGATGGAGCTCAGATTCCAAGTAGGTCAGATTAGGACAGTAGCATAATCTTCTATGCTTGAAATGTTGTGCTCTGAATCTGAGCTAAAAGATAAAGTTGAATCACTTTCTGATTTGCTACCAGAACTGTATCCCGTATCTTCTGTTCTGTATTTTCTCCTGTAACCTCGTGTAAATTAATTTGGATGCTCTGCTTAAAAATTCTGATAGTTATGTGCCCGTTCTTGCACTCTTCATTTAAAATTTTCAATGAGTCATCAAATCTGGCAAAATTTCTAGATTTTTTTACCGGCTTAAGTACCTCTGCATCTTTTATTTTTAAATCATTAATCATCTTTTTTCAATTTGTAAACGACATATAATAAATTGGAATACCTGAGAATGTTACGATTCATTTTGTTATGCCATCCCTCTAAGTGATTGGTAGTACGACGCGTTTCATTTACGCAACAGTAAACATCGACCGTATTTGTGCCAAGCCATAATTCACATTTATGAAACTGATCAATTTTCTAAACAACTATACTCCATTTGAAATAAGATTAGACGTATAGGTAAGCCTTTTTTACATTCCGTTCAACCGATTTTTAATTCTATTGCGTTGGTGGCATGACAAATGGCAGCCGCAGTAGATAGTTGGTATTGTGTAACTTTTTTTTGCTTTTAATGCTATCCTTATGCCTACGGTATAGAAGTCAAAATCGGTTGAACGAACTGTAAAAGGGTTTGTTTTAATGTCTAATCTTATTTCAAATGGGGTATAGGTACAACTTTCAACTCTTTTAAATTTATTTTTTAATGTCAGCCAGGCCTCTGGAATGGACGCACCGCAGACGTGGTGCGATGAATATAATTTGAGTAAGTGTACAGACCTACCAGATACCATTACTAACTCAAAACCGGACCTAGTTGTAAAATGTCCTAGCTGGAAAACGACATACATGGAATCTGACCTACTTGGAATCTGACGCTTTCATAGGTACAAGTTTGTATTATTTTGTAAACGAAATATATGGTGCACGCGAATGTACATTATACCTACAAGTAATCTTCCGGGCCCCCGACTCATGGTAGCGGAAGGAAACGCGCGATTGTAGTCGGTAGAAGTCCGACATAACCCTCAGTTCTCCCGAGACGGATCGTATCCATTGGCCCTCAGAAAAACGAGATGTAGGTATTGTTATTAATTATGCTTTATTAATTGAAATCTTAAGGATATAATTTCTTGACATTGCATCGGTTCTCCAGTAGGTACACCGTGTTTTGTTACATTTATTGCGTGTGTAGCTGTGACTGCAAATCATCAACCAATATGTAAAGGCTCGTGCAAACAGACGCGAAATCGCGGTCGCGACTGCCAGCGGTACCTTTGACGACAAAGGTACCGCTGCCTGTCGCGCGATTTCGCGTCTGTTTGTACGAGCCTTAATGCTAATGTGTCATGTCATCTGTAGCCTGTTCTGTACACGTGCTCGATGGATTACCTACGCACTCTGTAACATGTAACATACCTACATTTTTAATTAGACACGTTATCTATTAAAGGCTTTTACATGTTGGCCCGACTTGTTGCTCGACGCGACGCCGCCGCATTGTACGCCGTTAAGTTTCTCAGAAATTGTTTTGTTAAAAGTCGCGTCGCGCGACAAGTTGCGCCAGTATGTAAGCCTTGACCTGCCGTCTCGCACATAGACGTGGGGGCATTAATAGGTAAAATAATAATTTTCAGCAGCCAGCGAATGAAGTGACGTTAATGCGACAGCTCTGTATTTTGTTTGAATATTGGTTCCGTACTTACCGCCTGGCCACGGGACAGGCGGCGCGAACTGCGGCGCGAATTGCGGTGCGGCAAGCGGGGCGGCAAAACAAGCGGCACTGAATGAAGCCACGGAAAGAGCGTTCGCCGCCGCGATTAATATAGACCGAGAGCAAAATGTCTTTAACTAAGTTATCTCGATATTGCTTGGAGAGTAGGTTTTTTGGTTCAATATTTGGAAGAGATTGTGTAGTTCATTAGTTAAATAAATTTCGGGGTATAGACGGAGAATTTCACAAGAAGAACTTGTTGGGCTTCTATCAGGGACTTGAAACGTTAAAATACCATTACGATCCGTTCCAGTAACGATAATTTCTACTGTTCCACCCTGATCGTAACTAAATTATTAGTTGATGTCGTTCCGATAGATTTTCGTAATATTGCCAAGACATTAGTTCGTAAATGGTTACAGGAACTAAACCTAACGTATTACGTAACGTTATCATGCCTCATACCCCTATTTTGAGTAAAGTTTCAAATCCCTGGCTTCTATACTATCCGTGGGCGTGGCATGTGCCTAGGGCTGCCAACCATACTGTTAAAAACAGTATTATACTTTATTTCAACTTAAAATACTTTTTACTTTTCAATAAAAATAACGAATTCAAAAATACTTTTTTCGCGTGTATCCAGAACCATTAATAAAATCTGTTTAAAAAAATAAATGCGAGCGGTGGATTTCAGAAGTAATCTGTCTAATGTCAAATTGTCGTCAAGAGGTTACCGTCAGTCTGACAGTCTGCTGACGCTGACGGTGACGTCTACTGACTCAAATGCGCGCGGATAACATAACCTTTTTTCGGGCCTTTGCCTTCATCTTGTTAGTTTCCAAGTTTTCCAGCTCAACCTATTATCATAATTGTGATTACTTTGTTAGTTAGTTAGTGCCTTCATCTTCTCTTACAAAAATGCCTAGAAAGTCAAATTGTCGAAGTCTAAAGTTCGTTTTTAAATACCGTAGACTAATTTGGCAGGTGCAAATGTTAAAGTCCAAATTGAAAAAAAACGAACAACAATCATTTGAAATGTCAAAATAGTCTACCAGATTAAAAAACTAACTCTATGGTGAAAGAAATAAACAAAATGGCGGGACGACAAAATTCGAGCTACAATAAAGTTACTAAAAAATTTGCTCCTCATTTACTTTAATTTTACATGGAAATGTGATGAGGCTTACGAAGCCTAAATGATGATACATTTTAATAACATGTGCGAGGAGTACCAAAAAATAATGTACCTACTTATTTAAAACATTAAAAAATGTAACACTTTTAATTTTTTCAAAATACTGTTTATTTTCCGTCTCTTTCAAACTTTATTTCTTGTAAAAAAAGTTTGCAACCCTACATGCGCCGTATTGATTCGCATTTGTTTTTACCGCCAGTGCGATCCGCTCGGCAAAATTCGCGAATCGCCCCGCCTGCCGCGGTTCGCGTGGCATGCTTAGTACATTTCTATACATTTTGTTTTGCCGCAAAACGCACCGCAATTCGCGCCGCCCGAAAATTCGCTGTAGCGAATTTCCCGTGGCCAGGCCGTTAGGCTTTATTATTGATAAAATATGCCTTTTATGTAATACTAGCTATTACCCGCCTTTTACCTACCATAACTGGTTTGCTTATGGTCCTTTTTTTAAATTAAAAGCTTGCTTTTGAGCGCTTGTCTTCGGTAAAAAGCTTCACCAAAAACTATTTCTATTGGATACAAATTCCGTGCTGCCATGATAGTACTTACTAATTCCATACTGCCATGTCATTACTCCGACTAGTAAATAGTAATCTGTGGCGCACATTACCGCACTAGTGCGGTAATATAAAGTAAAAAGCACGCTTCCTTACTACACTGCATTTTTAACCTAAACGCGGTTCAATAAGAGCCACTTTACAAGCAAGTGTGTTGAAATTAACTATTACTTCACTTACACTTTTCTTACATCAGCGAGCAACTTCACGAGACTTTTATGAAAACTGGTGGTCATCATATAAGTACATAAGTACCTATGATTTGCAATGATGATGCTGTTCCTGCCTGTGGTGTTTCCTAATTATCTTTGCTGGACCTCCTGCTCACATACAAAGTCGCTCAGTAGGCGGATGATAGTATTACATTGGGTAAACAATAAACATTGGCTCTGATAAAACCCCTCACATCCATCTCCTACCCGAGAGGCAGGATACGATAGTACCATAGACAACAAACAATTTTAAAACAACAACCCGACCATAGTCTAATCTTATCGTTATAGATAAAAAGCCTTATCTACGGTGTTAGCTGCTTATTTTAATTTTTTGGATAAAGGTAATGCATCAATATTTATATTTTTTTTAAAAATAATCTGCTGTCGGTTATGTTATCTATAATTTTTATCTGAACGCGTGTAAGTTCGATAGCGCGTGGCGGGTGACGGTTTTTTTTAGCTAGGTGGGTGGTACCCGCTTTGAACTCTTAAACGACAAGACAGCGGCATTTATTTAGTTTCGATTTCAGCCGCGATCATTCTACTAATTTTTGATTGACTGAAATGTGTGCTAAACAAACATTAATTACTAGTAGGTACCTAAGTATTTGTATAAGTTAACGTTTATATTTTTTATTCTTAAGTCATGCCTATTTTGCTGCTATTTTAAGGTGTTTAATGGTCACAGTTACATTATTTTCTGCCTGTCCCTTACCTAACTCGACAGATCCCAGGTAAGTCGACAATAACAACGGCCTAAATTATTTTAAACCCTACTAACGTTTGCACTGTCCTCTGACCTTTGGTCTCCAGTTAACGTACCTAACTAAATATAACGAGAGAAAATAAAATTATGTTACCGTTATATTTATAGGACAAGAACATCATTTAGGTACTATGGTAGGGTGCTGAACCAGTATTAGGAGGATCTCGTGGCTAAGTACACTAAGTAGCCTAATAACAGCCGCACGCTCGGTCCATCAGGTTAAGCTATGCTTGCCGGTGTAGGTCCGTGGATGGGTGGCGATCTTTACATATTATCGAGACTCCTCCGTGCCTCGGAAAGAACGTTAACTAGCCCGTTGGTCCCGGCTGTCATTCGTGGATCTTTGGGAGTCGTTCCGTGTGGTCAGAAGCCTGAAAATCGTATTATTACACAGTTACTGGGTTGTGGAGGTCAGATAGGCAGTAGCTCCATGTAAAATACTGGTATTCAGCTGCATCCGATAAACACGTTGCTAATCTTGTTTATTCAGGCGCCGCGCCGTGTCACTATGCTTACTTTCAAGTTTTATTCATAAAATAATAGTAATTTTAAAACGAAAGTAACTTTTATTACGTATTATGCAAATGAAAAACCGGATTAACAATAAATTCTTCTGAAACTCCAAACTGGCTTTTGTTTAAACATGGTGTGTTATATTGCACAAGACACGTGTCACACGTACAAACAATAAGTAGCATGGAGTTGTGCTTATTGAAATTTTCGCATTCCGAGCGAGCAGTGCTAAACGAAAGTTTCCATTTCCAATAACATTGAAGTTGCATCAGAAAACTCACACAATGAACACACGTTGCTAGCAGTATTTGTGCAGGCGCTAGGATGCGGATTAAATACCTACCGTATTTTACACGTTGAACGTCGAATAATTTATCTTTGCTCAAATAGAAACAGGAACCGTTTGTTGAGAAGTTTAATTGGTTGAGTTTGTACCTAAGTTTGTTTGCAATTTCTAATAAATGAATGTGGGAATAAACTACCTAGTCTGTTTTCACTTGTGAGGATTTTATGTAGAGAGGAAAGGAAAGCTGCTCTTTTCAAAGACATTTCAACAGTGTTCACAGTGTAGGGGCAGTTTTCTTGTTTGAATTTAGTTTTTTACTTGACGCAAAATGTACCGAATAGTATTAGGCACAGCCGCGAGGCACACTTCCTTCTTGTCTTAGGATACCCACACTTTTAAATTGTTTCTGTCTTTTTTTAATTGGTTCTTTTTAACTTGTAGCTAAGTTGTGTTGTGTGTCTGTGCTAAATAAATGTATTTTCTTTCTTTTCTTCAGACAGTAGGAATATGGAGAATATTTTGTAATATTCTCCAGATTTCGTAGGTACCTACTATTTTCATATTTTTTTCTTAATTAAATACTGACATACAAAAACTCCATATGCATCCAGCTAAAAAACCTCGCACCCGAATAAAATAGTTAGTCCCTGGGACTTATGGGAGGCCTATACGTAAATAATAAATGAAGCAACAAAGTGGGAACATTTTCCCCTACGATTCCTCGCCCAATCCTTCAAGAAGATTTATTTTGTTTCCTGTTCTCACCTTCGTTAAGGGAGTTCCTTTCGACGAATTTTAATGGAATTGTAGAATTAATTGTACTTGGAAAATGTGGAACTGAGAATTTGCTGTGAGCTGTGAGAAAAACGGCTTACATACTTAATGGTCCTTACTGCGTTAGTGTTTAATTGGTTTGGTATCTTGTTGAAGAACTCGGAGGAGCTCGTGGCTAAGTAATAACAGCCGCTCGGGTCGATCCATCAGGTTAAGCTACGCTTGCCGGGGTTGATCCGTGGATAGGTGACCATTTTCACATATCGAGACTCCTCCGTGCCTCGGAAAGCACGTTAAGCCGTTGGTCCCGGCTGTCATTTGTGGATCTTTGACAGTCGTTACGAGTCGTCAGAAGCTCGAAAGTCTGACAACCAGTCCAACCAAGGGGTATCGTATTACCCAGATAATGGGTTGTGGAGGTCAGATAGGCAGTCGCTTCATGTAAAATACTGGTATTCAGCTGCATCCGGTTAGACTGGAAGCCGACCCCAACATAGTTGGGAAAAGGCTAGGTAGATTTTTATCTTGTTGAAGAACTTGTGTGAAGTGGAATTGCGTTATATTATTCAGGGATATCTACGTGGATAGGTGGCTACATTGTTGTTGTTCTGTGACTGATATACTGCTGTGTGGTTCCAAAATTTCCCTGTGTGTTAATCTCACTTGGGCCGTTTACCAGATCGGCAATATTTTTTTTTTATTTTTTTTTCGAAAACTTTGCCCCACTCTTGTATTTTTTTCCTGTATCGTGGGTGCGTTTACAAACATAGAAACTCACATACACTAACACCCAGACCCGGAACAACTACTTGCAGATCATACAAATATTTGTTCCGTGCGCGGATCGAACCCGCGACACGTTGCGCAGCCGTCCATCGCTCAGCCACTGGGCCAACCGTGTCGTCAAATTGACGTACATATCTATGTTATAGCTAAAACGAGTTTTTAGAAAGAACGCGTTTTTCCTAGTTAGAACTAGTTTTTACTAAATGCCTTTGTCTAATTCTATCTAATCAAAATTCTAATCTAATTTTTTGTGAGAAGATCTCACAAAAAATTATACATTCATGACACATATCTATCCATTTCCCAGCAAACATTTCACATTTTGGTGTTGAAGTCAGAAGATCATTGAGCATGGAAAGGGCCCGGACGAGGGGCGAGTTACCTCGCGACACTGTGCGTGCTAGCCGTACCGTCAGGCTAGTATTAACATAACATAACATAATCAGCCTATAATGTTCCCACTGCTGGGACACAGGCCTCCTCTCTGTGAGAGGGAGCGGGCCGTAATCCACCACGCGGGCCCAGTGCGGGTTGGTAGATGTCACATGTCTTCGAATTTTTGGTTCTAGGACATGCCGGTTTCCTCACGATGTTTTCCTTCACCGTTTTGAGAGCAGTGGCGATGAAATAATTTACACAAAGTAAAGCGCCTGTCAGGGTTCGAACCTACGACCTACAACTCGTAAGTCGTGGCCGTTACCATTGGACCACCACTGCTCAGCTAGTAGCTCGGCTAGTATTAGTTATTTTTAATTTAAATCGATCTAAGGCACTTTCGTTTGTTTGTTCGTACCTATTGTGGTTGTACTTACATACATGAAGGTACACACGGCTACATAACAAGCTATACTTTTCCGTGTCCAAGCTGTACCTACTTATAAGCTAACCTCTCATTGTACGGAAATCCTATGCAATGCGAGATCAGCTTATACCTACTGGGAATGTATCTAACTAATATTATAAACGCGAAAGTTTGTAAGTATGGATGGATGGATGGATGTTTGTTACTCTTTCACGCAAAAACTACTGAATGTATTTGGATGAAATTTGGCACACAGAGTTTATAGTCTGGATTAACACGTAGGATACTTTTCATCCCGATATTCCCACGGGATCGTGCCTTACGCGGGTGAAACCGCGGGGCGCAGCTAGTAGCTTCATATGATAGCCGTGTGTACCTACCTACTCCTATGTATAATGATAGTTTGGACCAGGGATGTTGCGGACATCCGCATACGCATCCGCAACCGCGGAGCTTCCGCATCGATTTGGATACCCGCATCCGCATCCGCATCCGCAATAATTAATGCGGATGTTTATGCGGATGCGGATGTAGCACAGGGCGCGACAAGAAAGATGGGCGGGGCCGGCGACTGGCGCGTGCCGTATGCTAACGAAACCTTCGCTCCTATTGGTCAATGAACACTCTCATTGACCAATAGCACGCAGATTTTTATCGACACCACCAGCCAGTGTTTCTAGCGAACAATTGTTCAGTATCGCGGGTTTAATATAATATGAACCGCTGCGTAACTTTTCTTTGTTTCTAACAGACTTGACTCCGAAAAGGCGGCAATATTACTTTTTATTAAATATAATTCTCCAATTTTTTACTTTACTTACTAAATATGTAATAAAGAAATACTATATTTTTTTTAAATTACTTACCATCCACACAAATACATTTTTTTAATAAAATATCTGAACATCCGCATCCGCGGATGTGAATAAATCTACATCCGCAACATCCCTGGTTTGGACCAACAATTATCAATGGATGAAAGATCAAGTCCTTAATATAAATTCCTCGACAGACCTCGACTTATTTGGCCTGAAGCAAACAAGGGTTTAATGGGTACTCTCTGACATCAGAATGACATTATGTCTGTAAGTACATACCTATCTCCCGAAGGGTAAGACATAGCTGTAGCCGTCTTAGATACCTACCTAGTTACCTACCTTATATTTACACACGGATACATATCAAGATATACATTTCCAGTATAAGATGATCAAGCAAATATTAATTTGTGTGGGGTAGGTACCACAACTAAAACGTGAAAAATAAAAAAAAATTACAAAAAAAAAAAACAACCGACTTCCAAAAAAAACACAAAAAAAGTGAAAAATAACTTTAATTTCGGAAGTCGGTGGCAAAAAACGGAAATTGAAAAGCAAAGACACCGACTTCCGAAATTAAAGTTATTTTTCACTTTTTTAGTGTTTTTTTTGGAAGTCGGTTGTTTTTTTTTTTGTAAAAAGTTTTTATTTTTCACTTTTTAGTTGTTGTACCTACCCCACACAAATCCGAATACCACTACCTGCTATGTAAATAACAGTGAAGGAGTCAAACAGGATATCGTCTAGATAAACCAAGTGGAAAAAATACGTAATATTGAAGCTAACTCAAAAATTACGCAAGGAAAGTTAATAAAATTTATATGGGACCACCTCGGAAGCATGACCTACCAAACAAAAAAAGAATCATCAAAATCGATTCATAATTGGCGGAGTAGGTAATCGCGTAACAAACATACAAAAAAAAAAAAACATACGGACGAATTGAGAACCTCCTCCTTTTTGAAGAAGTCGGTTAAAAAGCATATTACACAATAAACGAATACATACAAGACAAAAAATTTATTTAACACAAGCAGACACCCTATATAGTTAGTCGGACATACATAGAAAAATATTATAAGAATATGATCTCAATTATTGTTAATAACATTTAAAAATTGATGATTGTTATTTAATTTGTTTCTTAATTTTATTTTAATTATATTTATGTTTATTTTTTATATTTATTAGAATTAATTTTATACTTGTTCCTGTGCCCTACAGGGTCCGTAATTTTACCTTAGCTTTAAGCCATTGTAACACCTTATCTACATTATGGAATGCAAATAAAATATGAATATGATCTCGTATTATACGGGATTTCCGTACTTACGTCCAATTTTCGCTAGTTATGTTTATGTTTCGGGACGAGTCCAAATCGAGACTCCGGCCTGCTACTGAGATATTCCTGTTGGAATACCCCAATAACACTTTACCCGACCAAGGAATCGAACCCAGGACCTCATGGTCAGCAGTAGCACTTGCCACTACTATACAAAGACACAATAAGAAGTAGGTACAAGATTTTATTTAGTTTCATTTGTTAAAATAAAGTAGCGTACGGGGACAACGGGAATAAAGGGTATAAACCAGGGAGCTCCGTAACCGTAACCAAAACTATCGGTTATCCGAAATAAAAAACTATCGGTAACCGTAACCGAATCCTAACTAATATTATAAAAGCGTAAGTTTGTTTGTTACGCTTTCACGCTAAAACAGCTGAACGGATTTGGATGAAAGGCACAATCGGTAGACCATGACCTGGAGGAAGACATAGACTACTAACGGATAATCCGAAATCATTTTATATCCGAAACCGGTATAATAATTATTATTTCTATATCTATATCCGTTTTCAGATCCGAAACATATCCATCACATCCCCAGTATAAGTAAACATTACCATTAGGCTTCATATGCATGCTCCAATTCTGAAAACCAATCCCAAGTTTTCAAGGTTATGATGTGACTCCCAGTCTCTTACGGTCTTTCCAGATATCTTCCGTGGTAAGTTTGAACGTATTTTTAAAGCGGCGTTATTTCCGCGTCATTTCCGAACTACTGTAGTTAGAAGTTCTACAATAGTTTAGAAGTCTGTTGGTGGTACAGACTTGAGTTTAGAGATATCTTTCCAAACAATATCCGGTTTATGAAGATATTCGAAGTTGTACGTTTGCATAAAAGAATGCCATGGTTAGTTTATTTCCATACGGACAAGATTGTTTGCGATTGATTCGGGTCCGTACGTGTCAATTCTGTTCCACCAGCACTCTTGCGTAACAAACTTTCATTCACAATTCGAAAGATTTTCGAATAAAATTTTGCTTCATATGTTTAAAAATTCGTTTGCTCTTAATAGTGTAAATAAAAAAAAGATTGCATTTCCATTGTAAGTTCGTTACGCAATTAACCCACTGGTTGTCAGGCAGAAATCGCTCATTGGGATAAAACCGCCCATTGATTCACCTACATACTTTAAAAAATTATATTTATACCCATGGTGTGATTATAAATTTGACATCATTTTGGCCAAAAAAATCTACAACAAACTCATCATCATTTCAGCCAAAAGACGTCCACTGCTGGACCAAGCACCGACACTTCGACCGGTTCTGTGCTTCTCGCATCCAGCGGATTCCCGCGGCCTTCACTGGGTCATCGGTCTACCTTGTGCGCTACGTCTTCCAGTACGCAGTTGCCACTCCAGAACCTTTCCGCCTCATCGGCTATCTTTTCTGCGAGCAATGTGCCCTGACCACTGCTTGCAAGCTTGACAATTCTTCGGGCTACACCAAACTGTATATCTCAATAAGAGTTCCAATCAAGTTAATGAGAAAACGTTGTATTTAATGAAATAGTAACTCAGTAAGGGCTGGTCCATGCGATACGGTGCGGCTACGACGCCTGAACCCTTAGCAAAGACATCTCCGCTCGCGCGACCTTCGTCTTGCGTCTGCGACCGCAGCGAGAATAAATATTAGAAGTTATGTGCCATGCCATGAGTCGCCGTGGTGAGACTTACGGAGAGAACACTCGAGGGCCGCGCCGCCCCGGGCACCAAGACGCACCGCTATAAGTCCCGGCCCTGGCCTGAGCGATACCGCTATGGCGTCCTACATACAAATATTCATGATATGCAGTGTGTTTCGGCGCTACGCCGTACCGTCTGTACTTGGTGGAGAAATCGTTGCGGGGCTTACCTACACTAACTCGCTTATCTTGGCAAGCCGCCACATAACACATCTGGCTGTGATAACCACCAGTAAGTTTCGACGAATAGTTCTGAAACTCTAGACCTAAGTTTGCTTTGAAGGACATACGTATAGTGTATGTATTTGAAATAGCTAGGTATTCTCGTTTATAGCTCTAGGTGGATGCGCTAAGGTAGCCCGCAAAATTCAAATTTTCTTACGTTTTTTGCAATTTGCAGGTCAGTATCGGGTTGTATTTTGATCTAAATATGATTTGCGGCCGTAACAAATATGGATTTACAGAATCATAAACATTAGAATCAGCAATAAAACTCTCTAAGTTCATATAAGTGCATTGAATGACGATTTCTAGTCAAGTTAGATCAACATACAACCTGATACTGACCTGCAAATTGCAAAAAACATCAGAAAATTTGAATTTCGCGGGCTTCCTTATCGCATCCCCCTTAAACGGAACTTCTGAATATAAAGAAAAAAAAGTTCATCTTCCTAGTCCTCCTGCCCTTGTCCTTTCCATTTATTTCAGGTAATCGTAATTACCTACTCTACTTTGAACCATGTGGTGACAAAACAATAGTGATATTTTTTTTTGGGTTAATTTTTTTCGGATATCAATGCTCCTGTGTATTCCATTGTAATTGATTCCATTCTTACCTCAAATAATTAATCGTATAAGAAGTTCACAAACCCCTCTTCCTATCTATAAACTACTTGAAGTTCGTGAAACTGCCGCATAACTTAACTTAACTTCTGGGTCTAACACAGAACATTAGACAAACTGTAGAATTTGTTGCTAACTTTAGTTTAATGAACTTTCTTTTGTTTTTGTGTACTTCAGCACGGCTTTAATGATACACATGCCTACGTAGTAACGGCCCCGACTTACGAGTTGTAGGTCGTGGGATCGAACCCAGGCAGGCGCTTTACTTTGTGAGAAAACATCGTGAGGAAACCGGCATGTCCTAGAACCAAAAATTCGAAGATATGTGACATCTACCAACCTCACACATTTACAATCAAACTACACCAAAATATGTGCACACATGTTTACGAAACCGGCCTCACGTCACTGTTGACAGGTCTCTGTCTTGGTTTTTTATTTGGTCTGAGACCGACAATTACAAAATGCAATCACCAAGTGGAAAGGGAAGTGATAAAGGCAGTTCGAACACTGCTGAAATTGAGACTTCGAGACTATGTTCAGCAATAAAACGTATGACTAATATCATAACATATAACATAACATCACGCTTTCTTTCCCCGAAGGATTAGGCAGAGGTGTGGCGGTATCTACATCGCCACATGCGAACTACGCATCAAGGACCACGTCACACAAAAATCCTGACGACACATAAATCCTGTATCACGCAATTAAAGTTTACTGTGCAATGGACATAAATAGGTGGTAGGAGTATCCTCCCTTTTCTAACGTAGAGATGGGTAACTAGCCGAAATTTCAATAGCTTAGCTAGCCGGCTATTTGTGGTTGAATAACCAGCTAGCTAGCCAACTATTTTGGCTACTTGGCTATTGAATAAATGGTTCAATAGCGACTAGCGCTAGCGGCGGCGTAGCTGGGCCAATCCGAGTTCGATCCTCGCCGCGGCACGGAAACAAGTCTAGATAAATGATAAGTTAATGTCATGGTTTCGTTTTTTATTTACTTTTAATTTTATTTTATACTCTTTTTTTAAAAGAAATGACTTCCCCTCGTAGCTCGTACGCATAGATATCCGTGGTCGTACGTAATAAAAACATCGAATATCTACAACAGCGTCATCTCTTTCTTTGGATTTGAACTAAAAAACTTTCGCGACTCTTACTATGACTGAGCGAGCACGCACACACACAGATAATACAGCTATCGCCGCTATCGTATCGGCTTACTTACGGCTAGCTAGTCTGGCTAGCCGTAGCCGGAGTAGCGGAGTAGCCAGCCGTGAGCCGGCTACCGAGACGGCTGAACGAAATAGTTATAACTTGTCAGTTGTCGAGTATTGTAAGGCAGTAGCCAATAGCTAGCTATCGTGTTGACGAATACCATAGCCGTGGCTATTTTTTATTAAATAGCCGTTATTTGGCTAGTTATTAGAATAGCTACCCATCTCTATTCTAAGGTGGATGAGTGAACTTCACACCCTGTTCCTCACACCCCTAAAGAGGTATAACAATAGTAGGTACACCCACATTTCGCCAGTTATGTTTAAGTCCCATGTTGTAGGGGGCGAGCCTAGTGCCATCCACCGGGCATAAATCCAGACTCCGGGCTCCTACTGAGAAAGTTCTCATGGAGAAAACCAATATCACTTTGCCCATCTGGGAATCGAACTCAAGACCTCATGCTCAGCAGTAGCCCTTGCGTTCACTAGACCAACGAGTCAGGCAATATTAATCAAAGAAGCGCTAATATCGGTATGGAATACGAAAATATGTTGACGTCACATATCGATAGTGCTATTTATCTCGTCACACAATATCCACAAAATAGTATCCAATTAATCAGCCTGTACAAATGTTTAAACCACATTTCATATAATCAACTACAATTCTAATGAACACGGAATAAAGCTCTGTGCAGACTAACGAGCATAATTTGGCAAACTACTGCAGTACATCTGGTTCGGACGGCCGACAGTCCATTTGCCAAGTTTTAGCCATCTGGTTTCGACCTAACTTTACATTGACAAACTTGGATTTTAATAGATATAGTTTTGTAGCTGCAATTCAGATTTTGTAACTGTAATAATAACAAATTGTTTATTACCACAAAGTTCAAGTACATTTCACTGTATACAGATTAAGATCTTAATTTAGCATTAGGTAGGTAAGTACAATTATGTTCAACCCTGACCCCTAAACTAGGCTAGGCCTGTATCTTAGGGGGTGATCATGATTCTATACTATGATTCTATTTTGGCAGACGTGCCAGTGGACTATGTGAAGTGCATTTTTTATCTTGTGGTAAACTTTACAAATGTGAGAGTGAGAAAGTGAGGAGTGAATTGTATTATATAAGAGTAAGTGTTTGATGATTGTGTGAGGAAGTTGATGGGGTGTTTTGTGATAGTGTCGTGAGTAGTAGATGAAGTGAGTGTATGTGTGTGTGAACTGATGAATTCATCTGGATTTGTTTTTTTTTTGTTACTCGCCTCCGGTGGAGCCCAAATCCCAAGTCTCAAGCTGCTGTTTGCTTCCTGCAAATGCTTGAAACAATCATCTTAGTATCAGTACTATTAACTATCTACGCACTGTAGGTAGCACACCTCTCCGCCGCGACACAATAGCAGCGAAACCGCAGTAGCTCAATTGTACTGACTCGCCTCATGTGACTCATGACGCGAGACAGTACAATTGAACTACTGCGGTTATAGTGTAAGGGACGCAAACTGTTACCATGAATTCAGTAGTGTTGTAATTTTTTGTCGGTTATCAAAAAAATAATCAGCTGTTCCATACATTTTGGTATTTTTGTATGAAACACCACATATTTTTCAATGACCTATGAAACATTTCTACTCGGGGGGGTCTAAAATCTAGACCCCTCAGAGTAAAAGTCACACCTAGAGTCACTCTAGAATAATGTGTTGAATTCATGGGAACAGTTTGCGTCTCTTACACCGTATATAGTTTGCACGTCGCTGTCCCTTAAACCCTGAAGGTATGTATGGGGATAGCTCTTGCATTACACATGCAAGCACATGTTTAGACATGCAAGTCATTTGTTACAACAATTTTAGTGCAAGTTACAGTCGCAGGCAAGCAACTTGCATCGTGTAAATCAGGCTTTACTATGCTAAGAATAAGAATGAAGTGAGCAGTGATAGCCTAGTGGTGTGACCATCAAACTGCCAAGTCATAGATCTCGAGTTCAAACCCGAATCACGCACCTCTGACTTTTCGGTTTCATGTGCGTATTGTATAATTATCAGTTGCTTCAAAAACGGTGAAGGAAAACATCGTGAGGAAACCGGAATGCCTGTGAGAAATTCTCGCCGGCATGTGAAACCAAGTCACAGGCCCATGGGCGGCTTTTTGATATCAATTAAGTTAGAATAGACATAGAGATCTCCGCATGGCAGGATACTTGAAAAATAATGATTAAAAATTCTCGTAAAATCTTCTCTAGAGGAAATAACTGGAGTTGCAACGTAGGTATATTAATAGTAAGTTTACGTAGAAAATGTCAGATCAAAGAATCTTATTAAAATACGTTTCATGCACAGATAGGTTTCCGGGTAGAGCACATTAATGATAGAACTACTGTGAGTTATGTATAGGAAACAAAATTCTTAGCGGTTATGTTTGTTAAAGGAAATATTATATAGTTGCACTGCGAGTGTAATTTTATTGAAAACTAAACTAGATTTTATTTATTTTTGTTTAAACTGGATTTATACAAGGTCATCATCTGCCTAGCCTTTTCCCAACTATATTGGGGTCGGCTTCCAGTCTAACCGGATGCAGCTGAATACCAGTATTTTACATGGAGCGACTGCCATTTATACAAGGTAACATGCAAAAATATATAAGTAACAATCATTATGCATTAATCATAATTACCTCGCCGCAGAGCTACAAAAATCCTAATCCTAACTTAATATTATAAATGCAAAAGTGAGTTTATTTGTTTGTTTGTTACGCTTTCACGCTAAAACGGCTGAACGGATTCGGATGAAATTTGGCATGATGGGTAGAATATAATAAGACATAGGATTTCTTTTTATCCGGGTGGTACGTTTCCGTGGGATAATTTCCAATCTCCACGCGGGCGAAGCCGCGGGCAAAAGCTAGTTTATAATAAATTCATCTAGTTTTAAATTACTTGTCCAAAAGTCTAAAGAATTCCAATGTAAACACATTTACATTCAAGCGAGATAGTGACAGAATGACAGATTTCATTCGACTGACAACAAAAATTTCCGAAAAATAAATAAGACTATCAATGTTACTATGACTCCTACCATTTTTCTTTGTTTCTCTAATAAACTTTCCTATATAAAAATAAAATAATAAAGTTCTTCAAAGCCACGATCAGACCGCGACGCCAACGTGAAGCGACGCGAAGCTGCGCACACTTTTTACCCGACTACGGCGAAGAAAAAAGGAGGGTTATGATTTTAACCGGTACGTATGTATGTATGTTCATCTGTTCCCTCATATCTTCTAAACGACTCATCACAATTTGACAAATGAGGTATCGTTGGAAGCGTCTTGATCGTCCGCTGGTTATAGGCTATGTGACGTCACTTTAAAAATGGCGCCCTCTAGAGGACAAAGTCAGGAACTAAAAAAAAAAAATTGTTTAATCGTACTATGTTGGGTATCAAATGAAAGGGCTTAATGAGCACATTTCAAAAATATAAATATTATAACCCCAAAAGAATAATAAAAAAAAAAAAGTATTAAAAACTAAAACCCAACTACGACTAAAAAGGTATAAACAAGACACCACCGACAGACAAATTAAAAATCCGGAGTCACACGTAATTTGTTCGATTTATGTCCTAACACATGTGACTCCGGATTTTTAATTTGTCTGTCTGTGGTGTCTTGTTTATACCTTTTTAGTCGTAGTTGGGTTTTAGTTTTTATTAACAAATATGGATCTTGTTTTCTTCACGAAAAGGTATAGTTTCAGTACGTGGGTTGACACGTGTCAGCGCGTGAACCTTATTAGCTGCCTTTACACGACACGCGCTTTCACGCGTAAAAGACCTTTCACGCAGCAAAGAACGCGCGTGTAAAGATAGAAAACGAGAAAGCACGCGCGCGCCGCCCGCTCGTGCTTTCATGCATTCAAGTTTGGTGCGCTTCGAACATAATTCAAGGCACATAAAAATGGATAAAAACAATCACACACGATTGCGCGTGTAAGCTTTCCCGCGTCCAATCGTGCGCACTCCGATCGCGAGTGAAAGCGCGTGTCGTGTAAAGGCGGCTTTTGTGTACTAAATAAATTCGATATTGTATCGAATCAAAAAAAGTGCGTCGCTTCGCGTCTCGGTGTGAACTGACTCTAAACGAGGTATTGTTCAAAAATATGCAGGTCACATCCTCTTTACCTGAAACTAAGTAAATTCCTAAAATTCTCCTCTCAAAGGAACTAGTGAATATTTCATCGTGCCGAAACTAAAAGCTTTATTTTCAAAGAGGATTATTTTGAGTCGCATTGTTTAGAGGTTGTATGTCCTAACGGTTCGGTGGACCACAAGAGGGGACGTATTATACTAAAGGTGAGTGTAGACTAGAGCATTTACTTGGAAGAGAACATTGAGCATTCGCCGTTTTTAGAAAGAAAATACATTTATTCAGCGCAGACTAAAAGGCACACAATATACATAATATACAGCAGATAACAAAATAAAAATAAAGAAACAAATAAGAAGGTAAAGTAGGACATTATCAGGGGAGTGTGCCTCACGGCTGCGCCAAAAAGGCCCAGTTCAGCAAAAATGCCAGACAACTAGTGCCTGACGCTGGTTTTAAACCGGACCCGAAATTGTGAAGTTACGGATGCAAATCAGTTTTATATTGTGATGTGTGTATGCATACCTACCTAAATAAAATAAAACAAAATAAGTGTGACATAATAATATTAACGAAGTACACACTTATATACTTACATAATTAGTGTGATTGTGTATAAATTGTATTGCAGACCAAATAAAAAATAAATAAAATAAAAGGCTGATAAATAAATAAATGAGACGGACGCATGCTAGACCATTGTTGTTGATTGATTGTTGATAGGAGGTATGTAAATAAAATAAATAAATCCTTCGCAACGAGTCAGAACCAAAAAACCAAAAAACCTGTTTTAGCCGATGCCAGACTTCCACGTTCCAACGTTCCACGTTTTTTAAATTTTATCGCACCGAACACGACACTCGATGTAAAACCGGTAGCATTGCGAAAAAGTATTTCCGAACGTTTATTTATAATATGGCGTACCGTTCAACGATAACCTGCTAGATCTGAAGTTGATACATTGCAGGACAGACGAAAATGCTCATGAAGAAAACCAGGTTAGCCTGCTAAGTTGACCTGTCATGTACTTGGCAAGTATTTTAAATGTTGATGGGCCCTACCATCAACATTTAAAATACTTGCCCAGCTCACTACTCGTAGGCAATAAGAATAAGAATAAGAATAATTTATTGGTCCATTGTTACAAAGTAAATTTCAAAAATAATAACATTGCATGCTTACTGTAACTAGAATATTTAACATGTAATTAAAACAGTGGTCCCCAAACTAGGCAGCGCCTGTATCTTGGGGGCCTGAGTTGCGTTATCTTAAATTTTAAATTGAGATATGGTTTGCGTTAGCTATTATAAATCTTAAAAGGATGTTTGAAATGGACAGAATTCGTAATAATTAGCGAACTATCAAGAGATAAAAATAAATTGAACAAAACAAATAATTCTAAATAATGTTGTAGTGTGCGTGTGTCTGTGTGTGTCTGTGTGTGTGTGTGTGTGAGAGTGGGGGTGCATTGGTGAGTTGTAGATGTGGGTTTTGTGTGAATGACTTGCTTGTAATTTTGGTGCTAACTCACCAAATCCTCAGTATCATTGTATGACAGTGAGAGAAGCCAAGTTTTAGTAATTTTTTTATACGAGTGGATGTTAAGATCTTTATTATTAGGTCCACACATGTTTACGAACGTCACTGGTGACAGCGCTGTGTCTTGCTTATACTTTTTATGACAGCTGCGCGCACAGATTGCAGTAAACCTGTGGCGCGGAGTCGCTGACGGAACAGAATGTCGCCATCAATAAATATTGTATTTTTGTAATGTATTTCATTAATTGATCATTCATTATGTGCTGCACCGATTGACGGCATGACGTCAACGCTGGCTGTTACTGAAAACCAGCGCTGGAACTCTGTCTCGCATAGGGTCGCAGCATTATGCTGAGTGATGGCCGTTTTGCGTGAATGTGACGCATATTTTCCCGCAACTGGTTATTTTAATTTTATTATATTTGTCCTTTCCTAGCGTCATTTTTCCGCAAATAAACTTATTTTCTTTCTTTCTTTCTGGTCGTCTCTGAGAAACAAACCATACTAATCCGTACTTCCATACTAATATTATAAATTTGAAAGTAACTCTGTCTGTCTGTCTGTATGTTACCTTTTCACGCCTAAACCACTGAACGGAATTCGACAAAATTTGTCAAGGAGATATATGGCACCCTGGGGAAGGACATAGGCTACTTTTTATCGACATACCGCGTAGGCGAAGCAGCGGGAGGAAGCTATATTACACATGCGAAAATAACTCTAAGCACATTTTTTGCAATGAAAAGTTCGTTTAAAAGCTAGAATGAACTGACTATGTGTATGTATGTCTTTAAAATTAAGAGATAAAGAAAATTAAACCTAACGACGCAATGGATCTTACTGAAATGTTACCTAAGGGAAATATCAGAGGGTTACCAGGAAAATACCTCGATTTGTTTATGTTAAAGGTTACAATTAAAAATAAATAATGATTTCTATTATACCCAGGGTGACGAGAAGCAGAAAACCAGTAGGAAAGCAGTGCGGGATCTAATTGGTTCCTATTGAGTAGAAAATCAAGAAAATTTGCACCGTTTTTACCCGACTACGGCGAAGAAAAAATGAGGGTTATGGGTTTGACCGGTATGTATGTATGTATGTATGTTCATCTGTTCCCTCATATCTTCTAAACCACTCATCACAATTTGACAAGTGAGGTATCGTTGGAAGCCTCTTGATCGTCCGCTGGTTATAGGCCATGTGACGTCACATTAAATAAAAAATGGCGCCCTCTAGAGGACATAAAGTCAGGAACTTGAAAAAAAAAATTGTTTAATCGTACCATGTTAGGTATTAAATGAAAGGGTTTAATGAGCACATTTCAAAAATATATATATTATAACCCCATAAGAAAAAAAAAAAAAGTAATAATAACTAAAACCCAACTGTGTGACACCGAATTTTTAATTTGTCTGCCAGTGGTGTCTTGTTTATACCTTTTTAGTCGTAGTTGGGTTTTAGTTTTTATTACTTAATTAAAGCATCGTGATATCTACAGTTTCAAAGTAGATTGCGGAGAACCAGAAGAAAAACCCAGTCCCTAGCACTCAGTTTTTTAACCTAGCCTTTTCCCAACTATGTTGGGATCGGCTTCCAGTCTAACCGGATGCAGCTGAATACCGGTATTTTTAATGGAGCGACTGTCTATCTGACCACCACACCCCAGTTACTGGATAAAACGATACCCCTTGGTAAGACCCTCAGTTTTTAAGATATAACTAATTCACCCCCATAGGGGTTTTACCCCCCAGAAGGTTGATGATGTGCCACTCTGTTGTGCAATAGGTATATTAAGACATAAAATTTGGTGGGTTACTTATCTAAGCCTGTTCTTTCACTTTATAAAATACAAGCTGCTCGCCCCGGCTTCACACGGGTAGCACTAAGTGCTTATCTACGGCTATTTTAGGTATTTTTTTTGCACCTTGGGTCATATGTAGTACCTCCCCCATAAATGATCCATCCACACCTACATCTATACTAATATTATAAAGAGGAAAGATTTGATTGTTTGTTTGTTTGCATTAAATAGGCACCGAAACTACCGAACCGATTTGAAAAATTCTTTCACTATTGGGAAGCTACACTATCCCCGGGTGACATAGGCTTTATCATATATATTTTTTAAACTCCAATAATGTATAATTACAAATTTTTTTTTGCACATTATTGGAGTTTTAGAAAGGAGCCCCATTTAAAAAAATATATAATAAAGCATATGTTAACCGGGGGTAGTGTAGCTTCCCAACAGTAAAAGAATTTTTACACAATTAGAAAATTTAGAAATAAAAACAAACAATCAAATCTTTCCTCTTAATAATATTAGTATAGATGTAGGTGTGGATGGAACCTTTATGAGGAGGTACTACTACATATGAAAATACGAAGTAATATTAAAACGCTATTTATTTCAAGAAAATCAAATCACATGACTGTTGTACCTATTTTGAAAACGATCGCCAAATCTAATTCTAAATTCGCTTGAGTGAACGAATGCAACCGAGTATTTTTTCTACTAGCCTGACTTATGTAATCCCTATAACAGACTACGGCTAAGAACTCACGGTTACACCTGCGCATCTTACAGAAGCTGCGAGCCCGCAAACGCGGCGGGCCCGGGTGAAAAGCGCTCCGTAAGTATACCTATCGCAGATATCAAATGCTTTGTGCATGTCAAAACTAAATTTTGCGTCACCTCCGCAAACTAAACACACCAATTTGACAAGATTACCTATAGAGTACCCAAAAAAAATCTCATCAAGTTCCAAAACTACATGTAACACCCACACAAAACTGTGATGTCCCGCAAAAATCCTGCCATCAAGCGGACCCGACCCCACAATGTCCTATAACGCGCCCGAAAGCACTTTCGAAGTATTTGGGACCGCCATTCACAAGGGTAAGACCAGTGTGGACTTACTCAGTTTATTATGTCAAGTTTTGTTACCCGTGTAATACAATTTGGGACATTCAAAATGTTTATACAGCGAATAAGAAAGAAAATTTGGATTATTGGGACAGAAAATGTTAACAAATATAATAGAAAGAATAAAGAAAATACATTTATTCAGCACAGACTAAATGACACACAATTTATATAATATGCAGCAGACAACAAAATAAAAAAAAGAAGAAATAAAAAGTGTAAAAGTGCGATGTAGGACAGGATCAGGGGATTGTGCCTAACGGTTGCGCCAAAAAGGCCCAGTTCAGCAAAAATGTTAGTCTATAGTGCCTGACGCTGGCTTTCAGCCGGACCCGAAAGCGTGAGATGACGGATGCAAATCAGTTTTATATTATGTGTGTATGCATACTACTTAAATAAAATAAAATATAATAATACCAGACTAATAGGCAAAGAAGGTTGCTTGGCGGGCGACCGCAGTAGCCGGCGGGGACACAAAACCGAAGCCATTTTGCACAACCCGTGCAACCCGTGCCCGTCTTGCGATCATCGCCCGCAAATTTGACGGGCGATGAGCTCAACCGCGACGGCTGCGTGACCGTGTAAATCACCGGTCCCGTGAGTTTAGAAATAAAACCGCAGTTCCACCGCCGCGGTGGGCGCGGGTGAAAACCGCTCCGTGAGTTCATAGCTTTACTATCCCATTGCAGGGCAAGGGCAAACGCCTCTTCTCATACCGAGAAGGCACGAGCATTGATCACCACGCTTGCTCAAGACGTGTTGGTGACTTCAGACTTATAATACCAGTACCTACCCTATAGTCCAGGGGTGTGATTCTGTAAGACCTCATTCTAAAAAGTCGGTTGATACACTAGTGCTACCCTTGCGAGCGTGTCAGCGAGTTGAACTAAATTGACCGTGAGATTTTGACAGATAAAGTATGAGATGACGTAAGAAGTGGCATTCAGTAAGGTAATTCCCCCGTCACTTCGACGCTCACTTCGCACTCGAACCCGATTCAAAATTCGAAGTGAGAGTGAATAGCGATGTGAGATGCGAGTTGTTTGAATTTTACAGAATCGAAATACAGGCTTTCTCACGAGGTTTTATGCTTCACCGATATATGTGATGTACAAGATAAACACGGAAAGTACACATCAATTGGAAAAGTCATTGGTATTCCCCCGGATTTGAACACACAAACTAAGAATGGACAAACTTTTTAGACCTATATTATTGTTCGTTCAGAAATTCCGGGTCGAAAAAACGGTAGTATAGTATAAAAATGAAGAGGAATTCATAGTTCCCTTGGGTCCTAATAAAATACTGTTTCGGGCCTTCATCATAATAAGCTGTACGCTTCTAGTCTACCTAGGCACGGAACATGAAATTCCTCATAGACACTTGAACAGTCCAAATGAAAACTTGTCTCTAAAACACAGCTCGGTGGCCTAAACCGGCCACATTAGCAATTCTTCTAAAAGCCAGTTCATTTCCTGAATCCCAGCTGTCATTGGCAATTCCTCTAATTTGAATTAAAAGCAATTCATAATTTGTGGACCATTTTACGAACCTCCTTATAAAACTGTCAAACAGATGAATTATTTCGTAATGTGAATTACACGCAGATCATATTATGAATTGTCAGATTGTGACATTTTACGATGATTCATAATATATTCAATTATTCATATTATGATTCTGCTAAAGTGACCGTTTTAAGCCCCCTGGAAACGGATTACTAAAAATAGTCTGTTCTAAATCAACCAATCCTTTTCCCAAACTATATTGGGGCCGGTTTCCAGTCTAACAGGATGCTACTGAATACTACTATTTTTAACCGATTTCTTCTAAAAGGAGGCGGTTCTCAATTCATCTGTATGTTTTTTTTTGTGTGTGTGTGTGTTACGCGATTACTCCGCTAATTATGAATCGATTTTGATGATTATTTTTTTGTTTGGTAACTCATGGTTCAGAGGTGGTCGCATATAAATTTTATTAATTTTGCTTGCGTAGTTTTCGAGTTAGCTTCAAGTCATATTTTTTCCCACTTAGTCTATGTAGACGACATATTATTTGACTCCTTCACTGTTATTTACATAGCAGATAGTGGTACCTATTCGAATTTGTGTGGAGTAGGTACCACAACTAAAAAGTGAAAAATAAAAACTTTTTACAAAAAAAAGCAACCGACTTCCTTAAAAGATACTAAAAAAAAATACTTTAATTTCGGAAGTCGGTGGCAAAAAACGAAAAAAAGTTATTATTCACTTTTTTTGTGTATTTTTTGGAAGTCGGTTGCTTTTTTTTACATGGATCGACTGCCTATCTGACCTCCACAACCCAGTTACTGCGTATGATACCCCTTGGTAAGACTGCCTGTTCTAAATATCTTGAATCAAATTATCCCAAAATTGTTTGCGGTCCATTCAGGCAGAAAATTAAAATAATAATTGGTTGTATTATGAGCGTATTCTATTAATTCTCCATAACCGACCCCCAACATAAGGATATTGTACACTCAAGAAAATTGCTCCCACAAACCTTACATAACTTGAAACATAAATATTTGCTTAAATTAGGTTCGGTACACATGAATAGATCCCAAAGACGATAATTGGAAACTGGGTTTGTCGTGAATGTCTTATTAGTGTGTGAACTAGTCTTTATTCGTGGCTTTGTTCTTGTGAATCCTTATAATTATATCTATACATATAAAAGAAAGTCGTGTTAGTTACACTATTTATAACTCAAGAACGGCTGAACCGATTTGGCTGAAAATTGGTGGGGAGGTAGCTTAGAACCAGGAGACGGACAATACGGAATAGGATACATTATATCGAAAAAAATAGAATTAAGATAGGTAATTCGTTTTCTCATACATTCTGTAGGCAGGAAAGTAGGTAAATAGGTATGTAGGGTAGGTAGGTAGGGTAGGTACCCAGTCAGCACACAAGCCAGATAACTGGCCGACAATTTAACCTTATGCAGGTTTAAACTATATTATATATGTATAGAAGCTGTGTGTATTACGAAGTTCTGTATTAAAGTTTTTTTTTGCTATAATAATACTATTAGCTGAGTTAGTTTAGTAATTTGCGGATTTTATTTCTTAAAACTGAATAATCATCATAAAAAGACATGTTACTCAAGAGTTTGTGTAACCTTTTACATAACATGGATATAAAATTCCATTATCAAGCATGATACTGGATAAGTTATATTCTGTTCTCTTTTAGTTGTATTACACACCACATCTTGACATTTATTCAGCTGCTGTATTAAATAGGCGTTATTTCTGTTATGAAGCATATAGTAACTTAACAGAAATTATGATAACTGTTATAACTACTTAATGCCGCTTTAAGTACGAAATTACCGTCATGTGCAGCTAACTGTGGTTAAAGCAATAGTAACAGATTCACATAAGTTTGCTAGGTATTCACGAAAAGCAGACATTTTTTAAGCTAGAAGAACGAATGTGTGTGATTATAGAACAGTTATCGAAAATGATGAGTGCAGACCACTTTTAACCAGAGCACAACTTAATAAGTGGATACATAAGGTCTGTTATGGAGACATAAGCCGGTAAGCCGCTGTTTAATCAGATTTTATTCAGAATGAGCGTCGCCATATCGAATAACATAACCTATTATAATGATGTGGGATTTTATACTCAAATACTCAATTTTAATAACGAATTTGGTATAATATTCTTATAAAAGTATTACAAGGTTATTTTTGAACCCGTAAACTGCATAAAACATAAAAAAATATTTCACACGTAAAACATATCAATGGACGAAATTTTGTTTATTTCTCCAAAACCCGACTTATCAGGTAGCGCGTGAAAATTTTACACGAAATGTATATATAAATACACGGTAAAGTTGCATGCGCACATAAATAAGGGTAAAAATTACTAGGTAATGTAATTTGGCCATCACTTAATTCACGCTGTTCGGATTAATCAATTTCAATTTAATTATCATTAAATTCTTGATAAAATATACTGAAATAAGCTAAACGCTGTGAAACATCTCAATATCTGAGCTTTGAAGGACTTAACCATATTAGTTCA
Organism: Lithophane ornitopus; assembly: GCA_948473465.1. Lineage (NCBI taxonomy): Eukaryota > Metazoa > Arthropoda > Insecta > Lepidoptera > Noctuidae > Lithophane > Lithophane ornitopus. The sequence goes on from OX419636.1 coordinate 5,557,356, forward strand.
TTCATCATTCATTCATCACCTGGTTAACAGAGCTGTAATACTTGTATTAAAGAACAAAATGCTTTTATGCAGAAGATACTCAGCTTGTCGAACAATTATTCAAAACTTATTCATCTGTTACGTTGCTATTACATAGCTATTAGCAGTTTATTTTGTGCCCAAATTGCTTAAATAACATCTGAGTAAGCGCCAAAATAGCTAATTACGATAGTCTATTCATCGATTAGTTTCTATGACTGCTGTTAAACAAAAATTACTCAAAATGTTTGTGCTGGCTGGGTAGGTAGGTAGGAAGGAAAAGTAAATAGGGTAGGTAGGGTAGGTAGGTAGGTAGGATAGGTATACCATCTCCTTTGGGTTTGTATGTACAATTTAAATGGGATTTTACTTTATGTTTTAGAATTGGGGTCAATTCATCACTACCTCGACTTTGCCAGACACTAGACACCAGTATTCAAAAAGCATAGTTCAGTGGACATGAATGTTATAAATCACACAATCGTATGACCGGTCCGATGGGCAAAATTAATATAAATGGGTAACAATCCAATTTGACAGATTATTCTCCGGCATTATTCAACGCACAAACCGACACGCTCCAGCAGTTCCATACATTAGTTTAGAGATGGGTAGCACACCTTTTTAAAATGAGGATCGTGTGAGGCACTCTTTTTACGAAGTGTGCTAGCACACTGTGCTACCACGAATGAGGCGAAGCTGCGAAGGCTTGTGAGCACGAACGTGCTGTGAGTTCTGTGTTGTGTGTTTATGCTAGCAACAGTGAACGACGTCATCAATGACCAAAATAAAAAAAATAGTGAGTGACTCGATCGACTGACTCCTTTCGTTCAAAACTCAAAGGTAAAAATGTTCTGTGTGTAGCTAATCTGTGTCAGTGAGGTGTGCAACATCAAAATAAAATGAGTGAGTGACTCTTTTCATCCAAGTGAGTAGCTACAACTGTGCTCTATCACGTGTGTTGAGTTACCTAACACTACATTAGTTAGACGACAATCGGTTAAGGTTCCCTTATACCTAATTGTGAGTTGTTCACTCGGATGGCTTGCAATTAGATCTAAGGAAGTGTGTTAATTAATTTGTTATCTCTAATCTCTTTCTTACAGTCTGTTTAAGATGGCGTATGTTTGTCGCTAGATTAGTGGCGGCACGGCACGGCATCCTTCGACATCACTACGTGTAAGCGCATACAGCTAGCAATAGTGCCGCGGTACCTTAGGCATGCCGCGGCGTTCTTAGGCACGCCGAAGCGTACCGACGCGACATCGTGCTCGCGCTTTTTTTCGCAACAGTCGCCTGCGCCTTGCGCTCACCTTGCCTCGGCATCCCGAATGCTGCTGATATGGCATGCCTTTTTTTTTGAGGGTGGGATATCTTCAAATTATCACCCGTGTTTCTTCAGTTGCCTGTTGACAAGGTCCCGGTATCCCTTTCGGACTTTCCCGCAACCCTGGCAGTGATATGGCATGCCTAAGTATACGATGATTATTACCATTGAAATTTCAATTTTAATGTAATAGGTATATCGTAGGTTATGTTTCTATTCGTCGCATACAAATCCCTTGCCATGCCGTGCCGCCAGTGGGCACAGGCCCTTAGTATGAGTAAAAATGTCTTTGAATTTACTCTTTGTTTGATATACAGGGTGTTAGGGTAAACACCGTTATCCTTGCAACCAGTGGTTTAGTTTCATTTATAGAACATAAAATCAATGGAAAATTAATATTTTTTTAAATCTACCTTTTACCACAAGATACGCAAGTTCGTTGCGTCTCAACACTACGTGACCTGACCAGCTGCGAGCGCGACCCTTCCCTCAGTCAGTCAGCTATTTCGCTAGCGAGCACGGTGTCGGATAGAAACTTTTTTAAATCTTTTAATGAAAATAACGTTTATTCTTTGTTTTGTTCGGTCATTTATTTTTATATTTAAGTCAACTACCCATGGTTTGAATGTAAAATTATTTTCTTCATTTGTACATACTGTCGTCATTGTACAGATAGATGAAACTGAAGTTAATACAGTAAAATACCTGTCGGCGGCGTGAAACGGAACGCAACGTTTAGTGATATCATCGCCACTCAGTGAACCAGGCGAGGGGACCGGCCTTTATAAGCCCAGATAAGGCGTTGGTTGGTTGACCGAAACCTAGATACCTAGTCAAAAGTCTATACCTAATAAAGATTTCAGTATTAATTGTCTGAAGAACCTTTTACACAACAACATTAGACACAAGTTACTCGTCTTTTAAAAGGCTACAAGAAAAAGGCTATAGAAAGGCCAATTGTTGTGGCTAAAAGGATTACATACCCTTGCACTTAAGATATAACAAAACAAAACAGAATCTATTGAACAAAGAAAGGGCCGCGCAAATCCGAAGTGAACCGAAGAGGACCGAACTGGTCCGATGTTGGACGAACAGAAAACCCGCAATGTCACCTGTCAAGAGAAACATATCTTAATTACAATCAGTCCATATTTAACCGCACAAGTAATGGACGCTGAGACCAAGATACGATGTCTGATGCTGGACTTTTGCAAATTGAAACGGTAATTGAAAATGTAAATGCCCATATTCGTAAGTTTTTGAATAAAATCAGTGGAGCATGTTATCCTACCGTTCTCCAGTCATAGGCAATAGATCAATCAATATAAATCAATTATAATCAATTAATATAAAATACAGATCAATATATATCAATTGGAATATATATCAATTGGTGTCTGACACAAGATTGTTCCAAAAAGATGATAAAAGTCTACACAAACCTTGTCCAGGTTAAATTCTTACGCTATCACTCACTAAAGGGAATTAGTAACACATGTATTTCGAAGGTTTCAACTTCATATCTCACAATATTTTCAACAATTTATTGTTTGAAATCATTATAATTTAAAAATTATCGACGAAAGCTGTCGAGGTTTTAAAATTAACCACAACTGTCAACTGAAAAGAGGTGATTTAAAATTAGAATTTCGGGTTTAATAAAGTATTCAAATAATTCAATCAAGGCACTCAATTCGTCGTAGGTAGCACTAATCCATTTGTCTACATTTTCAACAGATACTTTCAGAACCATTAACGTACGTTGTTCAATTTCAATGTTGTTTTTTTTCAGGGTCCTTTAATGGACCTACAATAGAAAAAACTCTCAAGAAATACTGACGTTAATCTCCTCAATTAAAAAGGGAAAAATAAGATACCTTATCTCAAGTTTAAAAATTAACAAAGTCTCACCATTTTCTCTAACAGCCTTTTAACTAAACTAACAACTTTTGTCACTTTACCAAACTCTCTCAATGCACTTCAAGTGGGTCAATAAATTTGCCACCATGTGTACAAGCACTAAGAAAGTTGACAACATCAAACTAAGTGATACTGTTGACTTTTCAACCAGTGGAGTGTTTAACTTGGTCGCCAGTGTACCTACGACATGTAATATCCAGCGTAAATTGTTCTGACGGATTGTATTAACAAATGTTTGGTCAAGTATTTGGGACTGTTGGCGAGATAAGGAATCTGGGATTGTGACGTAGGTAGTTGTATTCATATTAAATGTGTGGAAGATTTAGTACGTACCAGTAGCGGATCCGGAGGGGGAGCTAAGGGGCTCAACGCCCCCCCCAAAAGCCTCTGACCTGTATTTATAAGGCATTCGTACCTTTTTATACGATAATAATAAAATCTATAATAATGTTGTACTTACTGTCAGCTATGAAGCTGCCTTATATTAAATAGGTAAATAAATATGCCTACAATTTGATGACGTTATTGCTATTATTTACATGGTGGTGATTATCTACCCAAAAAAGGGACTATTACTTGAGAGATGATTTATATTTTAGTTAGCTTTCGCCGCTGCCCAAACGCAACACGTCATACTCATAGCTACAGAGCTATGAGTAGGTATACTGTTAACATTAGCATGTCGGTGACGCGACCCCATAAGATTTTCTCCTGCCAAAAATCGCTCATTCACTTTGTGGCGGCATCTACATCGCCACATGCGAACTACGCATCAAAGACCTGACGTCACACAAAAATCCTGACGTCACATAAATCCTGCATTGCGCAATTAGAGTTTACCGCGCGATGGACATAAATACAAGAATCCAACATCAATCGTGGGGAAATTGCCCGCCAGACACAACACCCGTGTGGTCGGAGGATCCTCCGGCTCCCTTTTCTTTACACCCTGTTCCTCATTCCCTTATAACTTTAATAATGTTCCTACACACGACTATTATGCACCTACTAATGCACTAACCTCTAACACTACTTGGACCTTTGGCTGCTTAGAAAACGCTCTTTTCGAGCACATGCATTGTAAAATTATGAACGGTTTTTTGTTTTGATTTAAAAAATGGAACAGACTGTAATTACTAAGCAATAAAGATGCCAGTTGCTGTTGGTGACAGATTAAATTAAAACATCGTCGACCGCATCATCGCTTAGCATCTTTTGTGATAAAAATTCAACGCTGCAGAATCTGCATCTACATTTTCTCTTGTAAAACTGTCATAATTTTCCATTAAATTACAATCAATCTGCCTAGCTTTTTCTCAACTATGTTGGGCTCAGCTGAATATGAGTGTTTTAGATGGAGCGACTGCCTATCTGCCCTCCAAAACCCAGTAACTAGGTTATGCGATACCCCTTGGTAAGACTGGTAGTCAGACTTTCGGGCCTCTGTCGTAACGGCGTAATGTGCTTTCCGAAGCACGGAGAGGTCTCGGTATGTAAAGATGGTTATACATCCACGGACTGACCGCGGCAAGCGTAACTTAACCTGATCGATTGACCCATGAGTCTATTATTTTTTAGCCACGTGCCCCCCAAAAAGCACCACAACCATCACCAACCCACTGTGGCGGAGTCTACAGCGCCACATGCGAACTACGCATCACACTGACGTCACGCAAAAACCCTGCATCGCGCAAGCAGGGTTTACCTCGTGACTAGCATTTATCCCATCATGTGTCAATCGGGCTTTTAATTACCGAAAACAATTAAAATTCTATTGTGTCTCGTTAATGGCAGTTGAAGGTATATACAACATCCCGACATCAATAGTCGGGCAGTTGCCCACCAGAGAACACCCGTCTGGTCAGATAGGATCCTCCCTATTCTATGGAGGATGAGTGACCTTTACACCCTGTTCCTCATACCGCTAAACCACCATTAAATTACATTAATCATTATTAATTACTGTTCGACTGAACTAAACTAAGTAGGCTTTAGCATAACCATCAAATAATTCAGAATGAATATCAGTCCTAAGTGGTGTTATACTATCCAATTACGACACGATATTTTTTTAGTTGAGACATTGATAATGTTTGTTAATTTGGGGGAAATGGGGAATCATCCAACCAGTGTCCTCGTTTTTATAATGAAATTAGATATAATATGAGCAATTGAGCAAGTAGATCCCAAGTAGACCCTCAAAACAAAAGTTGCTCCTTAACCCAATGTATGAACCCTATTGATTTGATAAATATTATTTAACCGAAGCAGGTTGTTTGTACATGTTGCTTAATTCTAAAACAATAGATACAAACAAACAAAACAAAGGAATACAAAAAAGACACTCGTAAAATTCAGCTAATTTACCAGTCGATGTCTGGACAACAAACACAATACCAATATAGAATACTAAAAACTCAATAATATTATGGAAATCGGAGCCAAACTGGCCGCTGCGTTGCAATAAAACAAACGTCAAGATGTATTTACGTTATTTATGAAAAAAACCAAACACAATCTGTATTATATAAAATCGTCACGTCCTCGTACAATACAGGGTGTAAGGGTAAACACTGTTGTCACTCAAACCATGGGTTGAGTTGACTTAAATATAAAAATAAAAGACCGAGTAACAACAAAAAAAAACCGTATTTTCATTAAAAAAATAAAAAAAAACTGTCCGACACCGTGCTCGCTAGCGAAACAGCTGACTGACTGAGGGAGGGTCGTGCTCGCGGCCGGTCAGGTCACGTCCCGCGCCACCCGTGTTGTGGCGAAAGTTTGTTGCCCTAGCGCCCTAGGGTGAAAGGGTGAAATACTCTTGTGGTAAAATATACATTTTCTTTTAAAAAACATTTTCCATTGAGTTTACGTTCTATAAGTGAAACCAAACCACTGGTTTCGAGGATAACAGTGTTTACCTTAACACCCTGTATAAACAGCCGAACCTTTGTTACCGTGAAATGAGAGGTACAGTCACGACCATAAAATTACCTTCAGATTTTCTCCTTAAGTATTGACAGATATTTTATGGTGTTACGAACATAGTGTTATCAAAACCATGATGTTATTATGAAAAAGGTATTTTCTCAAAGTTGCAATTTAGTTTTACGGGAAAAATACTTTTGAATTTTGCGGAAAGGAATATAACTCGTGACTGTACAGCCGCGGCACTTCACATAAATATGTCGCGATTAGCTACTGCGCGACATAATAACACAAACTATTTTGCTTCATAAAAGATGACAGGACTGCAGCTGGTCTCGTGGAATCGTGGCCATCTTGTTTTAGATATTTATTGCTTTAATATTGTTCTTTTTGTGCCGTTTTTGGTATTTACCTACCATTCTCATTATGGGTCACGGCGTTGATTAAGTTCTTCCTGTATTCCTGTTGTTGGTTAAGGGGACCTTAAGGCATAGGTAATGATAGGGTAAAAGCATATTGTACCTATAATAAAAAATAAAATTAAACTTTTTTTATTAAAAAATATATTTATTGTGTGCCTCACGGCTGCCCCAAATTACTATGATCATCTTATCTATTTATTAGCCAAACATTTTGATTGACAGCCACGACGCGACAGCGCGATACGACTCTAGCAGAATAATTTATATGAAAACTATATTATATGAAAATTTTTGTATCAGAATCACATCGCACCGTCGCGTCGCGCTCTGCCTTAAGGCTATCACAGAGCCTTATAAGACAATGACCGGCTCCAATCACAACTGCAGCCAGTCATTACAAAGCTAAAACCAGTCAATAAAAAAAAACAGTAATACATTTTACTTCATTGCCATTAATAGCCACCTTTACACGACACGCGCTTTCACTCGCGATCGGAGTGTGCACGATTGAACGCGGGAAAGCTTGCACGCACAATCGTGTGTGATTGATTTTATCCATTTTTATGTGCCTTAAATTATGTTCGAAGCGCACAGACTTGAACGTATGAAAGCGCGAGCGAGCGGCGCGCGCGTGCTTTCTCGTTCTCATTTTCTATCTTTACACGCGCGTTATTTCCTGCGTGAAAGGCCTTTCACGCGTGTCGTGTAAAGGCGGGTAATGTTACTCCGTCCATGTTAACAAAAACTGACAGACATATTTTGCACCCTGCTACTTTGCACCCTGTCGTACATTGAAATAGACCATTCCTCTTCTCCAAAAAGGGGTGATATTATTGAGCACCAAAGAGTATATAAAGTCGCGGGCCGACACCGACGGAGCAAATCCGTGATATCAGCCTGTAATAAATCGTGGGACTAACCTGTCAAACATAAGATTTATCATTGGAAACACACAGGGTGCTGTGGTGTTCATTTTAGGCGTTCTTGCTCTGTATTGGCCGGTGGTTTGGGAATTGTGGTGGACTTTGTTTTTGTGCTGTGTAGTTTGGTAGTTTGGGTTTTTAGCGCATTGCTTGGTGTTTGATAAGTCTGTTTAAGAGAAAAAAGATACCATAGTGAAATGAACAGTCCAAGGGACGGGCAGCACGAACGGCGGTGCGGCGGGCACTACATTGTATTCATTTGTGTTAGTCGCAATACGCTTCACCGTTCGCACCGCGTGAAAATTCGCTGCAGCGGAATGTCCCGGGATTTCTAATTATTTAATGTTTATAAATACAAGATGCAATACTCTGGGACCTAAATTAGATCTAGCGTTATTTGAAACCTTAGGGAACTTCAGTATGGTACTGTTTTTTCGGTACCCTGGGTTTGTTTCGGCCGTTTTTCTCAGAGAGTCAGATAGTAAACGCAGACTACATCCAGTTTTTTAAATAATACAGGATGTTAGGGAAGACACTTTTTCTATGGGACAAACCTTGAAATCGCGAAAAAAAAATCAGCTGTTCCATACATTTGTGTTCACTTAAATCGACAAAATGTATGGAACAGCTGATTTTTTTTTCGCTATTTCAAAGTTGGTCCCATAGAAAAAGTATATTATAGATGACACTAAACCACTAGTTTCAAGGATAACGGTGTCTACCCTAACACCCTGTATAATTATGCTTGACGTGCTTTGACTTGTTTATTTATATATGTATTTTGGATACTGAAGCGGGTTTTGGTAAATAGCGACATTCTCCTATCCTTAACCCGTTTGAGAAACTTGATCATTACAACAGAATTCCAAAACAAGCATTCTCGTACAATTCCATTACGAAACCATCCGATAATTTCCGAAACATATGCACGTGGGAAAACTGATCGGAAATTCTATTATGAGCACATGTTCAGTAGTGCTCACTTATTAAGAACTCATACTAATTGCTATACATTTATGGCCACACGTTCCTTAGGGAAATATGGCGAACAGGAACGGTGGAGTCACGGAACATAATTTATAAACAGAGGAAATTAGAAAAGGAATCAGGTTGATAATTTAATAAGGAAAACACCTTTTGGGGGGCAAGATTATTTTTCTTGAGCAAAGGTACACACGGCTACATATCAAGCTATACATTTTCAGTATAAGCTGATCTCGCATTGTATAGGATTTCCATACTATGAGAGATCAAGTTAAAGGTACTGGAAATGTATAGCTTCATAATATGTAGTCGGTGTACGCTTTAACATAGTTAGCAGAAGTTAGCAGAAGTGCGTTATTGCGCAGTACCCCACCCCTCATCCCCGCTGACACATGAATTCGTTACTGCGCAGCGACTCGCCTCATGTTCCGAGTCATCATTGATTGAACGGACTGTAAAATGGTTTGTTTAAATGTCTAATCTTATTTCAAATGGAGTATACATAATCTGAAGTGGTTATTATCTACATCTACTTCTCTTTTCATGTGAATATAGATAGCATCAGAACCAAGCAATCAATCAGTATTTGCGGCAAACAACTAAACACCAAAGTGCATTAGAGCAAATATTCTCGGTAAAAGCCTGATCAGACGATTGGATTGATAAATTAACTTCTCTTTTTACCCGACTGTGATGAAGGGTTCTAATGTCTCTTCCAAAAGTATGATGAAAGTGTAAACAAACTCTGTTCAGGGTTAAATTCTAATGGCGGGGTCCGCTAGGACCGATGCCTGCCAGGGTTGCGAGAAAGTCCGAAAGGGATAACGGGACCTTGGTAACAGGCAACTGAAGGAACACGGGTGGGTTTTAGTCAGTAAAAGTCTGACACGCCCTTCCGCTCCGCCCAGAGCGGGAGAAGTCATTTGATGATTTCCCAAATTCAAAAAAAAAAAAAACGTTCAAATCTTACGCAATTATTCACTAAAGGTAACATCTGTATTGAGAAGGTTTCAACTTTATATCCCACCAGTTTTTCCAACAATTATTGTTTTAATAGGTAACATGATTAAATTGCTATTGAAATATCAACAACTAGGTTATAATCCATTATATTATTTCAATTGAAAAACATCTATAGATATGGTCATCTATGGTGGTTTAAGATTAGAATTTCGGGTTTATGGGCCTTAGCACACGGCGTATATTACCTTGTAACCTAAGCACACGGGGCGATCGTGGAACGCGCGTCTACTGCGCGTATACAGCGATACAGACACGCTGTAGTCGCTCGTAGCTTCAGCGTTTTGGTCAGAGACTCCTCGCCAGTTGTACAATCAGGGTCCGTCAACTTTGTTCGCCAATCATGCGGCAAGAGGACGGGAAAATAATGCTACCATTACAATAAATGTATTTATTTTTATACGAATCTATGATGGCAATATTGCGGTCGCGTCAGCGCGCACCCCTTCTGTACCCCACCTCCGACCCTTTGTACGCGCTTCGAACGAGGTTCGAACGCGCTTCACACACGCGTTTGTATCGCGTTGCACGCGCGTTTGAATCTATAAAATCACAAAAACCGCCATCTACGGCGGAGAAAACGCACGTTCTTAAAACGCGCGTCGTCTGTGCGTTTAAAATACGCCGTGTGCTACCGCTCTAAGTATTCAAATAATCAAATCAATGCATGCACAGATTTTCTGATCCATTTGTGTACATTTTCTTCAGATGTTTGCAACAGACCTACATACCAAATAAAATATTTTTTCAAGAGTTACACCTCCTGCCTGAGGTAAGAATAAATAAATCACTAGCTTATAGCTCATACCCTTGCCTGTGGCATATCTCTTATATCAGCGTGGTGCGTATAAAACATAATGATTTACGTTCAAGGGAATCCTAACTCTGAGTGAAGGTACGAGTTTCTTTCGAATTTTCTTGGTTGCAAGGTTCGGTTTTAATCAAAAGAAAGAAGAAAGAAAAGAATGAAAATACGTTTATTTGCGGCAAACATGACGCTAAGAAAAAAAATATACAAATACACGAAAAATAACAAATTGAGGGAAAATATGCGTCACATTCTAAGCTGCGACCCTATGCAAGACAGAGCCCCAGCGCTGATTTTCACTGACAGCCGGCGTTGACGTGATGAAGTCAATCGGTGCAGCATAAAGTAAAATAACAATAGGAAAAAAACAATGAATAAAAAAAAAAAAAATATACAATAAACCTAAATGTTTACATAAATATTATATTTAAGGTGGCAACATTCGTTCCGCCAGCGACTCACGCGCCACAGGCATAGTTCAATCTGTGTGCGCAGCTGCATTCACATTTTCATGTTTGCAGTCTCGACTCTTAAGGGATGAGGTCTATCTTTACTGCAAGCCATCATTAATAAATTAAGCCGTCATTCTTTGTCGTGTGGTTAGTGCTAACCTGGCGTCAGAGTTTTAAAGCCGCTCAAGAGCCTCTCACTTGCCTTCACATAACATAATCAGCCTATAATGTTCCCACTGCTGGGACACAGGCCTCCTCTCTGTGAGAGGGAGTGGGCCGTAATCCACCCCGCGGGCCTAGTGCGGGTTGGTAGATGTCACATGTCTTCGAATTTTTGGTTCTAGGATATGCCGGTTTCCTCACGATGTTTTCCTTCACCGTTTTGAGAGCAGTGGCGATGAAATAATTTACACAAACAGTGGTGACACACAGAGCAGTGGTATCCCAGTGGTAACGGCCACCACTTACGAGTTGTAGGTCGTAGATTCGAACCCTGACAGGCGCTTTACTTTGTGGCTTCACATGCCATCGAGAAAATATACACCACTAGGCTATCACTGTTTGTTTTTTTGAAGCAAAGTTTTTTGTTTGCCGTATGCCGAGATGTGCATACGGCTTAATTCTCCATATGAAAAAAAAACTCGAATGTTCTCCATACCACCTCTACGTGCCTATAGCTTCTGTCTTTTCATAAGTGCCCATGTAGTTTTTAATCAATCTGCCTAGCCTTTTCCCAACTTGGTTAGGGTCACCTTCCAGTTTTACCAGATGAATACCAGTATTTTACATCTATCTGACCTCCAAAACTTAGTTACTGGTTAACACGCGGTACATGTAGGTTTATGTGCTTTAGAACATTTTGAATTTGTATTAATATTTTGATTATTTATTATTATTGTATGGTGGTTGTAGGTACTTTCCTGAAAAAAGCTGTGAGTACCGCACGGCAGTATAGCAGTATAGCTTAACAACATCACTGAAAAAATATATGGGACCGGCTATTTAATTGCGTAACCGATTAAGACTAATTTGTTTCATTTTGACAACAACAACATTCATTGCGATATTTACCTACGTTGTTGAGCAGATTTTTTTTTTGAACCTTTGAAGCAATGGTTTATTTTGTTTCAAACCGATTCAGATTGTGATTGATCTTTTACGTGAACTATAAGCTTGAATAAAAGCATAAGACCACGAATTTTTTTTTTTTATGTGTTAGGTTTTCCTCCCTAAAATAAGCATAGAAGAATTATGAGGTTTTCATGCGTCGTGATTCCTTTTAGCAAGTAAAAGCAGGAATTTTATAATTTATTTAAATGAGCGAGTACCTACTTAAGGTAACAGGTAATTATTCTAAAATTTTCAAAATGGAGTCTGCTAGCAATAAGTTTTAATGACAAAGTTAAATAATTATTTACTATATAGAAATTCACTTTGATGAAACCGAAAACGGAATATTGAATTGTAAGTGATATACCTATCAATTAATACAGCGCCAAGTTTATTTATTACCATCGAGTATTAGACCAATACTTTCTCTCATTTATATTAATGACTTGCCTTACCACATAAGGGATAATCACAAGATCGTGTTATTCGCAGATGATACTTCCCTCATTTTTTAAATAAAACGTCAGTTAGTCAACTTTGAACAAGTTAACGATACACTCTCTAAAGTGGTGCATTGGTTTAATGTAAATAATCTTCTCCTGAATGAAAAAAAGACTAAACTCATTAAATTTTCAACGCCAAATGTCAGGCAGCTATCTACCAATGTTAAAGTTAATGGAATAGAGTTGGACCCCGTTGAGTCGACAGTTTTTCTTGGAATAACCATTGACGGTAAATTACAATGGGGCCCACACATAGAAAAATTGTCAGGAAAGCTTAGTTCGGCCGCCTACGCCGTTAAAAAAAATAGACAGATTACTGACGTAGATACAGCCAGAATTGTTTATTTTAGTTATTTTCATAGTCTTCTGTCTTATGGGATTCTTGATTGAGCCTGTGCGGACATTAATGCTATCTTTGTTTTACAGAAAAGGGCTATTCGAGCCATTTACAACCTAGGTCCGAGAGATTCCCTTCGAGAAAAATTCAGAGCAATAGATATTCTGACTGTAGCCTCACAATATATATTTGAAAACCTATTGTATGTACACAAAAATATATCAAATTTTAAGAAAATGTCCGATATTCATTATAGTAAATACCAGGAATAAACACAATCTTACTGTACATCGCACTCATCTCCAAAGAGTAGGCAACTCGTTCATTGGTCAATGTATACGCTTTTACAACAAACTTCCCATTCACATTCGAAACTTACCCATAAAACGATTTAAAAGCTGCATTAAAACCAAACTTTGTAGAAAAGGGTACTATAAAATTTCAGATTATTTAGAAGACAAAAAAGCATGGGATTGAGCTGCTCGCTCTGCTAAGCATTGTAACATTTTGAATAATATGGAAAATCATCAAAGTATATCAACCAGTTTTATTTACTAATTGACATTATTGAATATTCTATACAAAATGACATGATTACTTTGTAAAGTATTTCATTATTGTGAATGTGAATTTTTATTTTTTTTCGTTCTCAGTTAATTTTATCGATGGTCTGGCAATTTGAGAATTTTATGCGGCCTACCCAAATGTCCTTTCTTTGGTATTGTTCGTCGAATCGTTGAGCTCCTTAAGTTCTGAGTTGAGGTCCACCATTACTGACAAATGCTTGCACTGACTGGACAGGTCCACTCAAATCTGTGTGGTTCTTTCCTCAAAAGACTATTTCAGACTCGAATTTACATGGTCCTCATATGGCTTGACCAAGATTATGTCTGGACTTTAAAAGAAACTGTGACCTCTGAGTTTGTTTCGGCCTTTCTTCTCAGAGAAGTCAGATAGGAAACGCCGACCTCATCTAGCTCATTTTTAATATTTTTTTAATATGACGTGTAAAAGTGATTCCAATATCCTATTTACAGAATAAACAATTTCATTTCATTTCATTTCACTTGTCAATCTGCCTAGCCTTTTCCCAACCATTTTGGGGTCGACTTCCAGTCTAACTGGATGCAGTTCAATACCAGTATTTTACATGACGCGACTGCCTATCTGGGGGCTTAAAACAGTCACTTTAACAGAATCATAATTAGTTAAATAATATTAATCATCGTAGAATGTCACAAACTGACAATTCATTATAGGATCTGCGTGCGATTCATAGTACGAAATAATTCATCTGTTTGACAGTTTTCTATGGAGATTCGTAAAATGGTCTACATAATATGAATTGCTTTTGCGTCAAATTAGAGGAATTACTAATGACAGCTGGAAACTCAGGAAATTAAATGCTTTTAGAGGAATTGCTAATTTGACCGTTTTAGGCCCACTGACCTCCACAACCCAGTAACTGGGTAATACGATACCCCTTGGTAAGACTTGTTGCCAGACTTTCGGGCATCTGATGACCCGAACGACTGTCAAAGACCCACAAATGACGGCCGGGACCTACGGCTTAACGTGCTCCCCGAGAAACGAAGTAATCTTGGTATGTAAAGATGGTCACCCATCCACTGACCAACCCCGGCAAGCGTAGCTTAACCTGATGGATCGACCCGTGCGGCTGTTCTTACAAGTATTTAATTTTCGTTATTGTGTTACCGATGATTGGTGAAAACACCCGAAGCGGTTCTAGTTAGACGCGAAACCATTTTCCCTAATGCAAAAGTTTACGACATTTCCTTTGAAGAACTTAGGGCCTTATCACACTGGCGATTTTCGAGTGCGGTTACCGGTGAGGTGAATATAAATGTGCTTGCCGCGTGTGAGCACTCAGCTTTAACCGCCTCTGTGGTCTAGTGGTAAGACCACCTGTTTCAGACCCAGAGGCCCGGGTTCGATTCCCAGCGGGGGCAAAATTTTCTGCTCGGTTTGGTTAGTAGGGCTTTGGTGGTTGTTTTTGTTTGCTTGATCTAAGTCTGCCTGGTTAGCTACCACCATCTTATCTATCTGGCGCGTTAGAGGTAAGATAGTAAGTTCCTCTGTGGTTAAGGATTCCAGGTGAAGCTCGCTACCACCTTCGGCCTGATCATCACTTACAGTTGTGGTTAAGAAAAGAAAAAAAACCGGCCAAGTGCGAGTCGGACTCTTGCATGAAGGGTTCCGTACCATTATCTATAAAAACGGCAAAAAAATCACGTTGTTGTATAGGAGCCCCCTTAAATAATTATTTTATTCTGTTTTTTAGTATATGTTGTTGTAGCGGCAACAGAAATACATCATCTGTGAAAATTCAACTGTCTAACTATCACGGTTCATGAGATACAGCCTGGTGACAGACGGACAGACAGACAGCGGATCTTAGTAATAGGGTCCCGTTTTACCCTTTGGGTACGGAACCCTAAACAAAGAAACCTTTTCGCCGTGTGAGTCCGTGTGTGTGTAACAAGAGTGAGTGTTAATATCAACGAAACGATCAGGATTTAGTTTAAGAGATTCGCTTCTAATAATGGCTGTTAGGGTAGACACCGAAATGAAATGAAATTGTTTATTCTGTAAATAGAATATACAACATTAGTTTTTGTTTATGTTAAAACCGAAATCGGTCATTGTACCTACGCATCATTTTGAAAAACTTTTTCTATGGGACCAACTTTGAATCGCGAAAAACAAAATCTGCTGTTCCATAAAGAAAAATGCCCCTGCTTATGGGGTTCTGCCCTGAAGCCCAATAAAAATAAGATATATACCAATGGAAAGAGCTTTTCAAGGGGAACCTTTCCTACTAACATAACTTTTGCCAATTGTTAGTCAGTTTGGAGTAAATGACCTAAATAGGTGTGAATACTTGGACATTCGATGTCCAAGTATTCACACCGTTTCGTTACGGAATTTTCTTGGTCCAATAGCCATAAGAATCGATATATAATCAATATATATATCAATGGTTTTAGCTTTTTGAGAGGAACCTTTGATACTAACATGACTATTGCCAATTGTAAGTCACTCTGAACTGACTTACAATTGACATAAATAGTTGACTACTTCGGTATCGAAGTTAAGGAATTTTCTTAGCCCAATAGCCATAAGATAAACACCAATGGAAAGAGCTTTCCA
This sequence comes from Lithophane ornitopus, assembly GCA_948473465.1. Classification (NCBI taxonomy): domain Eukaryota; kingdom Metazoa; phylum Arthropoda; class Insecta; order Lepidoptera; family Noctuidae; genus Lithophane; species Lithophane ornitopus. The sequence continues at coordinate 5,573,279 of OX419636.1, forward strand.
ATGAAAACCTTTGCTACAACACGACTTTTGCCAATTGTTAGTCAGTTTGGAGCTAGTGACCTAAATAAGTATTACTACTGGGGCACCGAAGTTAAGGAATTTTCTTGACCCAATAAGCCATAAGATATACACCAATAGAAAGAGCTTTTTGAGGAGAACCTTTACTACTAACATGACTGTTGCCAACTTTTTTATCAATTCGGAGTTAAAGACCTAAATAGGTTTATTTATTTATTTAACTATTTATGCACACACATATAAATACAGACAACAAGAAAGGAACAGAAAAATACGTACAAAGGCAATGCTTATTTCTAAAGAAATCTCTTCCAGCATACCTGCGATAGGAAAGTAGATAGAAGAATTACATAAAATAAGAAACAATTCACTAATTTAAATATAAACATCCAATATGAGAAAATACTTACATACATACTCCTAAAATAAATATCACAAAAAAATAATAATATATATATATAATTATAATGTACTTAATTTAAAATAACTATGCAACTATGACGAAATGGATAGGTAGTGTTCTTTCACTCTTCTTTTAAATACTGCAACAGTTTGGCATTCCCTGATGTCAGACGGAAGTGAATCACAACCGAACCGCGTGCACAGTGAAAGAGTAGGATTAAAAGTCAGTCGAGTGGGGAGGGGATTTAAGGTGTCTAAGATGCGACCTGCAAGGTGCATCATAAGGACGGGCGTAGGAAAAGCGTTCCCGCATATAGGATGGGGTTTTAGGGCTGTGAAGGATGTTTAAAAGCAAACACAATATCCGGGAATTCCTGCGAAGTCGAATAGGGAGCCACTTGAGTATTTTGCGAAAGTTAGAAACGGGATCATATTTATTAAGGTTAAACACAAAATGAATACAGATATTTTGCAAACGCTCAAGTTTATTTAAGGTTACTACTTCGGTACCGAAGTTAAGGAATTTTCTTGGTACAATAGCCATAAGATATACACCAATGGAAAGAGCTTTCCATGAAGAACCTTTACTACTACCACGACTTTTGCTAATTGTCAGTCAGTTTGGAGTTAATGACCTTAATAAATGTGACTACTGGGACACCGAAGTTAAGGAATTTTCTTAACCCAATAGCCATAAGATATACACCAATGGAAAGAGCTTTTCAAGGGGTACCTTTCCTACTAACACGACTTTTGCCAATTGTTAGTCAGTTCGGAGTAAATGACCCAAATAGGTGTGAATACTCGGGCATCGAAGTTAAGGAATATTATTGGCCCAATAACCATAAGATATACATCAATGGCTTTAACTTGTTGAGGGGAACCTTTTATACTAACACGACTTTTGCTAATTGTCAGTCAGTTTAGAGTTAATGACCTAAATAAGTGTTACTACTGGGGCACCGAAGTTAAGGAATTTTCTTGACCCAATAGCCATAAGATATACACCAATGAAAAGAGCTTTTCGAAGAGAACCCTTGCTTTTAACATAATGTTGCCAATTGTTAGTCAGTTCAGAGATAATGACCTAAATAGATAATAAATTGAGCACCGAAGTTAAGGAATTCTTGGCGTCCAATAGCCATAAGATATATACCACTGAAAAGACCTTTCCAGGGATAACCTTTGCTACTTTTGCCTTTTAATAGTCAGTTCAGAGTTAATGACCTAAATAGATGATGAATTTCTATAATGCTTAATTACTCACATTTAGAGCTCTGTAGCTCCTTTCGTACTAACAATCGAGAGAAACGTCATATCACGAAATATTTCCTTTGAAGAGATCTTTCCTTTGGCATATATCTTAACTCTATTGGGGGATGCGGGCAGGCTTAACGAAGGCTTAACGATCTGTGCGGCCGATCGACTCTTAAAAACATTGTCCCTAAAATGGCATCTATTGGAGACCAAAGCTTTAAAATGTTCGCTTATAGTCTTCAAAGATGATGTTAGCAGGGCCCTGAACCATTAAAAGTTATTTAATTGAGGAAATACCAGAATTACAAAAGTATTTAATCACTCACATTTAAAGCTCCGTAGCTCCTTTCGTACTAACGATCAAGAGAAGTCTTCACAATAAGGGTTCCAGGGCAGAAACGCCCAATCTCCTTTGTGTTCACTTAAATCGACAAAATGTATTGAACAGCTGATTTTTTTTTCGCGATTTCAAAGTTGGTCCCATAGAAAAAGTTGTTCAAAATGATGAGTACAATGACCCCTTCTCGGGTTTAGCATAAACAAAAACTAATGTTGTATATCCAATTTACAGAATAAACAATTTCATTTCATTTCATTCCGTTTCATTTCCGGACGTTAAAAGCGATCGATCTTGACCCCACCTTGTATAATTGTGGTTTCTAAAACTGACGATCAATTTCCGCAGCAGGGCAGCACCAGAAATTAAAGGAATTTCTGAACTGTTCTGTGAATTGGGAATAAAAATATCAACGCTGTGTTTTAGTAAACGACACCCACGGGTATAAAGTACAGCGTTGCATATCCTGTGCTGAGAAACAAACAACCAACAAACTTTCATATTTTCGTTCAAAATAATTTAAAATACCTATTATGCGAAAAATATTAAATATTCGTTTACTATGTTTCTTTTAGGGTTCCGTGTACCCAGTGTGCCAAGAACCTATTATTAAGGCTCCGTTGTCCGTCCAGCTGCAAAAGATACAAATAATATTTGAATAAAATTTCCCAAATTCAGAGCCGCGATAAGAATTATTTGAATTCTATCAAATTCCGAAAAAAAAATCTTCCCAGTGAGTTCGCGCCCTTAGGACAGGGACTAAAATAATTATGTAAATAATGTCCAAGGGCTTACAATCCGCAGATACCTGTAAGGACCCGACTTCCGACCTTTTGCAAACGAAGGGTCTCCAGGGTCGGATGAGGAGGTATTTATGATGATGTGAAACATGGAAATATTTTAGCGTTTTTTATGAGATTTTCGTTTCAATTTTGTTTTTATTTGTAATGTTTATGTTGGGTATGTTTTGTGTGAGTTCTTGTTTGTATTGAGACTTAGCAAATACAGAGGGAAAGGGTTATTTTACATATGAGTGAATGGTTATATATTTGTGTACGAAGTTCGTAATTAGGTGTGATTGTGCCATTTTTAGGGTTCCGTAGTCAACAAGGAACCCTTATAGTTTCGCCATGTCCGTCTGTCCGAAAGCTGTAATTTGGTTTGGATATACATATAAACGACGCCGACAAAGTGGTAAAAAAAAATCGTAATAAATATTTTTTTTAGGGTATACGCATATATTTATAGGGTATTCTCCTATACGTAAAGTGGGGATGGTTTGTTTTTTCTCGTCAATCCCATGGTGTGGGGTATCGTTGGAAAGGTCGTTTAAAAATAATGTGATTTTATTGATATCATTTTTGGATTCAGGGATCCATTTGCGGAATATTAAACTTTAAAGTGCTAATTTTTGTTAGAGCCAAGTGTCCCCTGCCAGTGAAATGGTTGGGTTTGGATATGTGAAAAAATTCACGCCAGTGGTATATATAACGAAATTAAAAAGAAAACTATCACCGCTACGCAGGCTCCACAAGTTACCGAGTAATAATTGACCAACTTAAATTTGCAGTTGTAAAAACATGTTCTTCCATACATTTTGTATCGGAGAACAAGTTTTTCAACTACAATGTTAAGTTTGTTTTATAAATTCATCCCAACTACGGAACCCTTCATTGTGCATGGTACAACATGCACTTGGCCGGTTTTTTTATCACAGGATTGCCATAAATATACCAGGTATTTATGGTAACCCTGAGATATAAAAATGGCCAGCTTCATGAAATCTCATAACGAGGATTTTTCCAGTTAAATGGACAAAAAATTGCTCATTTTATTATAAATATAGGAAAGGCAAAAAAAAACATCTACGCCGTCAGTCATTTTTTCAACACAGTCAAGCTGAGCCTACCATCCCCCCCCCCCCAAAGTAAAAAAATAAGAACAAAAATGTAATACATTCATAATGCATGCTGTTATAATATCAATGAATATTTAAATAATACATTTTATAAGTTTTATAAAATAATTTTATTATAATCTATAGAAGCTGATTAGCTGATTTGCTGGGCTTGTTTTCTCCTTCACCTATCGTTATTTCTCCTGACAAAGTTTATTCTGTTTATATGTATGTATTTAAGTATATATGTATTACTATTTATCCTTTTTCGAATTATCTATCCCGTATGTTGCACCTGCCATGTTTGTCTCTGCATCACCCTAAGGTTGACTGGTAGAAAATGCCTCAGGCATTAAGTCCGCCTTTGTACAGTATTTTTTTTTTTTACTTGTGCCTAATGTTTTAATAAATAAATAAATAATAATAACTAAGTTGTAAAATAAAAGCCCTATTCCTCTTTGCTGTGCCCGGCAGGGTCCATAATGATTATATCTTTGTAAAACTTACCACCTAAGTTCACAATGACATGTGGAAGCAATAAATGTATTGAGTATTGCGTAAGTTGATAAGAAAGTGTTCACCCAGACACTGGGTCAATAGTCAATACACTTCTCCGATACAGCAAAACTTGAGAACGTGGGTAGCATACCTATCTCCAAATTCCCCAAAACTACTGATAAGGGAACGCACCCCATATTTATGTCCTTAAAGTTTGTTCTAAACTAATCTGAAGGAAGTATAAACAAACCCTGTTCAGGGGGCTTAAAACGGTCACTTTAGCAGAATCATTATATGAAAATATTATGAATCATCGTAAAATGTCACAGTGACAATTCATAATATGATCTGCGTGCGATTCATATTACAAAATAATTGATCTGTTTGACAGTTTTCTATGGAGATTCGTAAAATGGTCCACAATTTATGAATTCCTTTTAAGTCAAATTAGAGGAATTGCTAATGACAGCTGGGATTCAGGAAATGAACTGCTTTTAGAGGAATTGCTAATATGGCCGGTTTAGGCCCCCAGTTTAAATTCTTACGCAATCACTCTCTAAAGGCATTTAATAACATAATTCATTTGTACTTCGAAGGTTTCAACTTTATACCTATCTCACTACTTTTTCCTAAAAATATTGTTTGAATAACATTATAAATTGTAATTGACTAATCATCGACGAAAATTGAGTTTATAAAATTAATCTGATTTTCAAATGAAAAATATCTATAGTTGATTTAAATTTAGAATTTCGGTTTTAAGTATTCAAATAATAAAATCAAGTCACTCAATTTGTAAGTGGCATTGCAAATTGGTATCCGTGTGCACGTTTTATGATGCATTTGTTTATAATCTGTAGTTTCTATCTCAATATTGACTTGGTTTATCTAGGAAGGGTATTTGTATTGAAGGAAACTTGAATGTGATTCTGTAACTAATTTGTTTGAAACAATAAGATTATGTTTTTAGTTTGAAAGGATTGATTGAGTTTTCACAAGAGATGACCATGATTATGATACCGGTAAAATAAATTCACTGTTTTTCACACACAGCTTCAATGTTTTTCCGTTGTTAAAAAGACTCGGATCATTATGCGCTGTTAAATAGATTGTAGAGTAGATGATAGTTATAGTGGCTAATAAAATCTGTCTTATTATCTCTTAACAGATGGCGTTCTGTAGTTTCTGCTTACCCTCATAGGAAGGAGGTGTTTGTGTGTGTAAAATCCAAATTCTGAGCAAAAAATGTAAACGATAATAGTGTTTCCCCATTTAACAGTATATAACAATATCCGAACACAACTTAAAAACAAAACACAGCCGCAAAATAAAACAAAATATTTTCCAGCCAGCTCATATTTCACCAAAACATGAACAATTTAAAACCAGTTAATAGCATAATAAACTCCTTTGTCGCAGTTTCAGTGCAGTGTCATAATGTTCCTGTATTTTAACCGAACTACTCTCTAGAGGGAGCTCGGGGGCGGTGCAGACATGTAGTTGAGAAGGGTTAAATAATAAAAGAGTATTTTGGTGGGAATTTTCGACGAGGCTATGAATAAAGTTTGATGCAGTTTAGTTGTTTAGTTTTAGGCAAGGAGCAGAGCAATATACATTTGTAAGTGGGTGCCGTAAAATACAGTTAAGAGAATATGGTACTGCAGTATTTTTTATCATGTGAAGCTTGATGATGTCATCTCCACTACATTGTTTAAGGGCCATATCGCACTGGCTATTGGCGAGCTTATTTGCAGCGAGCTGCGTGTGCGTAGCGACCACGCCACGTGTCCGCAACGAGTTCGCCGCGGTTTCGTAACGAGAGCGATTAACGTGAGTGTATAAGACAGAGCGAGACAAGCGAGTGTATAAAATTATGAAAACGTGGACAAAACGTCGCGTAGTCGCGGCTACTTCGCACCCGCGGACAGCACTTGAGCACCACAAATCATCAGAGTGAAAACAATGTTTCTTTACGGTACGGCGTATAACCGCGTCTTAGAAAAAACTTGTCTCTCAACACGCTTCGTGTAAGGGACAGCCCTCCGCAAATTAACGGGGGCATGCAGCTCCTTACTCCGAATCCTATTCTACCGAAATTTTTCTCAGGTTTTTTTTTTTTTTTTTTTTGTTATTATTTTTTAATTTCAATGTAAAATTACATTCTCTGTAGGCATCACTCCATTTATGTAAATAAAACAGCTAAAAAAAAAAAACCAGCAATGGATGTTGAAATACTATAGCGAGCGACGCGTGAAATTCAAAATTTACATTGATAAATAACGCGGCGCGACCGCGCCCCGTCTAGGTGGGTTGTGCCATGGTAACGATACATTGCGTGTGAGGTAATAAAACAAATCAGGTTTATTGTATTCCCATAACGTTCCTGAAATAATTTCATGTACCGGCCGTCTTAATATGATATAGTGAATTCATCCCATCAGTTTGAGGAGGGCTGTCTCTTACACCCTGTATAGTGATCCAAACAATAATAACGACCGTGCCTACACACGGTGAATAAACCGTTGATTTTCACGGCAAGAGAAACGTGTCTACATGTACGAAGGGCTTTAGTGTATAATATTTAAAACTCGAGGAGCTCGTGGCTAAGTCAGCTGCTCGGGTCGATCCATCAGGTGAAGCTACGCTTGCCGGGGTTGGTCTGTGGATGGGTGACCATTTTCACATATCGAGACTCCTCCATGCCTCGGAAAGCACGTTAAGCCGTTGGTCCCGGCTGTCATTTGTGGGTCTTTGACAGTCGTTACGAGTCGTCAGAAGCACGAAAGTCTGACAACCAGTCTAACCAAGGGGTATCGTATTACCCAGTTACTGGGTTGTGGAGGTCAGACAGGCAGTCGCTCCATGTAAAATACTGGTATTCAGCTGCATCCGGTTAGACTGGAAGCCGACCCCAACATAGTTGGGAAAAGGCTAGGCAGATTGATTGATTTAAAACGTCTAGAACACAAGACATATCTTTCAATTCAGTACCTAGCACTCTCAGTAAAGTAAAAGGTACAACAAAAAGTATTTTATCTAGCGTAGGCTCTATTTCAAAGTTTTTCTGTTAGCCTCACAAGCAAGTTAAAGAGAACACGAGTACATGGCCTTAACATACTTCTGTCACTGAGTAGAAACGATACAGAAGGTTCGCGAAAGACAGGCAAACGATACATGGATTGTGTGAAAGTGGATGTGATATCTTAGGGGTATGAGCAACAGGGTGTAAAGTTCGCTCATCCACCATAGAAAAGGTAGGATCCTCCGACCAGACGGGTGTTGTGTCTGGCGGGCAACTGTCCAACGATTGATGTTGGGTTCTTGTATATATGTCCATTGTACGGTAAACTTTAATTGCGCGATGCAGGAGTTATGTGACGTCAGGATTTTTGTGTGACGTCAGGTCTTTGATGCGTAGTTCGGATGTGGCGATGTAGATACCGCCACACATCTACCAACCAGCACCGGGCCCGCGTGGTGGATTACGGCCCACTCCCTCTCACCGAGGGGAGGCCTGTGTCCCAGCAGTGGGAATAATACAGGCTGATTATACTTATGCTCATGCTAACGATGCCTCTTTATAATAAGAGAGCTCTCACAGCCATTCTTATGGCAACCGAGAATACTGCTCATAATATTCCTTCTAATTAATGTGAGGCGTAAAATGGTCTCGTTGTTTATAGAACAGCCAGGTATATCGAAAAAAGTCGTTTAACTTAATTTGAGCTAATAATAATTATGTAATTAAAATTGGTAAAAAAAAAAAAAACATTTACTTTTTGTTATAATAATAAAATTCTGAAATACATTGAATAATTTTATGTCAATTCACATGTGTGAAAGCAGCAGTATCTATCGACTTCGAAACAGACAGTATTGGGCACGAATTAATTTGTTTAGAGTGATTCTTCTGTTCTATTTCCTGCATAATTGTTCTTTCACCACCGCCGATACCTTCTTCAAAGTTAGACATGCTTTTAACCCGTCTATGCTTACAATTGAAGCTCTTGTTTTTCTTTATGTGTATCTTATTGTTCTTTTTATGATACATAATGGCCCTTTTAAATAAATGTTTGCTGAAAAAACTTGTTATCTTGAAGAGAAATGCTTGACCTTTATTACTATCAATAAATGTAAGTATTTAAACGATCTATTGTGTACTGTGGATCTTTAAGTGAAGTTTCTAGAAAAAAAAAAAAATAGTTAAGTTTAATAGGCTTTAGTTATCCCATCATGTGCTTTTAAATACCGATAACAATTAAAATTCTATTGTGTCTCGTTAATGGCAGTTGAAGGTTTATACAGGGTGTCCCTGGAAGTATGGATCAAATTGAATAGGGGCGTGGGCAAGGTCATTTCCAAACTTTTTAATTTTGAGGTTTTTTTTAAAAAAAAAAAATCCCTTCAAAATCGTTCGAAAATTGAGTAAAATTTTTGCTAGATCGAATCTTGCGAAAGTAATAACAAGAGGACAAGCTTATCGTACAAAAATAATGTATTCTCATTCACGAGGTTGAATATACCATTCAACCTCGTAAATACTTTATCACTGTTGACAGCCATTCCCACCATACTGAAACTTCACTAAGGTTGAAACTATCTGTCATATACATAAATAGACCTTGTTGCTTAATGACGTGCAAGTGACCTGTAGAAGATGGCTTGACGAGCTGGATCCATTTGACCATTGGTCCACATTAGCACTGGATTGCAAGCACTGGAAGTCTTACGAAGAGGCCTTTACCTTTAGAGGATGATACAGGCTAACAGTAACAGTGATATTCAACCTTAAGGTGGCAAAGCAATTACGAGGTCAAATGTACATGAATTCTACTATCTTAATTATATTATAAATGTGAAAGTTTGTGTGTTTGGATGTTTGTTACTCAATCACGCAAAAACAGCTAAACGGATTTGGATGAAATTTGGCTAACAGATAGTTTATAACCTGGATTAACACATAGGATACTTTTTATCCCGATATTTCGACGGGATTGAGACTTACGCGGATGAAACCGCGGGGCGCAGATAGTAGATCATTCTTTTACAAATCTCAGTAAAAAGAACTTAGGTACCTACTTGTCACAGAGTGTGGTAATAATATTTTACTTTTATTGCACCTTTTATGGGTGAAATAACAAATAATATGTTCCCTTTCTAACGCATGTGATAATTTATATTTTTATCTCGCTCGTTGGAAGTAAATAGTGTCGCCATAGTTTTGTGAATTTGTGAGACATATTTCCAGGAGTTATTGGTTTATTTCAACATGTGTTTTTTCTTTTAGGTGTTTTAGCTCACATCCAATATACATATATCAAGCTAAATACAGCTCTATACTAATAGCTTGTAATGGGTATTGGATGTGATTAGATTATATTTTTCTTAAAGTAAAATGCATTCATCATTCGCTTTAAGGATCCTGCAGACAAGCGCATCACGCCTCTATTAGAAAGAAAGCTATGAAAACTTCATGTAAACCTGAAGGCCAATTCTTTACTTGAAACGTTCACATTCAAGTCACAATCTGTCAAACTTGTCAAAAGTGTTGGTAAAGTGATGGAATTTTTAACGTTCTTAAAAATAAGGGAAGGGCCCAGAAGAATTAGCAGAATTAGGTCACACCGATTCGTCGCACCTGTCTTCAGGAGCTTTTAAAGGTACCTATATGATATGAAGGTGTATGATCGAAACAAAAGATCGGGCATTGTAATGCATAAATACAACGTGCCGCTACAATGGCGACATTAATTTACCACACGTATACGATTTCGCGTAGCGTAGAGTTCATTTGCTGGGATCGCGGATCATATGTCGGCGAATAGAAGGGATTTCTTAGAAATTATGCCGACAAAGAATCGGACCGATAGAACGTAAGCCAGCTGGTAGGTAGTTTCATGAATGAATCTTTTACACAGTGTGACCTCAATTTTGGTTATGTTTTTATTATTTAGTCTGTTTGAAAATTTTAATTTTGCAATTAACCAATTTTTTTTTTATTGTAATTTTTATGATTACTGTTCTGCTACAATGCATGGCGACATTATTTTGTCGCCATTGTATGGGCACGTTGTATATTAGTAAATTCTATTATTCTATGGTTTTAATAAGACATACATACCTACATACTCACGCCCATTTTCCCATGGGGGTAGGCAGAAACAAAGCCACCTGCTACGATCCTTACATTCTTCTTCTGCTTAATAATCTCATCATCTGCCTAGCCTTTTTCCAACTATGTTGGGGTCGGTTTCCAGTCTAACCGGATGCAGCTGAATACTAGTATTTTACATAGAGCGACTGCCTATCTGACCTCCACAACCCAGTAACTGGGTTATACGGTACCCCTTGGTATGACTGGTTGTTAGACTTTCGGGCTTCTGACGATCCGTAGCTTCTGTCAAAGATGCATAAATGACACCCGGGACCAACGGCTTAACGTGCTTCCGTGCACGACGGAGTCTCGGTATGTAAAGATGGTAACCCATCGACGGACCAACCCCGGCAAGCGTAGCTTAACCTGATGGATCGACCCGAGCGGCTGTTATTACGTAGCCACGAGCCTTCTGCTTATTATGGTTTTATAAGTACACAATTATCTTCCCAGACATAGTATTACCAAGTAAATATACAAAGCACTGAAACTCTAAGACTTCTTAAAGTTAGATACACAATCAAAACTTAAATATCTCCTACACTTCGTGATACAATATCAGCTTATCTCTTGCCTTAGAAAATAAGCTGTCAGGTCCATTTTTAGGGTTCCGTACCCACAGGGTAAAACGGGACCCTATTACTAAGACTCCGCTGTCCGTCCTTCAGTCTGTCTGTCCGTCTGTCACCAGGCTGTATCTCATGAACCGTGATAGTTAGACAGTTTAAATTTTCACAGATGATGTATTTTTGTAATAATTATTTTAAATTTTACTAACATAGCTATAAGTATCTACCTACTAACATAATAAGGACTTGTACCAATTATTGTGTGCTTGGTCTGAAAATAAACAATTTCATTTCATTTTCATTTTCATTTCTGTTGCCGCTATAATAGCGGCATATATTATATACAAATAATAAAAAACAGAATAAAATATTTATTTAAGGGGGCTCCCATACAAAAAACGTGATTTTTTTGACGTGAATGGTACGGAACCATTCGTACGTGAGTCCGACTCGCACTTGGCCGGTTTTTTATTATCTTATCATGAAACAATTTTGTTAGTTAATCCTCATTTTAGTAGCAGCGCTTCGCATTACAAACGTTGTTATGTAGAACGATTTCAGGTTTATTGTAAGGGTGAGTAGAGGATGAGCTCGTGGCTAAGTAATACCAGCCGTACGGGTCGATCCATCAGGTTAAGCTACGCTTGCTGGGGTTGGTCCGTGGATGGGGTCATCTTTACATACCAAGATTCCCGAGTGTCATTCGTGGATCTTTGCCAGTCGTTACGGGTCATCAGAAGCCCGAAAGACTAACTGGGACTATAGCTTTGGATAGGACGCAGTCTTAAAATATTATTTTGTAAGGGGATTTCTCTAATTTCCCAATAATTTTTAATTTGCCCCAATGACCGTCGATTCTGTAAAATTCGAACAACAACTCGCATCTCACATCGCTATTCACGCTCACTTCGAATTTTGAATCGGATTCGAGTGCGAAGTGAGCGTCGAAGTGACGGGGGAATTACCTTACTGAATGGCACTTCTTACGACATCTCATACTTTATCTGTCAAAATATCTTGGTCTATTTAGTTCAACTCGCTGACACGCTCGCAAGGGTAGCGCTAGTGTATCAACCGAGGTTTTAGAATGCCAATCAAGGAACTCACAGCGGATTCAGATTCGAAGTTTAGAATGAGGTAACAGGTAATACGGGCTGATATCCGCAACTCCGCGTCAAAGCACGTATTTTGCGTACGAGTGGGAAATCGCTTATTCGATCCACCCCAGCTCCTCCAAGAAGGCCAGCAACGCCTTGGTGTTGCTGACAATCTTACGTAGGGTACCTTGTTTTACCGAAGTTCTTTAAGATAATTAATTGATTCAGGCGTGACTTTGCGGAAATCCATTATAAAATACAATAGACGTAGATATATTTAGTAACCTATTCCGCTTGACTATTCTTCCAGAGTCCTAAAAAACCCTGTAAGAAATCGACACGTGTTTCACGTCAAGTGGGGGTGACGGGCGATTTGATTCACATTGCATCCAGCGCTCGGTGTGGTAACACGTCGCGTTCTGGTTTGCAATTGGTCAATCGTCATCCTGAGGATGCCTCGTTGAGAGGTGAAACACGTGTCAGATTTCTTACAGGGTTTTTTAGGACTCTTGAAGAATAGCCAAGCGGAATAGGTTACTAAATATATCTACGTCTATTGTATTTTTTCCGAAGTACTTTGCCCTGTATGTGGCGATCACCTGGCAGCGTAGCAGCACCTGAGCTGCTGTCACGTCGTCTTCCATCCAGGCCCTGCACAGCGGACTGTCCGTGACTCCTATGACAAAGAGGTGTTTATTAAAATACCCATAGCCAGTTAAGACTGCTGTAACAGTACGCAGCTGTTGTTTATGAGGCGGCCATTGATCTGCTCTCCCTAGCCAAGGGAAAGACAATTTACGATGGTTCAATGTACGGATTAACCTGAATATAAACCGTAAGTTACGACATCCCACCTGTTACTTTATGTTACTGCAAAAAATAATAACTTTCACCCCCTGATATACTTATGGCGGCTATAAAGCTGCGTAAATAAAGACTATCGGGAATCAGATTTTGTGATCGTAAAGTCAAATTTATGACAGTGGGTTGGACGGAAATTCGATACATTGTTACTGATTCTGCTTGTTGATTGATTGAGTTGATGTTCGCATGTCTTTTAAGTTTGTTATTATTATTAATTCAATTATTTCAGATAATATAATACATAAAATTAAATGAAAAACAATAAAATTGGTACATAATTACACTAACATTACATAAAATTAAATTAAAATCAAAAGTCGTTTAGGAGACCTACTTTGAGTCGTACTTTGAGGCCTACTTTTTACCCGACTACGGCGAAGAAAAAAGGAGGGTTATGATTTTGACCGGTGTGTTATGTATGTATGTATGTATGTATGTTCATCTGTTCCCTCATATCTTCTAAACGACTTATCACAATTTGACAAATGAGGTATCGTTGGAAGCATCTTGATCGTCCGCTAGTTATAGGCTATGTGACGTCACATCAAATAAAAAATGGCGCCCTCTAGAGGACATAAAGTCAGGAACTAAAAAAAAAAATTGTTTAATCGTACCATGTTGGGTATCAAATGAAAGGGCTTAATGAGCAAATTTCAAAAATATATATATTACAACCCCAAAAGAATTGAAAAAAAAATTAAGTAATAAAAACTTAAACCCAACTACGACTAAAAAGGTATAAACAAGACACCACAGACAGACAAATAAAAAATCCGGAGTCACACGTAATCTGTTCGATTTATACCCTAACACCTTTTTAGTCGTAGTTGGGTTTTAGTTTTTATTATTTACTGTTGAGAATATATTATCTGTCACAGCACGAGACAGTCGATAGCACGTGGACTGGTAACATTTTGACCTCAAGTTGGGAGCTTAAAACAGTCGCTTCGGTAAAATCATAATAGGAAAATATTATGAATATACATAATTATGATCTGCTTGCGATTCATATTACGAAATAATTCATCTGTTTGACAGTTTTCTATGGAGATTCGTAAAATGGTCCACAATATGAATTGCTTTTGTGTCAAATTAGAGGAATTGCTAATGACAGCTGGAAATTCAAAAATGAAATGCTTTTAGAGGAACTGCTAATGTGACCACTGGTCTAGCGTAGTACGGAGTTACAATAGAATAAGAGATCATCTTTACAGCTGACGTGCGACCTACCATTCTTATCTATGAGCAGAGTACGCGCCGTCGGATGTCAGCGTCGCATTATGGTGTTATACAGGGTGTAAGGGACAGCCCTCCGCAAATTAACAGGGGCATTCAGCTCCTTATTTTGAATCATATCCCACCGGAAATTTTCTTAGGTTTTTTTTTTTCAGTTTCTATTCCTTTATTTCAATGTAAAATTAAATTATCTGTACGCAGCACTCCATTTATGTAAATAAAACACCTAAAATAAAAAAAAACAGCAATGGTTGTTAAAATACTATAGCGAACGACGCGTGAAGCTCAAAATTTACATTGATAAACCACGTAGCGCGAGCGCGCCTCCTCCCGCCACGGGGAATGCGGCTACCGGCGTTGTGACACGGTAAAGATACATTACGTGTGAGGTAATAAAACAAATCAGGTTTATTGGATTCCTGAAATAATTTCATGTACCGGTCGTCTAAGTATGACATACTAAATTCATCCCATCAGTCTGCGGAGGGCTGTCCCTTACACCCTGTATAGAACAAAATGTATATACGCACGCGCGACTGACGTACGCGACCGACATCAGCGTAAGAGGAATTCAGGCCTTACACCGTATTTATATATTTACAGGGTCGAGTCAATATCATGGGATTCTTAAGTTCCATTTTATCATGAATTTAATTACTAAGGCACTTGTAGGTTTTTATAGAGAGAAAATTATAAACTGTCCTTTGAATGGATGCCCAGTTTGATTAATTCTTTCAGAGAGAAATACGAAATGATGCTTCTAAAATTGACGTAGTTTCAGCTTTACCAGGGGCCTTTTTTTTGTGTTTGGGAAATCTTCAAATGACTTCTCCGGCTCTGGGTGGAGCGGAAGGGCATGTCAGACTTTTACTGACTAAAACTCACCCGTGTTCCTTCAGTTGCCTGTTACCAAGGCCCCGGTATCCCTTTCGGACATTCCCGCAACCCTGGCAGGTTTACCAGGGGCCTGTGGTTAATGATAACAGCCGCACGTCGATTGAAGGTTAAACTACGCTTACCACGGTCAGTTCAGGGATAGGTTCCATCCATTACATACCAAATCACTCCGGGCCTCGGTAAGCACGTAAAGCCGTTAGTCCCGGCTGTCATTCGTAGATCGTAGACAGTCGTTACGGGTAGTCAAAAGCCCAAAATTCTGACAACCAGGATTACCAAGGGGTACCTATTGTTTTACCCGGTAACAGGCTAGTGAAGATCTGGGGGCCTAAACCGGCCACATTAGCAATTCCTCTAAAAGCAATTAATTTCCTGAAACCCAGCTGTCATTAGCAATTCCTCTAATTTGACTTAAAAGGAATTCATAATTTGTGGACCATTTTACGAATCTCCATAGAAAACTGTCAAACAGATTAATTATTTTGTAATTTGAATCGCACGCAGATCATATTATGAATTGTCACGTTGTGACATTTTACGATGATTCATAATATTTTCATATAATGATTCTGCTAAAGTGACCGTTTTAAGCCCCCAGATAGGTAGTCGCTCCATAGTTAGGTGGTTGGTAAATATTCAGCTGCATCGGGTTAGACTGGAAACCAACCCCAACATAGTTGGGCAGTTTGACTAAAATTTATCTGACAGAGTAACTGGTAAACATATCGCCACCATAAAACAGGAAGATTTTATGTTAGAATTTTGTACAGTTCACATTTTTAGTAACCAAAAAAATATCTACCTATCACATGAATTCACGCATTAATACCAACAGAATATCCCACACCTTTTTTTGTTAAAGCTTAACTAAAATCCACAGTAACCAAACGTGTGGGAACATAGCTCCGAGCTATGTATTACGTGTTGGTTACAATGTATTCAAAATATGGAATATGGATGTGGAGAAAAATAATAATATAAAAATACAGGGAGGTTGAAGCCCTGCAGTAAGAACAATAAAGATAGTAAAAAATTGTTAGGACTAGCTGTGTCCCGGGGGGCTGAAGTCTGGCTGGAAATAGAAAATGGTTTAAGAAAATAAATTTTTACGGCAAATAAAATATAATGCTGTAAGATTGTGGAACTCATTTCCGCCTAGTATTCCTGATTTGAAAACTGTTTCTTTATTTAAATTTCGTGTAAAAGAGCATTATCTTTCGTCTCAACTATGAGTATATAATTATATAATAATAATAATAATAAAAAAAAAAAAAAAAAAAAAAACAAAAAAAAAAAAAAAAAATGTGACTGGCAACACCGTGTCAACATCTCATTTTCGAGTTTAAACAACGATATTAATTTTAACGCATTTTCACAAGAGTTTTCTATATACATCCCAAATCTGAAACCGGAAAATCGTAAAAAATCCAAGAAAAAACAATAATTCAACAAAATGTAATAGAATTTTATTAAAACTGCCGAATCGGAGGTGACATGACAGATGTCATCTCCGACAACAATGAACCGGAGCAACGAACAAAGTACTTAATACGAAAATGAAGACAATATGTTGACGAGATCGGCCGCACGACGAGCACGCCCACCATCTCCGGACTCCTCGCTCAGCTCCGCCTCGCCGCCGCCGGTACCCAGCCCAACCGTGAGTGCTGTGACGACACCGGCCGCGGCAGTAGCGTCGAGCTCGAGCGACGAGTATTTCTCCCCGCCCACGACGCCACCACCTGCTCGTCGACGGGGAGGACGCCGGCCGCCGGACGGCTTAGGACCTCGAGGCCCACCGGCCTCTGATAGGGTCCCAGCTCCCGGCGGAAGTGTGCAGCACATGAGATGGACACGACCCATCAATGAGAATGTCATGCGCTCATACTACGGGGCTACAGAGGGGGGAAACAATCTGACCGCGTACCGTGTTCGGATGCTCTCTCTGTTTCAGGTGCTTGAGCCGGCTGTCAACGTTTCGGCACAACGACTGTCGGATCAGGTGCGGGTCATCCAGCGTAATCATATGTTGGATGATACTGTACTTGATCGCCTGCGAAATGAAATGCAGAGTAGCCATGTCATCGCTCCCCCGCCGCAGACTGTTATAGTACCACCACCGGTCACTACAACTCAAGCCGACGAGGTGATTGATGACAGGGCTACAAACGTAAGTACCCAGTGCAATGATGAATTGAGGAGTGCTTTGGAGGGTGCGATTCGTGAATATCGGCTCATGCCGCCCGAACTTAGGCCACGCTTACCTCGTTTGCCCATGCATAACAAAAACAGGGCGCTGATAGCGGCTCTGGATTCGCAGTTGTCAAACTATTTTGAGGACTGCGAAGACCTCACCGATACTCACTCGATTCTGTACTGTGCGGCTGTAGCGGCATGTCGTGTAGCTCATGTCAAATTTGCAAATGAATCTAGAGCTACACGACCGAAATCAGCCGTACCAGCTTGGCAGTGCAGAATTGAGCGCCGTATTGGTGGGGCCAGAGCGCTCATCGGCAAACTAATCTGCTTCAGGGAGGGCAATTCTCGCCCTAGAGTGATGCGCTTTGTGAGGCGGGCGTTCTCAGGTACTGATATCAGACCTGAAGACTATATAGCCCGTGTCACGGAGCGCATAGACTTCCTGAAGCAGAAAGTGTATGCCTGGGCAAACCGTATCCGTAGGTATAAGCGGCGAGCGGACCGATACACTCAGAACCGCACCTTCCAGAGTGATGAAAGGTGGGTATATAGGGCTTGGGAGCAACCGGACCAAAGTGTGGCTGACACGCGCCTGCCGGATGATGATGCCATGTGCAGTTTCTGGCGCAGTATCTGGTCGGTGCCTGTCAGTCACACTGAAGGAGATTGGACTCGGGAAGTCGAGCGAGCCTGCGATCTTATACCAGAAATGGGGGCTATTACCATCTGCCCCCAAGATGTAGCCCGTGCAGTCCGCCTGTTGCCCAACTGGAAGTCTCCAAGGCCGGACGGGCTGCACAACTTCTGGATAAAATGGTTCATAAGGTCGCACGCTCGCTTGGCGACCCAGTACCAGAATGCATTGGAGTCTGGTTCGCTACCCCAATTCTTAACGACAGGAGTTACCCACCTGCTCCACAAATCTGGTGGCACCGCGGAGCCCAAAAAGTATAGGCCGATCACGTGCTTACCGACGGTCTATAAAGTTCTTACATCCATTTTGAGAGCTAAAATTAACAAACATATAGACACGAACTCCATCATGTCTGCCTCTCAAAATGGATGTAGGAACGGGTCCCGCGGTACTAAGGAGCTACTCCTCATTGATATGGCCATTAGCCAACAGGTTCGTCGTTCCCGAAAGGATCTATCGACATGTTGGATAGACTATAAGAAGGCCTATGATTCGGTGCCACATACATGGCTCATGAGGGTGCTGGAGTTATATAAAGTAGATGCAACTCTACGCACCTTCCTGATGTCATGTATGGGGCAATGGAGGACGGTCCTTCGCTATCCAGGATGTCGAAATATCCAAAGAAACAGCGAACCGATAAGGATCGAGCGAGGTATATTTCAGGGCGATAGTTTGAGTCCACTCTGGTTCTGCTTGGCCCTGAATCCTCTAAGCACACTGCTGGAGGACTCAGGTCTAGGCTATCGGCTGAGGAGAGGTGGTCAGGTTATATCTCACCTCCTCTACATGGATGACCTAAAACTCTTTGCCCCCAACAATTTACAACTGATGGAGCTACTGAAAGTAACTGAAACTTTCAGTAGAGCCATCAGGATGGAATTTGGTGTGGACAAATGTGCGGTCATGCATGTAAAGCGAGGGGAGATTGTGGAATCCGCAGGAATCCAACTCTCGGATTCCATATACCTTAGAGCCCTCTCCGCATCCGAAACCTATAAGTATTTGGGTATGTCGGAAGCGTTAGGCATCAATGTTACTGACATGAAGCAATCGTTGAAGGAGCGCTTCTTTGGCCGCCTGAAGAAAGTGTTTAATAGTCTTCTACCAGGCGGAAACAAGGTGCGCGCCTTCAACAGTTGGGTCATGCCGGTTTTGATGTACTCTTTCGGCATACTCAAATGGACTCAGACCGAACTTGACGCCCTGGATAGGAGGGTCCGTACGCTGCTGACTGCATACCGAATGCATCACCCGCGGTCATCGGTAATGAGACTGTATATCCCGCGAAAGTGTGGAGGTCGAGGCTTTTTAAACGCTAAGACTCTCCACAATCGCGAGATATGCAGTCTCAGGGAATATTTCCTAGAAGCCGACGTGGGGATGCATCGAGATGTGGTCGCGGTGGACAAGGGCCTCACCCCGCTCTCCTTGGCGAAAGAGAACTGGCGCAAGCCTGTAGTGCTTGACACTAACGATCGCAGGAAGGTATGGCAGAGTAAGGAGCTTCACGGACGCTTTTTCCGGGCCCTACATGGACCCGATGTAGATCTACAAGCGTCCGTAGCCTGGCTGCGTTTCGGTGACCTCTTTGGGGAAACCGAAGGTTTTGTCTGTGCAATTATGGACGAAGTTATCATGACGAACAATTACCGGAGATTTATTGTGAAGGACGGAACGGTTGACATCTGTCGGGCATGCCACCGACCGGGAGAATCAATTCGACACATCATCTCCGGGTGTTCTCGTCTAGCTAACGGAGAGTACTTGCATAGACACAACCTTGTAGCCAGGATTATCCATCAGCAACTTGCTCTAAAGTATAGCCTTGTGGAATCGGAAGTGCCGTACTACAGGTACGTGCCCGACCCAGTTCTCGAAAATGGAAATATCACATTGTACTGGGATCGATCCATCATCACTGACAGGACTATTGTTACCAATAAGCCTGATATAGTGGTGGTGGATCGAACAGAGCGGCGCGCAATGATCATTGACATAACGGTCCCGCATGACGAGAACCTCGTGAAGGCCGAGAAAGATAAACAAATCAAGTATCTTGACTTGGCTCACGAGGTTGTCGACATGTGGGATGTGGACTCTGCGATCATTGTGCCGATAGTCGTATCAGCCAATGGCTTAATTGCCAAGAGCCTCGACCAACATCTACGGAGGCTCTCGTTAGGCAGCTGGATTAAGGGCTTGATTCAGAAAGCGGTACTTCTGGACACGGCCCGTATTGTTAGAAGGTTCCTCTCTCTGGAGCCCTGACCGCCGGTAGCTTGGACCCTGTTCCCGATACCGGTGGGCTACTATTTTTTATATTTTTAAATGTTTTTATATTTTTATATTCTAATATTTAAAAATGTAATTTATATGTAAATTTATGAAATAAAAGATTATAATAATAATAACAGGGCAGCATGTGGCGAGCTGTTGGGCAGTTGCGACCCCACGGACCCTATCTCCCGGGAGAAGTCTTGTTCCTCACCTCTGGCTTGCCTTTATTGGCCGGCTGGAGTGAACACTGACGAGGAACAGAGCTCCCACCTCATTCTTGCCTTGATTGGCTGGCTTGAGTGGAGATTCGCAAGAGCAAACGTGCTCATAGGACGGAAGTATTCCAGTAAGATGCTGGTAGGGATCTTGACCGTACTTCCGGGATTGTCCTGATAGCCGTGGAATACCTCTCCGCTCCTCTTAAGCACCTCAGGACATGTTGCCCCCTTGTCGCTACGTCACTATGTGCTAGCGACCGTTTTCGGGGGCCCATTATTGAGTGTGCAAGTCACCCCCTGCCATTTTATCTGTGTATTTCATAAACATTGGTCAGGCAGGGGCCATAGTCTTTCCATAGTTCAAGATAACCAGTTCACTTAGCAACCCAAACCCATAATCCAATATTTTTGTTTCCATGTTTTGCAATAGTCCTACACCAACCGTTGTCCTTGGCTGCACTTGCATAGTGCGAACAGGGATAATCGTCGGTTGGTCCTCATTCCATTTAAAATTGTCTAAGGGGCCTCTGCGAGTTGGCTTCGGCCCCTCGCACGCCTTCCAAAGGTCCGGGATCCCAGGGTCACGAGATGTAAAAACATATAAAAAATAATAATAATAATAATTTCTTTATTTGTATAGAATGCAGGTATTACAATAATGGTGTTAGTTAGGTGTATATAGGTACCTATAGTGTATTTATGTTTATATATTTAAGCTTTATGTATTTATTTAAGTATATGTTAATTTTCTTGCGTATATGTGTAGGTATATTTAATATTTTAGTTAAGACTTCGCATTATCTTGTTTTTCTCTTCTTGTTCTCACACACTATTGTCTACATTTCTTTCTCATTTCTCCTTTCGCAGGTCTGCTGGAAGAAATTTCTTAAGAAATAAGCAGTACCTTTGTACTCATATCATAATTATGTCATATCTCTTTGTATTTTACTGTGTGTACATAAATAATAAATAAATAAAAATTTCCTTCATTCTGTATAGTTTGGAATTTAACAATAATCATTACAGAAAGATGAATGCAATGTTTAGTTGCCAACCAAAAATTTTGTTGACTTAGGGTAAACGCACACGAGTCACCGGCCACAATCACCGGTGGCTGTCGTGACCTGCTCCGGTGGCGACACTGCTGAAGCGGGTGGCCGCC
Organism: Lithophane ornitopus; assembly: GCA_948473465.1. Taxonomy (NCBI): domain Eukaryota; kingdom Metazoa; phylum Arthropoda; class Insecta; order Lepidoptera; family Noctuidae; genus Lithophane; species Lithophane ornitopus. The sequence goes on from OX419636.1 coordinate 5,595,058, forward strand.
ACCAGCCACACCTGCGTGATGAATCCATGCAAAACGTAGCACATAAACTACTGTTGCTGGGCTACCAATGGCTGTGGCCGGTGGCTCTTTTGTGCCTAACCTTAAAATAGTAGATGAACCAGCCCTAGTGCTCCAAGAAATAGAATTACATTAGCAATTCCTCTAAAAGCAGTTCATATCCTGGGGGCTTAAAACGGTCACTTTAGCAGAATCATAATATGAAAATATTATGAATCATCGTGTAATGCCATTCGTGACATTACAATTCATAATATGATCTGCGTCTATTTCATATTACGAAGTAATTCATCTGTTTAATAGTTTTCTATGGAGATTCGTAAAATGGTCCACAAATTATGAATTGCTCTTGTGTCAATTTAGAGGAATTTCTTATGATAGTTGGGTTTCAGAAAATGAACTGCTTTTAGAGGAATTGCTAATCATGACTATTTTCACCAACGCTCTAGTTACAGTTAGTTGTTACATTTAATGTGTTATATTGCTATTCTTCTTCTTTCGCTGGTCTGTTTTGGCATTCTAAAAAGCAACAAATCAAAAATGTATGAATAAGAAACTTGATAATTAGTATGCTACCCTTATTATAAATTATTAATAGGTCTTACTTACTGCCAAGTACCTACATATCATTGAGTTTGCTAATCAAACTGTCTTGCAACGTAAAAACTGGCTATATATGTACGAACAATACATAAACAGTACATATTTAAAATTTGGTGGCTGATTTTCAATTTTGGTGGCGTGAAACCGCTAAAGCCACCAAAATTGACCCACCAAAATTGTACCTGGCATAAAAAAAATCCATAATTGTTTTTAGATTATGTGTCTTATGCATATACTAACGAAATTGTTTATTCTTTATTTTACCTTAAATTGATAATTTGATGAACGCAATTATATCAAAAAATGGAGCTGGGACAAGCCACCCAACTTGAATTTTAAGGCGATTTTCTTTAACCTTATTATTTACATACACTTATATTTAAAAAAATGTGGCCCTAATTGAAGCAAGTTATGTAGAACACTATAAAAAAAAAAAGAAACATCCTATCATTTAACACCTCGATTATCAACGTGGACACGTATAATTTTCCGCGGGGATATTCACCCATATGTCTCTTTAACTTTAAGAAACGTTTATGAATAAGAGGGTTAGAGTAAACGTAACATAAATTCAAACGATTTTAAAATTAAAATTACCCTTTTCGTACATAATATACTAATTGTGCTTGTCCCAATTTAAACCAAAATGATATACTAATAGTTGTAATTTTTATTCAAAAATCGTTCCTTTTCAAATTATTTTATTTCTCATAAACCTACTTAGATGGGCATTTATGGTTCGTCTGAAGCGTTTTCGTCTGGAGAAGAGCCGGCAAGAAACTTCTCGGTAACTCTTTTAAATATAAATGGCTTTTACACTTTTTTCATAATTACAGCGCCGAGCAGCAATCCTATATAAGTGGGGGTGACGGGCAATTTGATTCATTTTGCGTCCAGCGCTCGGTGTGGTAACACGTCGCGTTCTGGTTTGCAATTGGTCAATCGTCATCCTGAGGATGCCTCCTTGAGAGGTGAAACACGTGTCGATTTCTTACAGGGTTTTTTAGGACTCTTGAAGAATAGTCAAACGGAATAGGTTACTAAATATATCTACGTCTATTGTATTTTATAATGGATTAGGATTAAGCCGTTGGGGCTTAACGTGCTTTCCGAGGCACGGAGGGGTCTTGGTATGTAAAGATGGTCACCCATCCACGGACCAACCGCGGTAAGTGTTATTTCTTAGTCACAAGCTCCTCCAAAGGTTCTATGTCATCTATTGTTACAAAATCAAAGCCGAAGTCCAAGTAAAATATCGTCCAAACATACAATCGAATGTTACTGTTAAACTTAGAACTCACTGTTAAACTTAGAACGTGGCCATGCAAAATACCCGTGAAGGGACTTTCGCGAAGATTACCATAGAACGTGCTTTGACTAAAGATTAGGGCTGACCGGAATGTCTGGAACTATTGCTGATAAACTTTTGTTTGATAAAGCGAAGAAAAATGGTATTGGATTAAGTGAGGAGTGGAATACTAAGGTAATCAAAGCGCAGGGTTACACGACGCTGTAATTGGTTGTTGAAATATTTAGAAAAAAAGGCAAAGATTCATGAAACGATGACAGATTAATTTCGTAACCTAACATCACGCCTGTATTTCCCGAAGGGTTAGACAGAGCTGTCCCTATAGTACACCCTCATTTCAGCCAGTTATGTTTAAGTCCCATGTAATAGAGATTTATTTCATACTAGCTGCGCCCCGCGGTTTCACCCGCGTAAGTCTCAATCCCGTAGGAATGTCGGTATAAAAATTATCCTATGTCCTATTCCAGGTCATGGTCTACCCATGTGCCGAATTTCATCCAAATCCGTACAGCCGTTTTAGCGTGAAAGCGTAACAAACAAACAAACAAACGCACTTTCGCATTTATAATACTAGTTAGGACAGTTTGATAATATATTTTACTTGTCTATAATTATATATCTCAGCGATAAAAATACTATTTATATATCTGTAATTTAGCCCGTAATGCGTGTTGCTGCTTGTCAAAAGAATCCCTTTCCCATTTAAGATAAAATACTGCTTTGGAAAATATTTTTAAACATCCATAAATTAGTTTAAAGGAATGTTGTTCGTGTTTGTCCGCTTCGTTTTATTTACGTCATAATGTATGAGTTGATCAAACAAGTGCAAAGCAGGAGCGAGTCGTCAGTTATGTAGGTATATTACACAATATTTCCATGCTTTTACCTCCAAAAATACTGCCAATATTTTGAACCAAAATATATTATGAATATTGACAAAATACCAACCCTACGTACTGGACACCACTTTGTCGGCCCAAAATCCGTTCACGCTGTATAGCGTCGAAATGAACGATAGTCGCGATTTTTACGTCGTTTTTGTTACGAGTACTTCGTCTGAAGAATAACATATGAGAGCTTTTATCAAGAGCTAGATTTAAGGTTTAGTGTTTTATTTGTGACCTATTTTTGAAATAATTTTATGGATCAGACAGGATTGATGGTGACCCAAAACTGCTAAAACAGGTGACAAAAATAACAAAACAACATAATAATAATCTATCTCAATATCCACCAAAATGGCGCTTTAGCCATTTTACTTTTCCACTGTCGAAATGTACGTAAATGAAAATCTTTTCTAAAACTATTCGTAGCATGACAGCTACGCCGTAGCGCAATGCCTGCTACGCCGTAGCACGGCGCGTAGCACGAACCGCTTTTATGATCTACGTGTGTAAATGGTTTGCGTATTATTTTACGTTTTTGAGTTGACCTTTCACAATCACTTTCTAGATTCACTTTCTTTGAAAAATACTCTTTTTTGCTCCATCACCTCCTACAGTTTTACCTTTATTAATTTTTACTTCTTTCGTAGGGTTATAAGCGGCTTATACATGATGTATTCTTTTTTACTCACGGAAAAATGGTACGTCATAAAAATATAGGATCCATCGACTTTCAATTCACTTCTTATTCGAAAGGTTTGTAGGAACACTTTATGTTACGTGATCTCCTATTCCTGGGAGATTACTTTAAGCTGTACTCGGCTGATATTTTAAGTGCTTTTAGATATCAGGGTTTTATATCTGAGATTTTAAGGTTGTTTTTATTACAATTTCAGGTATAGAAGGCCTAAATACTTTTGAAAAAAAACATCGTCAGCCAAATGATGTCCTCCAAGCATTAGTGTCATGACAAACATACTAACATTAAGCTGCATTCTGGTTTAACTAGAAGCCAACCTCAACATAGCTGGGAAAAGGCTAGGCATGCATTGCTACGCTCGCATGAAGGCTCGTTCGCTGAATGTATCAAGGCTCCCGCAGATAGGCGTGAGCCTACAGCGGCAGCGCAACGTGTCTTTTGTAAGACAATTAATAGCCGCCTTTAGGGCTTGTACACAAAACTGCGTTGCGACGTCGCATCGCAAAAATCTGCGACGGTACCCTAAGATTTTTCTTCTGCGCTTAGCTTCTGCGTTGCGAATTCGCAGTTTTGTGTACAAGCCCTTACACGACACGCGCTTTCTCCCCCTCGTAAAGATAGAAAACTAGAACGAGAAAGCACGTGGCGCACGCCTACCCGCTCGCGCTTAGGCCCGATCATCGTTAAGGACCTTAACGATGATCTTGACAGGATAGCGCATTGGGCTGAAAACAACGGTTTGGTACTTAATGCGACTAAAACTAAGTATATACTGTTTGGAACCAGGTATCAAATCAGTACAGTGCCGGCAACAATCAACGTTACTCTGTTGGGTGAGTCGGTCGTTCGAGTCGTAATTTGGGTCTCAACATGGACGCTGAGTTAAGGTACGAAGCGCATGTGGCAGAGTCAGTGCTCACTTGTTTTTACCGGCTTAAGGTCCTTTATAAAATAAGGCCTTATCTATCAGAGGAGCTGCGGATCCAGCTAGTTGAGTCACTCGTTCTATCTAACCTTAGCTATGCGGACGCAGTTATTGGCCCTCGACTACTGGCCAGAACTGATTGACTGATCCAGAGGGTGCAAAACGCCTGCGGTCGATTCTGCTTCTCAATCCCACCACGAACTGACGTAAAGCCATTTTTAAATAAGCACTCCATCCTCAAGATGAAGTCACGTCGTAAGCTGCACTTAGCATGCCTGCTATTTGGAGTAATAAAGTACAAGCAGCCATCCTACCTGTATAATAAACTGAGCTGGATCGCTAGTAGAAGAGAATGCTCAAGTAGACAGTGCTCGCAGCAACTCTCCACTCAATCGCACAAGACAGCTGCCTTCAGGGGAAGTTTTAGGTACGCCGCATCCAAATGCTGGAACAATATCCCCCTGCCGATAAGGAAACTTAAATATCTTGGCACCTTCAGAATTCGACTGCGGTTTCTTATCAACTCGCAGAAAAACTGGGTGTGACTGTTTCGAACACGTCCATAATATAACTGGCTGTCGTGTTCTTACCGAGACATTCTTCTTTTTTAGTGTAACTCGTGGTCACAAACCTGTGAACAACACTTTTTATTTGTGGATCTATTATTGGCTAACAGTTATAATACATATCCTTATTTACCTTTATATTTTTATAGAAACCACTTTTTAATCCAGTGAAATCCATTATTTTATTTTATTTACCCCTACGCCACTATAAGATTATTAATTTATACGCTATACATTTATCTATCTAAATAATCAAGATTATAAATACACATTCATCATCGAACAACAACGTTTCCTAATGCAAAACTTTACTGTAGAATAGATTATTTAAATTGCGGGTACTTACGTAATTTTAGTCCGTACATTCCATGTTTCACATAACTAAATATTCACATATTAATCTCATGTAATATCTGCTCGACGTCCGAATGTCACTGCAGGGATCCAGCAGAATATCAGCGTCAGGTATATTTGCCTGACACATGCTGATTTGGACTCCCATTTGGTGCAACGTTGAGACGCACACCGCGCTTTGTATATTTCGTTATTTTTTAAAGTATGTCATAGACAATTTTGTCTCGCTATGTCTAGTTTTCTTTTATTGTTTTTTTGTATTTTTTGTATTTTGGCACTTTGTAGCTATTGTTATTTAATCGTGCTTTTGTATGTTGTGTTGTCTTTTGTATGCACCAAAAAACGTTTATCTATCTATCTATCTATCTATCTTTCATGCGTTCAAGTCTGTGCGCTTCGAACATAATTCAAGGCACATAAAAATGGATAAAAACAATCACACCCGATTGCGCGTGCTAGCTTTCCCGCGTTCAATCGTGCACACTCCGATCGCGAGTGAAACGCGTGTCGTGTAAAGGCGGCTAATGTCTATGAAAACGTCATGGAAAATATTCACCAGCATCGCGTCCAACCGTTGCGTCGCCCCTGTCTGCTGGAGCCTTGATACATTCAGTCAACGATGGAGTATCAAAAACTGCTCGGTTGTTCGAGCTTTTTAATAACCGAAACGTTATGAACATCTGTGAAAGCGGGCAAGGCCCCGTAAATTTCTTTTGGCGCGTCGAGTGATTTTTGGTAGGGGAGATACTTATGTTTTCTCGTCACCGACATCCTCGCGCCGTAGTACTGTAGAATATAGATGGCGCTTATACCAGGTTTAAGATTTCACTTCTTTGAAAAAAAACAAAAAAAGAATTCTAGGGGACTCGGCAGTCCCCAAGAATGCTTTTTTTTCACAATTGCATACTAATTCCTACAAAATTCAGTGTCCAATTTCCTACTAACAATTTGGGGCATCTGTGATATAATGTTTACTTTTCAACTCTACAACCATTCCGCGGAAACATAAATCATTGTAGGTACTTACCAGTTTCTAAACTTGCATTCAAATAAAAAATCTATTCTCACGTCCATAAGGACCAAAATTTCCTACCCTCAATTTGTCATTCATATATTTATTTACGTTTGTGCCCAACATTTACATGGCAATAGAAAACATGTTCGGCGTCAAAAGCGATGAAAACGCATTGAGTTGTTGAAGGTACTGGATATAAATTGTAATTTGTCAAATGGAAGCGGCCGAGCGTAGCAATGCGTGTCTGTCGGTTACTCGATGTAAGGTAGCTGCATTTGAACTATATTTAAATTTTTCATTATTTTAACAAGTGAATAGGGACGAAAAATGCGTCTTTATCGATTTTTTCCAATCGAAACTTATCTATCCGACACAAAGTGTTATTTTAACTTTATTTCTGCTGTTGGCAACGTATTTGCCAGGGGGATGCGCTAAGGAGGCCCGCGAAATTCAAGTTTTCTAACGTGTTTTGTAATTTGCAGGTCAGTATCAGGTTGTATGTTGATCTAAATGTTATTTGCGACCGTAACAAATATGGATTTACAGAATTATGAACATTAGAATCAGCAATACAACTCTCTAAGTTCATGTAAGTGCATTGACTGAAGATTTCATGAAATAGTCATTCAATGCACTTACATGAACTTAAGGTGTTGTATTGCTGATTCTAATGATTGCATCCACCTTAAAGCAGGAAACTAAACCATAGGTGCTATTTCAGTCTCTATCATAGTATAGAATATATCATCATCATCATCAGCATCATCAGTCCACTGCTGGACATAGGCCTCTCCAATTGCGCACCATTCAGCTCGATTCTCGGCAACTCTCATCCAGCTGCTACCAGCCACCCTGCGAAGATCGTCGCTCCATCTAGCCTGACATAGAATATACAATGTGGAGACGACAATACAACAATAAATGAAAACACTGACAATACTAATGCATAAGAGTATTTTGGAACTATCAAATAAATCCTAACATCAAAATTAAAAAAGTCATTGTTCCAAACAAACTAAATAGTAGTGATGGGCCGACTATGGGGTTTGCCGATCTTTGACTAGCTATCGTTACTAAACTATTGGATATATTTAATTAATTTTTTGTACAAAAAACGGAAGTTTTAGTTTTATTTTTTGTCGTATTGTCATCTCCACCTTGTATACGCCAAGGATTATTGTAAGGGAAAATTGTATCCCGCTAGTAAAAATGGGTAAAATATGCTGTCAGTAACGAGAGAATCTAAACCTTTCTTACATTCGACGAGAACCACGTATATTGTAGATCAAATATTAACGACGCAGAAGGACTGAACATGAACGACTGCGCCTGTTGCGGGATAACCAGGAAACCATCTAAAGTATAATATTACTAGGTAGTAGTGAAAATTGAACATTGAGCAGTGGTGGCCCAGTGGGAGCAATGGTGGCCCAGTGGGAGCAGTGGTGGCCCAGTGGTAACGGCCGCGATTTACGAGTAGGTTCGAACCCTGCCAGGCACTTTACTTTGTGTAAATAATTTCATTGCCACTGCTCTCAAAACGGTGAAGGAAAACATCGTGAGGAAACCGGCATGTCATAGAACCAAAAATTCGAAGACATGTGACATCTACCAACCCGCACTGGGCTCGCGTGGTGGATTACGGCCCACTCCCTCTCACAGAGAGGAGGCCTGTGTCCCAGCAGTGGGAACATTATAGGCTGAATCTAAGTCCAGGCAGAATCTTGGTCAGGTCATATGAGGACCATGCTGATTTTATGTCTGAGAAGATATTTTGAGGAAAGAACCATACAGATTGGAGTGGACCTGTCTAGTCAGTGCAAGCATTTGTCCGTAATCGTGTAGATCAGCTCAGAACTTGAGGAGCGCAACGACTCGACGAACAATACCAAAGAAAGGACATTCAATTTGGGTAGGCCGCATAAAGTAGTCAAACTACCAGTTAATGGACCCTTCATTATGCCTCTGCTGAGCGGAGGCTTCCATTTACATGCAATCAAAACTCAAAATAGCACAAAAAAAAAACCGACTTCCAAAAAAAACACTCAAAACTGAAAAATAACTTTTATTTCGGAAGTCAGTGTCTTTGCTTTTCAATTTTCGTTTTTTGCCACCGACTTCCGAAAATAACGTTATTTTTCAGTTTTTTTGGAAGTCGGTTTTTTTTTTGTATAAAGTTTTTATTTTTCACTTTTTAGTTGTGGTACCTACCTCACACAAATTCGAATTCCACTAGCTGATGTAAATAACAGTGAAGGAGTAAATGAAAACATCGTCTAGATAAACTAAGTGGGAAAAATACTTAATATTGAAGCTAACTCTAAAACTACGCAAGCAAAGTTAATAAAATTTATATGGGACCACCTCGGAAGCATGACCTACCATACAAAAAAAGAATCATCGAAATCGATTCATAGTTGGCGGAGAAATCGGGTAACAAACATACAAAAAAAAAAAAAAACACAGACGAATTGAGAACCTCCTCCTTTTTGAAGAAGTCGGTTAAAAAATACAATAAATCTCCAAACTCTCTAACTTTCCAAAATAAACAAACGCCCAACGATTCTCTATTCCAAACCAGATAACAGCAACAAACCGATACAAATGACCAATCCAGATAGATGCTCGTATCGATTGACTTGACCGACATAACCGCCGACCGACTGCAGCGCGAATTAGTTGAATGATTAGACCATTTATATCCAGCGACAGTAGTGAAACTATATATTTCTCTTGTGTGGTTTGGCGACCGGACTTAATTGATGTGACTTGTGTTATTAATTTTTGTTGTGTGTGTAATTTTTTTCAATGTTGCTATTTTTGTTTTTACCCGACTACGGCGAAGCAACAAATTATTTAAAAAACAATTAGTTTTTTGTTTTTTAAATAATTTGTTTTATTTCAAGCTTTTTAGTTTTATTAGTTTATATAGGTACCTATTTGAAATTATCTCATTACTAGCTTTTATTAGATACCAACATTGTAATTTTTTTTTTTTTAAACTTCCCCTCCCATTTTTTGTTTGCAAATGAAATATATAAAAAAAAATTCACTCCCACAATTAAGACGAACCTAACGACACCTCGTATAATATAATTTTCTTCTACTAATACGAAGACATTATGACTTTTCGTGTCGGGAACCGAATAAACCCGATTTGCATTACACGGCTAATATACGAACAGTGCCAGGTGGCTGATCAATTAAAGTCCGTGGCTGTACCTACATTCATACATACGTACATACCGGCCAAAATCATAACCCTCCTTTTTACCCGACTGCCCCAGAAGGAGAGTAATGTTTTTCGAGAGTATGTATGTATGTTTGTATGTATGCATGTACGTATGTATGTCTTTTTCTTTGGCACGCTCTGTAGCCTGAACGGCTTGATGGATTTTAACATACGAGGTGTCGTTAGGTTCGTCTTAATTGCGATAGTGACATATTTTTTTTATATATTTCATCTGCAAACGGGATGGAAGAGAGTTCACCTGTGTCTGCGCACACCCTCGTGCATTATAATATCTCCCGCGCCGAAGGCATTCAGATTCTCCATTGAGATTGGCCGCCATGGCCGAAATACGGTCTGGAGGATTATAGTTGAGTTTGAGTTTGAGTTTAAAACCGTACGATAATGCGAGTTATCGCATTATACTGAGCGATGGCTATTTTGCACGGATAAGTTGCATATTTTCACTGTTTTTATGTTTTATTTTTCCTTTTTAAGTGTCATATCTTTGCGCAAAAACACGTATTTCATTTCTGTAATAATCAGTCGTAATTTTCACAACGAAATTTAAAAATTAATTCAAAATCTTACATTTTCATTTTAACACCCTGTTCTACTTTCTTCTTGTAGAAAATTAAGTCCACCTCTGTAGATTCATGTGCTTATTTTTTTTTTGCCTTGCCTACGCTGTCCCACTCCTGGGCAAAGGCATCCCTCCACTCCTTCCCAAATAAATAATAAATAAATCAACTTTATGCATAAGTCTAATTTCCCAATCTCCCTGCTACACGCACAGTGCGTACAGGCACAAAGACATACCAAGTATAGTGCGGTTACGTTCTGTTATAAATAATGCTGTCCACGACGTGACTGAGACTGGATTTAGACAATATATCTCGATACACACATCAGGATAAGTTTCTAGAACATTATTGGGTCCCTGTATTATCGTTATTAAATAATTTTCGAAAATAATAGAATAGAATATTGTTTATGGTTGCTGTAGATAGATGTAAGTGGTTAACAAATAACGTTGGTCAAAATGAAAAGGCATATCTAAAAAACACACTTCTCGCTAGGGTGGGTGTACAAGAATAAGAAAATAAATAAAAATTAATATTCTAACATCGATGGGGTGACCAGAAACTAAACTAATTCTAATCAGACTAAAAAATACTAACTTACAATATGCCTAAATCGACAGCTTATTGGCAATGCTAAACTCGCGACAATCTAAGAAGTCCATTTTGACAGCTATAAAAATCCTTTGTGTAGCGATGAAAAAAAAAATTGGTCTTATATACTGATTCTCGAGACATATCGATTAAACATACTTGGAGAGTTTGTAATCGACGACTTATCTAGATTGCTTAAAACTGATTCTCAAGGCATAAAGTTTTATTACAAGTACGAGACCGAAACGTCAAAACGGACTTCTTAGATTCTCACGAGTATAGTATAGGTATCGTAATTCTACAGTCTAGATGCCTTCTAGTTGTAATTGGAATCAAATTCACCAAACACATACCTTATTACCACAAAACCGTGTTTATCAGTTGTTTAGCCTAAACACCTTCTATACTTACATGACATGTATGGAGTTTGACATAAAACTGAAGGCTCATATTCACAGACAGGTGCCAAGAACGCATTCTTTCTCGACGACCGGACTGCAATAGATTTCATTTCGATATATAAAATATACTAGCTTGTGACCGTGGCTTCGCCCGCGTGATGGTTGAAAATTATCTATACATATATATTCCCGGTCATGGTCTACCCATGTGTCAAATTTCATCCAAATCCGTTCAGCCGTTTTAGCGTGAAAGCGCACAAATGTAATCCAAAACTGTTCAGCCGTTTTAGCGTGAAAGCGTAACGAACAAACAAGCCCACTTTCGCATTTATAATATTATTCATTAAAATAAACTTTGACTTTGCAATGTCAATAAAACTCTAATGACTCGACTTCATATTACTGAATTATTACTTAGGCATAGTATGTAAGACTATTAAATGTGATTGATGTACTGAAAATAAACCTTATAGTATTCCAAGTAAGAAGACTGGGAAATATGGCTTGATTGAATACCTATCGGTCTTCCTGGTTTTCATTAACGGTCCTATTCTATCTATAAAGGTACCGAATCATTAACCAAGTCGGACAGATTTATATGAAACGAACTTTTGCCAACGGCTTCGCCCGTGTAGATGTCGACAATTATCCCATGGGAACCTATTACCGGGATAAAAAGTATCCTATGTGTTAATCCAGGTTATAAACTATCTGTTTGCCAATTTTATCCAATCCGTTCAGCCGTTTTAGCGTGAAAGTGTAACGAACAAACACACAAACGGTCACATTTATAATATTAAGTAGGATAATCCATGGTAATGTATCAGAAGGGTTTATAGTCAAGCTGACTATAAACCCTTCTGATACATTACCATGGCCATCACAATGTATTATCTAACTGCGCTAAATATGAATAATGTAATTGCAATTGTATCAACAAAGCTAAGACGAAAAGCCAGGATTACACATGCAAGTAGCTTGCATAGCGTTGTGACATACCCGTGTTCCCAATCACTAATCAGAAGCTGTTGTGGCACTATGGAAGCAAATACAAATAATTTATTTTCTTTCACAAGTTATGTACTACATCTAGTGTTTGAAGTGCCCTTTTAGATATAATTGCCTGTGTTAGGACACTTCGCTCTTCCGAAACTTAAAGTTACGTGGTGTACCAACAATTTTGAATCTTGAAGCAATTTGTTTACTTTTGTGCAAGTTACTAACACATAGCTGGTCAGAAAGAGTCTTGATGTCTATGAATAATTTAAAAAAAAACTAGCCGCGTCCGGTCGCGTCCCCCTTGTTGTTGGCAACTCAGGGCACCTTCTGGTTTTTCGAACCAAAAGTGACTTATGAACGCGACAATCATTTTGATTAGGACGCGGGGATAAGCCGAATCCGCGTCGATAAGTGGATAAGTGTGGGCACTCCCACTGAAGCATGTGTCCAGGTATAAATTGCCCCTGCCAGGGTTGCAGGAAAGTCCGAAAGGGATACCGGGACCTTGGCAACAGGCAACTGAAGGAACACGGTTAGGTTTTAGTCAGTAAAAGTCTGACACGCCCTTTCGCTCCGCCCAGGCGGGAGAAATCAATTGATGATTTCCGACCCTCAAAAAAAAAAAAAAATTATAAATTGCCCCAATATATTCTAGTATTGTCGACGTATGACCGGGGATGTACTTGTACCATATATTTTGGTATACGGGTATGCCACCCGGTGATATGATTTCCCCCGACGAGGACCCAAGACAGCAAGGTGCTAACGCATGCGAAGTGGGAGTACGTCGACAATTTGGAACCGAGCCAAGAGCCTGCAGACGAGTTGCCGTAGTTGAATTTATTACCGTCATTAGGGAGAGCTCCAATATGTTTGTTGAATATCTTAGAGAGATAGGCCACGATTCAGCTTTAGTTTAAGTGAAATGCAGATTGTTTTAGATTGAGTTTGAGTGGGATAATGATGAATTATTTAAAGTGAAGTACAGTTTAGTAGTAAATACACGACCAAGGGCTATGGTACATCTGAAGAATAAACGCCTTTGTCCACTACATTTGAAGAAAATAAATGTTGTTACGTAAGACATTATTGAGTTTACATAAATAATTATCACCCGAGAAATAAAGGGTTTTTGGTAAATATTTGTCTTAAGAATTAAAAGTTACCTTTCTGCTTCTTATGACAAATATTTTTTAACTAGTAATGCACCAAGAATTAAAGGTTTTTTTTTTCATTTAAGTAAATCATGTTTATAATTTTGCACACTCGTGGAGTATCAACATTAAGAGGATTATCAAAACAAGATGTTGAAAGGTAATTTTGGTACAAATAGGTTTTGTCTGGGATGACGGCGATTATATAGAGACGTATGGTAGAAAAAGATATGCCGCGTCGACTTCATTGGCTCCAGTAATGATGTCAGTCATGTTTTAACCCTACACAAATGTTGAACTTGCATATTGAATAATATTAGCATAGAATGTTGCCCTTGGACACTGGCCTTCTCACTGTAAAAGAGAGTGGGCCGTAATCACCTACACGGGCCCAGCTTGGATTGGTGGATGTCAGAATTATAAGTCCTCGATTTTTTTTTGTTTTACAAATTTATCCGAAATAGTTTCACTTCTGTCTCCCTCTCGCGTTGGCCGTCAGGTGGTGAGCGATGCTACTATGATACTGTATGTTGCTTGTTTTAATCTTACAGTTGCGTCATAAGGCCGTATTGCTGACAAAACAGATCTGTTTAATTAGGAGACAATGTTTTGGCACTTTAAGTCGATTCTATCGTTATTTATAACAATATGGAGCGATAAAATCTACCAAGATTATCTCTGGACTTTAAAAGAGACTTTGAAGCCTGAGTTTGTTTCGCCCTTTCTTCTCAGGGGTAGGAAAATGTTGACTCTACTCGAGATTTCTAATCAAGAATTTCTTTTCTCCTGGGCAAGTGGTTTGAATGTGTATTTATTTAATAAGATTTACTTCTTTACATTTGTTATGGATAATGCCATCCACGAAGACGCGCCCCACTCCTCTCCGCTCCGTAATAAAGTACAGCTTACAGTACAGTAATCGCGGAGTGGGGCGCGTCTACGTGGATGGCACTATCTGTACATAAATTCTGCTGAGTTTTGCAGGGCTCTGCAGGAATTTCAATGCGGTCAATGACGCAAAAATAGTCTTAAATAACTATCTATAGTCGACTTCACAATTGCTTTACCAATTTTGCAACAATTCCCAGTCAATTGAAGCTTCAATAAGGTTGAAACTATTTATATGAAGTGACAATTAACCTGTAAAATAATAATAATAATAATATACCATTTATTTCAGGCGACACAGGCCCATAGAAAAATACCTTAACCTAGACATACATATTATAAATAAAGCAATCTCAAAGTCAACTACATTTTAAACAATTGGCTGCTCATCGGCAACCCAGTCAGCTTGTTTACCGATCCATAACAGTAAGTTCAGGAACTAAATCTCTTTAATGTCCAAAACTACAACCATGAAGAAATACAACCGTCGTTTACATTGCATGTTTAAAACCATAAAGAAGTTTTTAGAACATGAATAAACGACGATTTTAAAAGCAGTATTCATTACTGCATCGGGTCTATACGTGTATACACTGAAAAACAAGCATAAGCATATCAGCCTATAATGTTCCCACTGCTGGAACACAGGCCTCCTCTCTGTGAGAGGGAGTGGGCCGTAATCCACCCCGCGGGCCCAGTGCGGGTTGGTAGATGTCACATGTCTTCGAATTTTTGTTTCTAGGAAATGCCGGTTTCCTCACGATGTTTTCCTTCACCGTTTTGAGAGCAGTGGCGATGAAATGATTTACACTAAGTAAAGCACCTGTCAGGGTTCGAACCTACGACTCGTAAGTCGTGGCCGTTACCACTGGGCCACCACTGATCACCACTGGAAGACAAGATAAGGTACAAACTTTTGCAGTGCGCAATGCTGATAATTATAGAATGTTAGCATTACATTGTATTAAGTATTTCTGCACACTAATAGACAACCGTGTCACTTTTTGTGGAAGTAGAAAAGACATAAATATTTTTTTCAAGACACATTAGACATTCTGATTTTGTCTCTAAGTTTGACAGAGTATTAGAAGTCTTCTTTATTTATTCGTGTAAAGATTAAAAGTAACCGTCAGGTAGTGGGAAATAAAGGTAGGTGTAAAGAATCAGGTAGCTGGTACAGGTACTGTAATTTTTCCCTCAATTTCACCAAAACAAGCTCTTAAAATGTAAATAAAAAACGATTCTAAAAGCGAACAATCAATACTATATTGAGACACGCCACAGTATACGAGTACGTGTGTAAATACACTGGCGGACACGATAGTAAACAAACTATTGCCATGCATAGGGAATGTTAGCATTACCTATTGTGTGATCTCTGGAAACCAATTGAAAACTAAGTAATTAAATTTTATTAAGAGAATCAGTTTATCAAGCATTCTGATTTTATCTCTTACTTTCAGAGTGTAGAAATACTTTTGGCGTATTCATACAGTATAATAATAAAATATTATCATATTCCCTCAATTTCACCAGAATAAGCTCCTAAAACATAAAATACGATTCTAAAAGAGAAAATTCAATGCACTGCATTGATTCACGACACGTGTTGTACACTGGCGGACACGATAAGGCACCAACTATTCGTCGTGTGCAAAGCTAATATTACCAGCAATGTGTTTTTTTGGAAACGAATAGTCCACCATGTCACATTTCGTAGATCTAGAGAGTAGGTAATACTAAGTAGATGCTGAAGTTTTTTTCTCAAGTTATGTCAGACTAGCTGCGCCCCGCGGTTTTACCCGCGTAAGTCTCGATCCCGTGGGAATATCGGGATAAAAAGTATCCTATGTGTTAATCCAGGTTATAAACTATCTGTTTGCCAAATTTCATCCAAATCCATTTAGCCGTTTTTGCGTGATTGAGTAACAAACATCCAAACACACAAACTTTCACATTTATAATATTAGTAGGATTATGTCTGTAACTTTGACAGTGTTTAGAAGTTCTCTTGGCAAATTCATTAGTGTATAAAAAACCGTAACCATGGTAATTATAGATGGTACTGAATCAAGAAATTCAATCGGAAAGTAGAACATACTACTTCTGTAATTTTTCCTTCAATTTCATCAAAACAAGCTCTTAAAACATAAAATACGATTTGAACATTCAATACTGCATTGAGTCCACAGTCTACGTGTGTAATACATTGGCGGACACGATAAGGCACAAACTATTCCGTGTGCAATGCGGGACCATTGAATGCTAACATAAAGTTTGACGTACGTTACGATTGCTATCGGTGCCAACGTTTCACTGGCTTCATGTTTATAGATACTTAGTTTTTTTTTTTTATAGAACTGTGTCATGTATATTGATGTAAGTACTAAGTTTTACAGGAAACAATAAAGAACGATGTCTCTTTTTATAGGTGTTGTACAGCAAGATGTTTTAAAACTTACACACTAATTCATCATGCGTCTAATCTCAGTCAGGTGTGTCCAAACATTGACCTTCTTCTTTGGGTGCGCTGCTATGGCAACGGTAGTGGCATAGCAACAAACAACGGCGGTGCGCCGTCACTCAGGACGCTCACTAGACATCAGTCTGATAAATCCGCCTGCGCGGTGCGCCGTCACTCAGAACTCAGCCTTAAAGAGAAGTATGGAAGAAAGGGACATGTTGCGCCGACCATAAATAAATAGGGATAAGGGCAGGAGAATTACCTACCAAGTTTCTCGAAACGTCACCAATCTGAACACCAAGCGTCATTATGGCAACATCGTACCTACGTCATTCTGCCCAGCTTTTTTCCAACTATGTTGGGGTCAGCTTCCAGTCTTATCAGATGCAACTGAATAACAGGATTTTTCGTGGCTAAGTAATAACAGCCGCACGGGTCGATCCATAATCTTAAGCTACGCTTGCCGTGGTTGGTCCGTGGATGGTATCTTTGCATACCGAGACTCCTCCGTGCCTCGGAAAGCACGTTAAGCCGTTGGTCCTGGGTGTCATTCGTGGACCTTTGACAGTCGTTACGGGTCGTCAGAAGCCCGAAAGTCTGACAAGCAGTCTTACCGTATCATATTACCCAGTTACTGGGTTGTGGAGGTCAGATAGGCAGTCGCTCCATGTAAAATACTGGTATTCAGCTGCATCCGGTTAGACTGGAAGCCGACCCAACATAGTTAGGAACAGGCTAAGAAGATTGACTTCTAGGGCGGGTAGTGTCCCTCAAGGTGTTATATTTAAAGTACAAGTACATAATGAAAATTGTTATGTACACTTCACATCACAAGCTATCCATTATACATGTTAAGAGTCAAAAGAAACCTACATAATGAAGTTATCAGCAGTTCAAATTAGTTTTCAGATATTGTACATGACCAATTAAAGGTTTCACCACGAGAAGGCTCTTGAATATGTTCTTGACAATGTGATAAAGGTTAAGAGAAAGAAACGATTCGTTGATAGAAACGGTTTTAGAATTTATGACGTCATAATAATGTTTTACTGCCCAACTACTCTTTACATTTTGACGTGAGCTGATCGGTAGGGTGGAGCGTTTTTTTTTTTTAGATTTTATTAATGGCGGATGGCGAAAAGTTGCATTTTGGTATCAGGATTAAAACTTAGTATGGGGACAACTAAAATAAATTAGTGGAAGTTCTGCCCCAAGAACTTTGAATTTTTTAAAAAGAAGGAAAAATCTAGGTCAATAGAAAAATAAAATAAAAATTCCACGGAATATTTTCTAACTAATATAATACACTTTACTGTTTAACAAGATGTGTGGAAACTAAAATAAACAATAAATAATTATAATTATAATGAGTGCTTACGACATGGAAGTGGCAAAAAAAGAATATTTATTCAATTTTTTTGGTTTTGAAATAGGGCATAATCTTTTTTTTTCTTTTTTTTTTAAAAACGTTGCCCCACACTAGGAATTTCTTCCTGTATCGTGGGTGCGTTTACAAACATAGAAACTCACATACACTAACACCCAGACCCGGAACAACTACTTGCAGATCATACAAATATTTGTTCCGTGCGGGAATCGAACCCACGGCACGTTGCGCAGCAGTCCATCGCTCAGCCACTGCGCCAACCGTGTCGTCAATAATAAGACACGACTCCTAATCCAGCCTTCCCTTCTTACCGGTCCATAGAGTACTGAGCAAGATTCTGTTCTTTTATAACTTAAAAAAAAAAAGATAAATAAGTTAAAAAAAAGATTATGCCCTATTTCAAAACCAAAAAAATTGAATAAATATTCTTTTTTTGCCACTTCCATGTCGTAAGCACTCATTATAATTATAATTATTTATTGTTTATTTTAGTTTCCACACATCTTGTTAAACAGTAAAGTGTATTATATTAGTTAGAAAATATTCCGTGGAATTTTTATTTTATTTTTCTATTGACCTAGATTTTTCCTTCTTTTTTAAAAATTCAAAGTTCTTGGGGCAGAACTTCCACTAATTTAATTTAGTTGTCCCCATACTAAGTTTTAATCCTGATACCAAAATGCAACTTTTCGCCATCCGCCATTACTAAAATCTAAAAAAAAAAAACGCTCCACCCTACCGATCAGCTCACGTCAAAATGTAAAGAGTAGTTGGGCAGTAAAACATTATTATGACGTCATAAATTCTAAAACCGTTTCTATCAACGAATCGTTTCTTTCTCTTAACCTTTATCACATTGTCAAGAACATATTCAAGAGCCTTCTCGTGGTGAAACCTTTAATTGGTCATGTACAATATCTGAAAACTAATTTGAACTGCTGATAACTTCATTATGTAGGTTTCTTTTGACTCTTAACATGTATAATGGATAGCTTGTGATGTGAAGTGTACATAACAATTTTCATTATGTACTTGTACTTTAAATATAACACCTTGAGGGACACTACCCGCCCTAGAAGTCAATCTTCTTAGCCTGTTCCTAACTATGTTGGGGTCAGCTTCCAGTCTTATCAGATGCAACTGAATAACAGGATTTTTCGTGGCTAAGTAATAACAGCCGCACGGGTCGATCCATAATCTTAAGCTACGCTTGCCGTGGTTGGTCCGTGGATGGTATCTTTGCATACCGAGACTCCTCCGTGCCTCGGAAAGCACGTTAAGCCGTTGGTCCTGGGTGTCATTCGTGGACCTTTGACAGTCGTTACGGGTCGTCAGAAGCCCGAAAGTCTGACAAGCAGTCTTACCGTATCATATTACCCAGTTACTGGGTTGTGGAGGTCAGATAGGCAGTCGCTCCATGTAAAATACTGGTATTCAGCTGCATCCGGTTAGACTGGAAGCCGACCCAACATAGTTAGGAACAGGCTAAGAAGATTGACTTCTAGGGCGGGTAGTGTCCCTCAAGGTGTTATATTTAAAGTACAAGTACATAATGAAAATTGTTATGTACACTTCACATCACAAGCTATCCATTATACATGTTAAGAGTCAAAAGAAACCTACATAATGAAGTTATCAGCAGTTCAAATTAGTTTTCAGATATTGTACATGACCAATTAAAGGTTTCACCACGAGAAGGCTCTTGAATATGTTCTTGACAATGTGATAAAGGTTAAGAGAAAGAAACGATTCGTTGATAGAAACGGTTTTAGAATTTATGACGTCATAATAATGTTTTACTGCCCAACTACTCTTTACATTTTGACGTGAGCTGATCGGTAGGGTGGAGCGTTTTTTTTTTTTAGATTTTAGTAATGGCGGATGGCGAAAAGTTGCATTTTGGTATCAGGATTAAAACTTAGTATGGGGACAACTAAATTAAATTAGTGGAAGTTCTGCCCCAAGAACTTTGAATTTTTAAAAAAGAAGGAAAAATCTAGGTCAATAGAAAAATAAAATAAAAATTCCACGGAATATTTTCTAACTAATATAATACACTTTACTGTTTAACAAGATGTGTGGAAACTAAAATAAACAATAAATAATTATAATTATAATGAGTGCTTACGACATGGAAGTGGCAAAAAAAGAATATTTATTCAATTTTTTTGGTTTTGAAATAGGGCATAATCTTTTTTTTTCTTTTTTTTTTAAAAACGTTGCCCCACACTAGGAATTTCTTCCTGTATCGTGGGTGCGTTTACAAACATAGAAACTCACATACACTAACACCCAGACCCGGAACAACTACTTGCAGATCATACAAATATTTGTTCCGTGCGGGAATCGAACCCACGGCACGTTGCGCAGCAGTCCATCGCTCAGCCACTGCGCCAACCGTGTCGTCAATAATAAGACACGACTCCTAATCCAGCCTTCCCTTCTTACCGGTCCATAGAGTACTGAGCAAGATTCTGTTCTTTTATAACTTAAAAAAAAAAAGATAAATAAGTTAAAAAAAGGATAAAATTTCGGAATCCTACGGTTTCTAAAACTCACTTCGGTAGGAATAATTTTGGTAAGAGGTGGTTCCGTAGGTTTTCCCAATGTATGAGATCTGTAAAATCTTGTGCACCAAAATTGAATTGTTGCAATTTAAACACAGGCAAAAGGAGTAAAGCGTATCTTTAAAGATCGGTAAAGGGCAATTTCTCTAATGTGTTTTTGATCGGCCCCTAACATGCTAATTAATATATTTTCATAGTGGCCTTTTAGATCGCGCTGTATCACGGGATCTATCACCTGTTTGAGACTATCTGGCAGGTATCGTGATAGTTTAATTGTATCAAATAAATGTTCGGCTTCATAAATGCAATGAGGCTGAGTTTTAATAGGGAACCGGATAGGAGCTTTAGGACATGAACCACGAACTCCACATATTTTTACAAATTTTCAGTATATCAGATGGGGTTGCGGTCGAAATGTAGAACCGCAGAATATTGTTTGCCGTAGTAGGCCACCTGGAATTACATAATTTGCCAGACTAACGTTTGGAAAACTTTCGTAACACTGGCCTTTATTGATTGTTTGACACATTTTTAAAAGATATAATTCGGCCGTGCTCAGATAGTTTCGGGTCTTAGTTAAGTCTGGCAAACAATATGTTATGGCAATGAATGATAGGTACTCGCATTATTTAGTGTCTTTCCGATTGGACCACTAAAACTTTTTGGGCCCGTGGGAGTCCCGTCTAAATGTTCAAAAAGATGCCTTAAAGTCAATTCATTTGCATGCAATTGATATACCAGGCATTGCAGTGGACGTTGCAGCTTGCTTTCACGCAGTTTTATAATTCCAGCTTTAGTACTACATAGTGTTAACGGTTTCACAGAGTCTTTCAATAATTATCTCCATACAAGAACTTGATCGTTCAATAAAAAAAATAGTAGGTGTTTCTTTATTGGTCAAATGTGGCTTTTGCTGTTGTATATTGGTTTTTATGTCTGTTTACTACTGATAATACGTATAAAATTGACGTAGAAGTAATTTTGTTTGGTTTTTAATGACCCTATGAAAACTTCAAGTTTTTTGTATTTTTTTGAAAATCTGGTGGCCTGGGGGCAGTACTTCTAATGACTTGTTTCGAAAAATATTTGACATATGTTATGCTTAAGTATATTGGCAACTTTTAATAACCCCGCAAAGAAGGAATCGCAACAAATTCTTTTTTTCATACATTGACCGTTCCACCCTACTGATCGGAGGCCTAATGAGGCCTCTAAACTGACTAAACATAGGCTGTTTCTCCTTTACCTTCCTCAATCCGTATCCAGTCTGTTCCAGGTGCCTTTTGAAGCTTTTCGGTCAAACCGCCCATTGACTAATATTACCAATTTTTTCGCGTTTTTTAACCAGCACGTGTATCCTTTTACAGTACAATTCACTTTAGAACAAAGAAAAATCAGGGCAGAAACTAGATCTGCCTTGTCATAAGGAAGTACATCAAATGTTGGGTAAATTGGTGACCGACAAATACAACTTTTGTAGTCTTTGAAACAGATTCGAGAATGAGTAAGCACTATTAGCAGCTAAGGGCGTCCGCAGACTATAGGCGGTTGAACCGAATAACTACATAGTTTAGTTGGATTGGTCTACACTCGACATCACCAACTATATGATCAACTCTAGCGATAATTTTAGTAATTAATTTGTGTTCTATACATAGACGAGCAGTGCAGTTAAGGCGAGTAGTATAGGAAATTGGTACAATTATTTTGTCGGCGTGATCGGCTGCAACACAATACAGCCTTTATAGCTACAAAAAAATATAGAAAATAATGACGAATTATGTTATCAATAGTTCGATTTCAAACGTTTTTATCACTAAAGTTTTTATTATAACATGTGACAAGTCGCGTTGCGATTCTGGAACACCGCGAATGCTTCTAGTCGTGCGACGTCCATACAGAAAGTCGTAAGTATCGTGTTGGTAAAAACTCGGTTTGCGGGGTACCCTTAAGGGAAATGACGGGCAAATGGCCCTGCCACTTAGAGTCACGCACAGTGATAAGGCGTCGAGTTTACTGGAGGTGACAAGTTGTTTGTTTTCTTATAAGAAATACGTTGTCCTACAAAATTGTTTTGTAGTAACAAACATCAATAGTACATGGGATTGGATGCTTTAGGCCGTTTTTAACCGAATACTTCAGAAAGGGGGGAGGTTCTCAATTCGTTTGTATGTTTTTTGTGTGTGTATGTTACGCGATTACTCCGCGAATTATGAATTGATTTTGATGATTCTTGTTTGTTTGGTCGGTCATGCTTCAGAGGTGGTCCCATATAAATTTTATTAACTTTGCTTGCGTAGTTCCGCGATTGCCTATCTGACCTCCACAACCCGTGACTGGGTAATACAATCCCCTTGTTACCTATCAGACTTTCGGGCTTTCGGACTTTCGGACTTTCGGACTTTCGGACGAATGACAGCTGCGGCTTAACGTGCTTTCCTAGGCACGGAGGGGCCTTGGTATGTAAAGATGGTCACCCATCTACGGACCAACCGCGGCAAGCGTAGCTTGCCCTGATCGATGGATCCGTGCGGTTGTTAATACTGACCCACAAGCCTCTCTTACATGGGACTATAACATTACTGGTGAAATGTGAGTGTATGTATACCTACTATATGTACTGCTCTGTCCCTCGGGAAATAACAGCGTGATGTGAATAACGGGGTTATGTTATGTGTTTCCAATAATTGATATTTGGATTGGTCGTTCACGCGATGTGTGACTGGTGATTATTGTGTCTTCGCCACAAACCATTTCGATTCACCTACCTTATTTTTTAGGGATCCGTACCCAAAGGGTAAAACGGGACCCTATTACTAAGACTCCGCTGTCTGTCTGTCCGTCTGTCACCAGGCTGTATCTCATGAACCGTGATAGTTAGACAGTTGAAATTTTCATAGATGATGTATTTCTGTTGCCGCTGTAACAACAAATACTAAAAAACAGATTAAATAAATATTTAAGGGGCTCCCATACAACAAACGTGATTATTTTGCCGTTTTTATAGATAATGGTACGGAACCCTTCGTGCGCGAGTCCGACTCGCACTTGGCCGGTTTTTTTTAATCAAATGAAGATCTTTTTTTAGAGCTGAATGTGATACTCATTCTGGAGTTCGATTGCCCCAATCATGCACATATTACGAGTTATCTTTTGTTATTAAGCTCGTATATTTGTGGCAACTAACAATTTATCTCTCTTTCTTTAGAGAAAAAGATAAATTGTTTAATTGCCAAAGATTAAAGAATTCAGGTCCAGGCTCTCAACAGCCAATAACTCAGAATTTTGTTGGTAAAGGCTACCGTCTTCCGATTTTTATCTTTTTATAAGCATTTGACTGCCAAACTGGCATGGGGCCAGTTTTCCTACAATATAATACGATTTCTACCTACGGTTGAAAATATTTTAACATGATAATATGTTTGAAAATATTTTAACTTTTTGATGAATTGCTGGAAGTATTTAAATATGTTTTTGGTAAAATATCGAGGAAGAATGCAAATAAATATATCGATAGATACAGCACAGTCCTAAAAAGATCTAGACATCAACGAGAATTAGTAATTTCAGAAGATCTTTCTATTTCTATAACTATTTTGGTAGTGTAAACGACGAGCCTATTTTTACCCGACTACAGCGAAGCAAAAAGGAGGGTTTTGATTTTGACCGGTATGTATGTATGTATGTTCATTGTGTTTTCACATATTTTCTAAACTGTTCGTCACAAGTGGACAAATGAGGTATCGTTGGAAGCGTCTTCATCGTCCACTGGTTATAGGCTATATGACGTCACATTAAATTGAATATGGCAAAATGACAAATTAAAAATCCGGAGTCACACGTGTGACTCCGGATTTTTTATTTGTAAGTTTGTGAACAATAACGTAATGTGAGTGCTTACATCTCAAAAATCGTCCCTACCTAATTGCGAGAGGTTTCACGAAAACTGTTTATAAAAGGTAGAGTGTGTAAATATACCTAGATTTTTTTCTCGTAAAAACCATTAAAACAATCCGACAAAGTTCTTACAATAAAAGGACCTAATCATAACCCGAAAACGACGTAACATTACTTTAACAAAACGATCTATTCAAAACCGGCCAAATGCGAGTCGGACTCGCGCATGAAGGGTTCCGTACCTTTATCTATAAAAACGGCAAAAAAATCATGTCTGTTGTATGGGAGCTCCCCTTAAATATTTGTTTTATTTTAATTTAATTATTTAAGTGAATATATAACTAAATATTCTGTGAATATTTCAAACGTCTATCTGTTACCGTAATCAATATCGAGCAAAAAAATCACGTTTGTTGTATGCGACCCCCTTAAATATTTATTTTATTCTGTTTTTTAGAATTTGCTGTTATAGCGGCAACAGAAATACATCATCTGTGAAAATTTCAACTGTCTAACTATCACGGTTCATGAGATACAGCCTGGTGATAGACGGACAGACAGGCAGACAGACAGACTGCAAAACAGATAGCGGAGCCTTAGTAATAGGGTCCCGTTTTACCCTTTGGGTACGGAACCCTAAAAATTCAATAGCGAACCGGTTGTGCCTACGGCATTCCAAAAAACGACAAGAATGGTTTAGCTGCGTTGAGAATAAACGGTGCACTGCCGACGGCGAACTACGGATAGTTTGGAAAATTATTTAGGAAACAAAAGCACCTCGTAGTGGAATTTTAACTAGCCAGCCGTTGGTAGTGCGGCTTTTAATATAGGATTTGTAAAATATTAATGTTTAGCTTTGTTGTTACTAATTTATTAACGAAAAGGTCACTGCAATATGGTGCTTTAACAATTGGTTATTTTTTTATTTGAAAATTAAGCAAATGTTACTTCTTATTAATATTTAGGCTGCGTACCCCAAACGTAATGTCAGCCGCCGATTGTGAGCAGGCTCACTATCGTATTAAATCGTGAATATGTATGGAAAAGCAGAAAACTGTGTAAAGCTCACCTGCTTGGCTGACAATATGTTTAGTGTGATTTACTATGCAAGATAAGCTGAAAAACAAACAGTTATAATAAATAAGTATTCAGTTTAAGACTATCAGTAAGTACTTTTGTCTTATATCCGAATGTATTGATTCGGTAATGCAAGGCAATCCGTCAAAATATTTGAAAGATAAAAGTTTATGAATGACGAAAAATGATAATAAAATAATTCAGGTTTTGATTAACTACTTTTAAAACTTAATTTAGGAACGCAACTTCTCTCTTCACAACAATTCTTGTGCAAGCTTGGACGGTAAAATTATGTTCGGATATTCTTGTCTTATCTAAGTAATACCAGCCGCACGGGTCAATCCATCAGGTCAAGCTATGTTTGCCGGGGTTGGTCCGTGGATGGGTGACCATCTTTACACATATCGAGACTCTTCCGTGCCTCGGAAAGCACGTTAAGCCGTTGGTCCCGGTTGTCATTCGTGGATCATTGACAGTCATTACAGGTCGTCATCAGAAGCCCGAAAGTCTGACAACCAGTCTTACCAAGGGGTATCGTATTACCCAGTCACTGGGATGTGGAGGTCAGATAGGCAGTCGCTCCATGTGAAATAATGGTATCCAACTGCTTCCGGTTAGTCTGGAAGTAGACCCCAATATAGTTGGGAAAAGGCTAGGCAGATAATGATTACCTACTGTGGCAAATTAACATAGACAAGCTGTACGCCCGACGGGTTTTAACGAACTTACAAACTTTACAAACTTCTTCGCATCTGTATACGGGACAACTGAGGCTTGCTGTGTATGTGCACTTTAATCAACTACAAAATGTGTATACAGGGTGTAAGGGTTAACACCGATATCACTCAAACCATGGGTAGTCGACTTAAATATAAAATAAATGACCGAGTAACAACAAAAAAAAAACGTTATTTTCATTAAAAGATTTTAAAAAGTTTCTATCCGACTCCGTGCTCGCTAGCAAAACAGCTGACTAACTGAGGGAGGGATCGCGCTAGCGGTCGGTCAGGTCACGTCTCGCACCCCCCGCCCGTGTTGAGACGCAAGTTCGTTGCCCTAGCGCATAGGGCAAAGGGTGAAATACTCTAGTGGCAAAATGAAATATAAAAAAAAACGTGGAAATTTTCCATTGATTATTTTCCACTGGTTTTAAGGGTAAGGGTGATTACCTTAACACCCTGTATATCGTCACTAGTAATACCATCTAAATGTACCAAAACATACAAACCAATTTTACACGACATACACCCATAGACGGTTATTATATATTCCTCAATATTCGTTTCCTTGTTAATATTTGAATAACAAAACAGTATCTAAATAAACTTATTAAAAGCAATGAGATAGGGAACAAAGCCTCCAAAATTGGGCCTATTACGAAACAATTTATCGAACAAGGTTCAGAACAATTTTCTCTTCTTTGATTTTGGAGATGCTTAAAACGATAAGAATTGGGTACAAACATTACTTATGAACAAGTGTCACCCCCACCGTGCCAGCTATATAGTTGGTTTAGGATATGTGAAAAAATTCACGCCAGTATTATCTATAACGAAATTATAAGGAAAACTATCACAGCTAAGTAGGGCTCTACAAGTTACCGAGTAATAATCGACTAACTTACATTTTACGTTCTGTATAGGAGAACAAGTTTTTCAACTACAATGTTAAGTTTGCCCTTCATTGTTCGTGGTTCGACCCACATATGACCGTTTTTTTTTATTAGATGAATTTAGTTAATCATTACCCCAAAAATATCCATCATGATCATTAAACATCCGTGGATGTGGCCCCAGCATGAGATTTGTCATATTATTTTCATATTACTTTGTATCTCCGGCAGGGGGGATTTGGGGATCTACTAACCCTTCACCCTCTACCCCTACCCCTATATCGAGGCGGAATGTTTCTTAACTTTAACCTGCTCAGGTCCTAGGGTAAAACACGCTCTCAGAAATATTTTAATATCAATTAAAATATTAACTCTCTAATGATTTTGTTTAACTCTCAATGTCTCTCCAACGATTCTCTAACGATTAACGCATTAATAAAAGTTCAGAATAATTAAATCGGGGGCAAAATTCACAGAGGTGGGTTAGACTTCACGCACTTAGAAATGATTTAATATCAAATAAAATATTAACTCTCTAACGATATTGTGTAACTCTCAATCGCTCTCAAACGATGCGCAAAGGAAAAAAAAAAATTACGTCTATGTCCATTTTTGCGGGAAGGAGGACCAACTTCACACGAAAAATTAAAATTGTTTTTACATTAAAATAATTACTCTCTAACGATTTTTCTTTTCTCTCTAACTCTCTCTAACAATTAGCATTCATAAAAAATCCTAATAATAAAATAGTGCGGCTAACTTCACCGAGGTCTCTTTAATAAATAAACGTTTTGAGATTCTTACGAACGTGCAAAAATAAAACGTATATACTACAAGAGTGTGATACAAAAATTATCGTGTTAACGGGTAAGGGATGACGCAGGTATTAATTTATGAATATTCTAGCTAGGGTTATACTAGGGATTATCATTCGTATAATTCACATTTTACCGCTGTTCTAAACCTAGAGCGTGTACTTGCCACGATATAACAGAATAGAATAGAATAGAATAGTTTTATTTTGCAAATATGGGTAATACATAATAGTTCTTAAGATTACATTTAGCTCAGCCATATTTTACTAATCGGCATGCAAAACATTTGAAATTATTTATAAACACTATTATTACACTTATTTAGATCAATTCATTACTATTACTATTATTATTATTATTAACCAAAATCAAGATGTCAGAAATCAAAATGTCAAAGATCAAAATGTCAAAAATCAAAATGTCAAAAATCAAAAAATGTCATGCAACAAAAATCAAAATGTCAAAAATCAAAATGTCAAAAATCAAAAAATGTCATGCAACAAAAATCAAAATGTCAAGAATCACTAATTAACAAATATTTTTCTCCGATAGGAACTCAGTTACACTGTAGTATGTTTTATCTATCAAAAAATTCCGTAATCTACTCTTAAATTGTGCTGTATTTAAAGATTTCCAACAACTCGGTAATTTATTGTAAATAATTGGGGCCATGCAAGAAACGCTCTTACGCATTAAAGTGGTTCGACATGATACTTGACATAATTTGCTGTTGTCACGCCTATTCCTTGGGAATACAACAGCCAGGCGCTCAAAACGAGATGGATTTTGCTTGACAAACATAGCTACTTCGAAAATATAGATACACGGAAGTGTCAAGACTTTATGTAACCTAAAATAAGGCGCGCAACTGTCTGTCGATTTAAGTTTTAACAATGATCGGAGACATCTTTTCTGGGCCTTAAATGCTATATCTCGATCAGTTGAGTTCCCCCAGAAAATGATACCGTAGCGCAATTGCGATTCAACTATTCCGTAGTAAGCCGTAAGAAGTGTTTTGACATCTACAATGGAGGATAATTTATATAACACATATGCGGATGAACTCAATTTTTTACACAAACTGTCTATATGTGCTTTCCATTTTAAGTTGCAATCTATTTGCAACCCTAAAAATTTGGTATCCTCTGCTTCCTCAATTTTGTCATTTTTGTAATGGATGTTGAGAATACTTCCGCCGGGAGTACGTTGTCTAAAGTGCATTATTTTTGTCTTACCTAAATTAATTTTTAAATTATTTTCGTCTAGCCATTTAATTAGTGCGTCAAGAGAATTATTTATGTCATTTTCATATGTATTTGTACTTTTACATGGGATTGTTATAGTGCTATCGTCTGCAAACATAGTTATAGGATATTCAAGGGACATGGGCATATCATTTACATAAGTAAAAACGGGCCTATCACGGTGCCTTGTGGTACACCGTATGAGATTTTACGTTCTCGAGACCTTATAATGTCTTCGTGCTTAGTAACAATGTTAATGTTGCTAACTTCGGTTATTTGTGTTCTGTTTTCCAGATAAGATTTTATAAGTTCGAGCACGTTACCCCTTATGCCATAGCCTTCTAATTTATGAAGTAATATAGTATAATGGACATAATCGAACGCCTGGGTCATATCGCAAAATATAGCGCATATGGGGGATCGTTTATCCACGCTACTCATAATAGGGTTCAAAAAGTCATAAACTGCCATGTTGATGGTTCTGTGCTGTCTGAATCCTTTTTGTTCTTCGCAAAGTATATTATATTTTCCATATAATTATATAATTCCCTGTAAATGTATTTCTCAAAGATCTTCGAAATAACCGGTATGAGCGAAATAGGTCTATAATATTCCATCAACTCCTTATCTTCTTTTTTAAATAAGGGTTTTATTATAGATGTTTTTAAAGCATCTGGATATTTACCCGTACAAATAATAAGGTTCAGTATGTGGCTTAAATGTTCGCATATCGTGGTTGAGACAGACTTCAGTATCTTTGTGGCGATTCCATCAAAACCAACACTGTTAGTATTTTTTTGCGACATTATTATTTTATTCAAATCGTGTGGTGTGCTGGGTGCCATAAACATTGAGTTATGTTTCATGGACGAGATGCATGTTTTCGGCTTACAGTCAACATCTATTTTCGGATGTATTTTGTCAACGAAAAAGTCATTAAAAGCACTAGCGATATCATAAGTTTTGTATAAAATTTGATTACCAACTTTAAGTTTCTCAATTCGTTGTATAGGGATATTGTACGTTGTCTGATTAACCAACGAGTTCAAGCTCAAAAACGCTATCTTACACATATCCAATGATAGAATAAATAAATAAAACTACCCGAGAAACCTTAAAACAAAAAACACAAAACTTTTTAAAGGTGTGGAAGTTTTTTTTTTTTTTTAATGATACGGCAGAAAGAATAAAATGATACGTTATTGATGCAACGAACTATTTCGAAGTTAGAGTACTTCGAAATAGTTCGTTGCATCAATAACGTATAATTTTTTTCTGTCTGGGCAGCATTTGGTCCAAATGTCCTATCTCCTAAGGCTTCTGAGAAGTTGACCGATGTAAAACCTTTCGGGCACACGGCTTGTTGTTTTCATAAACCATCGGGAGTTACAGAAAAGATCAATCAAGCTGCCATCATTTTCCTTGGCGCCCTTTTGTTTGTCTGGCGCCGACTCAAAATGAGTAATTCATCTTCAACTTAAAAATCTCCACTCGATGCGTAGGTGTCATCCATACGTTTAGAGCTCTCTTCAGACACCTCTGAAAATAAAGAGTAATTTTTATCATTCCTTTTTTGTTTTTTTTTTTCTTAAATAATTTTTTTTTTACTTTTATTTAAGAAAAAAGAAAAAAAAGCCCATCTGAAATGTATTTTTAACTAATAATTCGTATAAATCCTAAATTCTAAGCGAATAAAGATTTTAATTTGATTTTAAAGAGGTTTCTGTCTGTCTGTCATAAGGACAAGAAGGGCTATGAAATATTTTTCGGAAACGGGCCGCCTCCTGTTGAAAAATTTACGCGATTGTCGCTCGCGTGCATTTGTCACATTTTTGCCAGGGAACCTGGATGCACGGGCGCGCCGACAGAGGGCGTTGACGACGTAGTATCTGATATTTAAATTCGGGTTGAGTTGACACGGGCCCAGTTGTCACTGAACCCTATAAACGCGGGCCTTGATACGGTAGATACTTATAAATAGGTGGGACTTTCCACACAATTCTCTAATTATTATCTTGGTTAATTTCTCTTTATCTTTTAATAACTTTGATAGTTAATTGATTCAGGCGTGACTTTGCGGAAATCCATTATAAAATACAATAGACGTAGATACGTCCTCAGGATGACGATTGACCAATCGGTCAATCGTCATTCTGAGGATGCCTTGTTGAGAGGTGAAACACGTGTCGATTTCTTATAGAGTTTTTATGACTCTTGAAGAATAGTCAAGCGGAATAGGTTACTAAATATATCTACGTCTATTGTATTGTTTAATAACATTGATCTTTTTTCACTTTAAATAGGTATTTAAGCACTTACCCACATTTCCAGAGTCAGACAGTATTTTCAGTCTGACACAATCTCCCATGTGGAGGATTTCCCAAACTATAGGAAAAAATCTCATCTATACATATATTATAATAAAATCGTAGCGAAGTTGTGACTGTACCTAAATTACCCTAGGCTGATAATATTTTCGTTTTTCCTAATTATAGGTCGGTTTCCCCGTAGGGGAAAAAACAGCGTCCCGCCGATCCGCGCAGTTCTGTAGGGCTCGTCCCAGACCTGGTCACCCTCCCACCGATATAGTGAGTTCATGCCTTGTCCCATGAATAAGGCAAGGAAAGTATTGAATGAGATTGTAAATAAGACTTATGAATTCATGGTTATGAGTACATTGGATGTGGTTTTAGAAAGTTATTAATTATTAGAGGGATGCTAAGTATATTATTACATAAATCTTTGAGTAACCCTTACGTTAGCGTAACAGGTATTTGTTGAGTCATTACTCACACGATACCTCACTTCTGCACTCGGAGTACTCAGAGCAACACTTCCATAAGTGACAAAGCGATTTTTCAGCGGCATAGCGTCGGCATCATGCACTTTTGGAGACATTATCCCTAGCAGTTCTCTCGAACTGATAAACGTGACGAAGCGGCTTTCCCTGCAGCAACCGTGCGACAGTCCTTGTCTAGCAACGGGGCGGCTAGTTCCAGCGGCATTGCGTCGGCATCATCTCTTAAGGAGACATGGTCCCTATCAGTCCTCGGACTGAATATGTGATAAATGTGGTCACTCAAACCCCTGCAAGTTCATCCTTAGCACAACAAGCATATCTGCAAGACACGTGTTCATGTCAGCCTGACCGAATTACTGAGATAAAGAATATAACATTCATATATTACTAAGTATTAGAGTTGAGAAACGAGTCTCAAGAATCATTATTTAATAGAGTTTTGGATAATCTCTCTCTTAAAGTCCTATTATAGGTCAGAGGCAAAGAATACAGAATTTAGTGAATTAGGTAGGTACTACGTAATGGAGCAGAGAATCTAATCTCTAGAATACTTAATTAAATAAGTAGAGTTGTGGATCAACTCTCTTGAAGGTCTATAGACAGTCCCGAAGCGCCCACCCTTCACCACTTCATAGTGTTTGAGCTGGGGAGAAGAAGTGGCGCAACAAACTCCCCAGCAACACGTCTCTGTCTGTTTAGTTAAAAGAACTTTAATTACTTGCATTACCAGGCAAGGATGATTATTATAATGAAAGACTCACCCAGTCGCATCAAGAAAGACACACACATACTACGTTAAATACTAGATTATTCTAATCTGGGCTTTAACCCAACTATAATTAACTTAATAACTAATACTCGCTATCTTACGACAGCCCACTTGGATATGGCCTGTTGATATTCACCAAGCCTCCTAGCGAACGTCCGTACCCTATCGTGGTCTAAAACCAAGTGTCTTTCTTGACTTCGAATATCAGCCCTCAATTCCTAAAACACCACGCTCAGCCAGTGCGTCTTCCCACAGTTTCGCAGAATAGATTTATTGCCGTTTTTGTACAATTTCTCAATTGTTTTAAAAGGGTCCGTTTGGGTATTGCCTGGGCTCGGCTTATGGTTACCAGATGCGTAACTAGTATTACTAGTACTACTAGTACTACTATACTGTTGGAAAACGAAAACTCTCTGTGAGCTGACCCTAAGATGTAAGTTGGTAGGTTAAAAAAACAGTGAGTACGCACCTTTATATCTAGACATGCAATTCGTATAATCCAACATGCAATAGTTCTTGAAAGTAAAGTAGCCAGTAAAAGTTGAACGACCACATACTCTTCCAGTTCTGAAAAAGTATTACGTTCCTTTTGGTCTCGGCCGCAGTAGACCACAAAAGAACCCGACCATTAGGAGTGATCTCCTTTCTTTAGAAAATCAGTACCTCAGAAAGCAGAACCTTTTTAATGTTCATGTCATCATCATCATCATTGGCACCCACTTGATTGCTGAATAGAGGCCTCTCTTTTGCGCCATGCTTTATGTATGTACAGTCACGGACTTTAATTGATAAGCCACCTGGCACTGTTCGTATTTTAGCCGTTTAATGCAAATCGGGTTTATTCGGTTCCCGACACGGAAAGTCATAATGTCTTCGTATTAGCAGAAGAAAATTATATTATATTTTATAACTACCGGTTGGCTAACCTGAGAGCCAGAACTACAAACTTGACAGCAGAGTGACTACCCAAAGTCAACCAATTGCAGGTCTAGCAACAGTAACCTAGCAACGGATGTTTAAGCGTAGCGATAGTAACGTTAGCGTACGGAGAAATATTAATAGTCATTTCGACAACTTCGAAATTAACGTCTCTGACATCGACATTTCAACTGTCACTGTCTTCAGATATGTTTTCAGAATAATTGAGTTAATGAGCTCTGATTCAAAAGAGGTCAGTATCAAATAGATTGGATAACCTTAATGCAACTTTTTTTTTTTTTTTTTTGAGAACTGAGAACTTATTAGTCAACCTCTATGGATAAGACTATTTCCGATTATAAATAATTTATTTGTCATCTTGTTTACAAGCGTGCGGTTTGAGTTCGTGTTTAATCGTGTAATTTCGTGAATGTATGAAACTGTAAAATTGAAAAGTTTGATGGTGGTTCATCAATTAAAGTCCGTGACTGTACATACCAGAGCAGAGATATTGCGGAGGTTCGATTCCAAGGGTCAGAGACAACTGGGCCCGTGTCAACTCAACCCGAATAATAATACCTGATACTAAGTCGTCAAAACGCCTAAAAAAGTACATCGTACGTCGGCATGAAAAGTATCGACCTTTTAATATATTGAAGATTTTTTTATATTTATTGATAGATTTTATTGATTTATTTTTATGAATAAATGTAATAAATATTATTATTTTAAATGAAATTGAATGCTAGAACTTGTTCTGCGGTAAAGTCTGTTTTAATTTATTTAAATACTTATTCATATTAGCAGATATCAGAATCGCCGAAATCAGCTTATTGTCTTTTATGTTCTACTAAACTCTATTTGAAATAAGATTAGACATTTAAATAAGCCTTTTTTACAGTCCGTTCAACCGATTTTGACTTCTATTGCGTTGAACCGATTTTGACAAATGGCAACTGCAGTAGACAGTTGGTATTATGTAACGTTTTTTGCTTTTAATACCATCCCTATGCCTACGGTATAAAAGTCAAAATCGGTTGAACGGACTGTAAAAAGGTTTGTTTAAATTTCTAATCTTATTTTAAATAGAGTATAGACTATTGTAAATTTTCTGTGCAAGACTGAGATAGAAAACTTTTATTTTGTCATCCGATCCGACGTGTGTTCATCGATCATTATCTTAGCAAAGGAACGCTAGTCTTTTTTAGTCCAGACAATTTAAAAACTACTGAACTTAGGCTAGGTACTTATAGTATTATACTTGAAATAGGCGTTATATAAAAAATTTTACAAAATTAAATTCATAATGACTTATTTTAAAATATCGATTTTCTGCCTGACCGTACAAATCACCGTAATCGGGAGTAAAATATCTGGTATGATTATTCGGGTTGAGTTGACACGGGCCCAGTTGTGACTAACCCTATTCCGACACCGAAAGGTCGGAACTTCCAATTAAATATTAATTGGAAGTTCCGACCTTCCGGTGTCTCACCTCTGACTTCGACTTCGGCTCCGATACTTTTGAATCGGAGTTATACGATCATCTGTGGTTATACCGCAGATCGAAACGCAGCGATGAACGTGACTAGACTCGCGACAATCTAAGAAGTCGGTTTTGACAGCTATCAAAATGCTTTGTATAGCGATGAAAAAAAAAATGGTTTCTTATAAACTGATTCTCGAGACATATCGATTGAACATACTTAGAGTTTGTAATCGACGACTTATCTACATTGATAAAAACTGATTCTCAAGGCTAAACGTTTTATTACATGTACGAGAACGAAACGTCAAAACGGACTTCTTACATTGTCAAGAGTGTAGAGCGCGCACAAACAATTTTTAACTTGTCGGGTAATTTTTATACACGCTCGCGCTCGAAGTCTCAGTTCATTGTTTTGTGTAAGTCAGACGCGTCACGTTAATTTGTTAAATTATGTTAAGAGCGGTGTAATAAGTAGTTTAATTATTGTGATATGTTAATTTCAATGTGAAGCCGAAAACAAGTGTTAATTATATGAAACATCTTTCTTCTAGCTCGTGGCTAAGTAATAACAGCCGCTCGGGTCGATCCATCAGGTTAAGCTACGCTTGCCGGGGTTGGTCCGTGGATGGGTGACCATTTTCACATTTTGAGACTCCTCCGTGCCTCGGAAAGCACGTTAAGCCGTTGGTCCCGGCTGTCATTTGTGGATCTTTGACAGTCGTTACGAGTCGTCAGAAGCCCGAAAGTCTGACAACCAGTCTAACCAAGGGGTATCGTATTACCCAGTTACTCGGTTGTGGAGGTCAGATAGGCAGTCGCTCCATGTAAAATACTGGTATTCAGCTGCATCCGGTTAGACTGGAAGCCGACCCCAACATAGTTGGGAAAAGGCTAGGCAGATTTTGATCTTTCTTCTACCTCCGCCTCCATCTCCAGCTCCGGTTCCGACTTTGACTCCGGTTCCGACTACGATCAATCAAATTTTAAACCTAAGACTCCGGCTTCGGTTCCGGTAAAACAACTTCCGCAACATCTCTAGTACATACATATACCGTGAATTGTATTTCAACGTATTCCTTCTACGAGACGTGGAAGTATGTTCTCTTGGCAACAATTAAGTATTCGACATAGCCTAGGCAAATATCCATGGGATGCGACAAAATTCAAGTTTTATGTGTTTAAAATCTCTAAGTTCATGTAAGTGCATTGAATGACGATTTCATGAAATTTTCATTCAATTCACTTTCATATAAGTGCATTGACTTGATATACACTTGACATGACATAAATGAGTTGTATTGCTGATTCTAATGTTTATAATTCTGTAAATCCATTTTTGTTACGGCCGCCAATAATATTTAGATCAACATACAATCTGATACTGACTTGCAAATTGCAAAACACGTAAAAAAATTTGAATTTCACGGACAACACGGAACAACATACACATACAACAACATAACACGGACAATTTTGAAGGACACGTTTTATGTGGGTTTTGAACTTTCGATCGCTTAGTTCTGTAACAGACTTTGGCAACTTGTTATAAAAGCGGATACTGTTTATAACAAATGACTTACTAGTTTTGGTTAATCTAAATCCCTCATGACCAGAAGGTCTAAGTAGCAAAACGTCCAATATCGCGAAACGTCTAATGAGCAATAAGTCTAATTAGCAAAACGTCCAACTATCAGATGGTATGTATAGCAGAACGTCTATTTAGCAAAAAGTCATTTTTAAAATGTGTACACTCATGATAGAAAGTAAAAGTCATTTGCAAATTACATTTTTCTTTAAAAAATATGTGGGTTAAAAACATAGTAGCCTCTTAAATATTATTAGGATATTAGGCGCACAAATTCCCCTGCATTTATCCACCCAATATCCTTTTGATATGGCCAAGGTTTATCAAAAATTCAAATGGACTAACTTTTTGGCCCTCAAGCTTTTGCAGCTCTCTTTTGTATTTGGCATTAAACATAATATCGATCTTTTTTCTCTTATTTCCTTCAAATAACATATTCTTGTATTTGCGATCTTGCCAAAGCTTTCTAAGAGCTTTGAGGAATAGTAGCAGGGTTGGCTTTGATTTTATATTCGTGTTTAGCCGCCTGTGCCACCCTTCGAGTGCATTGTTTGTGCGACAATTATAATCACTAGGACAGTTTATTATATCTGCCAGAGACTGAAGCCATTGTTTTTTAAAGTAATTTTCAGTTCATCGCTTTTCGTGGCGTTTTCAACAATGCTAGTCCAACATTCCGTAATGTAGGGAGAAGGTAGCAGAGGTAAATTGGAACATACTCTGACAATGTTTCTACACTGTCTGTTTTCAGGAAGACCCAATGTTGACGCTTTTTTCCAAACGGCCTTATTAAGATGATAATAACAGCCCGTTATTTGAGTATTTGGAAAAGCGTCTTTAATTCCATTGATAAGCGCTATCTCATAATCGCATTTAATGGCCATCATGTTTATTTCAAAATGCTGCTTGATGAGGCCAAATAAGCGTAGGTTTCTGCTGACTGACACTTATATGTTCTTAATGCTAATCAAATAGCATTAATGACATATAAGTGTCAGTCACTTAAAAAGATACGAATACACCAAATAGTCTGTATGTACAACATTCCGTGTACTACTACTTAGACCTTCTGATCAGGAGGGATCTAATCCCTCCTGATCAGAAGGTCTGGCCTGGGAAACGGACACGGAATTATAATAATTATGTACATACAGACTATTTGGTGTATTCGTATCTTTTTAAGTTACTGACACTTATATGTCATTAATGCTATTTGATTAGCATTACTCATTTGTTTTTTTTCCTTTATCGATTGCTATTCATTACAAATACAATAGTTCTAGCTTCTAAAATGTTAATATTTTCAACACCTGTGAGTAGACATTGCATTAACATATTGAAAAATAAGATGTATTTCATTGATGGTACATTCAAAGCTACACCCAAGCCATTCTACCAGCTGTTATCAGTTCATGTTGATTTGAATAGCTGTGATGATTTGTGTTATGGGAGTTTTATACGCGTTACTACCTGACAAGAGACAAGAAACCTACGAACGCTTATTTGGCCTCATCAAGCAGCATTTTGAAATAGACATGATGGCCATTAAATGCGATTATGAGATAGCGCTTATCAATGGAATATAAGACGCTTTTCCAAATACTCAAATAACGGGCTGTTATTATCACCTTAATAAGGCCGTTTGGAAAAAAGCGTCAAAATTGGGTCTGCCTGAAAACAGACAGTGTAGAAACATTGTCAGAGTATGTTCCAATTTACCTCTGCTACCTTCTCCCTACATTACGGAATGTTGGACTAGCATTGTTGAAAACGCCACGAAAAGCGATGAACTGAAAATTACTTTAAAAAACAATGGCTTCAGTCTCTGGCAGATATAATAAACTGTCCTAGTGATTATAATTGTCGCACAAACAATGCACTCGAAGGGTGGCACAGGCGGCTAAACACGAATATAAAATCAAAGCCAACCCTGCTACTATTCCTCAAAGCTCTTAGAAAGCTTTGGCAAGATCGCAAATACAAGAATATGTTATTTGAAGGAAATAAGAGAAAAAAGATCGATATTATGTTTAATGCCAAATACAAAAGAGAGCTGCAAAAGCTTGAGGGCCAAAAAGTTAGTCCATTTGAATTTTTGATAAACCTTGGCCATATCAAAAGGATATTGGGTGGATAAATGCAGGGGAATTTGTGCGCCTAATATCCTAATAATATTTAAGAGGCTACTATGTTTTTTACTCACATATTTTTTAAAGAAAAATGTAATTTGCAAATGACTTTTACTTTCTATCATGAGTGTACACATTTTAAAAATGACTTTTTGCTTAATAGACGTTCTGCTATACAGACCATCTGATAGTTGGACGTTTTGCTACATGGACAATTTGCTAATTAGACTTATTGCTCATTAGACGTTTCGCGATATTGGACGTTTTGCTACTTAGACCTTCTGATCATGAGGGATTTAGATTAACCAAAACTATTAAGTCATTTGTTATAAACAGTATCCGCTTTTATAACAAGTTGCCAAAGTCTGTTACAGAACTAAGCGATCGAAAGTTCAAAACCCACATAAAAACTGTCCTTATCAAAAAAGCATATTATAACATTAAAGACAAGGAAGTTTGGCAATAATTCCTTCTGCACATGTGGCTTCTCTGGTACCTCATTAATGGCATAACTATGTACGAGTCTATTAACTGCTCCCAAATTACCGTGTTTATTTAATTTTTTTACATTCACCTTGACATAAATATCTTATTATTTGAAATTGTATACCTACAATTTGGTTTCAAGTCTATAATGGTGGCTTTTGTGGACATGATAATTGTTTAGATTTGTTACAGTTGTAATGGCAATCATGTCATTTGGTTTGTTTAGGTCTTTATTTTTATTATCTTACTTATCTCTTGTATAGATTCTTTTTCATCTTGTGAATGTGAGAACGATGTAGGCTTACTGGACTGTAGTAGATTTGTTGAAAACATGATAAAGTGTAACTTACTGGTAGGCTCTCAAACAGTTCATGGCCAGGTAGTGACAAGGATCGGTTGCAGATGAGAAAAATTCTGTGGTGCGCGTGCGTTTGGGTTTGGTTTTCACTTTAACTTTGTATCTGTAGGCAAATGGAACATGAATCACACAAAATTGAATCCACATGGATGATAATGGTTAGGTTAGGTTAGTACCTAGTTATACAGGGTGTAAGGGTAAACATAAACACAGTCGTCACTCAAACCATGGGTAGTTGACTTAAATATAAAAATAAATGACCGAGTAACAACAAAAAAAAAAAACGTTATTTTCATTAAAAGATTTTAAAAAGTTTCTATCCGACACCGTGCTCGCTAGCGAAACAGCTGACTGACTGAGGGAGGGGTCGCGCTCGCTGCCGGTCAGGTCACGTCCCGCACCAGCCACCCCTGTTGAGACGCAAGTTCGTTGCCCTAGCATCCTAGGGTGAAAGGGTGATATACTCTAGTGGTAAAAGTAGATAATCTTTAAAAAAAATTGACATTTTCCATTGATTTTTCGTTCTATAAATGAAACCAAACCACTGGTTTCAAGGATAACGGTGTTTACCCTAACACCCTGTATATTTATGTTAGTATAACTTAATCTATACATAATAATAAAATCGTAAACATTCCGTCTTTGTACATTAAAGATTTTTGAAAAAAAAGTACTGGAAGACGCGAGAAATATGAAATCTTAGCATAATATTATGAATCATCTTAAAATGTCACACTGACAATTCATAACAATAACTGCATGAATTCAGATTACACAATTCATCTGTTTGACAGTTTTATATAGAGATTCGTAAAACGGTCCACAAATAAAAAATTGCTATATTGAAGTTTAATGTTAAATTAAAATTACATTTTATTAATTACGTCATTTTCAAGCAGCAATATTTACAAAAAATATGATTCGATTTGGAATTAAATTGAGTACATAATATGATTCTGCTAAAATGTGTCACCAATTTGTGTCAAATTAGACGAATTTCTAATGATCTGCTTGGAAATCAGGAAATGAATTGCTTTTAGAGGAATTGCTAATGTGGCCGTTTTAGGTCCCCTGTTCGTCTGGTATATTTTTGACGATTACTATCCAATATAGCACATACTTGCTTGCTTGGTCTTTACGTGGATCTTTGGTTGCTTTCGTTAATACTTCGCCTTGGCGCAGACCCTGACTAGTTTCATTCTGTTTTCTATTGTATATCCATCTTTGTGTAATGCGCGTTTCTTCCCCGTTAACACCGCAATCGGGTAGGGCTAAAAAAAATTGTTTCTATAATAATAATAATAACCGCCGTATCTCTACGTTGACGTCGTGGTGGGGCTTGCGTGCTCCGAACTCTAGGTCTGTGCCGGTAGGGTTTACTTTGCCGAAACGGGTCTAGAGTGAGGAGCCAGACCAAGAGAGATACAAAAACCCGCAGGGCAGCATGTGGCGAGCTGTTGGGCGGTTGCGACCCCACGGACCCTATCTCCCGGGAGATGTCTTGTTCCTCACCTCTGGCTTGCCTTTATTGGCCGGCTAGAGTGAACACTGACGAGGAACAGAGCTCCCACCTCATTCTTGCCTTTATTGGCCGGCTTGAGTGGAGATTCGCAAGAGCAAACCTGCTCGGAGGAAGGAAGTATTCCAGTAAGATGCTGGTAGGGATCTTGACCGTACTTCCGGGATTGTCCTGATAGCCGTGGAATACCTCTCCACTCCTTTTAAGCACCTCAGGACATGTTGCCCCCTTGTCGCTACGACACTTTGTGCTAGCGACCGTTCTGGGGGGCCCATTATTGAGTGTGCAAGTCACCCCCTGCCATTTTATCTTTGTATTTTATATTTAAAAACATTGTTCAGGCAGGGGCCATAGTCTTTCCATAGTTCAAGATTACCAGTTCACTAAACCACCCAAACCCGTAGCCCAATATCTTTGTTTCCATGTTCTGCAATTAATAGTTCTACACCAACCGGGGGTTGTCCTTGGCTGCACTTGCATTGTGCGAACAGGGATAATCGTCCGTTGGTGCCTAATTCCATTTAAAATTATCTAAGGGGCCTCTGCGAGTTGGCTTCGGCCCCTCGCACGCCTTCCAAAAGTCCGGGATCCTAGGGTCCCGAGATGTTTAAACATATAAAAAATAATAATAACTATGTGCTAGCGACTGTTTTCGGGGGGGCCATTATTGAGAGTGCAAGTCACCCCCTGCCCTTTTATCCGTGTATATATAAAACATTGATCAGGCAGGGGCCATAGTCCTTCAATAGTTCCAGGTTACTAGTCCACTTTAGCCACCCAAACCCATAATCCAATATCTTTGTTTCCCTATCCTGCAATAGTCCTACTCCAACCGGGGATTGTCCTTGGCTGCACTTGTATAGTGCGAACAGGGATAATCGTCGGTTGGTGCCTCATTCCATTAAAAACGTCTAACGGGCCTCTGCTAGTTGGCTTCGCCCCTCGTACGCCTTCCAAAAGACCGGGACCCCATGGTCCCGAGATATGTCAGCATATATAAAAATTATAATAATAATAATATTGCCCGTATAGTTAGCTACCTAAACAAAATAATTTTGCCTGAAAACGTTAATAAAGAAACTGATCTCTATACTTTACAGACTACCATATATAGTGCGGCATGGACTGCGGCTAAAGTTAACGGAGCTAAGATAACCCTTCAACCAAGCGTAGTCACCCAAAGGCCAAAAAAAGAATATAAAGTTTCTTCCTCCTTAAATCGGAGACACGACTAGAAAGAAAATTAAATGATTTACGATCAAAGATTGCTAAAATGACCCAATTCATTAATGGTATTAGAAGTAGGAAAATAAACACGTTAACAATATAATAGAACAGTATAGAATTCACACTGTTCATGAAGAACCAAATACACAAGCAGCTCACACTTTTGACACACTTACAAAAACTGTCAGTCGTAAAAGGCCGACTACAACGATACAAAGCATGCACCCAAAGGAA
Organism: Lithophane ornitopus; assembly: GCA_948473465.1. Lineage (NCBI taxonomy): Eukaryota > Metazoa > Arthropoda > Insecta > Lepidoptera > Noctuidae > Lithophane > Lithophane ornitopus. The sequence goes on from OX419636.1 coordinate 5,637,855, forward strand.
AATACAAAACATTCAATTCACCAACAATGAAAAACTTTTCTACCGCAATATTAGACAGGCGACATCTAACGTTCAGGATAACAACCCAAATGATGATGATCATAATAACCCTGACTCAGAGACGTTACAAAACTTCTGGGCAGGAATTTGGGAACAACCAATCGAACATAATGATCAAGCAGATTGGATATTCAGGCATTGATATTTGAGCACATATCCCCAGTAATTTTCCATAAAGTACTTTCTCGTTTACATAACTGGAAAGCACCCGGTTCAGATAACATTCATAGTCATTGGTACAAAAAATTTACATCTATCCATGGTTTTCTATATAATCACATAAATACATTCATTCAGGACCCAAACACAATACCATCCTACGTAACTTCAGGTACAACTTTTATGATACCTAAAGATCGGAATGATCTCTCTAATCCAGCAAAATATCGACCTATAACATGCTTGCAGACCTCGTACAAGATTATCACATCTTGTATATCTGAACTTGTATATCAACACATCGACACTAATAACATCTTAGCTGAACAACAGAAGGGATGCAGATAATTTCAGCCAAGGCTGCAAGGAACAATTAATTATAGACTCAGTAATCCTAAGGAAAGTTCAAAAAAACAAAAATTTTCTGTTTAGCATGTATATTGACTACAAAAAGGCCTACGATTCTGTTCCCCATTCGTGGTTTCTTAAAATTTTAGAGATATACAAAATACATCCAACAATAGTAACATTCTTGAAGGTCACGATGGAAACCTGGACCACTGTACTTAGGATAACTTCCCCCACTTAAAACAGTAGATACCAGTCCAATAAAAATTCAAAGAGGTATCTTTCAGGGAGATGCTTTAAGCCCACTGTGATTCTGTCTTGCTTTAAATCCCCTATCTAATATATTAAACGCAACTACTTTAGGAATCCCATTAAAAAAATATAACTACCGAAGAACATACTGAGGTTCAAAAAATATAATTAAATCATCTGTTGTACATGGATGATATTAAATTATACGCCAAAAGTGAGACTCAACTCTATGAATTAGCAAACTTGACAGAACAATTCTCAAACGATATTAAAATGGAATTCGGCATAGATAAATGCAAAATAAATTCAATTAGAGCAGGACAGAATTATCAACACCAATACACTTTAGGAACAGGAGAACATATAGAACCATTGGAGGAACAAGATAGTTATAGATACCTAGGCTATACACAATCCCGACAGATACACTATAAAGAAACTAAACAAAAATTAACACTACAATTTCAACACAGATTAAATACAATTCTGAAAACGCAACTATATTCTCGAAATACTATCAAGCGATTAACACTTTTGCTATACCGGTTCTCACATATTCTTTTGGGATAATCAATTGTACCAAAACCGACCTGAAAAACCTTCAACGAAAAATTTATACCACAATGACCAAATTCCGCAAACACCATACACGATCTTGTCTATAGAGATTAACACTGCCGCGAAAAGAAGGAGATAGAGGACTAATTGACATTCTAAACCTACACAATAGACAGATAAAATCACTAAGACAATTCTTTTTTACAAAAACCGAAACTTCTATTCTTCACAAAATTATAACACACAACGACCAACAGTTAACACCCCTAAATTTAAAAGATACACCTGAACAGAGAAATGAGAAAGTAATCGACGACAAACTTAAGCTTTTAGATTGGACCCAGAAATCTCTACATGGAAGACGTCGCCAAGACTTATGACACATAAATGTCGACAAAGAGGCGTCGAACGCGTGGTTAAATCGAGGCGAACTCTTCCCGGAGACTGAAGGGTTCATGCTTGCTATACAGGACCAGGTAGTTGAAACCAAAAATTACAGAAAGTTCATAATTAAGAATTTAAATAATGACACATGTAGGAAATGTAATAGTTCTCCAGAAACGATTCAGCATATCACAGGCGCGTGCAAGTCAATAGCTCAAACAGATTACAAACACAGACACCGCTTTTATCCGCTAAAAATAAAAATAGATCGCTTACAACTGTATCGAGTAACGCAAACGAGGGATTAAAAGTACCGCGTACAAAAAGTCCCCCGAATAACCGAGGATATGCCTCTGCATGCCCTCGGTTATTAGTCGGAGCGGACCGGACAAAAGTACGGAGGAGTCCCCGAAAAAAATAGAACTCGTGTGACTAGGCGAAGCAACACACATGGCAGACTTTAGTCCGCGTTGTGCGATCGCGAGTAACGTTCATTTCCGGGCAACAAATGATCGCACACCGTGTGCGTTGAGTTCGCGGTAAATCTGCGGCGGACTTTTTATTCGCGGATCGTACTTTTTTCTCCGCCGCGGAGAAAAGTCCCTCGTCTGCGCAGGCCTTTATAGGTATGAGGCTACAAGTACGCGATGGGCTCGTCTTGTCGGGCCAATTCAGTGAGCACAACGTAGTTGAAGATAATAAGAGTTACGCGATAGAAAGAGAGACAACTTTCTAAGAGAGACAACTTCTAGGCGGGTATAACTGTAGCTAATTAGCGTGTCGTAGCAAGCTATAACTATTGCGTCGTAGCAAGACTCGCTTTTTATTTAAATGATTTTTCGGAGCGAATCATCTGTACTAATCTGTGAGCAAAATGAAAAAAAATAATACTTACATAGAAATACTGCTACATGGAGAAATATGATCATTGTTGTCCCACAGTGAACCATTTCATTACGTTTTAATTTCTTCGTTTAAAAAAAAATGAATGCTGAGAATTATTTTTGAAACTGTGAACAATGTTGAAAGACATTCTACATTATGTTAGGTACAGGATTTTAAATACAGTATCGAGTTATTATACCTACAATTTTATTGTCATAAAAATATTGATTGAAATAGGGTCTTATCGCTCATGAACTTTTCTTGGATTTGATTTAATTGAAAGTTATGTACCGTGAAATTCGACCGCTTTTTGAAACTATTTTTTTAAATAAACGCGACTGACATCAGCTTAAGAGGAATTCAGGCCTAAGCAAATCTTCTGACGCCAGCATACGCACACATACACATTGTAGGTACAATTGGACACCCAACCTATATACAAAATTAAATTAATCTAATAATCTATAAGTACATAGGTACAACTCGACTTTCAGACTTCGACTTTCATTACCATGGGAAGAAACGTCCCCATACACCAACACTTTTGAAACTAGTGTCATTCGAAGCGTCTGGTGGATTAGATACTTTTTTATTCAATATTAGCCTTACTTTAATTTTTTTTTTTTTTTGTCTGCATATAAGAGGAATAGAATAGCAACCGAACTATGGTTCGTATTCATGATGATCTTTCTTTTACCACGGACCATATTTTTTTTCTCTGATACCTTTGTTAGGTTAGGTTGGCTCAACCTAACGAGCTGTTTTCTTTGATATTTAAAACCAATCACAACCACAAGAATACGGTGATGCTGTTCATTTTTGAGCAGTCCATGTACTTACCATGAAAATCCAAGACCACTTAGGTTAGGTTTTGCCGGAAAGGTGTGTTACCTACAGGGGACGCGACGGCGGGGACTGGTGCTTGTGTCGTGTTCCACACGGTTCGGTCCTAGGCCCACTTCTGTGGAAAATCGGTTACGCACCGTGCCGTTATTTCGGAAGTGGGAAATAACCTGTCGCTGCCGGATCCGGATCCGAACCGGATCTACTGAACAGCGAGAGGCTCGTTTAGAAACCGCACGCGAACAATGTATCTGGTAAGAGTTGGCGCGACTACTGAACAGCTAGAGGCTCGTTTAGAAACCGCACGCGAACATTGTATCTGGTAAGAGTTGGCACGACTACTGAACAGCTAGAGGCTCGTTTAGAAACCGCACGCGAACAATGTATCTGGTAAGAGTTGGCGCGACTACTGAACAGCTAGAGGCTCTATTAGAAACCGCACGCGAACAATGTATCTGGTAAGAGTTGGCGAGACTACTGAACAGCTAGAGGCTCGTTTAGACACCGCACGTGAACATATGTGTCAGGTAAGAGTAGGCGAAACTTCTGAATAGCAAGAGGCTCGTTTGGGCACCGCACGCGAACATATATCTCAGGTAAGAGTAGGCGGAACTCCTGAATAGCAAGAGGCTCGTTTAAGCGCTCAACGACAGCATATCACTCAAATACGAAAAGCAGAAAAGTCACTTATAGAAACTTTTAACATAACCATAAATATATTCTGCGACCAGAGGCCCTAGACAAAGTGACATTCTATCATCGATAATGATGAGGAAAAGGCAAAAATGTATAGAACTGACATATATTATCGAAAAGCATAAGTCAATCCTGTTGAATGTCGTTGTAGAAATACGAAACGCTTTCGAAGCGATTGTCACTTGTCTAGGCCCTCTGGTGTGCGAAGTCTGTACCACAAGGTGTTATCCAAATAACAACCTAGTTCAGTTTATTACTGTTAGGTTAGGTTCGTAGGACATTTTTCGAGAAGTTCTCGGTGGGTATATTGTCATTATTGTTGTTTTTATGTTTTATTTTGAGTTTAAGTAAGTTGTGGTTTTGTGTAAGAGAAAAAATAAATTTATTTATTTTTAGAAAAAAAATATTTGCTATAAAGTTTTTTTTATTGCAAAAAAATCCCTTCGGTTTTGCTATTGAAAAATACAGTAAGTAAGTCTTTTCTGAATTCATAAAAACACAAACACACATGTATCCTAAGACTGTTGGAGGACATCATCAACAAGTTTGAAACCAGTGTCATTCATCACGGTTCGGTTAGGTTAGCCTAACCTAACTAGCTGTTTTCTTTTAATCTTTTGTACAATTATCCAGTAACAAGAATACGCAAATGCTGTTCTTCATTGAGGAGTTCCATGTGACCTTCAAATCCTTAATAACAGTAATGTCGATATCTGATGAAGTCACAAAAAATATTTAATAATCCCATACCTACTCGTCGACAATACAGCGTCAATGAAAGGCGAGGGTTAGCGACTCACTAATTTATTTATCAAGTTATCAATCTCTCCATCACCGCAGAAATGTCATACGCGGGTATAACATTTCTATGGTGGTGGGTAGCCCCAGGCGCTAGGCCAACGGGCAACACACACAAAAAAGCCCAGTATTCGTTGGCCCAAAGTGTACCGGGAGCTTTACGTCGGGTGTCCCGCTTCTTTATCACCTCTATCATCCAAAATGTAGTAATTATCCAGGAAATGGTCATCATGATAAGTGTACTCTGAAAAATAACATACTGCTCTATTAATAAAGGTATTGATAATAACAGTCTGTATTAGGTACACAGGACATAGCTTGCAGAGTAAGCAAGCTGAAATGCCAGGCCATGTTTTTCGTGTCATTGACAGGCGCGTCATGGAGGGGGTGGAGACGTATTCCGACCACCGGTATATCCGGTTTGACGTCTCCGCCCAGTCCTCGAGAGCGCCGGTCCGACAGGCCCCGAGTGGTCCGCGGTGGGCGCTGAAGCAGCTGGACCGGGAGCTTCGCCTGGAAGCCTCGATCGTGCAGGCCTGGGTGTCATCACCGGACAGGCCTGCCGACATCAACGACGAGGCGGAGTGGTTCCGGGAGGCCATTTCCAATATTTGTGACGTGGCAATGCCCCGGGTCCAGCCCGGATGTGCTTCGCGCCAGGTGAGCTGGTGGTCGCAGCAGTTGACGGCTCTGCGCCATGCGTGCGTTGCCGCGCGACGCCGGTACGCCAGGCACCGCAGGCTCCGTATCCGCCCTCCGGATACGGAAGCTATTCAGGCGGAGCTGTACGAGGGGTACAGAGCGGCGATGACCGCCCTCCAGGAGGAGATCCTGCGGGCCAGGGCACTGGCCCGCGAGGAAACGCTGGAGACTTTGAACGCAGATCCGTGGGGACGCCCATACAAGATGGTGCGGGAGAAACTCCGCCCATGGGCTCCCCCGCTGACGCAGAGTCTCCGGCCTCAGCTTGTGGAGGACGTGGTGAGCGCTCTGTTCCCTTCGAGAGGGGAACATGCCTCCCCGCTCATGGCTCCGCCTACTGCGGTGCTCGATGCGGACCACACCGCCGACGACGACGACGATGCTCCGGAGGTGACCGAGGTAGAAATGAGAGTGGCGGTACGAAGGCTGAATGCCAAGAATACCGCCCCAGGACCCGGCTACCTGGGAACGACGACGACGGCTTACCTGGGAAGGCCTGGGTCCTGGCCATGGAGGCTCTCCGGCCTCGACTTAGGGGTCTCCTGAGCACATGCATGAAGAGGGGCCAGTTCCCACTTCGTTGGAAGACGAGGAAACTGGTCCTCATAAAGAAGCCGGGGCGCCCTGCGGACTCTCCGTCCGCTTATCGGCCCATCGTGCTGCTCGATGAGGTGGGCAAGATCTTTGAAAGAGTAATTGCAAACCGCCTCGGCGGGTGGTTGGTGCGGGGCCGGATTTGGCGGAGAGCCAGTTTGGTTTCCGCAGGGGGCGCTCTACGGTGGACGCCATCATGCGCGTACGGGCCCTCACGACGGAGGATGCTGTGGCCCGGGGTGGGGTCGTCTTGGCGGTGTCTCTAGACATCGCCAATGCCTTCAATACCCTGCCCAGGAGTTGCATAAGGGAGGCACTCCGGTACCTCCGGATGCCGACCTACCTCTGTCGTGTGGTCGAAGCCTATTTGACGGACAGGGCCGTCATCTACCCCGGTCACCAGGGAGTGTGGAACCGGCGAGAGATGTCGTGCGGTGTCCCACAGGGATCGGTCCTAGGGCCGCATCTGTGGGGCATCGGATACGACTGGGTACTGCGCGCCGACCTCCCTAGCGGCGTCAGCGTAGTTTGCTACGCTGACGACACGCTGGTCCTGGCGCAAGGGAGGTCGCACCAGGCGGCGGCCGAACTCGCGACACGCGGGGTTGCGACAATCGTCGATAGAATCCGGCAATTGGGACTCGAGGTGGCCTTGCACAAGTCCGAGGTCATGTGTTTTCATGGCCCTCGGAACGCGCCACTGTCGGGTTCCCAAATCACACTGTCATACACTGTCGGGTTCACATCGGCGTCGAGTCGACGATGAAGTATCTAGGACTCGTCCTCGACAGCCGGTGGAACTTCGTGGAGCACTTCCGTCGTTTGGCTCCCAGGCTGGACCGGGCCGGGGCCGCCTTGGGGCGGCTCTTGCCCAATCTTGGGGGGCCAATCACCTCCTGCCGGAGGCTCTACGCGGGGGTCGTGCGGTCCATGGCCCTTTACGGCGCACCGGTGTGGGCGCGTTCCATTAGGCTGCGGCCAGCCCGCCGGTTGAACGCGTCCCAAAGGATCATGGCCATTCGGCTGGCCCGGGGATACCGCACGGTCTCTCGTGAGGCGGCGAGCCTCCTTGCCGGATTACCGCCATCGGATCTGGAGGCGACGGTCCTCGCGCACATCTGGGAGTGGCGCGAGGAGATGAAGCGCCGGGGCGTACCTCCGCTTCCGCGAGAAATCGCGGCACAGCGGACAGAGCTCCGGCAGGATCTCATGGCGGCATGGAGAGTGCGATTGTCGCAACCCAGTGCTGGGCACGCCACAATTGCGGCGATAAGTGCCCTCTTTGAGGAGTGACTGGAGAGGCGACACGGCGTCCTCACCTTCCGCCTGACGCAGGTCCTCACCGGACATGGCAGCTTCGGGAGGTACCTCTGCAGGATTAGGGGGGAGGAAACGCCCGGGTGTCACCACTGTGCGGATCGTCCGGAGGATACGGTGGAGCATACGGTGGAGGTGTGCCCTGCTTGGGCGGAGCACCGCCGTGTCCTCGTGGAGGCGATTGGTGGCACTGACCTCTCGCGTCCGGCCCTGGTCCAGGCCATGGTACGGAGCGAGAGGGCATGGGAGGCGGTCACCTCCTTCTGCGAAGCAGTGATGCTCGCGAAGGAGGAGGCGGAACGCGTGAGGGAGAGGCAAAGCTTGCACCCTCTTGCCCCTAACCGCCGCCGCTGGAGACACCCTGGGCGTCGGTAATCCCAGGCGGATTCCCGGCCACCATAGGCGCGGGCTTGCGGACGGCGAGCAATGGGTAGCTCGCCGTCCGATAAGGACCAGGCCCGGGTCGATGGCGCGTCGTGTTCCACGCGCACCTCAAAGAGATGTCAGCACACCTGGCGGGACACCGTTAGGAACGATGCCTGCCAGGGTTGCGGAATAGTCCGAAAGGGATACCGGGACCCTGGCAACAGGCAACTGAAGGAACACGGGTGGGTTTTAGTCAGTAAGAGTCTGACACGCCCTTCCGCTCCGCCCAGAGCGGGAGAAGTCAAATGATGATTTCCCAACCAAAAAAAAAAAAAAAAAAGGCCATGTTTTTCGAAGGACCGATGGCCGGTGGAGCAGATAGTCCTGGACTGGAGACCGCGTATCGGAAAGCGTAGTGGTTGTATTTAGAAACGTGGCGCCTCGCTAGAAAGAATGTGAGCTTATTTGGGGGTCTCCTGAACCCCCCACAACAATTTTTAAAACACAAAATCCGTTATATCGGAGGGTAAAATTGGTTAATGTTTAGAAACGTGCCATTTTAGAAAATGTAGTTCCACAATTTTCCGCCGGACTTCACTGGCGGGGCGGACTCTAATCTTTAAAAATAGTGGGAAAAAGAATACTTACGCATATAGTCTGTGGGATTCAACTTGGGTGTGAAACACGCACCCGTGTAAATAATGGTCCATACTGTAACATAATTTTATTTTAAAATAACTTTCATGACCCGTTTTGTATAGGCCTCAAAACCTAGAGTATTTTTATTTTTAGTTCCGTATCTCACGAGGAATAACGGAACCCTTTTCCTTTAGATAGGATTCGTCATTCAAGTTCAAGCTTCTAAACCGACGCTTTCCTAGAAAAGCGGTTCCGTCGTAATATACGCGCGAATTTCATGAAAATCTGTCATTTTCACCAGTATTTGACAATAAGTTAAAGAAAGCTCACCCTAAAAGATTTAAATCGCTCGATTTGCTCTCACCGTACTCAGTCACAAGAAAAAGTTACAATAGGTACTGAGAAGAGTGAGCTCACGCATTATTAAATAGCGAGTAAGAGGTGTCAAAACGCAGCAGAAAAGCGAGTATCTTTTGACCAGGTACGGTGAATCTAACAATTTAAATCTATGCCCCTGTCATCATTTTCATGAAAGGAAAACCGTAGCTTAAGTCGCGCGTAACATATTTTCAAGGTTATAACAAACAGAGTATTGACATATGAGATAGTTTTTTTTGGGCCCACTGTATTGTAACGTCTATTAATCGCATTATGCTTAAAAATAGTTACCGATTTATCATTTTAAATGGTACATTTTTCAATAAAGTCTAACCGGAATCTCGAAATCGTAACAAAAACATTAATATTTTGATAACACTCGTAATTGATTCAATTCCAGTAATGGTCGTCAATGTCATATTATGCATGTATTGAAGCGTTTCTAATAACTTTATAAAAAATATAAAAAAAAACTTTATTTAATTACATTTCGAAGTTCTCGCTAAATCTGTTTTGGACATGAAAATGGCAACAGGCAACTGAAGGAACACGCGGGTGGGTTTTAGTCAGTAAAAGTCTGACACATCCTCCCGCTCCGCCCAGAGCGGGAGCAGTCATTTGATAATTTCCCACATTAAAAAAAAAGGCATTCGATTGTCCCGATTATATAATTAGAAAACTCAATTTAAGTTGAATTGAAGGTAGTTACTAGGGCGAGGCAAAATTATTTTGGATACGGAGAGGGCTCTAAGGTTTATGGAATCCAAGAGTTGAGTTCCCACGGATTCCACTATCTCGCTTTACACGCATGACCGCACATTTGTCCACACCAAGTGAAAGTTTCAATAGCTCTGTCAGTTGTAAATTGTTGGGGGGAAAGAGTTTTAGGTCATCCATGTAGAGGAGGTGAGATATAACCTGATCAGCTCTCCTCACCCAAATTCCTTATACTTAATATTAACGCAACTAAAAGATACGTTCATTTATGTCATATTTTTAAGTTCAACAGTTTTAGCGTGAAAGCGTGACAAACAAACAAACACACTTTCGCATTAATTCTAGTTAGGATTGTAAAGGTTTTTATATTAATTCTAAAGGTACAATTCCGTAGCTGACCTCAGGCGGCGGCGACCAAAATCGACGTCGCTAGCTAGTTATTTCATAGAAATTCATGCTGCTGCTGCCACCTGCGGTCGGCATTTATGTAGAAAAGAAATTAACATTTACCATCATAGCCCTCCCTGCAGTTGACATACTCCATCATGCAATAACTATCAAACGACTGGAATGTTTCATAACCTGTTCTAGCGCATATTTTACCAGTCCTGAAACAAAGAAATAGTTTATTGTAGGTAGGTAGATAGTTAGCCATTATAAACGACTAGATGCTGAAATATTGAAAAGCATTTTTTAAAAGAGTAACGGTGGAGTTTCTTGCCCATTCTTCTCCATACGAAATCTACCTTTTGGAAGGGGCAACTAGAATCAGTTCTATTTCTTTGTTTTTGACGTTCCAAATTGCCTTTTATGTGCCTATTTGAAATAAATTATTTGACTTTGACTTTTAATTAGGTATGTCATTTTTTTATGGTATCCATTCAATATATCATATGGGGGGTTCAATTTGTTGCATTCTGCCCCCCCCTACCAGCTCCTGACGGATAAACGTCGAATTACAAGTAACCCTGTAACCAAATTATATTATATTATGCAGGGTGTAAGGGACAGTCCTCCGAAAACTGATGGGATGAATTCAGTATAATATCATACATCTGAAAATTACCTTTTTAAATATAGTCGTCACTCAAAATTAGTAAGAAAAAGAAAAGCTCAATGGTTCATCATTAGTGATTGATTTAAATAAAAACTACATTAAATTAGCTATAAATTAGCAGTTCTATTTTTAAGAGCCGATAATGTTGATTTATTTCCCCTATCCTATCGTATCGCCTATACTGGATGTTAGGGTAGACTCCGTTATCCTTGAAACTAGTGGTTTGGTGTCATCTATAATATACTATAGATGACACCAAACAACTATAACGGTGTCTGTCTGAACACCCTGTATTATAATCTTAACTTTTTTGTACGCACAATATTGGGAGATTCACCATGTTATTTTAAGACCATGTAAATAAATAAATATAATAAAGTTTTAATTTCTAGATTGTTTTTACAAATTAAACCTAGGCGTGTTTTTTTCTGGTGCCTTGGCAGCGGCCGGCGAGCGGTACTTTAAAGTGCCTCGCAGATTTTTTTTCACCATTTACTAATAATTCGGGTTTTCACAATATCCCTAGATTATCCCTAGAGCATTATCAAATCACCCTACGACATGTACAAGTCATGTACTAGAACAAAAACGGTATAACAATTTCGATATTTCTATCTAATCGATATTTATCGATGTTTTGAACATTGACATTTTACCCGTAGGTACCTACTTTAATTTTCGACGTTCAAGTAGTTTTCCCTTTTAAGTGCTACACTCAAAATCGCTTAAATATTTATCTAGTTTTCGTATTTTGTAATCGGCACAAAAGTAAACATAGACAACAATGGCGGTTTGTAGACGGACAAGTCCTGTGCTGACACCTATGATGAGCTTTCAAGCATGGACTTAAAACGTTACTCAAAATAGAGGTACGATAACGTTACGTAATAGTGGTATATCTAGTTCCAGTAACTCTTTATGAACTAATTTCTTAGTAATATTACGAAAATCTATCGGAACGAAATCTTCAACTATTAATTTAGTTACTATCCGGGTGAAACGGTAGAAATTATCGTTAGCGTAACGGTATTTTAAAGTTATTTCATAAAGTTTCAAGTCCCTGCTTTCAAGTTTTAACCCCATTGAAGGTTTGAGACAAATCATTATGCCCAGCAGTGTCTGATGACTCCAAAGAAGCACAGTGCGACTTTGGAGTTTAAAGACGATGCCTCACCTTTTGTCGTGCTCTATGGAAGATGCGAAGCAAACGCTAAGGCCCTTTGTACAAACAAGTTTTTTTTGGTGTGAAAAACTTAGCCAGCTTTATATCTGTTATGGACCAAGTAATAACTAGGGGCATTTTTCATAATGCCCGCGCATTATGAATAATGACAAGCTATTTAGGGCGAAATAATAAATTATAATTTGAACTTCCTATTTTATCACATTGCCTCTTCATTATAAATATTGCCGTGTCGTCTTTGGGCAATCTGATAATACACAGGTATTTAATTATGGTAAAGTCATCATAGGTCAGCGAGAGTGTCTATGAATGGAAAGATTTTATTTAATTTTAAATATTGATTCTACGTTTGAAATCAAAATAACAGTAATAAAACTTGCTTTTAATTGTGCTGCCCCATAGGTAGAGTAGCATAATAAAAAATCGGTCGATTTGATTATTTCAATAGTTGTTATCATACTGCCCTCTGATATTGGGCATTTTTCAAACTGCCCGGGCATTTATTATAATACCCTAATAATCACTTGGTCCATAACATATCGATCATTATGGAAGCTTGTTGACAGACACGTTTGTTCTGTGACGTGGTTTATACGCTGTGTGTAGGCTCGGTCTTCAATGTTGTATGGATCACTATGGAAGCTTGCTGATAAACACGTTTTTTTTCTACGACGCGGCTTACACGCCGTACCGTAAAGAAATCGTGCCGTGTACAAAGGGCAGCTGTCAAAGTGGCCGAATTCTGGTCGATGGTATAAAATATGTATATACAGGGTGTAAGGGACAGCCCTCCTCAAACTGATGGGATGAATTCAGTATATGATACTAAGATGGCCGGTACATGAAATTATTTCAGGAACGTTATGGTAATCCAATAAACCTGATTTGTTTTGTTTCCTCACACGCAATGTATCGTTACCGTGGCACAACCCATATAGCCGCACTCCCCGTGGCGGGGGTGGGGCGCGCTGCTCGTGCCGCGTTTTTTATTACCCGACTACGGCGAAGAAAAAGGAGGGTTATGATTTTGACCGGTATGTATGTATGTATGTATGTATTTATGTATGTTCATCTGTTCCCTCATATCTTCTAAACGACTCATCACAATTTCACAAATGAGGTATCTTTGGAAGCGTCTTGATCGTCCGCTGGTTATAGGCTATGTGACGTCAGACTAAATTAAAAATGGCGCCCTCTAGAGTACATAAAGTCAGGAACTAAAAAAAAATATTGTTTCAACGTACCATGTTGGGTATCAAATGAAAGGACTTAATGAGCACATTTCAAAAATATATAATTTATATTATAACCCCAAAATAATTAAAAAAAAAAAAGTAATAATAACTAAAACCCAACTACGACTAAAAAGTCACGTAATCTGTTTGATTTATGCCCTAACACGTGTGACTCCGGATTTTTAATTTGTCTGTCTGTGGTGTCTTGTTTATACCTTTTTAGTCGTAGTTGGGTTTTAGTTTTTATCAATGTAAATTTTGAATTTCACGCGACGTTCGCTATAGTATTTCAACAAACATAGCTGATTTATTTTAATTTTAGTTGTTTTGTTTACATAAATGGACTGCTGCCTACAGAGAATATAATTTTACATTGAAATAAAAAAAGGAAGAAAACAAAAAATCCTGAGAAAAATCTCGGTGAAATAGGATTCAAAATAAGGAGCTGAATGCCCCCTGTTAATTTACGGAGAGCTGTCCCTTACACCCGATAGAATCATCGATACGATGAAAAAGAAGAAGTGGCGGATGATAATGATGTAGAGAACAATATAAGAATCTTTACTTACTGGTAAGCGTGGAGGCAAGGCCTTGCTACATAGTCACAATAATGAGCTTGGGATATGAACTTGATGGAAGTTCGCGTCTCAAGTTTCTTTTTGTGAGCTTTCTTTCCACTACCTAGATATCTGCGGGAAAAGTGTTTTTTTTAAAGAATGTGATACGGTTGCATAACAGTAGTTATTAAAACACGAGTGAAAGTCTAAAACTGAATCGTCATGACCATGCGGAATATACACAGGCCATGACCATAAAACCATTTTATGACCAGGAAATCACCATGTCCGTTCCACCAGGTCCAGGTCAGGTCCATTCCAAGGTTGCCTGGAAGAGATCGCAGTAATCGATAAGGTCGCCCATTGTATATTTTGTAGTGTATAAATTTTTCTTTTTGTGATGTTTATTCTAGTGTATAATTTTTTTTTTTATAAATAAATATAAATAAAAATGCGCGCGCGCTCACGCCGACCAATCTTTGAGGACGATTTTTTTATGTTTTCACTTTTCCCCACACACAACACACAAGTCGGATTGCCACACCATCAACTTCCAAACTCCGGCTGCTACTAAGAAATTCTTCATGGAAAAACTCAATAATACTTTGCCAAACAGTTTTTTTTTTGTGGCTGGGAAATCATCAAATTACTTCTCCCGCTCTGGACTTTGCCAGACCTGGGAATCGAACCCGACTGCGACTGCGAGACCAACACCCGTCACCCGCGTGAACCATTGGACTGTCACCAACGAAAAATTTGTACCTCCTGGAGCCCCGCAAATACTGCAGTTAAAAATATCTTGTATGATTGCAATCTCTGTAACTAAAGGTTTTGTTTAAATATGCATACTTGTTCTTAGCCTTGGCATCGCCATCTTGCTGAATTCTCTGTCGTAAAGCTTTCTGATACGGATTAAATGAAGAGGATTCTTCAGCACTGTACACTGTCCAATTTGACAACCCTGAAACTAAACAGCGGGATCGCGTAACCAACTAAGAATTTAGAAAAAATCGTCTTCTCAACACACACTCTTATCGCCCTCTCAATAAAAACTTTTTACAAAAAAAAACAACCGACTTCCAAAAAAAACACAAAAAAACGTGAAAAATAACTTTAATTTCGGAAGTCGGTGTCTTTGCATTTAAATTTACGTTATTTGTTTACACCGACTTCCGAAATTAAAGTTATTTTTCACGTATTTTTGTGTTTTTTTTGGAAGTCGGTTGTTTTTTTTTGTAAAAAGTTTTTATTTTTCACTTTTTAGTTGTGGTACCTACCCCACACAAATTCAAATTCCACTACCTGCTATGTAAATAACAGTGACGGAGTCAAACAATATATCGTCTACATACACTAAGAATCATCGAAATCGATTCATAATTGGCGGAGCAATCGAGTAACATACATACAAAAAAGAAAACATACAGACGAATTGAGAACCTCCTCCTTTTTGAAGAAGTCGGTTAAAAAAGAAGGCATTGGCAGGCATACGTAGGCTATGAAATTAATCCGCAGGTAGGTAAAGATGTCATCATAGTGGGGCTAGCTTATCTCAATGATTTTCCATGCAAGCGGTACATGCCATTGGACTTTTGCGAGGAGTACACCGTCTGGGGACTTGAACAGCGTTCTTTTTAGGCCTGAAGCGCACTAGCGGCCCGGCAAGATAGTCAGTGTGGCCCGCTGGCCGCAGGCAGGTGCGCGTGCTCCATGGCGAATTCATACTAATGTATCTATGTCGCTGGCCGCTGCGACCTGGCCGCTAGTGCGCTATTGCCCTTAGGTACTGGACGGTGTGCGATTCGCTCTTCGAGCATTTGGAAAGTAGATAGGAAGGCTTTCCGTCGAGTGCCGTGCGATGGCTCACGGAGCGAGCTTATCGGACGGTAGGTACGTGATTTGTGATTCGTTTTTAATACTAGCTACTGCCTGCAGTTTCGCCCATGTTGGAAATTATCCCACGATCCCATAATATTAAACAAAACTATTAACGAGACCGCCATTTGTTAGATAACATACTGTTATATACATAACTAGCTGCGCCCCGCGGTTTCAACCGCGTAAGTTTGGATCCCGTGGGAATATCGGGTTAAAAGTATCCTATGTGTTAATCCAGGTTATAAACTATCTGTTTGCCAAATTTCATCCAAATCCATTCAGTAGTTTTTACGTGAAAGAGTAACAAACATCCATCCATCTATCCATCCATCCATACTCACAAACTTTCGCGTTTATAATATTAGTTAGATATGTCTCCGTAAGATTGTAACAACCGTTAGTTTATATCTATTGGTATTATATCCGTTAGATTATAAACTGTCAAAAAATTGTGATATGGGTGAAATTAGTTTAGATAAGAACTGTGACAAACAGCTACAATACTTCCAAGTTGTTCGCAGCTAGACAGGCTATGTAGCGCAAGGTGCTTCGACTTCGCAAGCAAGTTTGATACCGGTTTACAATTTGCCGATTTCCCGTGGATAGATACTAACTATCGAAAAATAATGCGTTAAATTGTAAATGGTTTGTTCACAATTTTACAACCGAGAAAAACATTTACTTAAATAATTATTATTAAAAAAATACTTAAATAAATTGAATATTAGAAGAAGAAAGAAAAGTAGTAGTTAAATAAAAATACAATTACCAAAATACATAATAATATCTTAAACACAATTATGCGCTCTTCCTGCTCTCTCCTACTATGCTGTGCCTGTCAGGGTCCATAACTGTTTCATTAATTTGAAGCTTACCAACTGTTTTACCAACATTATGGAATGAAATAAAGAATTGAACTAATTATAAAAATTGTACTAATATCTATAAAAAACCAACATCTTTAAAAACTCTGCAAAATGATCGACAATATGTTTGGAGCAGCTAATTTTATTTCGCAATTTCAGGGTTGGCTCTAAATAAAAGTTGTCCATAATGATGACTACAACAAATAAATTCATTCATTTCAGATACAATAACACCCTTGCCAATTGCCCTTGCAAATTCATAGAAATCATTCTAACTGATACCTATTATAAATACGAAAATGAGTTAATTTGCTTATTTGTTACGCTTTCACGCTAAAACGGCTGAACAGATTTGGGTGAAATTTGGCACATGGGTAGACCATGACAGGACCTAGGTTAAGACATAGGACTTTTATCCCGGTAATACGTTTCCGTGGGATAATCTCCGACTTTCACGGTGGCGATGACGCGGGCAAAAGCTAGTATAAAATCAATTAAATTAAGTCAAAAAATAAAATTACTAAAACAATGATTCCTTTTCAGGTTCTCAGATATATGAATTAGCTACACCTTGTTTTTTTTTTAATATGAACTCTTCTCCCATTCAGGAGAGAAGTGTTCATATTTAAAAAAATACCGGCCAAGTGTGTGTCGGACTCGCGCACGAAGGGTTCCGTACCATTCTATAAAAACGGCAAAAAAATCACGTTTGTTGTATGGGAGCCCCCTTAAATATTTATTTTATTCTGTTTTTTAGTATTTGTTGTTATAGCGGCAACAAAAATACATCATCTGTGAAAATTTCAACTGTCTAACTATCACGGTTCATGAGATACAGCCTGGTGACAGACGGACAGACAGGCAGACAGACAAACAGCGGAGCCTTAGTAATAGGGCCCGTTTTACCCTTTGGGTACGGAACTCTAAAAATTAGCACGCATATCGATCCCTTCTACACTGAGTAGGGAACTTCCCATTAACAGTGTTTTGGCAAATATGATATTAATCACATTTTTTTTTTTCTAATCCCTATAGTATTAAATAAAAACTTACAAAACAATTGCAGTATTATGAAATATTTGATGTTCCTCAAAGTGCAACACATTTTTGTTTAAATTTAAAGGTACAAGTAAGATTAGTAATAATATTATAATCGTTGGTATAAAGCTGGAAAATTTTTACTAATAAAATAAGAATAAAAATTCGTACAGCCACAAAAATCCACTGTAAATATGCATAGTGTGGAGTACTCGTAGCTCGTGAATCCACTAAAATGCGTCGAGTTATTCCTTATCAGCTCCAATAGTTATAAATGTTATATAGAATCGTCACGTCAATCAATTGAGAATAAGAAAAGTCCAGTTCACGTGGTCCACAGACAGACAGACACCACGAGACAGCCGTAAGCGAGGCGGCCCTGGTGAGGATAAAGCTCGATGACTGCCATTTACTAGCTTATCCCGAGGCGACGCCGAGGCGAAACCGCTACGACGCTGATTAGTGTGCTTTTCAATATACCTATTTAGGGGTATGAGGAACAGGGTATAAAGTTCACTCATACTCCATAGAAAAGGGAGGATCCTCCGACCAGACGGGTGTTGTGTCTGGCGGGCAACTGCCCAACGATTGATGTTGGGTTCTCGTATATATGTCCACTGCACGGTAAACTTTAATTGCGCGATGCAGGATTTATATGACGTCTGTCTGACGTCAGGTCTTTGATGCGTAGTTCGCATGTGGCGATGTAGATACCGCCACACCTATATGGACTTTCATAGAAATAATGCTAAACGGATCAAGTTGAGGCGATGCTGATCCCGTGCAGCAGTGCTACAGACGTGCGAATTGTCCTAAATAGGTATAAGAGTTTATACAGGGTGTTAGGGTAGACACCGTTATCCTTGAAACTAGTGGTTTGGTGACATGTATAATATACTTTTTCTATGGGACCAACTTTGAAATCGCAAAAAAGAAAACAGCTGTTCCATACATTTTGTCGACTTAAGTGAACACAAATGTATGGAACTGAGCTGAGCTGATCACCTCGTCACTTCTATGATTTAAAATATTCATCAATTGCTTGGTATTATATCGAATAATGACCATCATAGCCAACTACCAATATTAAAAAAGTTACTTATAATTTTCTAAACATAAAAAATACCTTAAAAATGACTCCTCATTTTGTTAGCAGAAATGACCACTATTTGTTTTAACTTAGCCAAAACTTATTTTTGTCGCTTAATCTAAGTGGCATATTACGATATCTTAGTTTTTAAACATTAGTGCATAAAAGTTTTAAAACATTAGTTTCATGGTTGTTATATAAATTAAGATTTTTTTTGTATGAAAAATGCAACTTCTTTAAAATTCTTCATATAATGGGGACCTAATATTATAAACGTGAAGGTGACTCTTTTTACAAGTTTTTATTTACCTTGCCTTGTTTGTATGTATGTATTAGTCAAATATTGCAAGCTGAATTAAAACCACTTCCTCTTGTCTTATGGAGTTGAAATTTTACAAGTTGGTTCAGTTGCGAAGACAATGCATTTTTTTATGATGCATGACCTAGCTGCTGCACCCAAGATTAGGTCCAGACTAGGGAACTCTTCAACGGTCAATAGTACAGACACAACTTTTTATATACGCATTTAATTCTGATAGACAGTTCTAAAGTTTACCATGATGTGGCTACTGCACTCAGGGTTGGCTCCAGAAGAGGGAACTTTTCAGCGGTCAACAGCAGAGACGGAAAATTTTAAATACAGTGTCGCTGACTGAAGTGCTCTCATTCGGTGCGCTATGACGGAGTCTAAGGACCGACGGCCGAGGGCGCGGGAACAACAGGAGCGCCAGTCACCCTTCATCGCTAGAAACTGTCACACGTTCATGAGACGCGTGCGCACATTATTCTTCCAAAGTTTAATTATTTTATTTCTGTTATTATTATTAATGAACAAGATTAATTAGGACATAAGTTGCTTATTGTGATTTGTGTAACTGTATAAACTAAGTGATCATAAACGAGTGTAATAAGCTGTTTATCATCTTTTATTGCCTGCGATCCACAAGCAGCCCACAACAATGTCGGAGGACGGAAGTATGACCCCTCCCCGCTGTCCTGAACTGACATACGTATTCAATTATGTTAGCCCGTTCTAAAGTCCATTATTATGTTATGCTCTTTAAACCCTATAGATTCCCAACGCAAAGCCTTTGCCTAACCTCTGGCATTCTGTCTGTTAGGAAACTCTATTTACTCCATACAATCTTGAGGAAGCACAGATCCCTTCCGTATGACCCCGCAACACCAAGCACGAGTGGCAGAAGGAAGTGCCTGGTCGCTCCTAATGTCCCAGTAAGGTCTGTCTTTGCTAAGAGGCAGTATGAAAGACAATCTTCCCACTTATACAACCTCCTGAATAAAGAATTAAACATCTATCCCATGAAACTCCGTGAATGTAAAGTAGCTGTAAATGACTGGCTTATGAACAAAACCTACGACGACATTGAGACTTTGGTTTCATCGCTTCTATAATCTGTGACAGTTACTTACATGACCACAGTAGCTAATCGTTAGTGGAAGAAGCTGCTTTTGGCTTCTTCCGATCCCAAGACAAGGTCGCAGGCTAACCTAAAACCTAAAACTAATCAACTAAATTAACTCATATACACAAGGCACACCCACGTACACACACAAACTCGCACACCCGCACACACACATACCCACACACACACATACCCACACAAGTGCGCTACGGTATACTTTTTGTATTGTTATATTTCTTTCAGTTTTTTTATTTTGTATTTTTGTATTCTCTTTTATTTTCAATTGCATACACTGTTTAATGTTAAGAACAAGTGCGGAGTCACCTAACACAAGCATCTCATTGCTTAAAAGGTGACCTCCAAATCGTGTTTGCTGTAACCCGTTTGTAATTGAAATAAACAATATTTTTAATTTTTATTTTTACTATGACCTAGGTGCTGAACCTAGGGATGGCTCTAGACGAGGGCACTCCTTAACGGTCAACAGCACAGACAGATTATTTTATATACGCATTAAAATATGATAGCCCGTTCTAAATTATAGCATGACTTGGATTGTGCAACTTAGTTGACTTCACACCATGACTTATGTAAAGTTGTGTTTGGGTTTATTGGTTATTTACCTTTGAATTCGTTATGAACGAGGGGGGGGTTGGAGTTGAAATAACGAAACCGATACGAACATACTCATATAATGGACTGACGCAGCAGTCTTTAACTTTTTAAACTAATTCTCTAGTCTAGTAAGGGACAGCCCTCCTCAAACTGATGGGATGAATTCAGTATATCATACTAAGACGGCCAGTACATGAAATTATTTTAGGAACGTTATGGGAATCCAATAAACCTGATTTGTTTTATTACCTCACACGCAATGTATCGTTACCGTGGCACAACCCACATAGCCGCACTCTCCGTGGCGGGGGGGGCGCGCTTGCGCCGCTTTTTTTTCAATGTAAATTTTAAATTTCACGCGACGTTCGCTATGGTATTTCAACATCCATTGCTGGTTTTTTTTAATTATAGCTGTTTTATTTACATACATGGACTGCTGCCTACAGAGAATATAATTTTACAATGAAATTTAAAAAAAAAAACCATTTTCCTGAGAAAATTTTCGGTGGAATAGAATTTAAAATAAGGAGATAAATGCCCCCTGTTAATTTGTGGAGGGCTGTCCCTTACACCCTGTATATGTACACACATAACACAATTGAAGTTGATAGATATTTACAAGTAAAAGTCGATAATATCGACTTATGCAGACTCATACAGCAATGGATTGACGTATCGATTTCACTAACGATATTTTTCTCTACATTGTTTCAATACTATATACACGCACACACACTCACTTTGTCTACAGCTGATAGTAGTTTATTATTTCAACCAACATATGAATTGCATATTAGCTCAGTGGTTAATTAATGTGCTTAATTAAGGTGCTACTATGGCGAGCCAGGATCGAATCTGGCCTGCGGTTTACTTTTTTAGGGTGTATGAGGAACAGGATGTAAAGTTCACTCATTCACCATAGAAAAGGGAGGATCCTCCGACCAGACGGGTGTTGTGTCTGGCGGGCAACTGCCCAACAGTTGATGTTGGGTTCTTGTATATTATGTCCATTGCACGGGAAACTTTAATTGCGCGATGCAGGATTTATGTGACGTCAGGATTTTTGTGTGACGTCAGGTCTTTGATGCGTAGTTTCGCATGTGGCGATGTAGATACACGCCACAGTTTAGTCATAGATCTCGAGTTCGAACCCAAGGCACGCACCTCTGTTAAACTACTATTACTAGCTATTACTAGTTGAGTAACCATTTGCCGCAAAAGTCGCGGGATAACTTTGTTTTCATTAACTTGAGTAGGTATATTTTATCACGGTAGGAACATTGGTAGTTGAAAGAAAAGTAGATTACGCACCTTGCTAAAGTGAGTAATTAATGCCCTCGTGTATTAATAACTCACTTTGCGCTCGAAGCAACAATCTACTATAAAAGCTTGAGGCTTATTTTAAAGTGTTAGAAGGACACGACAGACGCCTCAAGATTTTATGAAAATATTAAAGTTCCATGTTTACGTAAGTTTTATTTTTATTTAAATTAAAAATCCGGAATCACACGTAATCTGTACGATGTATGCTCCATAACACGTTCGTGTGACTCCGGACTTGAACTTATCCTAATAATTAGGATAAGTTAAATGGAACTTATCCTGGTCAGCTCAGACTTTTACCATTCCCACACCAAGTCATCAGGAACGTAGTCTGTATCCAAAAAGGCGTCATCTTGATATTGCACATCTGAAAAAAAAAAAGATGCCATTGTAAGTTAAAGTTGTTCATAATGATGAGTACAATTACTTTCTCAGGTTTAGGGTTATCTATTCATTTAGGGTAAAGAAACTAACGATTATCAATAACATCATCACTTAAGCCGAAAGACGTCCACAGCTGAACATAGGTCTTCCACAAGCATCGTCACTTCGACCGGTTCTGTGCATCTCGCATCCAGCGGATTCCTGCGGCCACCAGGTCATCGGTCTACCTTGGGAGAGGCCTTCCAACGCTACGTCTTCTGGTACGCGGTCCTCGAGAACCAGAATCAGCAATTTGCCCTGCCCACTGCCACACAAGTTTGGCAATTCTTCGGGATATGTCGGTTACCTTGGTTCTCCGGAAACTCCAAGAATAGCCCTTTCCATTGTTCTTTGCGTGACTTCTAATGAGGCCCATTGTGAGCAACCACGTTTCAGTGCCTGGTAACACCCACTGGTCAAAGACTTTCGTCTGGATAAACTGCGGTATGTAGGACGAGAAAATATTGCGTAGCCTCCCGAACGCTGCCCTCTAACTGACCTCTGTCTTAAACTTGGACCTACCTAACTGGACAGTTTGTCCTGAGTGTCACCAGTTAATTATTTCGACTAGTTATTAATTAGTTCCACTATCGTTTGTCCTAGGTAAACATACTCATCCACAACTTCGAGTGCTCATTCCCCGATCTTCATGAGGGTGGATGTTTCATGGGCATTAGACATGACGATCGTTTTGTCTATGTTCATTTTAAGACCCACTCTTTCGGAAGCTCTACTGAGGTCATCGAGTAGTGTACTGAGGTCCTACATAGTGTCAGTCATGACTACTATATTATCGTCAGTAAACCGAAGGTGGATGATGAACTTGCCATTGATGGTAATGCCAACCCCTTTCCAGTCCAGAACCTTGAAAACCTCTAATGCAGCGGTGAACAGTTTCGGAGAGACAACGTCTCCCTGTCTTACACCTCGCTGTAGAAGGATAGGTTTTGAGGTCTGGTTCTGGAGTCGGACAGAGATAGTCGTTTCCGTACAGAAACTTCAGCACTCCGATGTACCGATAATTAATTTGGCACCGTCAATCTTTCAGAGATTGCATATCCCACGTCTTGATCGAATCGAAGGCTTTCTCGTACTCCACAAACGCTAAGCAGAGAGGCTGATTATACTCTTCGGTATTCTTCATAACCTGCCACAGCGTATGTATGTGGTCTATGGTGCTAAAGCCTTTACGAAATCCAGCTACAACTTATGAACATAATCACGCCTGTATTCCCCGAAGGGTTAGGTAGACGTGTACATAATATTGCACCCACATGTTATGCTTGTCCCATGTAATAGAGGTCAAGCCCAGTACCATCAACCGGGAAAACTGAAATATCTCAGTAGCAACCTAGTCTGGGATTTCTAAGACTAGGTTGCTACTGAGATATTTCAGATTGAAAAACCCAATTACAATTTGCCAGGTACTTGAATCGAAGACCTCATGCTCAACAGTATCCCTTGCAACCACTAGCTAGACCGACGGATGCATCCGCAGCTGCAGGCGAGAGAGGTCGTATAAAGTACTTATACATACATACATAAACTCACTCCTTCTTCCCATGGCGGTAGGCAGACACTACAGAACGCCACCTGTTACGATCCTTACATACTCCATTTGCGTCGTTTACGTTCATACGTCTGGTCATATACGCATGCCCGTTGGTAGTACTACGCACTTGACCTTTCTGAAGAATATCACCATTATGAACATTTCCACTCACATCTGCTTTGTAAATACATTTTGTTTGTCGCCTTTCATCCTCTCAATAAGACCAAACCATCTACACATGCCCTTTTCAATTTTTGACACTACATCTTCTTTTAAATCATACCGGTTTCTTAACTCATCATTAGCCAGCCAACCATTCATAATCACACCACACATGCTTTGCTATGAACGCATTTCCACAGTATTTATTCTACTTTCATGCTTCTTTTGCCACACCCAGCATTCACTTTCATACATAAGCGTCGACAGCAGCACTGGAGAACAGCTAGTCGAGCCTTTTTGGACATTAACTGGAAGGTCACAATCGCATGTATAGCGCCATTCACTTTACATATTTCCCGCTTTCATTCTCCTTTCCACATCTTCATAAATCTTTCCATCCCTTGTAAACAGACTCCCCAAACATACAAACTCACTTGCTTCCTCCACAGTCTTAGGGCGGATTTCACCAATGAAACTAAACGCGATCAGCACGTCTAAACTGCGTTCAAGAGCTGTCAGTGTCATCAATTTTGTGAAATATTGACGCTGACAGCTCTTCTTCTTCTTCTTCTTCCAGTTTAATTGGTTTTGGCACTTAAAGCGCTTATAATACTTACGAATATATTCTTTTACTAATTCATGATCTCCTGGTTCGTAACATGTACCCATGTGCATGAGTTGCCAAACTGTAAAATTAAAGAAAATAATTTTATATAATATCTTAAATTAGAAGAGATTATTTAATCTAAAATTAATAAAAATTAAATGAAAGATAGAAAGACAGAAAGACAGAAAGAAACAAAATATATTTATTTGTCATAGAAACACGTACTAAAAAGATAATTAGCTCAAGTGGGTGCCTTGCGCATCCAGCTTAGGTGTTTAGCAATCTTTTTGAGTACGTCGGTCTAGCTCAGAGGAGAATACAAAAGGCCTTAAGTGGAGAATATACTTATACTATTGCATGCTTATATATTGGCCAAATGTGTGTTACCAAATATTTTATGTAATAAGAACTTCATGTACCTACCTTATTTGATGCAATTAATAAATTGAATTTACAAAAGACCATGAATGGAGAATATAAAAGGTCTAAGGCCAGAAATATGTACGCACCTTCATATCTCTCTAGACAATTAACATAATCCAACATACAATAATTCTTAAAATTGTGATATTTGTGGAAAAGGGCTCTACCACATATTCTTCCAGTACTGAAATAAAGTATTTTATTAAAAACATGCATATTTACATAGTCGACCTTGAATTTTTTTTACAAAAATGCCCCGTATGTTGAAAGTTCAATAACATCAAAACTATCTTACTGGCAAATAAGTCTTGAAAGCAAAATATTAATTGTATAAGGATTTATTGACGCGTGGAAAGACGTAAATAACGCCGCCATCTTGTTTTAAAATTCAGTTTCACCTAGTTTTGTGAAACTGAATTTTAAAACAAGACTTCACCAACACCGCCAATGTCAATCAAGCGTGGAACTTCTCGTTTTATGATGGTGCAAGAGGCACTTAAACCTTAGGGTGGTAATCAAATTTCGACGTTGACTATACAATTTTTGTATGAAAACTTGAATTTAATGTCTCATATGAGTCTGAGTAGTTCCATTCAAACCGAAAAAGTTCTGTGGTAGAAATAGTAGGTAAAAGTGAAACGAAGTTTATGGTGGACAGACATTTTTTGTTTCAATTTCTTTGCACATTTCATTGGACAGTTCAGACAATTTCTTTGGACAGACATTTTTTGTTTCAATTTTTTTGTTTCATTTTCATGCACGAGGTTATGGGTTTAAATCCAGGACTTCTATCTCAGACATTACAGACCCAATTAACAAAGGAACTCACTTTTGCATTTATAATTAGTAATTAGGATTTAAAAATAGTTAAACTGGTAGTAGGTAGGTACAGTCACATCCAAAATATGTTCGTCATAGCTTTTAATTTTATATTTCATAAAATTAAAAAGGTTTTAGGTGGATGGCAATTCGAAATTGGCCGAAGGTGTATATTTTGATTTTTGTTATGAAGTAATTAGATAATTAGTTTTCTATGTAACAGTCTCCGCAGCGCCGTAGCTTCAAAAAGGTCCTGTGTCTCGACTTGATAAAAGAAAGAATTTGAAAACTGACGAAAATATAAAAGACTTGACTGTACATACCTCCTCTACTCGGTACTCTTCCTCCGACGAGTTTTGTCACAAAAAGCTTTATTACTACTACAATTAAAATCTAAAATCCTACTATTATGGTAAATAAATCTAAAATCCTACTATTATGGTAATAAAATTATATTACTTGTAAGCCCTGCTGCAGTTATTTTTAATGTAGTCGCATTGCTCCGTCAAATTTTCTCGAAAAGGAGCCGTCCGCCTAACTGTTTGACGTTTTGTCTTTCCCAGTTTATTATGTCTGCCAACGGGAGATTTAAAATATAAATATCTATAGGTGAAGTAAAATATCATAGTAGATTATGAAATATCGTGGAAATGACGTGTGAACGGGCCTTTAAAAGGAGAATTTAAAAAAAAAACCGCTCGGTTGGACCACGCACAATGAAGGGTTCCGTCGTTGGGGTGAATTTATCCCAAACACAAACTTAACTTTGTAGTTTAAAAACGTGTTATCCCTTATTTTCCAACCGCAATGTAAGACAGTAGCACAATATGAAGAGATTTACAATGTAATTTTAAGACTTTAGAACCATTCTCAGTACTATTTTCAAAATTTTAGGTTGAGTTTTTCGGATATAAGGGCTGGTAAATATTCATAAATTTTCTTTAATATCATTAAAAGATTTTATTTTAAAATAATTTAAAAAAAAATTAAATCCTCGCAAAAAGCCCTTTCACGCAATTATATAATGGAAACAATCATATTAATAGATTTTTCAAAAGTAAATCTTTGTCGGGGTAAAAAGCTGAAATACAATTATATGAACTCAGGTATACAGGTGTACTTAAAATTTTGCGACCGTCATTATTTTCATCATTTTATTATCAGCGCGTATAACTATATTTTCTTTCCAACCTTTCATTCTCCTTATCTTTGGCATCCTCTTGACCACCTTGTTTCCGGTAGTTGAGCAACTGTGTAGAGACGTTGAGAGTTGTATTTGAGTTTTGAGTAACCGTAGAATCGCAGGTCAACACTACAGACAAGGACATAATTAGAAGATCATGACGTATGCAACACTTCCAGCACAATCACGGGGTGAATTAGCGTGCCCTTTGTGGAGTCGTTCAGTCCATGCAAAGTTAGTGGCTATAACTTTGAAATATATATGCCAGATCATCACTGGTGGCAGCAGTGGTGGCCCAGTGGTAACGACCATGACTTACGAGTTGTAGGTCGTAGGTTCGAACCCTCACAGGCGCTTTACTTTGTGTAAATTAGTTCATCGCCACTGCTCTCAAAACGGTGAAGGAAAAAATCATGAGGAAACCGGCATGTCCTAGAACCAAAAATTCGAAGACATGTGACATCTACCAACCCGCACTGGGCCCGCGTGGTGGATTACGGCTTGCTCCCTCTCACAGAGAGGAGGCCTGTGTCCCAGTGGGAACGTTATAGGCTGATTATGCTTATGCATCACTGGTGGATCTGAATGTTTGAAATCAACGGACATACAGTTACCTTAGAACACCAGCACCCCTATTGCATAACACACTTTCAATCACAATTCGAAGGATTTTGAAGGAAATTCATAATCCATTGCTTCATAATAATATGTTTGAAAAATTCGTCTGGTCGGCAACGTAAATAATGACAAAGAATATTGTTGAATTGTCTCAATGAATGCCACTGGGATTGTGAGAGAAAAAACTTACATAATTTTTTTAAAGTAAACTGAAGTATTAAAATTTTTATAACATTTTGGTTTAAAGTGTCCATTTTAATAGCTAATCTTATTCGTTCTTGAACTCGAACTCTCTCTCTCGTTGATTCGAACACTTTTAAGTTAATATTTTGTTATTTTTTTTATACACAATACAATTTATTTCAGAATATATACCGCACCATAATTGCTTTTTAATCTTGAAAAGGTTTAACTAAATGTAAGATTTTTAATTATTTATTTTATCATGCTTAAGGCTGTACCCTATCTCGGATTTTATCTCGCTTGCACCATACTACTCGCGACCTGAGTGAGAGCGAGACGAAGTGGGGCGCTAGCGGCTCTAGAGCCTCAAAAAGTTTAGGTAATTGCTTTTTACCGCGAAAATAATGGTAATAAAATAAAAAAAATATTTTACATTATATTTTTGACCTGCTTTATAGATATTTCAGTTATTATGCAAACTTTCATGATCTAATTTGAAGTATTTTATGAATACCAGTGGCTTATAGTTCTGTTTAGAGGTAACTTTGGATTTTTTTCCATCGAGAAAATTTTATGTAATCGTGTTTTCGCCAAACATAGGACCTAGCATCAAGCCTCAACTATAACATTATATTTATTTCAAAATGAATGCTGCAGTATTTTCGGCATAACGGAGGATTATGCTAAGCAATTTGAGGTAGGGTGCGCCCTTAATGAAAACTACGCGAAACATTAAATCTACTTCTATTAAAAAGTTAATTCAATCAATGTTTTATTGTTTAACGGTTAAATTCCGTTGGTAATCTTTATAACATAGCATCACGCCTAAAATTCACTGTAGGGTTACGCAGAGGTATCCTAAGTAGGTATGTACACCCACATTTCACCAGTTATGTTTAAGTCCCATGTAATAGGGGGCGAGCCTATTGCCAACCGGGCACAAATTCAGACTCCGGGCTCCTACTGAGAAAGTCCTGATTAAAAAACCCAATAACACTTTGCCCGAACTGGGAAGCGAACCCAGGACCTCATGCTCAGCAGTAGCGCTTGCGGCCACTACACCAACGAGACTCTTGGAGGCGATTTTTTTATGATTTAAATAATAATTTCAACATGAATGATGTACCCAAAATGTTGTAACAATATTTGGTTTTAAAAGAGTGTCCGCGGATTTTATTGCCTGTTCGTCTGCATAGGAACCTACTACGCTTTGGAATGGAAAACTATTAGGTCTTTACCTATGAAATTGCCGTTCTGCAGTACTGGCCATTTCAAATCAAAATAATTTTTGTTTGGCTAGGAATTTCAAATTAATTTTATTTTAAAAACATGGATTTTTTTTTCCAAAAGTAGTCATTTCTTTATTGATTAGTGTTACATTTTCATCGCATTTCAATCTTTTTCGTCATCATGGATACGTTAAAAATTCGAGTAATTATGGAATATGAGTACCGTCGTGGCAGCAACGCGGCACAAGCGGCACGCAACATCAACGACGTTTACGGAGCTAACACTACAAACCAACGCACCACCTGTTATTGGTTTGCTCGCTTCCGTTCTGGAAATTTCGACCTGAAAAATGAACCTCGCGGTCGTCCGAAGACTTTGGTCGACAATGACGAATTAAAGGCGATTGTGGAAGCTGATGATACACAATCTACGGCTGAATTAGCAGCAGCTTTCGACGTTAGCGTCAAAACAATATTGGTCCATTTGCGTCAAATTGGCAAGGTAAAAAAGCTTGACAAATGGGTGCCCCACGAACTCAATGATCGCCAGCGCGAAGTACGCGTCGAGACGTGCCTTGCACTGCTCAACAGACACACAAATGAAGGAATTTTGAACCGCATTGTTACCTGCGATGAAAAATGGATACTGTTTGATAACCGCAAGCGCTCAGCAAGTTGGTTGGATCCTGGTTCAGCACCTAAACAATGCCCTAAACGAAAACTTACCCCTAGAAAAGTGATGGTCACTGTTTGGTGGTCTAGCGCCGGTGTGATTCATCACAGCTTCTTACCAAACGGGGTGAGCATTACTGCAGATGTGTACTGTGAAGAACTGAACACAATGATGGAGAAGCTGGCGCATCTCCAACCAGCATTGGTCAATCGCTCGTCTCCGCTGCTCCTGCACGACAACGCGCGACCTCATACTGCACAGCAGACGGTCTCCAAGTTGCAAGAACTGGGGTTGGAAGCTCTCCGTCATCCGCCCTACTCACCAGACCTTGCGCCTACAGACTACTACTTTTTCCAGAATTTGGATAACTTCTTGGCGGGAAAAAAATTCAATACCCGAGAGGCAGTACAAAATGCCTTTGAAGAATTTGTTGCCTCCCGTCCAGCTGATTTCTTTAAGAAGGGCATCAATAAACTGCCACTGCGATGGCAAAGATGCATTGATTGCATGGGTGATTACTTCGATTAATACAAATAAAAAATTCATGAAAAAAATTCGTTTAAATTTTTTCATACAAAACGGCAATTTCATAGGTAAAGACCTATTATTAGCTTCATCTTTTGACCAACCGACTCCTTGACAGTCCAAAAGTGCCTGTATTGTGGTTTATTCAAAATAAATGAATGCTTCGAGTTTAAGTTTTGAGTTTAATTGTCTAGATTTCCTCGCGATGTTTTCCTTCACGCGAGGATAAGGTAGGTGTTACGGTCCCGCCGCCACCAGGTGGCGCATGGCAGCGGTACTTACTGCGGCCATGCGCCGTTGTTGACTCTTCGCGCCGCCAAAGGCAGTGGCAACACTGCTCGCAGGGAGTGTCGCGCACAGCATCTTCAGCCGTTCATCGGCCATTACAATCATAAAATCATCACAGAAAGCATCTCAGATTTCTCACTTTATCAGACCAAACATTGTATCATCCATCAATTATCAGAATACACACATATAAGAACCAGCAGCATTCCATTATTTCGAACTCCAAAATACATAGCGGCAACAGCCGAAACACTTCTGCCTTTTCGAGCTGATATTAACACTGGCCTAGCATAATCGATACCAGTGTGTAGGAAATAAACTCTAAATGTGTCCTGTCATGCGGTAAGTTACTTAACTCATAACAGGCTGAACTGACTTAGATTTAAATCTAGAACAACGTACACAGTTGTGTACAGTACGCCTCGCGAGGTTCCTCCCCCCCACTGGCCAGTAAGATTGTCTGATGTGTGACAGTGGTTCCTCAATGAACTAACATGAAGGTTCTACAACAGTATCTCACATTTCACAAGACATGTCCCACTCAGTCTCACATCTGACATACCTAATAGCTGCTCTTATTTAGTGACAAATAGCTTTATTTTCTACGTGACTGCAAACTCCATACAAATATAAACTTTATGGAGTGAATCGCAAGCTCCATTTTACAAAATTGTTTGTTTTGTAATGCCATAGAACCCTGTAGTGATTTGGCTTTGAGACATTATTTTGGGAATAAGTTTAGAGCTTGTAATTTGGCAGCATAGGGATTTTGGTGTATTCGTCGGAAAACGATGGAATTGGGCATGGTGGTTTATAAATAGAGCATTCTAGCTGCGCCCAATGGTTTCACCCGCGTAAGGCTCGATCCCGTGGGAATATCGGGATAAAAAGTATCCTATGTGTTAATCCAGGTTAAAAACTATCTGTTAGCCAAATTTCATCCAAATCCATTCAGTAGTTTTTACGTGAAAGAGTAACAAACATCCATCCATCCAAATTTAAGATAGTTAATTGATTCAGGCGTGACCTAGCGGAAATGATTGACCAATTGCAAACCAGAACGCGACGTGTTACCACACCGAGCGCTGGAGGCAAAGAAACTTACTACTTACTTACTTTACTTTGCGTCCAGCGCTCGGTGTGGTAACACGTCGCGTTCTGGTTTGCAATTGGTCAATCGTCATCTTGAGGATGCCGCGTTGAGAGGTGAAACACGTGTCGATTTCTTACAGGGTTTTTCGGACTCTTGAAGAATAGTCAATCGGAATAGGTTACTAAATATATCAACGTCTATTGTATTTTATCCATCCATCCATCCATCCATCCATGCTTACTTACTTTCGCGTTTTTATTATTAGTTAGATTTAAGCGCCTCTGTGGTTTAGTGGTTAGACCACCTCTGGGCCCCATCGAACCCGGGACCTCTGGGTCCTAAGTCCTCGATTCCTAGTGGGGGCAAAATTTTCTGCTCGGTTTGGTTGGTGGTAAGGCTTGTCTTATGTCCACCTATCTAGCTACCACCATCTTATCTAAGATAACAACAATGTTAACAGCATTGTTGCGTTGGTAAGATAGCCAGTTCCTATATGGTTGAGGATTCCGGGCGAAGCTCGTTTCCACCTTTGGCCTGATCATCACTTACCATTAGGTGAGATGCAGGCCAAGAGCTTCATCGTTATGTTTAAAAAAAAACAATATTTTAATTTCACAATATGATTGAATCATTTATAGACATTTGACAAGTTACAAGTAGTCAGAAGCCCGAAAGACTGACAGCCAGTCTTACCAAGGGGTATCGTTTTACTCAGTAACTGGGTTGTGGAGGTTAGATAGGCAGTGGGCGTCGTCGACGACGTAGGCCCGACTGCACATGCAGTGTGAATGGAACGATCGCGATACTTCCACGTATGCGTTCGCACGATCGAAATTACTTTCTTTTGGTCCCATAGTGAAAGTTGTGCATAATGATGAGTACAATGACCCCTTAAGAGATTTCGTGTATGAAAATATACACCTTATACAAGGTTATTGGTAAAACACCAACAACCTCTTAAGGAGTCATTGTACTCATCATTATGAACAACTTTTACTATGGGAACAAATATGAAATCGCGGAAAAAAAACAGCTGTTCCGTACACTTTGACGAGTTATGCGAACATAAATGTACTGAACAGTTTTTTTTTCGCGAGTTCTTGTTTGTTCCCATAGTAAAAGTTGTTCATAATGATGAGTACAATGACTCCTTAAGAGGTTGTTGGTGTTTTACCAATAACCCTTTATAATAATTAGAATAAACATGTTTCTTTGGCACATGTCTTTAGTACCCACAGTATATAAACCTTACTAAAGTGGCATAATTATTATAATAATTCAAAGAGCGGAGGTCATTTGAATAATGCTGTCCTTGGAGCGACTAATGCCAAGATTAGCATATTTTCATGCATCCTTAATTTCTTGTATAATGTTCAGTTCCGTGCATTTTAAGGTAGTAATTTTGTTATTGCCAATTATTGTTTTTGTATTTATTTGTTAGTTTAGTCCTACAATTTACTGTTAAATTGTTTATAGTATACTAACAAGCCACTCCTGCTTCGCACGGTTTTTAAAACTTTGCAATATATCGATATTTCTTAGTTAAAGTAACGTTAATATTAACGTATTATTTGTACACATAAACCTTCCGGAATATGGTAAAAACCTCATCAAAATCTGTTGCGTGGGTTAAAAGAACAACGCGAACATACAGACAAACACGAAAAGTGATTTTAATTTATAAATGTATATATTTTAATTGATAAGAGTTGAAAAAAAAACCAAAGCTTGTTTCTTAAGCATGAAAGGGTTCTTTAGAATAAAAATGCAATTTTTTATGTGAATTAATTAACACTGTGGTGGCTCATTCCCGCAGTCCTTGATTTGAAGTATAAAGCACAAACAGCATAGTGCAACCGACAAAAAACGGAACTAGTGAAAAAAAATCTGTTGTTTCCTACATTTTGTCGAGTTATCTGGACATATTATGTCGAAATCAGATGTTATTTTTTTCGTGATTTCAGGCTTGGTGTCACTTTTAAAGTAGTTCATAATGATGAGTACACTAACCCCTTAAGAGGTTTCAGCCGGAGATGCACGCACGGCAGTGCCCACGACAAGTCGAGCAAAACAAACAAACAAAGGCATTTTAAAATACAATAGACGTAGATATATTTAGTAACCTATTCCGTAAAAAACCCT
This sequence comes from Lithophane ornitopus, assembly GCA_948473465.1. NCBI lineage: Eukaryota > Metazoa > Arthropoda > Insecta > Lepidoptera > Noctuidae > Lithophane > Lithophane ornitopus. Next base: position 5,671,737 of record OX419636.1, read on the forward strand.
GTAAGAAATCGACACCTGTTTCACCTCTCAACGAGGCAGGCATTTTAATTACGAATTGAAATAACTAAAAATATTATGCTCTATTGATGGGTACTGACCCGATCACCCCTCGCAGTACGTCGCACTATTAACTGAACACACTGAATAAACGTCGAGTTCTGGATTGCAACTGGTCAATCGTCATCCTGAGGATGCCTCGTTGACTTCACCTAAGTTTTTACGATGAGATTTGTACAGAATAGGCCGCTACGGATGTACATTATTGACTACTCATTTCACCTATATTATATTGACTACCACTTCACCCACGGTAAGAATCTGATTTTTTCAAGATAGGCAGTTCATCCCGACATCTCCATCTGGGCCTGCCAGTATCATCATCATTATCCTCATCCCAACTTCACCCAATGCTGGGCATAGACGTATCTTTGCAAGCAAAGAGAAGTCGATCAGGTCGATGAGGAGCAGAATGTGGCTGGCAAATTTTAGCCTCATTCAACAACGTCTCACCAACTATAAAAGCTCTTAGGTAGTAAAATGGCGTACGTGCTGTTTACAGGTTTTATTACAAAGTAAAAACAAATTCATTTCATAGTCACAAATAATATATTTTAGCATTCGGCAGCCGCACAAACACAAGCAAGTTGTCGCTTGCCCCATGTCGCTCATTACTCTCGTAAGCGAAGAGCTCGCGAGCGAAATTAACGTTCAATTTGCAGCCAAGCGCTATGTTGCCACTCTTGCACGCTTCTTAAACCACTTATGAGGGTAAATTTATATGAAAATTAGCTTTACAGTTTAATTTGTTGATGGTTTTAATGTTGTTTTAGCGAAAATTTAAATGGTGGATGATCTTTAAATATTTTTAGAGTTCATTTGTTGATATCTGAAAAAGTAAGCTGCTTTGACGATAGTATTTGAGTTGCCTATTGGCGTCCTGTTTTTCATTCAATCCGTATAGGATTCTAAGGAGGGACTTCAGAGTCAATTGGTTTTCCAACATCATGCTCTACAAACATCTAGTCTCTGACTTCCAGGCATTCTTCCAGTATCAACATTGCGCCGGAATGTGGTTATCCGGAATCAGTTATATCGAGACAGGAATATTAATATGTGAACCTGTGATGGGAACTGGAACATACAAATAGAACTACAAAAATCCTCAATAAGCCAAATTCATAATAATCAATCTTCTGTTCTCTTCTGTCGATAAAAGCACGCGCCGACTAAAGAATCAGGTCGTTTTGTGAACTCACGGCTAGTGACGACAAAGCGTACTGATTCTAATGCCGGCGACGAGATTTTCTTCTTACATCTTCTTGCTTCTTTGTCTTCTTATTTTTTTCCGGGATATCTGAAATCGACGTAGAAAATTTTGTGTTAAATCTCAATCTGGTTACCCAAAATTAGAGATGGAGTAAGTAAGTATAATTGGCTTGGCACGCGACGATGGGAAGAGACCAGACGGAATGACCATAATGCCTTGGAAGATGGGTAGGCCTTTGGTGTGGGATGCAACCTGTGTCGACACCCTCGCGCCATCCCATCTTCTTAGCACGGCGGGCTGTGCTGTGGCGGCTGCTGCAGGTGCAGAAAACCTCAAACGGCACAAATATAAAAACCTTATTGGTAGCTATATTTTTGAGCCGTTTGGGGTTGAAACACTAGGGCCGTGGCCGTCCCAGTGCTCATCGAGTATTTCGGGACATCGCCCAGCGGTCTGTCGACTCTTCACGTGACCAGAGGGCTGGCCAATTTCTAGATCAACAGCATTGCCATCCAACGTGGCAATGCTGCCAGCCTTTTGGGCACATTTCCCACTGACAGCGATGCGGAAGAATTTTTTGACGCCCTATGAGCCCTTCCTTTATATATAATTTTTTTCCTTTGTACATATTGCTAGACTTAGATTGTATATTTTATTTAAAACTTGTATGTAGAATGTAATGTTTCTTTAAAAAATAAACACACAGTATAATTTGAATCCTACTTATATTTTTCACCCGACTGTGGTGAGTACTGATGAAATCCTGTTTGTTAGTATGTTTGCAAGTTCTGTTTTCTCATAGAAACGTAAACGATCGGATAGAAATGAGGATATTGAGCCAAGTTATTTGTCTGGTCTTCTAATAGATTGCTACCGTGTTTATTTTTTATAAATAAAAATCTTCTTTGGCCAAGGTTAGGCCAAAGAAACCAGAGCCCCTAGACCAAGTGACATTCTATCAGCGATAACGATGATGGAAAAGGCAAAATTGTATAGGACTGACATAAGCTATCGAAAAGCTTATGTCAATCCTGTTGAAAGTCGTTATAGAAATACGAAACGCTTTCGAAGCGATTGCCTTGTCTAGGCTGGGCCGTCTAAAAGCACGTTGGGTTGATGATATCGTAAAAGTCGTGGGAATGAGGGACGCATGGAACCGGGAAGTATGGCGGAAAAAAAGGGGGCCCTACTTATACCCAGCATGGGGTAATTCCGGGCTGAAATGATGATGATTAATAAAAACATTCTGTGTTCGCTTGGTACCTGAGTATGTTTCAAAAGCGACAATTATTACATTCTCATTTAAAAAGTCATGTGAGACCTAGTTGAGGTCTGCTTCCAATCAATGTGTAACAGATAAAATACAAAACATTTTATAAGCAGTATATTAATATTAATTCAATACCTGCATTCTTGAGGGTCAGTGACAACAATTCGGGTTGAGTTGACACGGGCCTAGTTGTCACTGACTCATTCTTGAAAGCTTGCCAAGTGTTAAAAAACGAAAAATTGATCTCCATAAAGCAAACTACCCAGCTGGTTAACTTTCATAAAAACATATTTATAGAGTGTAGCAGATGCGAAAAACTTGGCTGAAGCAACGCTATGCCTATATTCAGTCCAAATCAGTAATCTAATGTAGTGAACCTTATTCGATATTTCATTATTTATCTACTACCGAATCAATCTACTAATACAATCAAATATTTCTATGATTCGATCAATTCGGTACTCGGATGAATCTGGAAAAATATTTCCTGGCAGAATAAATACGGAACACCCAAATACAGGACCCGTACGCTAATATGACACATCAATATAAGAAAGACAGGACCCGCACGCTAATATGACACATCAATATAAGAAAGACAGGACCCGTACGCTAATATGACACATCAATATAAGAAAGACAGGACCCGTACGCTAATATGACACATCAATATAAGAAAGACAGGACCCGTACGCTAATATGACACATCAATAAAAGAAATACAGGACCCGTACGCTAATATGACACATCAATATAAGAAAAAAACAAGTTGTGTGGAAATCGGTAATGTCAAGGTATGGGCATATGATGCGGAGGAATGAGGAAAGTTTTGAGTATGAATGTGGCTGGCTATAAGAGTAGAGGAAGACCAAAGAAACGATAGATGGACTGTGAGAAAGATGATATGGCTAGAAAGAGGGTGGCTATCGAGATGACGACTAATAGAAAAGTCAATCAATCTGCCTAGCCTTTTCCCAACTATGTTGGGGTCGGCTTCCAGTCTAACCGGATGCAGCTGAATACGACTAATAGAGAAGTATGGAAGAAAAAGATAAGTATGTTGCTCCGACCCCAAACAAATTGCGATAAGGGCAGGAGAATGATGACTGTCATACAGGTACGAGTGACAGACAAAACGTTCTGCAAACCCCAACTTTTTTCTACACTCGATGTGCAATATTTACGGCAAGGTCCAGTAAAGGCCACAAAGTATGAGATTTATGTTATGTAACAGACCATGGCCTAGACAAATGGGATTGGACTAGCTTAATTACTGAAGTTCCGTTAGATAGGGACATCGGAAAAGTAATAGTTAAGGTTGAAGCAGACCCTAGTGAAAGTTCAGAAAGAGACTTCGTTAACTACTCTCATAACTCCGGACCGAAGTTCGTTTGGACAAAAAATGTTCTAAAAACTTTGTGAACTGGAAAATTATTTTCGACTTCACAATCGTACGTTGGATGTTAATGTCAATTTTGATAAGGATGATTTTAGTTTGAAGATCATCATCTGCCTAGCCTTTCGCAACTATCTTAAGGTCAGCTTCCAGGTTAACCGAATGCAGCTGAATAGCAGTTTAGTGATATTTTATCAAAAACAATTTCATTGCGGATGGTTCAATACTGCGTATCTGGTAAAAACCACGTAAGTGTCAAAAACATTTTTTTTCAGGCGGAACAAGAGACTAATTTAAATTATTTCGATATCTATAAGGTGAATTTACATGAACAGAATAATAAAACCGCTAATAGTATAATAGCGCGAATAGTATTCAGCTGCATCCGGTTAGACTGGAAGCCGACTCCAACATAGTTGGGAAAAGGCTAGGCTGATTGATTGAGAATAATAAAACCGGCTTACCAATATCTGTTTTTTAAATATTATTTGCGATTCACGTGGCGAGAGACAGAGAATAATGACTTACTTAATTTGGGAACACAGAAAGTAAAGTGAGTAAAGAAAAATGGCAAAATCTCAATCACATGATGGTAAACTGAATATGTTACAAATCTAGAAAATAACCTAGGTACATTACAAAATAAAGGTAGATAAAAAGACATCATCAATGAATGATAAATTGGTCTTTATTTAGCTAGGAAAAAATCATAACTAATAACAGCTCTAAATTCTTTAAAATTGTACAATCATGAACAGACATTTACAATAAAATATAGGTATTGCTACAACAGTATTTAGAGTACAAAGAAGAAAATAAAATTGGGCCACACTTGGCTTGGCTTTCTTCCAAAATCATTTCGAAATAAAGGCTTCATTTCTGGCATTTATAAAGGTTTCAGATCCCTTGTGATGGCGTTTCGAATATGTTAGAAAAGGTTGTAATAACAATATAAAAGTACATTCGTGTCTACAGATCCTGTTTACAAGAAATTGACAATTTTAATTAATAATGTAACTGAAAATCGTAGTTGCATTAAAATGAAATATCTTACCTCCTAACTGAGCCACGCGAAGTGTATCCAATTTTTATTATCCTAAAAGAAATTCCATTACACGGGTTTTGCACAAGTTATTCCAGAAATATAAACGAGATATTACATAAATATCTAACAGTAAGAATAATTCTATTCCGAACCCATGATATACTCCATTTTCTTTTAAAATAAAGGGAAAGATAACGTTTGTCATTTAAAATGTTTAATGCGTTACGTGACGTTTTTGTATAACTTTAAAGTGACATAAATTTTATTCTTACACTAATTATTAATTATACATTTTAATTATATTATAATTTAGAATATTTCAGCTTCTTGATTTTACGTGATAAAATTACTATAAAGCGTTAGTTTTAATAATTTATGTTCTTTTAGTAAATATTGTGAATTTTAATTTCTTATTGGTTGACGCCGATCTAGGTTTATATAAGATAAACTGTACTTTCAGTCAACCCTTTAAAAATTTTGCTAAGAGAACAAGAATCATTTTACAATAATTATTATAATACGTTGAAATTATATTAAATATTATAGTCTATTATATTGAAAGACATAATATCAATTAGGGTATGATGATTCTAATTTAAAATTAGGAACTGTATGAACCGCGTAGGGTGACAATTGATGCGATCACCCTGAATTCATATCATGTCTAGGCACTGTTAATATAATGTTATTACTTAAACTATTTTACAAAATAAAATATTATTCTTATTTTAAACATTTCCTTTCGATTAAAGACTGGGAATATGAAAATAAAAGAGCAAGAATGGGTTTCACATTTTTCTAAGCGTAAAAAATAACAACTAGCCTCTCTTCATGCAAAACGTTAGAAAAGAAACCGGATTAACATTTAAGCAAAAAGTGGAGCTCCCTCTGCTCTCAATGATTCAAAATTCATATTCATATTATATTTATCGTCATAAAATGATTAAAATAGTTACAAACTATTTTTTATCAAATCCTTTAGTATATTACGGGGATTCTAGTAAGTATCTTGTAATTATTTTTTACTCATCCTCATCTGTATTTACAAAAAAAAAACCTTCTAACTTAATCGCTAACATTAACATCACCATAATCTGTATCTCTGTAATCCAATCCCGTATTAGCTGAATCCCAATTATACATGGTACATTGAGAGAGGCGCTTTGCGGCTGCCCACACGATTACTCCTTCACTGTCCGAAGCTAAGTGTGTGGAGTACTAGCGAGAAATCAGATAAGCTCAGCTAAAGTGTCAAGGTTCTTTAGATAGCTCTGATGTTTTATTTTAAATTCATTATTAAAGGTAAAACCAGCTTTTGTCTCAGTCAGAAGAATTTGGCAGAAGTCACGAGCCAAGTCTACTTCCTTTTAGCTACGTATACACATTGTCACTGGTGATAGATATTTAATTTTATGGATAACCTGTAGTATTTGTGTTATGGAGTCATAGTAAGTCCCAATAAATCTAATATCATGGGACAATCAATTTAACACTTCAAAATACAATCCCAAAAATATCATAATATCGTCTACATAAAAAAACAGAAACCAACGAATATCCAAATGGTTTCCCATATCAAAAGCAAAAACATGCTCTCAAACAAAATTAACGAAACTTCTGGAACAGAAGAATACCGAATATTGGATTCGCAAAAGTTATCAAAATAGACTCACAACGTAAACTGTACTGAATATTAAATGAGCTTGTTCTCAAAGTGTGATCACGTAGTCTCAGGTACATTTTAAGCATCTCAATGTGGTTTCAGGGCTGCTATCGGACGCTTAGGTTTATCTATTCAATAGATTAAGTTTTCTTTGGTCTTAACATTTCTTTGTGTATAGGATGCCACTATAAAATGTATCGTTCATCTTGCACCAGTGTGTCCGGACATGGACCAGCGATATTCTAAATACTTAAATATAAACTATTTTAAAGTACAATTACATCCCAAACTTGGGTCCAATACACTTTCCCGCTATGTGGCAGCCATTTTGTTGTTTTGTTGAAATCATATCTCTCAAAACTTTGAGAGTCAAACTGAGGTAAAAATAGGCTTATTCGAAAGGCAATAATATTGTCTACCGTCTGCATTACAAAGCAATGTATTCACAATTCCATAACTTTTGAAAAATGTGAAAGTCGAAAATAATAATGAAAAATTATGCAATTCAACCAATAATAAATTGTTAATTACTCAAAAACACCTCCGACAACTTTTTTATTTTTTTACTAGATCGACAGATTTTGAGCTAAGCAACATAAAATTGACAACTGTATGTCTAATACTTTAAGAGTTATTGTTGTTTGTTTAACATAGTGACTGCGCAAGATTTGTGCTTTTTGTAAGGCAATTGTCGAAACCCTAAACGCGAAAAATCATTTAAAAAAAAACATTAAAAAAAATTAATCATTAAAATAAAATTGTACTTTAAAAAAGTTGTTTATATTTAAGTATTTAGAATATCGTTAGTCCATGTCCGGACACACTGTATATTATGTATATTCGTATGTTATTTTGACGAACTGATTTAAACCTACAACCAATTACCTCCTAAATCCATTGTAATCAAACTTTGTCTTGCTTGTTTTATTTTTTTAATATTTCTTCAATTGTGACATCCCTTTGTCACGAATCAAAATATTTCAGTTCCTACAGAATTATTACTAAATTGGTATCACAATATTTGGAATTTACTTGAAAAGTTCGTATTCTATATTTTCCTCTGGTGTTAATTTATGAACTTATTCTTGATTACCCAACAAAGTTACTGAAAGTTACTAAGTCTTAGAATCTTTTGTATCATTATAACCATTGTTATAGTGATAAATAACGCTGCCAGAATATTTAATATTTCCTGTTTTTATTATAAATGTCCTTGGTTAATAAAGTTAATTTTATTATTTCTGTTCTGGTGCAATTATTTGAATTGCTTTAATTTTTAAATTAAAATTAATAAAAAACATATTCACTGCTATGCGTGCCAAGATATTTCTATTACTTATTTCATACGTTGGTGATTTGACCTAATTTCTTTATATTTTACTGTAGAAGATAACAAGAATGTTTCAACTTAAAACACCCTTTTAATTATATTTTTTTTCTAATCGACATTCTAGCTTAAATACCATTAAAATTAAACAGCTCCCCAGGCTAATTGGTACCTACTGAGTAATTGTTAAAACTTTTTTTATTTTTTATTCTTTAGTAATTGTTAAAACTTGAAAAAAAAAGATATATAGTATGTTAACTAACGAAGGGCGTTCCCGTTAACCTGCAATAGTAGAGCGTCCATAGACGCAACAAAAAAAAGTTTTTTTTTCCATATTTATATATTCACAAAAAATATTACATTAATACGTAAAAGAAACACTTTGCATACGAACACACATGTTACACTTGTCTTTCCACGTGAAAAGACAAGTGTGCGTGACCCGAGTGTTTCTTTTAAGTATCAATTTAATACTTTTTGTGAATATTAATTTACGTTTTTTTTTTGTATTTATGGACGAAATACTTTTGCGGGTTTATGGGAACGCCCTTCGTTGGTTAAAATATTGTAAAATTATCATTATGTATATCAACCCTATTCTTGCTCTTTTATGTATGTCATAGGATCGTACTAATTTCGTGAACTAAAGGAATTTTATAATATTAAACAATACATCAAGTCTCCTATTCAGCTAAAAATAATGCAGTGAATATTATTATTTTGTACATCTATTCGTTACAGCTAGATATAGAAAAGAATTTGATTGTGATTTACTTAATAAAGCGTCAATCGTGAGTGATAATTATTATTCTATTTACATTTACAACTATCTATTGAAACCATAGTTTATACTCTGCTCTACAATTTTACATCTTTGAGGATCTTATAAATACAATGGAACAGAATCCTTAAAATATAATATTTAGAAAAAATAATAATTATTATTAAAATAAAAAAAAACAAAAACAGTAACAGGACTTCATTTTAGTGACGTTATAATAATTGTAAGTATATAGAATCAGTTATATCGTTTTACCAATTACCAAACTTACAAATAATTGAATTTTAGTATAGTATGGAAGATCTGAATTATAAAATAATTTTAATTTTCATCATACATAAACAAAAAGAAATGGAAAATTGACCACATATATATATACAAATAGTAACCGACTTTGAAATTATAAACTTGAAATTCTTCTTCTATTTTCTTCTTTGAAACAAAACTTTTACTTAATTGAAAACGGGGGTCCCATGAGTGAGCAGATAAACTTGCTTATTCATTCTCTCGGATTTACCCAGGCACCTATCAACTTTCTAGAGATCCATAACAGAACAGTCTGACAACGCACCCCAATCATAATAAAATACGCATTAAAAAAACCTAACAAAGTATATTAAATTTCCAGTCGAGTAGACTATTAAGAATGAGTTTAGTATTAAAACGCAGTGATGGATTTAGTACATTTAACTAAATTGCAATGTAAATCATTTGAACGATAGCCATTAGCGTCGGTGTCGGGCACAGTAACAGAATAACGCTCATAAGGTATTTATTTAAGAGGATCTGTTAACGCAGCAGTGTATGGCAAAATTTTAATCATGCTTATACATTGGCAAAATATTTACTGTTGCTGACAAAAGTTTTTCTTTCATTCGTGTATGGTTATTGTTCAAAAGTTCACACACGGACCACGCAAAGTATCGGGCACATTAATTTTTATAGATCCATCATGTTTTTTTATGTTTCCATGCATTTCCTTAAAAATAAAACGGAATTACAGCTTTCACATATCTTGGACTTTTTAAGAATTATGGATAGCTTTGTACGTTTTATAGGGCGAACTCGTCTATTTTATTTTCGGATCTTCGGATTTTCGGATCTTCTATAAATACATTATAAGCAAAGGGTCCTTCGATTTTTATTATTTTGTAGTCCACTACATTTGGGACAGATGGCTCCTTTGGGGACAATACCTTCGAAATCTTCAATCCTCAATCAATTGCCTCGATATTTTGCAGGGTTTCTTTGTTTTCCAATGATACTTTATTTTTGTAGCTGTAATTTTATTTCAGTTTTTTTTTAATAATACGAAACAATCGTTTTTCCTGTATTTTCATTAGACTGGTCATATCAACTTCTTTATGTATCGTAAAAAAACTTATATTGGAATAATAATAATTTATTTATACCTAATTTTTATCAACTTTGCGAAAGAATATCTTAATTTTTTCTGAATTCAGTCGGTCACACTTATTCAAAATACATAAAGTCCATTATGTGGAACTGCATTTTGTTGAAATGGTTTAGTTCTAATAAAAAGTGCCTCCATTCCAGTTGCCGTCCTAAGTCGCTGCGATGTGAGAACTATTTTGCATGTTTATAGTATAAAAGGCAATATCCATAATTATGTACAATGATTTCCTTTACAGCACTGTAGTGGAACATCTGCTTTTTATATATCTCTGAAAATGTTTGCATGGACAACTGACATTTCTCCCTATTTTTTTTATCTGTTTTCATATTTTTAATAGTATATAATACGAGTATATAATAGAATTGATATTTCTTTGAAGAAATGTTGATATTTTCTAAATTAGAAATCCTTCACTGCATTTTAATCTGAACTTTTACTAATGGTTTTGAACTTTTACTAATAGTGATTGAGGGCTACAGATGTTGATGATCTATCTTCTATAAGTTTGTCTTTTATAATAGTTAATTATTATTAAAGACACATAGAAGTATAGATTTTCTTTATTTAAATAAATGTAGATAGTAAAAAAAAAATATATATATATCTCAAATATCCTTAGGGTACTTTCTGTATGGATTGTAAAATTTGGTCAATCTTTTATTTGATTTCGAATAGTTACCTATTCTAAATTAAATAAAGATAACAGGGTAGGTATCTTAATGTGTGATTTTTTTTTATCATTATCGTTTATTTTTAAAACAAAAAGAACCTTATAGTTCATTAGTAAAGGCGATTGATCAAGACAAAGAAAATTCTATAATTAATTTTGCATTATCATTGATGTAGTTACTCCAATAAATGAAATCGTTTCTCTCATCCTAATGCTATCATTACTAAAATATTGAAAGATAAATAACCAATATCTAACCTGGTTACAAAGAACATAAAGTTATTTGATTTATACATTGAAATTTCTTTTTTTTTTGTGATCTCTCGTCCGTCATGAACTAAGAAAAGTTTGAGGTTGTAGGTAAAATAACAATCAATTTTCAATAGAAAATGAGTCAATCTAAAACTTTTGAATCAATTAAACATTTTTGAAGCAATCAGAAACAGAATTTGAATCAATTAATCGGTCGTAACGTTGGTCTTACAGGTTTCGGAGCGGTCAGCGCGCAACTGCCGCGGTGATCAACACTGCTATAACAGATAGTATTGTGAGGGGACGCGTTGCGTACGCGCTGTTGCATTCATCTGAGTCACAGCAGAAAGTCCTTGCACCCCACCATTCTGGAAAAAAACAAGGGATTTTAGTATGGCTAAGGCAAAATAATAACTTACCTAGTGGAGTAAGTTTACTACAATTGCCTTGGAAAACGGATTAGTGCGGGATATGATTACTCATTGACAAACAATAGAAACTACCACGCATAATCCTAACATAACCATCGAGTCACGATCAAAGTAAAACCCTCATGATCCCACTGCAATCGGGTCGAAACTGAACAATAACAATTATTAACGGTTTGAGACGTCCAAACCAAATGATTGATTCATAAAACAAAGACTGGTTGATTGATTCAGGATCAATTGTTCTTATTTATATTTGTGGTTTGCTTTTGTCATTAATGCAAATTGGTTTTGATTGAGTTATTTGTGAATCGTAATTCACAAATAACTCAATCAATGATTAATGTGATTTTAATGAAGCCTTAATAGCCGATCCTCAGTTGAACTGTCAAAATCTGAATTCATTAATTTTCATGCGACACGGGACAGTCAAAACTCTGAGGGCATTGGTACTTATTTACATGAGCGCTTCAATGTAATATTTAAAGAAATCGTACAGAAGAATTCAAAATATTTGGTTCCAGCACAATATAAATAATATGGAAGTCTAAGTCTAACTAAGCCATAACTAATCCTAATGAAAAAAAAAAAGAGAAATGCCTCAGACATTAAGTCCGCTTTTGTACAGTATTTTTTTTTACTTGTGCATAAAGTTTTAATAGAAATAAATAAATAATACTTTTGGTTAGCCGAACAATATTTACGCATAACAGCTTACGCATAATTGTTTTAAGCATAATTTCTCTAATCATAATAATGTATAAGCATAACATTCAAAAGCATAAATATATTTACGCATACATGCAACATGCAGCAAGCATTATTTCTGTCACGGCTCCGGCGCTGCGAAGTTTGGGCGGCCCCACGTGAGCTTATCGTCGCAGATGGTTTTAACTGGCTGGCAAGCCGAAGCTGCGGTGGTGAGCACCACCGCAGCTTCGGCTTGCCAGCCTCAGCCGCGGTGGCGGGCCTTCAAACCACCTGCTCCTCAATTCGCGGGCCGCCCCACCTCTCCGCACCTACGCGGGCTTAAATGACACTCTAGGGGTAGACAAGACTACGTGAAGTCGTTTTTACACCGATTCGTTTCTGTCACTAAATTTTGTAGCTCAACATTACGCCTAGTAACATTATGCGAATTAAAATTATGGCTAAAAAAATTATGCAACAAGATAATTGAAGATAATTTATTAAATAAATGTCAACATAAACTGTATGCCAAAAAACAATTATGGCAAAGAATTATTAGACCAAAAACAAATATGCCAAAATCGATAGCGATTTTGGCATATTTTTTTTTACAAAAAGAATATTAGGAAAAAAAATCATTATGCGAAAAAAAGGGAACCCTTTTTTTAGCATGACGTATGCAGCTATACTTTTGCATGTTAACCGGAACACCCTTCATTAGATAATATACTGTATATATCCATGTATTTATTCCACCTGATACTCAGTTATATTCTAATATCAACATTCAAGCATAATCTAAAAAGGAGGATCTCCATTTGTTTCCATTTGAAATGAAGTCAAAACAAACACAACATATCTACAAAAAAATCTTTACCCTGTGCGAACAACATAATGAGCTTTTTCAAGACAACTTATATTCGAGGGAAAATACACATCTGATTCACAAGCAGAACTAAGTTTTTCGTTTTTCACAGACTTGGGGTTTGGCACTAAGTAAAATAATAGGACTAGCATTTTAACTCTTTATATTTGGTTTCTTTAATAAAAGCATATTGGTTTAATAGTTTGGAACAAACAAATTAGTAATCCATTCGTTTTATTCCCACTTTTTTGTATCTTGTTCTCAAATAATCTGTGAAAAATATAATTTACCTACATTTTTGATATTGAGGCTGAGATGAGATTTCGACTTGAGTTTGAAAGTTTTTAAGAACCTACGAGAAATTTCCTCCTGGTATTTATGAAGCGGTTCCGTAAACCCTCAGATTTATTGAACCTCCACCAAAATGCATAAATAAATCTATGCTTAAAGGAGCATTTATTGCCATTAAAATTTCACACAATAACTTTTCAATAATGTATCGTCTGGTATGAAAACAATACGGACTAATTAACACATTAACCACTATGTAATTACTGGAACGGTTAATCATAGTTTGTACTCAAACCGAATATATAAATGGATACATTTGCAGAGTAATACTGTTATAAATGCACAACGGGATACGGAAAGGTGTAATTGTGGTAATTGAAATAGGTTTTTGATAATATTGTTATTTGTAGACTCATAGATGTTTTGATTTGTTGGACATGGTACTTTTTGGTAGCCTAGACTGTCCTCCCATACCTATTAACATTGTTAAACATTAACACAGTTATTTTTACAGCGAGTAACAGTGGAACTTCTTGCCGGCTCTTCTGCATAGGAAACCACCAATTGGAACCGTGCACCTAGCTTCTGACGCTTCATTATTGAAAGTGAGTGAGTGTGTGTGTGTGAGTGCCCATGTAGGTTTAAGTGAAATAAAATATTTTAGTTTTTATTTTATTATTTGATTTAGACCGTGTTAAAAAGGCATACGACAATTAAGTGCGTGGGTTGTCAGCTCCGCTAGTTACCTCTTTGAAAGACAACCTATTTTTACCATAGAATGAACTATGCTCATATAATTTGACAGGAAAGGAGAAACAATGTTTTCAAAAGCGCAAGTATCGAGTAGTCATTGTGTAAGTTCAATTCTTAGATGGGTGGTGTTGCTGAGATTTTCTGATAAAAGTCCCGATTAACAGCTCTATGGCAATAGGTAACTTCAATGAAAAAAAAATTGTAAAATTGTTTATTATTCTAGCAAGTAAACGTTAACAACTAGTGATTGGAGCCTCCTTTTAAGAAAATATGCCTTCAACAAACTGTTAGTACATTAAATTCTCAGAGAGAAAAACCGTTTCTTTTGATTAAGAAAAAACACATTTCATTCCTGAAAATTGCGAATACAAAGACCGTGCAAAGGTGCCACACGTATCACTTTAACAAAGTGACACTACTTTCACGTGAAACCGGTGTCAAACAGACTCCGTGTCGCAAATTAAAGGCTGGCAAACATGTTTGACAAACACGGATCGCGAGCGGGACTAAGTGACGAAACGAACAAGACGTGACGTGTTTACGAAGTCGTAAATAACCACTAAATAGATTATGAAAGAAGGTTTATCTCTATGAATAAAGCAAAACTTAAAAGTTGTTAAAAATATCGAACAACTTCATTTCAATAACACGTGAAAAGTGAAGTGAGCTTGAAGTGAACTGTCATTACTCTAGCATCAGTATCATCCTGAGAGGATAGCACAACTAACCTGCCGATCTAGGTATTCTGTATAAAAAAAATCTCACCGTGAAAATTTGGGTGAAGTGAACTGTCAAGAGAGATTTTACAGAATAGCACAACTGTTTCTAAAGAGTCAATCTTTAGAAACAGTTGTGCAAACCGTGAAAACTTAGGTGAAGTGGGCTTGGAGTGAACTGTCACTGCCTTAGCATCAGTAGGTATCGATGACAATGACAGCTCACTCCAGGCTCACTTCTCCTAATTTTCACGGTGAGATAGTTATAGAATAGCAATGCAGGTGGAATGACAGCTCACTTCACCTAAGTTTTCATGGTGAGATTTTTACAGAATAGCCGGTCTATTTATGCATTTGGAGATGCATGGACAGATTTGCACGACCTTCAGCAGTTGCTAGACTGATGATGATGATGATAATGACGCAGATTGGGTTTAGTGAAAACTCGAACCACTACGAGCACAATACATTATCACCAAACGATCTGATTGTGTTTTTTTTTTCAAAATCAAATCAACACTTTTACGTTTACAACACGCGTCAAATTCCCGCAACTATGGCCATCATTATAACGGAACCTTCTGCTGGACACATCCATCTCATCCTAGAATTTTATCGCGTGCAATTTTATGCGGTAAATTTCCTAGTTCTCTCAAATATTTTTATTTTTACGGCAGAATTCGAAATTTTTGTACTTATACTTAATTTCTTGTCATGTTTTACTGCTTGCATACATTTCGGTAAGTGTCCTCCACAATTTACATTTCCTCCGGTTAACTTTTACGGCTTGAGAAGCAGTGATGAATATATTAGAAAAATTTTAAAAGGAGTAATGCTTCGTTTTTAACCGACTTCCAAAAAGGAAGAGGTTCTATGTTCGTCTATATGTTTTTTTTTGTGTATGTGTTCATTGATGTTTTCGCGAATAAAATTGTGACCGACTTAAAAAAATCTTTTTTAGTTCGAAAGGGGATAGGTACTTCCGAGTTTAATAAAAGTTGCGTAGTTTTTGAGTTAGCTTTAATATTACGTATTTTTCCCACTTACTATATCTGGACGATGTTCTATGTGACTCCGTCACTAGTGGTATTCGAATTTGAGTGGGGTGGGTACTAAAAAGTGAAAAATAAAAACTTTTTACAATAAAAAGAACAACCGACTTCCAAAAAGAACACAAAAAAAGTAAAAAAATAATTTAATGTCGGTCGCAAAAAACGAAAATTGAAAAGCAAAGACACCGACTTCCGAAATTATATATATTTTTTTAGAAATTTCGACCCCATATAATAGTTAGTTTGTTATTAATAGTATTAGTTAGGTTAGGATATTGTATTTGTTTAAAGTTATTTAAGTATCAATTATTTATTTATTTATTTAAATAATAATTGCTTACTTTTATAAATTTATTTTAAAAAACAACTACTTACTTTTCAGCAATTGTTAACCTTCAGAGATTTCATGTTTTTATTTTACCACTTTGTCGGCGTGATTAACATTTATACCCATGCCAAATAACAGCTTTGTAAGAGCTAAGCCGCGGACAGACAGACAGACGAACATGGCGAAACTATAAGGTTTCCTTGTTGACTACGGAACCCTAAAAAAGATTGGTAAGACGTAAGGCAACTGTCCAATAAATTCCCAAGTAAAATCTACAAAGCGACAGTCTTGAGGTATTTACAGAGACGTAAGGTCTTATAAATGCTTGTAGTGGTCTCAAGAAGACTCTCGTAACTTGATGCGTCGAGCCAATTTGAGGTCACCACAGAGACATTCGTAGAGTGTGTCTAGTTAGTAACTTTATGTTTTGTGCACAAAGCTAAAACTTAAGGTTACGTTCTGTGCTTTGTGCCAATTTGCCAATCTGTTCTTAGTTTAGTGTTGCCTATGACTTTGTGTGTTATTCTTGTGCCGCAGTTATTGTAGTCACTTGAAATAACAGTTTTTTTTTGTGTAAACTTCATTGACGTGATTTTATCGATAAAATCTGTGAAAATCTGTTTTCTTTTGTTTTATTGTGGTTAGGACAATAAAACAAAAGAAAACAGATTTTCTCAACTCACTTCAAGTAACAGCTCTACGAGTGGTCGATGTGAAAAAAGTTTGTACTTTTGCTCTTTTAGTTGACAAGTATTTTGAATTTTTACGATTCTTGGTTGGTCAAAAATTCTAAGCGGTTGAAAGTATACACAATTACTTAATACTATATACCCAAAACAACCTCTGAACTCTGGCAAACATCCCAAAATCACTATCAGGAAGTAGTTTCTTATTATTATCCTAGTAACTAATGACCCAGGAGTTGACACAATACCTACAAAGCTAATGACAACTCACTACCACATTGTCTAGTACCATTGTCTGGACATTTCTTCCCGTCATCTTAGAGATGATAAAGAATGGCCAATTTATTATTTGTTCTATGATAAGAAACAAAATGATTTATCACATAAGCAGGAGTGAACTAAAGTCAATCTGCCTAGCCTTTTCCCAACTATGTTGGGGTCGGCTTCCAGTCTAACCGGATGCAGCTGAATACCAGTATTTTACATGGAGCGACTGCCTATCTGACCTTCACAACCCAGTAACTGGGTAATACGACACCCCTTGGTTAGACTGGTTGTCAGACTTTCGTGCTTCTGACGACTCGTAACGACTGTCAAAGATCCACAAATGACAGCCGGGACCAACGGCTTAACGTGCTTTCCGAGGCACGGAGGAGTCTCGATATGTGAAAATGGTCACCCATCCACGGACCAACCCCGGCAAGCGTAGCTTAACCTGATGGATCGACCTGATGGAGGAGTGAACCAAAGTGCTCGCAAGATAAGTCTACGCGCGGCTGAAGTCGGAACTCATAAGTATGCTGCCGCCTATTCGTTTATGTAAGGTCAAATTAATTAAAGAATCACTATCACTACATACTATAAAACAAAGTCGCTTCCCGCTGTCTGTCTATCCCTATGTCTTAGATCTTTAAAACTACGCAACGGATTTTGATACGGTTTTTTTTACCGGACTACGGCGAAGCAAAAAGGAGGGTTATGATTTGACCGGTATGTAGGGGAGACCGGGTCAAAATCGTATAGCTAAGGGTTTAGGGTTGTAGGTCTTTAATCTCAAAACAGAAATTTATTTACTAAACAATTATAATTAGTCAGTCTCTTAAGGAACATAATCACTTGCACATATTTGGAATAATTAAAATATTAAACAATAAAAACCAAAAATTATTAAACTTCTTCTAATTACGATTTTGCCCCGACACATGGGCAAAACCGTATATTATATACGATACTGCCCCAGAAATTATCTAGAAGCAACGCATCCCATACATACAAAATTATCTAAATCCTCTGAGTCATAACCTGTACAGCCTTCATGAGCCCAACCTTTACACTCCGTACATTGCACCCAACCTTCATCCACGCGGCTTGAACCGTATTCTTCGAGGCAGTACAAGCAAATGTTATCATTTATTATTTTTTGTTTTGGTTTTTTGGTTTTAGGCGGTTGATTCAAATTAAGCTTAGGAGTTTTATTTTTTGAGATGGTTATCAACTCATTTTTATAGGGGGAGGAAGTGATAACAGAAGTTTTTCCTCTTCGGTGATCGCTTGCTCTTTTTCGGTCCACACTTATTTTAGGAATTGGCATTATATCCACCGGAGACACTGTCAGATTCAACGTAGTAGGAACTGGCGGCGGTAGCTGATAAATTGATGATATTGAGTGAACGAGTGGCGCAGAAGAAGTTGACGGTGTCGGGTTGACATATGCATCAGCGGAAGTTGATGGTGTCGTAGAAGGTATATCCGTTGTTTCAGCAGCGGCAAAATCTGCTTCACCGAATACTGTCCTGTTCGTTGGGAATATGCCTGTTTTAGTAAAGCCAGACACGGCGTTCTGTATAGTAGCCGCTTTACAGTATGCTGCTCCAAAAAGTCTTGCCAGTTGGAATTGTGTCACTACTCTACCCGGATTATTCCGTAGCCACGCGTTTACTTCTTGGGTGTAATATGTGCTCAATGGACCCATGATACTCACGTCTAGCGGTTGAAGTCTGTGGGTGCAATGAGGGGGGAAACTTAAAATTATAACTCCATTATCCCTAGCTTTTTCGATCAGTGGGAGATTTTTTGTGTGGGTAGAGTGTCCATCGAGTAAAAGAAGGACAGGATCTTCTTTTTCGGGCTTTACTGATGATATGAAGTGATTCAACCACTCAACAAAAATATCACTTTGTATCCAGCCACTTGGATGGCAAACCGAAACTGTCCCTGGTGGAGCACCATCTAGAAGTTCAGCCTTCATCCGAACTCGTGGAAATATTAGCAGTGGGGGAATATAATTTCCAGAAGCAGACACACACAGGACAGCAGTAGTCAGCTGGCCTCTTTCCGCTGAACTAGCCAGTCCGACCTGTTTTCTTCCTTTTAAAGCGATTATTCTGCTTTGTCTTTTTGGTACCGTTGTCAGGCACGTTTCATCCACATTGTAAATGTGTGTAGGCAGAAATTTATATTGATCTATAACTCCTTCTAGCAAATCAAAAAATTTGTTGACACTGACCATGTTAAATCCCATCGCTCTCGCCACCGACGTTGGCTCGGCAGCACGCAGTGATAATTGTGGGTGTCGCTTCATGAACCCAGCTAACCAATCTTCTCCCGCTAGTTTATAAACCTTATTGAAACAATGGTCAATACGGTTTGCTTCTGCGAACTGATACGCTAAGCGTCGAAGATCTTTATACGTGAGACCAAATAATCGTTTTTCCATGATCAAGACATGTTCAACTAGACTTTGTTCTTGGGAAGTCGAAAAAATGGGTACCTCAAAAGTTTTGGCCGCTTTCAAGTAACCCATGGTGCCATCAAATACGGCTTGAACGGCTTTTTTCATGTTATCCGGATCCCATTCTTGTCTAGAAGTAGTCCTTTTATAATTACGCGGCATTTTAATTGCACCTAAAATAAAATAAAATTAGTTAGTTTATATTCATTCGTGCGGGTCAAAATCGTATAGTGGCCGGTTTTGCCCCGTACGGTTTTGACCCAAGGCTCAATGTATAAATATATCACTCACTACTACATACGCAAACCAATTTTGCCTACTCAAACAGTTGTTAATTACGAGTAAATACACACACTTTAACATAGTTGATTGGACACTTACCTGTAATATATGTAAATTTCACTATGATTGATTGAATTTTCACAAAACTAAGATCAAGTACGCCGAAAAAGAATAAAATCGAATATTTTGATAACGCGCGTGCCTGCAGCGACAAGTGTTTGTTGACAGATAGCTCCCATTGGTCGACGCCGCTGAGCAGTTTGCGCGCGGGAACTTTGAATTATTGACAAGAATAGACATGCTGTACTGTTTTACCCCAGTATACGGTTTTGTACAGGTCTCCCCTATGTATGTATGTATGTATGTTCATCTGTTCCCTCATATCTTCTAAACCACTCATCACAATTTGACAAATGAGGTATCGTTGGAAGCCACTTGATCGTCCGCTGGTTATAGGCTATGTGACGTCACATTAAATTAAAAATGGCGCCCTCTAGAGGACATAAAGTCAGGAACTTGAAAAAAAAAATTGTTTAATCGTACCATGTTAGGTATCAAATGAAAGGGTTATCATTTTTGATAAACTATGCACTTAAGGGCACATTTTTTGAGCACATTTCAAAAATATATATATTATAACCCCAAAAGAATTTAAAAAAAAATTAAGTAATAAAAACTAAAACCCAACTACGACTAAAAAGGTATAAACAAGACACCACAGACAGACAAATTAAAAATCCGGAGTCACACGTAATCTGTTCGATTTATGCCCTAACACGTGTGACTCCGGATTTTTAATTTGTCTGTCTGTGGTGTCTTGTTTATACCTTTTTAGTCGTAGTTGGTTTTTAGTTTTTATTACTTATTAAAAGATGAAGTAATTCAAGAGGAACGTTTATATGTATAATATAGTAGACAAACACCTTTTTTGCGCTTACGTTGCAAACGCTGGCTAAACCCTACGAGATAGATCAAAATAATGTACTACTGTAGTACACCTTTAAAAGTAAATTTTGATCCCGTTCCCGCAACTCATGGGAACCTATTCCAGGCATATGTTTTATTCCATTGCATCAAAGAATCGAAGCGAGGCTTAATTTTTTTGCGATTACTCCTAAGATAGTCGTTTAAATTATATGGTGTAACAGAGTATAATAATGTGCATGAAATGCTTTTAAAGCCAAGGTATTTAATTCGTTCAACAGTGTAACGTTCGCTGTATTATTTTTTACAATTTCTTAACTCTAATACAGAAATTTTGAATCCTTTATCACATGTGTGTAAAATTTTGAAAGTGTTATTATTATTTAATGAATGACCTGAACCTATTAAGTGTTGAGCAAAATGGGATCTTTCTGGACAACTATTCCTTTATGCTGCAATATGTTCCTCATATCTTGTTTCATTAGTACCATTAAAATCATCGCAATGTAACTTGTAAACACCTGATTTTTTATACATTTCACATTAAATGTTAAAATTCATGTTCTTCCTTTTATTTGTGACACTATGTTATTTAGCAAATGATAATCCTTATGATGAAGCCTTTCGATCGGTATGATAAAGCTACAGGTTGATTATTTTTCTCATGTAACGGGTTCGATTCCCGGTTCAACCATGTAATTATTTAAATATCTATGAATGCAGTATAAATTATTTTTGAAATTCACATAATGTCTTATTTCAGTCAAATGTTCCATCTACAATATTCAAGGTACTTTCCCTCCATATCCGTGGGACGCCCTGTATATTGATGTGGTTTTTCTGGAGGTGGTGGATACAAAAGAGAACGAACTATGTACTAATATAAAGCTTGTGAAATAATCAGCATATATTATCATTTTGATCTGCATTTTCCCTTAAACAAACGGTAAACGAGGAATTTTACGCCTGGAATATGGATTGGTGATTGCAGTTTCATGTTATTAACAGTCAGGTGGATCCATGAAAATTACGCTACTGGTCGTATATCCTAACTATACATTTAATTAGTTTTTAATATTATAAATGCGAAAGTGAGTTTGTTTGTTACGCTTTCACGCGAAAACGGTTGAACGGATTCAGATGAAATTTGGCACAGGGGTAGACCATGGCATGGAATAGGACATTCCAACAGGATTTAAAGTATATTCATGTATTTTTCTAATTTATGAAGTGGCATCCATAAATCATTTAGAGAACCATAATTCAATTTCATAAAAGAAACCCTTACCTACCCTATCTTTTAAAGCCAAATAAAAGATTATGCTAACCCTTCATTAAAACCCTAAACTCAGTACAAATGATGGGCTGTTTTTAATAAAAACGAAACGGCTATGGTCCTACAAATTAATTTATTGTTATTTAATTTCAGGAATTTGGGAGCGCTGACGGCCTGCAATTAGGTATGTAAATTTAAATTGATTGGATCGCTTTGTTCTGTTTGATACTTGCTTTGATAGTGATATGTTCTAAATTCATATTAATTATAGCAGCAAAAACATTTGATGTTAAACTGAAGCGAAAAACCAGCGTGAATAAAGCTTCTTATGATGCACACTTTTTTTTAGTAAACGAGCCTCTTTTTTTCTGGCCTGTTCTCACAGTTGGTCGCGGTAACTAAGTTAGGGCACCCCGGCCAAATAGGTTATGACAAAATAGTAATTATTTAAGTTTTAAATAGGCGAAATCATTATAATTATGTTATAGTGTTCAATAATATTTTTAGGAGTGCAAAATGCCGTTTTATTTTCATTTTCAATTGCGTAATACAATTTATTGGTGGGAGGTAATAGCACAGAAAGGGTGAAACAACCATTTAAATTATAGACAAAACACTGGCCGGGCCTCAAAACAATGCAGTGTCAGGTTATTAGGGTCTGGGTTCTTTATTGAATTGGTCACCCAACAATAATATAATATCATGGAGATAATGTCATTTTTTTGCATAAATTGTGTGGGTTACTTATAATACTCCCTCTCACCGAGAGGACGCCTGTATATGTATGGAAAGATGAAATATATATGTACCCGATGAAAATGTATGAAACAGGTGTTTTTTTTTTTGCGATTTCAGTGATGTTTCTATAGTGTAAGTTGTTAATTCACTGCTCACCTTTCAGTAGGTGAAAGTTTACTCAGGATTATAAACAACTTTCACTATGGAACCAACTAAGAAATAGCAAAAAAAAATACATCTGTTTCATACATTTTCATCGGGTATAATAATTATATATTGCATTTTTCCATGAAACAGCTGATATTTTTCGATATTTCAGAGTTATTCTCATAGTAGATTATACAAAGTTTTGTGACAAGGACCATCACTAAGCATTAATTTGGGGGTGTCCTTTTCACAATATTAATAATACTATATTCTTCCCTATTGTATTGTAACTACTAACACTGGTTATAAATTATCTTATTGTTTACTATCACGCGGATCATTGTTGTCCGAATAATACAGAATAATAATAATAATAAAATAGTGAAGATTGCTTATAATCACGCCCTGAAAGGTTTACAGTGAATTATAAATCACCGTGTATATCTTGATGTGTCATTTACACCCTAGAAAGTTGTAATTTCCTATTTCGCGATATGCCAGTCAGTACACATTGGCAGGTAGGTAAATAATTCAGTTCTTAGGGTACATTACCTTTTTCACTGCACGTTGGCACGCAGTCTCGAACGGTCGTCAGTTCGCTCACATATTTCTGTAACAAAACGATGACGT
The DNA here is from genome assembly GCA_948473465.1 of Lithophane ornitopus. NCBI lineage: Eukaryota > Metazoa > Arthropoda > Insecta > Lepidoptera > Noctuidae > Lithophane > Lithophane ornitopus. The sequence goes on from OX419636.1 coordinate 5,695,362, forward strand.
AAGCAAAACACGTGCGAAAAGATTTAATTAAGTACAAAGGAAAATATACTTTGTAAAAATAAATATTAGGACAGGTTTTCCATTAGCCCGGTTTACGTTAGGTGAAATGCAAATTTTGGGAAATAAAAATGTCGGTGTAACGTTCCTGTTTTTTGTTTTTACGCCATAAACTCGTTGGATTATGGCTACAGCCCTATATACTATATGAGAATGCAGGTATATTTTTCTTATTTATACCTAAAGTATTTTGGAAACCTTTAGACACGCCTCAAAACACAATAGACGTGTTTCACCTCTCAACGAGGCATCCTCAGGATGACGATTGACTTGTCCTGAACCCAAACACGACGTGTGAGAGTGAGAGGTGAAACACGTTGATTTCTTACAGGGTTTTTTATGACTCTAGAATAGTTAGGCGGACCTATCATATAAGTGCCAAAAAACATGATTTCATGAAATAGTCATTCAATGCACTTACATGAACTTAGAGAGTTGTATTGCTGATTCTAATGTTAATAATTCTGTAAATCCATATATGTTACGGCCGCAAATCATATTTAGATCAACATACAACCTAATAAGAGACTATTGTAATGAAATGATTGTTTTAAGTATAATGAATTTGATTATTTTGTATGTATTTGATTATTTTGATGATTTTTGTTATGGGTGTGTGTTATGTACCTGAAATAAATGATTTTAATTTTTTAATTTGATACTGACCTGCAAATTGCAAAAAACGTAAGAAAATTTGAATTTCGCGGGCTACCTTAGCGCATCCCCCTTAACCGTAGAACCGATGATCGTTGAGGTAGACGTGTTCTTGAGTGGCGATCGCAAATCAGCAAACATAAGGTAAGGCGTAATACTAGGTGGAGCGTTGACCTTCACAGGGTGACTGGTAGCAGCTGGATGAGAGTTGCCGAGAATCGAGCTGAATGGCGTGCAATTGGAGAGGCCTATGTCTAGCAGTGGACTGCTGTAAGCTGATGATGAGGTAGGTACTGAGTAGAGGTAGGTTTTGCGAAGTAAGGTCCTTAGATGTAGGCCATAGATAAACTCGACAAAGTTATTGAATTAAAAGAAATTCTGCCGAATCTTCAGAAACTCAAAGTTTTAAGATATAAAACCAATAGCGCACTATCAAATGAATAAACTAAGAAAGTACATCAGTAATAGTTTAACCAGTACGGATAGTGCCTCACACGAAGACGCGCCCCACTCCGCGATTGCTGTACTGTAAGCTGTACTTTAGTACGGAGCGGAGCGGAGTGGGGCGCATCTTCATGGATGGTACTATCTATAAAGGGTTAAATATATTTTAGAAACGTCCAGTATTGTCTCTTTTCTTCTATCATTCCATCGAAAGGTTGTCTTTAAAAGTTCGCTATTAGCGAAACGACCGCCCATTGTGACAAAAACTACATTCTATATCTGTAATTTTTATGCTTGTAAAAATATGGTAAAAATCCCGTTTTGAATCATTTTTTCATTGCTGCAAATAAGTTTGTGCTCGTGGGGTCTACTTTTCGCAAAACTACTCGTTTTATGGTGTACATAATACTAAAGAGTATTCTGTTCTAATATATTCTAAAACCGGTCTAACAAAACGTTTGATAATTATGACACAAGGCAATGCTCCGGCAATAAAACCACAAGAAACGAAATGAAACTAGTGCACCAAAAGAGAACAGTAAAGTGCTCAAAACGTCGGAAAATGGAACAAAGTTAAATAGACTCCGTAATTTTCGGTAAAACTCCGGAGTTTCATTGCAAAATGTTGCTTCCAATTTTTACAAATAGGAACTTATTTACATTCTGCAAAACCTATATTGCGATCTTCGTCTTTTCGTGTGGTTTGTGACTAACCTGATGCCAGAGTTTTATAGTTAGTTTATATCGTTTAGTTTTACAATGTTCGTAAATATGTGAGCACCATGTATCTATCACATACTTAATTATTTGTCACTGCTCCATTTTTAATTATTTTTACCTATTGTGGTACATTAATTTTATTCTAGGTGCATCGTCTTCACATGTAATTGATGTATATATACAATATATTGTAAAACATTTTTAAAAGAGTAACGGTGGAGTTTTTTTTCAACCATTCTTCTCCATACGAAAACTACCTTTTGGAAGGGGCAACTAGAATCAGTTCTATTTCTTTGTTTTTTTTATGACGTTCAAAAGTGCCTTATGAGTGCCTATTTGAAATAAATTATTTGACTTTGACTTTGACTTTAAGGCCGCCCATGGGCCTCTGACTTGGATTCTTTCTGACTGTAGCCTCACAATATATATTTGAAAACCTGTTGTATGTACACAAAGATATATCAAATTTTAAGAAAATGTCCGATATTCATAGTATAAATACCAGGAACAAACACAATCTTGCTGTACATCGCACTCGTCTCCACAGAGTAGGCAACTCGTTCATGGGTCAATGTATACGCTTTTACAACAAACTTCCCATTGATATTAGAAATTTACCCATTAAACGATTTAAAGGCTGTATTAAAACCAAACTTTGTAAAAAAGGGTACTATAAAATTGCGGATTATTTAGAAGACAAAAAAGCATGGGATTGAGCTGCTCGCTCTGCTAAAACCTTAGAACTTGACATTTTAATTATTATCTAAAATCATTACAATATACCAGTTTTATAAACCTACAAATTGACATTGTTAAATATTTTATACAAAATGACATTATTACTTTGTAAAGTATTATTTTATTTTAATTATTGTGAATGTGAGGACTATGTGGATCATTTTTATTATCTCTTTTCTCTCTTTCTTTAGTTTTAATCTGGCAGTTTGAGTACTTTTAGCGGCCTACCCAAATGTCCTTTCTTTGGTATTGTTCGTCGAGTCGTTGAGCTCCTTAAGCTCTGAGTTGAGCTCCTCGGTTACTGACAAATGCTTGCACTGACTGGACAGGTCCACTCAAATCTGTGTGGTTCTTTCCTCAAAAGACCATTTCAGACTCTAATCTACATGGTCCTCATATGGCCTGACCAAGATTATGTCTGGACCTTAAAAGAGACTGCGACCTCTGAGTTTGTTTCGGCCTTTCTTCTCAGAGTAGTCAGATAGGAAACGCCGACCTCATCGAGCTTATTTTATTTTTTTAAATATGACGTGTAAAAGTGATTCTGATATCCTATTTACAGAATAAACAATTTCATTTCATTTCATTCACATGGCGTTGATAAGTATCTCTCAGGCATGCCGGTTTCCTCACGATGTTTTCCTTCATCGTTTTAGAAGCAAGTGATAATTATACAATCAATCATGAATCCGAAACGTCAGAGGTATGTTTTGCATTCGAGCTCGACAACTACTACTACTACTAGGCTACTACTACCACTGTTTTAGGGGTATGAGGAACAGTGTGTAATGTTTACTCATCCTCCTAGAAAAGGGAGGATCCTCCGACCAGATTGGTATTGCGTCTGGCAGGCAACTGCCCAACGATTGATGTCGGAATCTTGTATTTATGTCCATTGCGCGGAAAACTCTAATAACGCGATGCAGGATTTATGTGACGTCAGGTCTTTGATGCGTAGTTCGCATATGGCGATGTAGATGCCGCCATACTGTGATGGACTTATATTAGGTCCCCACCTATGAAATCAGCGTTATGGAGAATTTTAAAGAAGTTGCATTTTTCATAGGTACTAGTAGTTTCTTAATTTATATAACAACCATGAACACTAATGTTTTAAAACTTTTATGATGTTTAAAAACTAAGATAACGTCACTTAGATTAAGCGACAAAAATAAGCTTTGGCTAGGTTAAAACAGTAAATAGTGGTCATTTCTGCCAACAAAATGAGGAGTCATTTTTAAGGTAGGTACCTATTTTTTATGTTTAGAAAAGCAACTAAGTAATAAGGTTTTTTTACTATTAGTAGCTGTCTATGATGGTCATTATTCGATATAATACCAAGCAATTGAAGAATATTTTAAATCATAGGACTTACGAGGTTCTCTATTTGTGAAAAAAAAAACCGGCCAAGTGCGAGTCGGACTCGCGCACGTAGGGTTCCGTACCATTATCTATAAAAACGGCAAAAAAACACGTTTGTTGTATGGGAGCCCTCTTAAATATTTATTTCATTCTGTGTTTTAGTATTGGTTGTTATAGTGGCAACAGAAATACATCATCTGTGAAAATTTCAACTGTCTAGCTATCACGGTTCATGAGATACAGCCTGGTGACAGACGGACAGACAGACAGACAGCGGAGTCTTAGTAATAGGGTCCCGTTTTACCCTTTGGGTTTTTTGTACCCTTTGGGTACGGAACCCTAAAAAACGCCTATTTCATAGGTGGGAACCCATTACTCACAGCAAAAATGGGTTTATTCACACAAACACACATAATATAACGCCTGTAGTGAAGGGTTAGAAACAGCTGTACTTATAGTACTCTCACATTTCGCCTGTATGGTTTTCGATATTTACCCAAAAGAAATTTAATTCCAAATATATTTTTTTGGGTAAATATCGAAAACAAATTCAAATATCTCGAAAACTTTAGAATTTCGGCCATACATTTTTACGGTTCAATTTGTTGCATTCTGGCCCCCTCTCAACTCCTGACTAATTCTAATTACATGTAGGTAAGCCTTTTTTTATTTTTGAGGGTGGGAAATAAATCGTCAAATGACTTCTCCCGCTCTGGGTGAGGAAGGGCGTGTCAGACTTTTACGGACTGTTCGTGTTCCTTCAGTTGCCTGTTGCCAAGGTCCCGGTATCCCTTTCGGACATTGCCGTAACCCTGACAGGCATCGGTCCTGGGTATCTTTATCGACCGAAAGGCATTCGACTCAGTCTGTCACAAACTGCTCTTAAAGAAGCTGGAATCCATCAATATCACTGACGATGCTCTAAAAACGTTCGAGTCTTACCTAAAAAATCGTTCGCAAGTGGTTCGCCGATAAACGTTTTCATTCATTCATTCAATGCTGTGCTCACCTATTTGTATGTTATAGCCGGTAAAGTTTGCGAAACCAAATATTAATTTTGTTGTGGATCAAGCTTCGATTTTTCTGATACCTTCGTTTTTGCATTGTTCTGGGCGAGTGATTTTTGCATTTTCTCACTTTCATTTTGGGTTAAATTATGAAAGTGCCGGACAAACAAAAAAAAAGATATATTCCGTTAGAACATGTTATTCTCTTCACTTTTCACTATCAGACCAAATCTGTAGGGCAATTACCTGCGCTTTATACGATTTTGAAAAATACTGTTTTCAGTATGTTTTAGCTAAAATAATTAATATCTAATTAAAGTAATAGCTTGTAGTAATAAAAAATGAAGAGAAAAACGTACTCTTTCGAAATATAGCATTTTTTTTGTTTGGCACATTCACAAATATAGCCCAAAAATGTATGGACGGTGAATCATCGATCACCTTTGTCAATAGAATGATATAGCACCAATAATAAATTTATTTAAATGGCGAAATACCACTGTCTCTTCTTTCTTTTTTCTTCATATGGTCTTCGAAACTTCGTGTGGACTGGCGAAATGTGAGAGTACTATAAGTACAGCTGTTTCTAACCCTTCACTACAGGCGTTATATTATGTGTGTTTGTGTGAATAAACCCATTTTTGCTGTGAGTAATGGGTTCCCACCTATGAAATAGGCGTTTTTTAGGGTTCCGTACCCAAAGGGTACAAAAAACCCAAAGGGTAAAACGGGACCCTATTACTAAGACTCCGCTGTCTGTCTGTCTGTCCGTCTGTCACCAGGCTGTATCTCATGAACCGTGATAGCTAGACAGTTGAAATTTTCACAGATGATGTATTTCTGTTGCCACTATAACAACCAATACTAAAACACAGAATGAAATAAATATTTAAGGGGGCTCCCATACAACAAACGTGTTTTTTTTGCCGTTTTTATAGATAATGGTACGGAACCCTACGTGCGCGAGTCCGACTCGCACTTGGCCGGTTTTTTTTTTCACAAATAGAGAACCTCGTAAGTCCTATGATTTAAAATATTCTTCAATTGCTTGGTATTATATCGAATAATGACCATCATAGACAGCTACTAATAGTAAAAAAACCTTATTACTTAGTTGCTTTTCTAAACATAAAAAATAGGTACCTACCTTAAAAATGACTCCTCATTTTGTTGGCAGAAATGACCACTATTTACTGTTTTAACCTAGCCAAAACTTATTTTTGTCGCTTAATCTATATGACGTTATCTTAGTTTTTAAACATCATAAAAGTTTTAAAACATTAGTGTTCAAAAGAAATTTAATTCCAAATATATATTTTTGGGTATATATCGAAAACCCTTAAAATTCTAATACCAGCTCCTGATAGATATACGTCGAGTTACAAGTAACACTGAATAATATAAAACGTTTATCGTCTCTAATGAACTTATTGCTAAACTTTGACAGTATTGCATGAACAAACTTTGTGAGAGACGGAAGCCTGAGGTAGGTTTTTTATATAAAAACCTGTATTACAGGTCATCTTCATTCCTATCTTCATACTTTCTTCCAACATCACAACAAGCTAAGTGCCAACATCCATTTAAAAGGCTTAATAAAAACCTTCCTACCATTTACTGCTTCAGTCGCGTCATATTAACAGGCAGTTACTCCATTTACTAGCTTACTTAATATTCTACAAAAGGAAACTCTGAAACCAGGGCCACTGTAAAGAATTTTCTCAGTACGTGCTGAAAAAGCAGCCAAGTACGAGTCGGACTCGTACACGAAGAGTTCGGTACCAAAAGTATGTAAAAAGCCGTAAGCATAAAAAGGCCGAAAAAAAACGCGTTTCCTTTTTTCCCCATATTTCTGTAACAAAACGATGACATAAGCAACACACGTGTGAAAATATTTAATTATGGGGCCCAATACAAAGGAAAATATAATTTGTAAAATAAATATTTATTTTACAAATTATATCAATCTGCCTAGCCTTTTCCCAACTATGTTGGGGTCGGCTTTCAGTCTAACCAGATGCAGCTGAATATCAGTATTTTACATGAAGCGACTGCCTATCTGACCTCCACAACCCAGCAACTGGGTAATACGATACCCCTTGGTTAAACTGGTTGTCAGACTTTCGGGCTTCTGACGACTCATAACGACTGTCAAAGATCCACAAATGACAGCCGGGACCAACGGCTTAAAGTGCTTTCCGAGGCACGGAGGAGTCTCGATATGTGAAAACGGTCACCCATCCACGGACCAACCCCGGCAAGCGTAGCTTAACCTGATGGATCGACCCAAGCGGCTGTTATTACTTAGCCACGAGCTCCTCTAAAATAAATACTAATAATTTAATTAATTAATTTTAATTTTTTTCAATTGGATTTCCTTTAGCTCGCTTTACGTGAGGTGAAATGCGGGAAATAAAAATTTCGGTGTAACGTTCCTATGTTTTATGTTTATTAAAAACGCATTTCCTTGGGGCTTCCTTTTAATTTTTACAAGCTTTATATTAGCTTGCTCTGTTCGTATGTGTTTCCGGTTACTCCAATTGTCATCCATTTTTCAAGTACTTCCTGGCATCCGATTGAGCTGAAACTTGGCATACTTATATAACAACCAAGACATTTTGAAAAAATTATACCATGGAGCTGGTCTGATGATGGAGCCGGAAGTTGGCCATAGGAACTCCTCAATCAAACAAGATAGCACCATCGTGTTTGGACTCATTGGCTATGTATTAACAAGTGCTTTGACACTAGGTGGTGTTCAGGGTCTGATGATGGAGCCAGAAGGTGGCCATGGAAAAATCATTTTTAGTTAATTAAAAGCTTGTTTTTAAAAAGATTTTTACTTTTATTAACTTTATTATTTATTTTTATAGCGGCCATATGTACACACTCTGTGAAAATTTCAAGTGTTTACCTATTACGGTTCAAAAGATACAGCCCTGTGACAGACGGATAGACTGAGTAACATACTTTAGTAACAGGGTCCCGTTGGAACCCTTTGGGTACGGAGCCGGAAAAGTAAATTATACAGTAAATATTGCGGTGGCACTGAAAGCTTTATGTCTTCGCAAACAAAAAAGGCCTTAATTTTTTTAAATGGAAGGATGAACCGTTTTGTATAAAATTAATTACGTAGGGTTCGGTCATAAGGTTGCGTGCTGCAGCGTTTTTTTTTTTTGTGGAGTGTTTTCGGTTTGCTTTTCTTTGTAATATTGGTGTGTTGAAGTGCCAGCTTCTTCTTCGGTGCGGTACCGTTTCGGTATAATGGTCAACCCGTGTGCCAAATTTCATCCAAATCCGTTTAGCCATTTTAGCGTGAAAGCGTAACAAACCAACTCACTTTCGCATTTGCAATTTTACATACAAATTACTGCTGCAGCTTTCAGTACTGATTATACCGAGCATGCAGTAAAACGCGTGACGTCACGTGGTACCGAAACGATCCCGCCCCGCTCCCGCGTCTTTCGAGCAATCAGGAAACGCTCATTGAAATACTTATAGGCGCTCGGTAAACGTTCGGTACCGAGCATACCAAGCACTGCTGCATCTGACATACCGACCAGAGAGGAAAGGGCCTTACTCGGAGTTAACAGCTAACTCAGGATTAATCCAAAGAGAATTATTGAGTTATCTGAGTTAGCTGTCAACTCCGAGATATTTAGCATAACCCATGAACGCGCAAATGGGCCTAAGTGGTATAGTGTTACCCAGCTACTGGGCTATAGAGGTCAGACAGGCAGTCGCTCACTACTGGTATTCACCTGCATCAGATTAGAGTGGAACCCAGCCCAACATAGTTGGGAAAGGCTTGGCATATTGGAAGTTCCAGCTATTTATGGGGTTGCAATGTGTACTGTAGGTTTTCACGCTTGTTTATACCGTGAGGGAATGCGGGATTAAATTCACTGTAGCTGATTGTGCCAAATAACTTCTATGGAGGTGTTAGAAACTGGCGCCAATAGTCGCGTAACTTCCTAATCATTAAATAAATCGACGCCCACAGACAAGCTCTGCGTCCCGCGCGGGATTCGCCTCAGTATGAACAGTTCTTCACTGAAAACTGACGGTTTTGTCTAACATAGTGAACAAGCTTTTAATAATAATACGTATTACTACTGGCCACTTCAACGAGGTTATATTCTGCCTTGAGGTTTTTAGGGTTCCGTACCCAAAGGGTAAAACGGGACCCTATTACTAAGGCTCCGCTGCTTACATGTCCGTCTGTCTGTCTGTCTGTCTGTCCATCTGTCACCAGGCTGTATCTCACGAACCATGATAGCTACCCAGTTGAAATTTTCACTGATGATGTATTTCTGTTGCCGCTATAACAATTAATACAAAAAAACAGAATACAATAAATATTTAAGGGGGCTCCCATTCAACAAACATGATTTTTTTTTGCTATTTTTATAGATAATGGTACGGAACCCTTCGTGCGCGAGTCCGACTCTCACTTGGCCGGTTTTTTTATGTTAAAAGATAGCACTGGCAGCTTTTTCTTTGTGGGTAGCATATTTCATCTGCTTACTGGTAGGAACCGACCAGCACGCGTAGCATGACCAACGTAGAAACGGGTTTCATCGACGGAAGAATAGATAAAATGACATATAAACAATCACCATCTGTCATTTTGTCTATTCTTCCGTCGACATAGACGTCTCATTGCACTCGGCTAGACACTGAGAGAACAATTTAAACAATAATAATTTGTCAGGAACTTCTCCCGCATCCAAAGACAAACTAAAGCTGCTTGACAAGCTCAAATGAAACTAGATTTAACGATGATTAAAATTTAATTTTCTCCCCATTTCTCGTTAACTTCACTGATCAGCAGCTGTCATTTCCTAAGCCTTTATAATTATTGTCTCAAGCCTCTGATTTCACAGCTAGTGACGTCTACATGAAGTTGACTCTTTTGTTTGCGAACCCCTGTTTGATGTGGTGACTTATTGGCTTTAGTTTCGAGGCAGACTAGAGCGTCATGGCCTTTCCTTTTGATAAAACAAGATGGCTTCCGAGTAATTATAGTGTTGGAGCAATTTCGTTGGACATTGGGCCAGGTTGAAAGGTGTGAGTGCAGAGAGTATATGGCTGTAGTGACAAAGGAGAGGTCTTAACTTGATAGTTCGTACTAGTTAGAATGATAAACGATTTGGAGATTGCACTGTAAGCCTTGAATTTCTCAATTACTTAGTGCGGAGTTGCCTTCTATTGAAGAGTTATGACAGTAATAAAGAAATACCATATACAGGGAAAACTGAATATCGTGGTGAAAAGGTTAGACAAAAAGTTATTATCACTTATGAAGACTCATGTCGGATAAATGCAAACAGCCAGCAGTGATAGCCTAGTGGTGTGACCGGACTGCCAAGGTCTCGAGTTAGAACCCAAGCCACGCACCTCTTACTTTTCGGATTCATGTGCGTATTGTATAATTATCACTTGCTTCAAAAATTATGAAGGAACACATCGTGAGAAAACCGGCCATGCCTGAGAAATATTTCTCGATGGCATGTGAAGCCAAGTCAGAGGTCCTTGGGCGGCATAAAAACTCTGACACTAACCACAAGGGACAGAAGAATGCGAATCAAATGAGTCAGATCCCAGTTAATTTCGATTACAGAAGGTTTCAATCATTGTAATCGAGTTGCAACTTCACTTGCCTATAACCAATAAAACCGGTTCTCTGCCCTTTCGCCGAAAATTGTTTGCCGGATTTTCACTTGGCAACTAACGTTTCGCAGAATTTTATTTCGCCGAATAATCATTTGCCAACTTATCATATAATTTTGTTTTATTTCCCAACCTCACAGTTACCAACTGTACGTTTGGTCTGCTTTTCATAATGACACTTTTATAAATGCCAACTTTCAAGTAGAGTTCAATTAAAATGAGTGAGTGTATTGAAGAGTGCTCAGTGAGTGAGTGTTTTTTACTTTATCTTTAATGTGATGTAACCTAACTTAACTGTTTCTTTTTACAAAAGCGATTCGCTTCTGGCAAATCGCCGGCCGCTGCCGCGGCGCCCTTTTCACTGAGAAATGCATTACGCGTCCCCGCTCGTGGGGGACGAGTCTGAACCTAACCTATCGTAACCTAAGATTGAAATGTTTGACAAGTGATAAATGTTGTCATACTCTAACCTAACCTAACATAATATCGTAACCTAAGATTGAAATGTTTGACAAATGATAAATGTCCCAAACGTTTTGTCATTATAATAATCAGCTTAACAATAATTCCAAATGAAACGTTGTCATACAAAAATTTGCTAATCGTTAGTTGTCAAAGTGAAACATCGGCGAAACGTTGGTTGGCAAGTGATAATCTGCCAAACAATTTTCGGCGAAAAGGCAGGATACCAATAAAACCGTATGTTAGTCGTAGGTATATCATCCTTTTAGTCTCGTTTAAACCCATTATCATTTGAACTGAAATGGTAGCGACGTCCTGCAAACAGCTCGTAATTTTAAAAGGCCATAATTTAATTGCTTTTTACGTTAAATTAACGGAACCACGCGCCGACGAGCGACCCGGCACGTGCCATCTGCACTCTGTGGAGTATGTGTACCGTACTTTATATACGTAATGTATAGCAGACAGTTATTATGAAAAGTGACACTTTGAACAGCCGTCCTTTATTTTGTACTGGTTTTTATTAACAGTGAGCTCTGTGATACAGTACACAGTACATCAGTGGTATCAATTTGACATCTGCAGCACCTTTATGTCGTAGCAGTAAGGGAGATTTTCGTAGTGCAGGTGTAAAGCGAATGTCGTCTAATTTTTTGTCGTCAATTACGGGCACATCGGTTCCTCCAAAATCTTTTTTCTATTTTGATAGCACGTGCAGTTTAACTCGTTGCTGTATTTTATCTGTCAAATTTAAGAATGGGGACTTACCAAAGTCAATTCAAAGTCAGTTAAAATGTTAAAACGGTGAAGGAAAAGGAGGAGGCCTGTGTCCCAGTAGTGGGAACATGGTATTGGCTGATCTAATTCACTTAAGTGAGTGATTGCGTAAGAATTTAACCTGAACAGGGTTCGTTTACACTCTTATTAGATAGTTTTGGAGCAGACTATACTTAGACTGTAACATATAATAGAGCATTATTTTTTTTCTTATTCATTCCAGTAGTCATAAAGTACTACCCGAAACCGAACTAGTAAGATTAGGTTTAATAATTTTAAACGCAAAAAAGGTTAGGTTAGGTTAGAACTGTGACCTCGGCACGAGCCGAGCGAGCGTAGCGAGCGGTGCCGTGGCAGCGGCAGGCGATTACGAAAAACACCTATAATATGCAGAAAAACATATTTTAGTTACGGTTAGTTAATTGGGGTTCTGAATACTGGAAGGGTTTCTATAAACGCCGCGCCGCCGGTGTCCATTATGGGAGCCGGCGGTGACATTACTGCAGGTAGCCGAGATTAAAAACATCGGCTGCCGGCAGTAATGTCACTGCCGGTTCCCAATGGCGTTATTTTTGGGAGCCAGCGCCGGCAGCGGAGGCACTCCCTGAAAAGTAACATACGCACACGACATTTTGTGTATGCCCGCAAAGATCGCTTTTAATCAGACGCGGTCTGAGATTAAAATGCGATCATTCTTCGTCGTTAAATAGTTTCTTGATAAACTAAAACTAAATGCATGTTATTAAGAAGTTTTGCAAAATTGTTGATACTTTTGGAACTTATAATTAAAAATACTTTACGTAGGTACTTAATTCAGTGAGAACAGAGCAAGTCCATACATAACATATTAACAGTTTCACAAGGCGCCTTTACTTTACTTTACTTAATTGGGTATAGCCAGAAACTTCTCTTATAATTGAGTTAGAGGATTACACAGTGTATTGTGTAACGAAACTTATTTACTTGTTAGGCTTTACTTACAAAGAAATACATTATAATATACTGAATCTATTAAATTCATTGGGATCAACGGGATTTTATTTATTACTAGCTGCGCCCCGCGGTTTCACCCGTATAAGTCTCGATCCCGTTTGAATACCGAGATAAAAAGTATCCTATGTCCTAATCCTGGTCATGGTCTACCCATTTTTTTTTTTTTTTTTTTTTTGGGTGGGAAATCATCATATGACTTCTCCCGCTCTGGGCGGAGCGGAAGGGCGTGTCAGACTCTTACTGACTAAAACCCACCCGTGTTCCTTCGGTTGCCTGTTGCCAGGGTCCCGGTATCCCTTTCGGACTATTCTGCAACCCTGGCAGATGGTATACCCCTGTGCCCAATTTCATCTAAATCCGTTCAGCCGTTTTAGCGTGAAAGCGAAACAAACAAACTCACTTTCGCATTTGTTATTATACTAGCTGGGCCCCACGGTTTCACCCGCGTAAGTCTCGATTCCGTGGGAATATCGGGATAAAAAGTATCCTATATCCTATTCCAGGTCAAAACGTGCAGAAGTACTATTAGGGCAAGCATACCCAACACCAATCAGTTTACAATGAAGTAATGATTATAATGGATTTTTGTTCTAAAGGGTCTCTCGCAGGCTTAGGAGATCGTCGGCTGCTTAAACTGGCTATCCTGTGGATGCCTAAAGAATAAGGCCTCCAGACAGGGCAAAAAACTTATAATCTAAGTGACCACACGCTAAGGGCACCCTTTGGACCTCGGCGTAGGACGTCGCTGGGAGAGAGCAAGGAACAGGCTGTATTGAATCTAGATTATTTAGGAACGAATTTAAAGATACAGGCGATTAAAATGACTTAATTAATTAGTATTTAGCCGTCTAGTGGTCAATGACGTCATGATCAGGATTAACTCTTCATAAAATTATTATCATGGTTATTCCCAAACATATTCTCTATAAAATTAGGGATATTTTACCCTTATCCGACATTAACCATATGCCCAAAAACTATAACAATTAACATCCCATTTTAATAAGCAAGGGATAATTGACCAATTTCCAAAACAAAATTAGGGTAAGTGCACAAAATCTAGGCACACCTAAATCAAATTTAAGCGCTCCCATTAGCATAACGACCTCTAATGTATTCAAAGTGCGCAACAGGGGCACCAACCTGAATCACCGCCGAAGATCATACCAGTTGATAGTTCTAATTAATTGGTATGATGATTACGATCTAATTATCAAATTGGATATTAAGGCATTCATTATTGGACCTGAAGTACCTACACGAATAATTTAAGGTCCAGTTCAGAAGTATGGTGATCAAGAATGGTGAACCTTTATTACCTAAAGGCATGCATTAAATCGTGTAGTTTGATTTCCAAAAAACTCTAATCAGTACATACAGAGGTGTCCCTATAGTACACCCACATTTCGCCAGTTATGTTTAAGTTCCATGTTATAGGGGGTGAGCCTATTGCCATCAAGCGGACCCAAATCCAGACTCCGGGCTGCTACCGAGAAATTCCATATAGAAAAACCCACTTTTTTTTTTGGGTGTTAAATCATCAAATGATTTCTCCCGCTCTGAGCGGAGCGGAAGGGCGTGTCAGACTCTTACTGACTAAAACCCACCCGTGTTCCTTCAGTTGCCTGTTGCCAGGGTCCCGGTATCCCTTTCGGACTATTCCGCAGCCCTGGCAGGACCCAATAACACCTAGGAATTGAACCTCAAGCTCAGTGCTTGCGAACGACATAGCCCGAAATTAAGTGGGAATGGGGACACGTTGCTCGCAGAACCCATGAGGCCAAAAGGTTCAATCTGGAGTGACAACTGCCTACCGAAAGACGTAGGGTTGGAAGGCCTCCCATAAGGTGGACCAATGACCTGGTGAAGACCGCGGGAATCCGCTGTATGCGAGAAGCACAGAACCGGTTAAAGTGGCGATTTTTTGGGCAGGCCTATGTTCAGCAGTGGACGTCTTTCGGCTGCCATAATGATGATAATGATGGCGTGTGCTAGCCTAGTAACTGTGACCAAATTACACGGTACAGATAGTTTATAAAAAGACCAGTGAGTAAAAAGGCTATCATTTTTAGACATAGTTTATAGAGGTTCAATGAAATATTATATAATAGTTATTTGTTATACAAGGCTGTTTTTTGGCGCGAGTACTTGTATTGAAACCTGAGCAAGCGAAGGATTCTAGGATTATAGAATCCTGAGCGTTGCGAGGGTTTCAAAGGTACGAGACGCAGAATAAATTTGCTGCCGAGCAAAACACACAACTTTTCACCTCACTACAGCGAGGAAAGTGCTAGGTGTCTCCATGCAATGAGCAAATATTGTAAGCTTTTATGTATTTTTCGCGCATTTTTTTCGTAAGAAAGCTCAATTCGGCATTATGTATCGCTTGCACTAACTCTGCACTGCTAAATAATACCAAATGATGGAAAGTGAATTGAATATACAGAAGAAAATTATACAGAGTTTTTTATAAAAATATATATATTTATATAAAGTGAAAACTTCTTTAGGCCCGTTGAGCGATTTTTTGTCGTGCTGGCCAGTGTCATTATTCTAAAAATGAGGTTGGCGCACTGACATCCAATAAGTATTAATGTATTATCAGTGGACCCGGCGGTATAGAAAATTATTGACTAGAAAGGTTCGAATTACGGCGACGGCGCGATATTACGGTCGTGCCTTGTCTTATACTAATCGTATAAACCAGCACTCTTTTGATTGCCTTTCCAAAGTTCCTGGGAACTCATAATAATGATAATTATACAGGGTGTAAGGGTGAACACCGTTGTCACTCAAACCATGGGTAGTCGACTTAAATATAAAAATAAATGACCGAGTAACAACAAAACACCCTGTAGTGTAGGTTTTATCAAAAAAGAAACACATCAGAAATCCTATGCAGCTCATTTAAAAATATTACTTTATTCTATTGATTGATTGATTGATACTTGCTACCTTATTTCACTGACTGTTACTCGTTGAGAACTGCACTCAGACTGGCGCTCGATCAACTCGTGAAACCTTTTACTAAATCCTTGTTTGCTGAGCGGCCCGCCGTCAGATGACTGACGTAACGTCACAATTGGAATAAAGCTACACTGTGACTACTACTTTATAGCTTGTATAGCCGCAATAGAAATACAAAATGAGTTCATGAGATACAGCCTGCTGGCAGACTGACAGACAGTGGAGACTTAGTAATAGGGTACCGTTTCGCACTCTCCGGGCACGGAACCCTCAAAAAGGTATATAATAAAAATAACACACTGGCATATAGTTTAAATCGCATGCAGCTGAATACTAGTATTTTACATGGATAATACTAGGCTATATACAGGGTGTAAGGGTGAATACCGTTGTCAATCAAACCATGGGTAGTCGACTTAAATATAAAAATAAATGACCGAGGAACAACAAAAAAAAAAGTTTTATTTTATTAAAATATTTAAAAAAGTTTCTCTTCGACACCGTGCTCGCAAGTGAAACAGCTAACTGACTGACTGAAGGAGGAGTCGCGCTCGCGGCCGGTCAGGTCACGTCCTGCGACCCCCATCTGTGTTGAGACGAAAGTTTGTTGCCCTAGCGCATAGGTGAAATACTCGAGTGGTAAAAAGTCATTTAAAAAAAAAGAAAAATAGTCGTAATTTTCCATTGATTTTACGTTCTATAAATGACACCAAACCACTGGTTTCAAGGATAACGGTGTTCACCCTAACAACCTGTATATATGCAGGGGGTAACTGGCAACCACTTGGTAAGACAAAGTTATTACTATCGTATAAATGCAAAAACAGACGCAATAAAAAACAAATAAACTCCGCACAAAGCCTGTTTAAAACGCTCCCATTATATTTCTTACTAACAGAGCAGAACGTCTCTTGAAACAAACGATGCAGCCTGTTTATAATAACGGCTGCCTTTTGCAGCACCCTGTATTTCTTTATGATGACATTTATTTACATGGATGAGAATTGGTGCGCTGTTGTCTTAGATATTAATAGCAACTGGCTTGGAATAGGTTAAGTTATAATTTTAAGAGATGGGTAGTAGAACTGTGAGTATTAAGAACATAATTTGGCTTAAATGAGGCGGTTCAAAAAGCTTGTAGGAATTACGCAGGTCAGCAGGTGCGCAACTATGTTGAATATCTTCTTTATTTATTTTCGCTTAAAGTCGAAAATCGTATCGGTAGTTTTAACAGCAACCGCCGCGGTAACAGTCTTGAGGATCTGTTATTTTAAGTAACAGATATGTTTTATTGTTAGGAACAATTTATTGTTATCTGTTATTTTTTAATATCTGTTTGTAAATAATGGATACATGGTGTTATCTCAGATTTTATTTGGTTCTTTCTCATATAATAAGAAGCTGTGAAAATACAGGGTGTAAAAAGACCCATCACATAGCCATCAACTACGCATTTTGTACATCAAATTAAGTAACATTGCACAAAAATACTGCCTTTAACTGTTAGAGACATTGTGATCTGCATTCACAGATTTGAAGAAAAAAGATGAAGCAGCAAGATAATGCACACTACTTGTGAAAATTGCCAATTTTCTTGGTGAATGTAAAGTTTTACCATACAATGTATATGTTATGAACCAAGTGATTATTATGCCATTATAAATAATGCCCGGGCAGTTTGAAAAATGCCCGGTATGAGAGGGCAGTGTGATAACAACTATTGAATTAATCAAATCGACCGGGCATTTTTATTATACTAGTCACCTATGGGGCAGCACAATTAAAACCAGGTTTTATAACTATTATTTTGATTTCAAACGTAGAATCAATATTTAAAATAAAATAAAATCTTTCCATTTTCATAGACACTGCTGACCTATGATGACTTTACCATAATTAAATACCTGTGTATTATTAGATTGCCCAAAGATCACACGGCAATATTTATAATGACGAGGCAATGTGATAAATAAGGAAGTTCAAATTATAATTAATTATTTCGCCCTAAGTAGCTTGTCATTATTCATAATGCGCGGGCATTATGAAAAATGCCCCTATTTATTACTTGGTCCATAACATATGTAGGTATACATTACAGAGATAACATTCTTGGAGATTCTGGTTTCTGGTGTAAACAAGGTCTACAACGTGTTCTGATTCGTCAGGCTATGTAAATTCTTATGTTATCCTAGAAGTATGAGTGCGGCCTTAAGTAGTTCCATGAAGTCCTAGTAACCGACACACCACTATAAAAACTAAAGCTACGGTTTCCTAAAAGAGCGGCTGTCAGACGGCTGTCATGAAAATGATAGCACCGGGGTTTGAATTTACGGTGCGGTGTCAAAAAACGCTCTCTAGGGAAACACACCAATTTACTTTCCCAAATAACGTTTCAGTGACGTCATTCGACGGTTAACTGCGGACGCTATGTAACGGCCAACGCAATCTTAGCCTTAGCATAACAATCTGAAGTTACTGTTGTCCATAACGACGATTATCCTTCTTCAAGTACACAATCAATTTGCCTAGCTTTTTCCCAACCAGGTTGGGGTCGGCTTCCAGTCTAACCGGATTACCGGATGCAGCTGAATACCAGTATTTTACATGGAGCGACTGCCTATCTGACCTCCACAATCCAGTAACTGGGTAATACGATACCCCTTGGTAAGACTGGTTGTCAGACTTTCGGGCTTCAGACGACCCGTAACGACTGTCAAAGATCCACGAATGACAGCCGGAACCAGCGGGTTAACGTGCTTTCCGAGGCACGGAGGAGGCTCGGTATGTAAAGATGGTCACCCATCCACTGACCAACCCCGGCAAGCGTAGCTTAACTTGATGGATTGACCCGGTACGGCTGATAATACTTAGCCACGAGCTCCTTCAAGTACACAATAATAAAGTAATTAAAATAGCTTGTCGATAAAAAAATAAGAATCGCTATAAAATTAAGTAAACTCCACCCTTCCACCCTAAGTACACATTCCAGGAAATTAATATATTAATTATTATAGCCACTTATAACTTAGTTAATAGCCCATACTGTTAATAGCCTATTAAATGAAACTGTGTAATATCATTAAGGTTTATTTTTATCGTAAACCCTATCGTGGGCAGCCTCGATAAGTTTTAGGGTTAATAAAAACATGGTAATAACGGACTGACTTTATATTGTGGGAGGTTTTTAGGTTCCAAAGAAAATTGAGAAGTATTTTCTACGGAACCTGACTCCTCGTGTAGCTTAACTTGAGGAGTATTGTTTAAAGTCTCCAGCTTTTGTATGTCCTTATTAGCTGTTGTGGATGGTTGAATGAGCTGAAATTATTATTTATTAAAATAAAATTAGAACCGGCCAAATGCGAGTTGGACTCGCGCACGAAGGGTTCCGTACCATTATCTATAAAACGGCAAAAATCATGTCTGTTGTATGGGAGCCCCCCTTAAATATTTGTTTTATTTTAATTTAATTATTTATTTTTAAAGTGAATATGTAACTGAATATTCTGTGAATATTTCAAGCATCTACCTATTGCCGTTATCAATATCGAGCAAAAAAAATCAAGTTTGTTGTATGGGAGCCCCCTTAAATATTTATTTAATTCTGTTTTTTTATTATTTGTTGTTATAGCGGCAACAGAAATATATCATCTGTGAAAATTTCAACTGTCTAACTATCACGGTTCATTAGATACAGCCTGGTGACAGACAGACAGCGGAGCCTTAGTAATAGGGTCCCGTTTTACCCTTTGGGTACGGAACCCTAAAAACGAGCGAGCCTTACAGTTAGTCGCTTATGATGTGTAACATCTGACATATTGGCTGACAGTAGGAACCTCTCGGAAAATGGGTTGGCACGATCTCATGGCAAGCTCAAGCACCGCGCGCGCTCATTGGTCAAATCAAATAGCGCGCGCTTCCCCGGCTTCCTGTTACACCCTTCCGTCGCTTTTCACGAAATCACTCTCACAGATTGCAGGATCCCACGGATTGCATATTACAGGAAAACGAGAGGAAAGATATTAAACATCAGAAACTTTTGTTCGCTTAAGGATAAAATGCAATAGACATAGATATTTAGTAACCTATTCCGCGTATCTATGTCCCTCTGCGTCCGGCACTCGGCGTGGCAAGTTGTGTTCGGGTTCGCGACAAGTCAATCGTCATCCTGACGATGCCTCGTTGAGAGGTGAAACACGTGTCGATTTCTTACAGGGTTTTTTTTATGACTCTTTAGAAATAGTTAAGCGGAAAACATCGTGAGGAAACCGGCATGTCCTAGAACCAAAAATTCGAAGACATGTGACATCTACCAACCCGCACTGGGCCCGCGGTGTGGATTACGGCCCGCTCCCTCTCACAGAAAGGAGGCCTGTGTCCCAGCAGTGGGAACATTATAGGCTGATTATGCTAAGCGGAATAGGTTACTAAATATATCTACGTCTATTGCAAAGTCACGCCTGAATCAATTAACTCGCTTAAGGGTAAGTTCCGGCAGTAGGCGGCGAAGAGAAAAAGTTTTCGGATATACTGAATACGTAAGATGATTACCTACTTCTACAAAGAACTATCTAGTCGACCAAGCTCTGCTCGGGTGAAAATAGAGAAAACGAATTTTCCCCGAAATGAGACATAGCTAGATAGAAAGAAAGAAGAAAGAAAAATTGGTTTATTTGTCACAGAAACACGTGCTTACTAAAAGATAACAGTAATCAGTAATATTAAACAAAATAGTACTATAAATATGAGATCACGAGTATAAAGATAAATAATCGGCAGCTGCACGTCATGACTCGTGAGGAGCTCGTGGCTAAGTAATAACAGCCGCACGGGTCGATCCATCAGGTTAAGCTACGCTTGCCGGGGTTGGTCCGTGGATGGGTGACCATTGATCCCGGCTGTCAGTTGTGGATCTTTGACAGTCGTTACGGGTCGTCAGAAGCCCGAAAGTCTGACAACCAGTCTTACCAAGGGGTATCGTATTACCTAGTTACAGAGTTGTGTAAAATACGAGTATTCAGCTGCATCCGGTTAGACTGGAAGCCGACCCCAACATAGTTAGGAAAAGGCTAGGCGGATGATGAGCTGCACTCATGACTGTGACAAGAAGGCTTCCACTCAGCGTGGTGCTGCGCTATGGGAGACCCACAGCAAAGTGCTGATTAAAAAAATCCCGAAATCGATCTTTCGCCTCCGTTAATAGTACAACTTACTTACATCGAAATCGTTAGATCCGTTTTTAAGAACGAGATTACAAATAAACAGGGTTATTGGTAAAACACCAACAACCTCATAAGGAGTCATTGTACTCATCATTATGAACAACTTTTACTATGGGAACAAATATGAAATAGCTTAAAAAAAAAGCTGTTCAGTACATTTATGTTCGCTGAACTCGTCAAAATGTATGGAACAGATGTTTTTTTTTCGTGATTTCATATTTGTTCCCATCGTAAAAGTTGTTCATAATGATGAGTACAGTGACTCCAATAAGAGGTTTTTGGTGTTTTACCAATAACCTTGTATATTATACGAATATTGCTCATTTAGGGCGAATCTATCTGAACCGCTTTCAAGAGCTGTCAGTGTCGTCATTGTCATGGAAATATTGACAGCTGCTAAGCGCGGTTCAGATGTGTTGATCGCGTTCAATTTCATTGGTGAAGTACGCCCTTAACAATATAGGATATCAGCATAGCCAACTATCACTTATCATAATTAAAACAACAAAAAGAACATTCTAATAAGTCGCGAAATAAAGCCAAAAAAACTTTCTCCGTGACAAACAAGAAACGGCAAAAGTTAGGGTGAAAACACCCGTTATAGTCGAACAAACTGCGGGGCAATAACTTCGCTTTGTCAATACGATCGGGTCATTGGGTCAGGTAAATGGCGCTCGATGATTGGATGTGTCACGTTATTGTGATTGTCACCCTAAAGTTAATTACAGGATGATAAAATAACAATTTGTTGATATTTTGTTTTTCTATTAAGTTATTGTATTTTCTCAAACATGCTTGGAAATTCGAATTTTGGCAACTTTCTTAGAGATAAATCGAAATTGCGGTAATGGTCGAATACATGCGAGTGCCCGGCCGGGCATTGTTTGTATGAAAAATCTATATCAGTCGTGTTTAGCGGCCAAATAAATTACTATGAAAATTCATATCTGTCGTGTTATTTATACCGAACGACCTTTTTACTTCAACACATAGCAACCAAGGAGGTAACTCATCAAAGATTTTATTATAATTTCGATTTGGTTTGCAAACTGAGCTTTTTAAAGTTAAGTACAACAAATGAACATAATGGCGTCAGAAAAATTATCGTTGTTCATCATTGATTCTGTAATTTATAATTAACTAGCTGCTGCCCGCGACTTCGTTTACGATCCAGGATGAAAAGTAGCCAATGTCCTTCTCCAGATCAAGGTTACCTCTTTGCCAAATTTCATACAAATCCGTTTTGCCGTTTTAGCGTGAAAGCGTAAGAAACAAACGCACTTTTGGATTTATAATATTATTAGTTTAGGATATACTCATTTTGAATTTCCGCACATTATTTGAGATAAAAAGTACGATTTAAGGCTTTGTCTTAACTACTTATACGTTAGCGTATAAGTAGTTAAGACAAAGCCTTAAATTACCGACCATCACAGCTCTAAAACCACTTTAAAACGACTTAACTCAACTTTAATGAGTGTACTATACAATTTTAACCTTTGCTAACCCTTCGGGGGAAATGGCGCAATGTTATGTGTTATGTGAACTAAAAATGTCAAATAAATTATATTCATATTTCTTTTATCTGTCTTTAGGCTCATCCGTCTCTTAATATTCATGTTCACAGGGTTGTACCGTCTTCCATAACTTTTGAAACTAAGTTAGGTACCTAATCCGTTTTTACAATAACTTTTGAAACCCTCGGGACTTAGACACGCACTTGATGGAGTTTTCTGAATTCCTTAGGGAAACGAGAAACTATGTAGTAATACAGCCTGTCCCGTGTTTTACCTAACACCCTGTATAGTTCAATCTATCCTGACATAACTTTGTAGAACATTATTAACAATTTGGCAGACACTAAACGCCCATAGTTGTTATAACAATAAAACTACTATTGTGTCTCGTTCAGTGTCCTTGAAAACGTCTCGCTACGCGCCTTGCTATGCGCCTTGCTACGCGTCATGCTACGCGCCTTGCTAC
The DNA here is from genome assembly GCA_948473465.1 of Lithophane ornitopus. Lineage (NCBI taxonomy): Eukaryota > Metazoa > Arthropoda > Insecta > Lepidoptera > Noctuidae > Lithophane > Lithophane ornitopus. The sequence continues at coordinate 5,718,418 of OX419636.1, forward strand.
GCGCGTTACTACGCGCCTTGCTACGCGCATTACTACGCTTCTTGTTACACGCCTTTCTACGCGCCTTGCTACGCGGCTTGCTACGCGCCTTGCTACGCGGCTTGCTACGCGCCTTGCTACGTGGCTTGCTACGCGGCTTGCGACGCGGCTTGCTACGTGCCTTGCTACGCGGCTTGCTACGCACCTTGCTACGTATTTTCTACGCGCTGTGCTACGGCGTAGCTTGCTTTGCGCTACGAAGTCTACGCCTTCGTAGAAATCCAGTGTGTAAACCTCCAGGCTACTTCGACAGAATGTCATGCACACAAAAATAATCATCATCATTACCATTCTCTTGCCCTTATTTAAATTTATTTGGAAACGACGCAACAGTATTTTTCTTCCTCACATCTTTATTAGTCATCATCTCGAGTAGTAACCACCTTTCCAGCCATATCATCTTTCTACCCACTCCATGTATTGTTGCTTTGGTCCTCCCCAAAATAATAACAATGCAATAAAACCACAGTACCATTCGAAAATCCGGAATCCTCATAACAAAATAGCGTTAATAAATGCATACATAAATTGCAATAGGTAACAGCTCAATACAAAATGTTACTCGTTTACAGTTTAGAAATTATTAATGGCTTTAAATAAACATTAATATTCATGGATTTTCCTGAAATAAATGTCAAAATGGGCTGTTTCAGAATATATTGAATCATTGTGTTAAATATTTAATGTCATCGGATATTTGCTATTGCGTTTTTGAGAGGATGAATGAAAGGGAACTCACAAGAAATATCTAAAAGAGAGATGTGAGTGGAATGATGGGTAGATGCCCTAATAGGACACAGTGACCATTGGTGACTCAACTAGATAAACTTGAGCGACTTCAAAACTTTTGCATAAGATTTATATTTGGGTTGCGCAAATATGATCATGACATTGATGTAATTTAATGATTATTATTACCTATGCATGTACCAACGAGAAATTATTTGCACTATCAGTCGTGCATATATTTCTAGTTGGTCTTTTACATCATTTCATTCATCATTATTTTTCATTATTACCCGACTACGGAGAAGAAAAAAGGAGGGTTATGATTTTGACAGGTATGTATGTTCATCTGTTCCCTCCTATCTTCTGAACCACTCATCGTAATTTGACAAATGGGGTATCGTTGGAAGCGTCTCAATCGTCCGCTGGTTATAAGCACGTCACATTAAATTAAAAATGGCGCCCTCTAGAGGACATAAAGGCAGGAACTAAAAAACAAATGTACCATGTTGGGTATCAAATGAAAGGGCTTAATGAGCACATTTCAAAAATATATACATTATAACCCGAAAAACATTTAAAAAAAAAAATTGTACACACCACAGACAGACAAATTAAAAATCCGGAATCACACGTGTTAAGGCATAAATCGAATAGATTACGTGTGACTCCGGATTTTGAATTTGTCTGTCTGTGTGGTCTTGTTTATACCTTTTTAGTCGTAGTTGGGTTTTAGTTTTTATTACTTATTTTTTTATCATTTCTGCAAAAGATCGCTTTTAGCGATAAGACCGCCCAATGTGTCACCCTATGTTTTTCTACATTTATGTCTGTATTTTTTATGGTGATCAGGTGCGTAGTACTCGCAACCAGTGTGCGTGTATGACCAGATGTATGAACGTAAACGTAGCAAAAGGAGTATAAGGCTCAACTCACACCAAAAGAGCGTCGAAGCGCAGCGAAGCGGAGCGCAGTTTCAGTGTCATATGAATCTGTAGAAGAGGCGTTTCTTTACAATGAAAAAAAAAAAAAAAAACCTGTGTGGAGTGTCCAAGAATAACCAACAGATGCCATTTCTACCATTTTTGGAATTTTTGTCTGTTTGTCTGTTTATCTGTTTGTCTGTTTGTCTGTTCGTTTGTTTGATTGTTCCAGTATCAAGTAAAAAGTACGAAATCAATATGGTTAACTTATAATCTCAAATATTGTGTGTAACTCGATGTTTCTTTTGGTCTTTGTTTCACCGCAATCGCTTCAAAATATCCAAAGATATAAAGTTTAAAGTATTCAAGAAGAAATTTTCATTAGGTACGTAATGTAGATACACGTAACGACATCTATTGACGTAAAATGACACTAGCGTAAAATCAGGTAAGTTTGTGAGAACGTGTGTAACACACGATCATAATCATCATATGTTCACATACTTCGCGCGGAAACATAACGCGATACATTGTGAATTTACCCAATCTAAAGATTGGTTAATTCAAGTTTTCCAAATCTATTGTTTGGTAGTAGTGCCATAGGTGGCGCTATCTATCTTTTAAATCATGATACAAATTAATCATGAAAAATGGTGATAAATTTTAATTTCTTTAAAATTTTAGATTGTTACATCGAGCAAAAAGTGAGTAATTAAGGCACGAATGCGCTTACTAAATTAACACGAGTGCATTAATTACTCACTTTAGCAAGGTACGTAATCTACTTTTCTTTCAACTACCAATGTACCTGCTGCGATAAAATATACCTGCTCAAGGTTAACTCAACTCAATCCAAATCAAGTTAGGTCAAGTTAGGTCAAGTCAGGTCAAGTCAGGTCAAGTCAGGTCAAGTCAAGTCAAGTCAGGTCAAGTCAGTCATGGAACCCTAAAAACAGTCTTTTCTACATAGCTTACAGAGTGTTCGAACGTTTTCCCATATATTTTGACAGTATCACTTCGTGCTCGATAGATGGCGTTGTTCATTTAACGTCATTTTCTGAATCGCGGTGTTAAGAGTCTCCGTAGAAGAATGACTTTCGCCGAATTCATAATTATCGAGTATTTGGCTCATTTTGCAAATCCATACTAATCGATGCTTAAATGTATAAATTCGATAGTAACTCTGTCTGTCTGTCCGTCAGTAATTCTGTTTGTTATCTTTTCACGCCTGATCCACTGAACGGATCTCGATAACATTTGGTAAAGAGATAGATGGCATCCCGGGGAAGAACATAGGCAATTATTTTCTCAAAAACAAATTTAAGGGGGGGGGGGGGTGAAAGTTTTTATGGGAAACCTATCATTTTCCTTTTTTTTTGTAGAGTTCCGTAGTCAACAAGGAAGCTTTATAGTTTCGCCATGTCCGTCTGTCTGTCTGTCTTTCCGCGACTTAGCTCAAAAACTTTTAATCGACCAACTTACATGTGCAGTTGCAAAAACCCAAACATTCTGTATGCGACAACAAGTTTTTTAGCTACAATGTTAACACTTTGAGGGACAGTAAACGTCCATAGACGTAATAACAATAAAACTTTGCGAAAGTTTGTTTGATAAATTAATTCATCCCAACTACGGAACCCTTCATTGTGCATGGTTCGACACGCACTTGGCCGGTTTTTTTTTAACTTGGGGCTGTGAAAATTTATGCTTTTTGTAACTAACAAAGAGTTACGATTTTCTAAAATCATCCCTCATGAGGGTAAAAATCCTTCTTTACCCGCTTGATTTTAAAATTCACTTATTATTGACATTTTTGCGGGACTCTCTTCAAGAGCATTAAGGGAATTGAGAATATAGTCATAGTCCGTATCTTGAGAATCTGTCCACTCAATCAAAAGTTATTACTACTTGGCTTGGAACGAAGAGTTTGAGTTTACCAGTGAGTACTTACTCGATAGATGGCGTTGTGCAAATGATGCGATTTTCTTAAGGGGGATGCGCCGGTAGCCCGCGCAATTCAAATCTTAAGTTTTTTGTAATTTGCAAGTCAGTGTCAGGCAGGTTGTATGTTGAAATGAAATGAAATAAAATTCTTTATTCTGTAAAAAGGTTATTGGAATCACTTTTACACGTCGTAATAATATCAAAAAATTGTAAAATTAAGCTAGATGAGGTCGGCGTTTCCTATCTGACTACTCTGAGAAGAAAGGCCGAAACAAACTCACAATCTCTTTTGAAGTCCGGACATACCTAGGTCAGATATTGGTCAGGCCCTATGAGGACCATGTAGATTAGAGTCTGAAATGGTCTTTTGAGGAATGAACCACACAGATTTGAGTGAACCTGTCGTGTCACTGCAAGCATTTGTCAGTAATAGTGGAGCTCAGCTCAGAACTTAAGGAGCTCAACGACTCGACGAACAATACCAAAGAAAGGACATTTGTGTAGGCCGCATAAAGTTCTCAAATTGCCAGACCATTGTTAAAACTAACTGAGAACGAAAAAATATAAAAATAAAAACAAAATAAACATCCACATAGTCCTCACATTCACAATAATACAATACTTTACAAAGTAATCATGTCATTTTGTCAATATCCTACATATAATATTCAATAATGTGAATTTGTATATAAAACTGGTAGGTATATTTTGATGATTTTCCATAGTACTTATTCAAAATGTCACAATGCCAAAATGACAAAATGTAAGCAGAGCGAGCAACTCAATCCCATGCTTTTTGTCTTCAAAATAATCTGAAATTATATAGTACCCTTTTTTACAAAGTTTGGTTTTAATACAGCTTTTAAATCGTTTAATGGGTAAGTTTCGAATGTCAATATGATTAAAATATGATTCGCGATCGTAGCAAATAGTAGCTTTACAGAATAATAACCATTAGATACAGGAATACAACTCCTGCAATATTAGTTAGATTATATAAATAAATATGTGATACAACTGCGACTCATTATTTAGATCAACATAAAACTTGATATTGTACCTGTAAAAAGCAAAAAACATAAGAAAATTTGAATTTCGCAGGCTCCCCCAAAGCTTTCGCCTTAGTTTCCATCGTCCATAGAATATGCCATAGTTTTTTCATTAATCTTTATACAATATTTTTTCATTAATCCTTCCGACAGTTTCATACTGCTGTCCATACTATCCACACTATCACCACAATATAGATATGGACTACCACTAATATAAAAAGTTACTGGCTGTCTCATGTCTGTTACTTTTACGCCGTAACGCCTAGGTCGCCTAGACAGACCACGTGGGTTATGGGACATAGGATACTTTTATCCCGGTAGCACATTCCCGTGGGATAATTTCCGACATCCACGCGGGCGAAGCCGCGGGCAAAAGCTAGTTTTCATTACTATAATACTTATTATCGCATGAGAAACTCGAACGAGTCGCGCGGATGCCCGCGGCGCCGCGGGAATTCCATCCGCGCGCCTTCTCTACCGAGCGGGTCGCGGCGCTTCGCAGCCCTTCGCCGCTCTTTCGGTGTGAGTTGACCCTAAATGTATGTAAGGATAGTAACAGGTGGTGTTCTGTAGTTTCTGCCTAGCCCCATGGGAATGCGTGAGTTTATATATGTATGTTTATGACTATTTCGAATTCATAAAAAGTTTGGGACAAGAGTCCTTTAATAAATAATAAAAAAATAACAACCAATTTACTAAGGGAGACAATTCAGACAACCTTTCATTCAAAGTTAGTACAAAAACTCTTTGGTATCTACTACTTATTTCTTTCAAAGAATTTGTCTTTAAACAAAATATGAAGAAATCTTTAGGAGGCTTTTTAACGTATGTATGTATGTATGCATGTATGTTCATCTGTTCCCTCCTATCTTCTAAACCACTCATCACAATTTGACAAATGACAAATCGTTGGAAGCGTTTTAATCGTCCGCTGGCCGCCGGCTATGTGACGTCACATTTAATTAAAAATGGCGCCCTCTAAAGGACATAAAGTAAGGAACTAAAAAAAATTGTTTAATCGTACCATGTTGGGTATCAAATGAAAGGGCTTAATAAGCACATTTCAAAAATATATATATTATAACCCCAAAAGAATAAAATAAAAAAAAGTAATAAAAACTAAAACCCAACTACGACTAAAAAGTTATAAACAAGACACCGCAGACAGACAAATTAAAAATCCGGAGTCGCACGTAATCTGTTCGATTTATGCACTAACACGTGTGACTCCGGATTTTTAATTTGTCTGTCTGCGGTGTCTTGTTTATAACTTTTTAGTCGTAGTTGGGTTTTAGTTTTTATTACTTTAATTTTTTTCAACAACTTTTCGTCCAGGCAATACTTTACATTATTACATTTTTATAAACTTTACCCACATACCCAGATAAGTACTTTTTTTTCAGAACGAAAAGGCAAAGCTTTCAAATTCTAATTGCTATCTTAAAAAAAGACAAACATGGATATTACACTCGAGGCGGTATTATATTTTCGGGAGGTTCCTGTGTGGGATTAGGCGGGAGGAAACGCCCGGGTGTCACCACCTCTGTGGATCGCCCGGAGGACACGGTGGAGCATACGGTGGAGGTATGCCCTGCCTCGGTGGAGTACCACCGTGTCCTCGTGGAGGCGATTGGCGGCAATGACCTCTCGCGTCCCGCCCTGGTCTAGGCCATGGTACGGAGTGTGAGAGCATGGGAAGCCGACGCCTTCTTCTGCAAAGCAGTAATGCTCGCGAAGGAGGAGGCGGAACGCGTGAGGGAGAGGCAAAGTTTGCGCCCTCACGCCCCTAACCGCCGCCGCAGGAGACGCCCTGGGCGTCGGAAATCCCAGGCGGATTCCCTGCCACCATAGGCGCGGGCTTGCGGACGGCGAGTAATAGGTAGCGCGCCGTCCGATAAGGACCAGGCCCGGGTCGATGGCACGTTGTATTCCACGCGCGCCTCAAAGAGATGTCAGCACAATTGGCGGGGGCGCTAGGACCGATGCCTGCCAGGGTTGCGGGAAAGTCCGAAAGGGATACCGGGACCTAGGCAAAAAAAATAATTACTCCTATCCTTTTATACTCCACCGTAGTCTAAAGTTTTGGACAAAAAATATTTCAAGGCGTTATCAGTAGGTAGGTAACCCTTATAGAGCTGGAAACATGCCGCAGCATCATCTTACTTTTACCGATTTGTCATTGATACTAAGTGTAGGGAAAATTGATGAGCAAAGAATCTATCTTGATGTACTTAGTGAAGATAAATTAAATGTTAAAAAAAATTCTTTTAATACTTACTTCTTTTATATAAAGTCAAAGTGAATTCTTTTCATAAGGTGAGTTCTTTTTTTTTATAATAAAGACAAAAAGAACAAACAACTATTAAGGCTGTGCATTAAAATTTTAATAGTTGGCAATGGCAATTGCAACGTCGCAAAAGAGCTGTCAAATATTTCGCCGTTTTGATTAATAAATCAATACAAGGTGTAAAAAAAAAAACAGCTGGTCCATACATTTTGTCGATTTAAGTGAACACAAATGTATGGAACAGCTGATTTTTTTTTCGCGATTTCAAGGTTGGTCCCATAGAAAAAGTATATTATAGATGACACCAAACCACTGGTTTCAAGGATAACGGTGTCTACCCTAACACCCAGTATAACTTAATTAAGTCATGAAATATTGCTCTTTGTTTCTCTAAAATATTGATTATGATTTAATTAATCAGCGGAGCTCGTGGCTAAGTTATAACAGCCGCACGGGTCGATCCATCAGGTTAAGCTACGCTTGCCGGGGTTGGTCTGTGGCTGGGTTACCATCTTTACATACCGAGACTCCTCCGTGCTTCGGAAAGTCCCGGCCGTCATTCGTGGATCTTTGACAGTCGTTACGGGTCGTCAGAAGCCCGAAAGTCTGACAACCAGTCTTACCAAGGGGTATCGTATTGCCTAGTTACTGGGTTGTGAAGGTCAGATAGGCAGTCGCTCCATGTAAAATACTGGTATTCAGCTGCATCCGGTTACATTGGAAGCCGACTCCAGCATAGTTGCGAAAAGCTAGGCAGATTGATGATTTAATTAATCAAAACAGTGAAATATTCGACAGGTCTATTTGCGACGTCGATTCCGGAATGCACCCTCTTAATAATAAACGCCCCAGTTTTGAAACTAACCAAACACTGCACATGGAAGCATTATTATTAAATCATCCGATAAACTCCATGCACCGCCAGATAACAGTGCAACAATAATATGATACGCACTATTAACAATAGGTATTGAAGTCAATAAATGGGAATTGAATAAACAAATATAATATTAACTAGATATCGAGTGCAATAAATGGGAAGCGTATAAACAAAGCCAATGTTTTTCCTCTAATAATTCCCATTTAGCGCTCCTAAAAATATTATTGAACACTCAAATATAATGATTCGAATGTTTAGATTTTGATTGATAATGATGAGTCTGACAACCAGTCTTACAAAAGGGTATCGTATTACCCAGTTACTGGGTTGTGGAGGTCTGGTAGACAGTCGCTCCATGTAAAATACTGGTATTCAGCTGCATCCGGTTAGACTGGAAGCCGACCCCAACATGGTTGGGAAAAGGCTAGGCAGATTGAGTCAAATATAATTATTGCGCCTCTTTTTGTGAACCTCAAATAATTCAACTTTTGGGGTCCTAAAAATATTAAATGGACAAGTAACTGCGACCAACTTGCTGGCCGGGTTGGTAACAGTTCTAAGCTAACTCGTTTGGTCAAGGTGCCCCAGCTTAGTTACTGCTACCAATGCGGCTCGCGCGTGGTTGGTCACAGTTCCAACCTAACAAGCAACCTAATTGCGTAACCCACTTTCAATCACAATCTGAATGATTTTGAAGGCTAATCCATTGCTTTTTAATTGTCTGCTCAAGAACGTAAATGTCGCAATGAATCTTGTTACACTGTCAAAATGAAAGCCATTGCTACTGTTAGTCTGTTACGAAATTACCCTGCCATGTTCTCGGGGTACCTTAGCTTAGTTATTGCAACCAGCAGTGAGAAAGGGCCAGAATTTAAAATTAGGCGCAATAATATAAAAAACGGTACATCAATTGAAGCGCAAAAGTTTTTAGAGGTTCATTAATTCAAAAAAGTGTCCAATATCAAAAAAGAAGATCAATAAGTTTTTAAGAGGATCAGATAAATAAATTCCATAGACAAATAATATTTATCCAGTGCAATAAATGGGAAGCGAATAAACAATTATCTGAGATTTTATCAGTATCGCTTCGCCCCAGTTAATGCCGGAGTGCATTCCGGTGTCCGAGCTGCGGTCAATATAGACTTTATATTTTTAAAGCTACTGCAGTTAGCATTTTATATTGGATGTTTGTTTTATACAAGGTTATTTTACAGGTATCAAAGAGTGTTTGTGTTGATATCTGTACTGTGATTACTTATCTGTCCATTGAGAGAATAAACCTTTTTACTTTAAGTTGAATAATATTACATGTACGAACCGATTCCTTACATTGAAGCAAATTCTGGAATAAGTAAAATTATTTTATCTTCCTCTTCTATAATTTTATAATATTAATTATATAATATATAATTATATAAGAGAATAATTATATAATTATTTTATAATTCATAGTGTAAATAGTTATTAAAAACTGTAGAAGTTGTATTAGAAACAAAAAGAAATCATAGGATCATAATACTACTGGTCCTCATTAAGAAGCCGGGGCGCCCTGCGGTCTCTCCGTCCGCTTAACGGCCCATCGTGGTGCTCGACGAGGTGGGCAGGCTCTTTGAAAGAGTAATTGCAAACCGCCTCGTCGGGCGGCTGGTGCGGGTGGGGCCGGATTTGGCGGAGAGCCAGTTTGGTTTCCGCAGAGGGCGCTCTACGGTGGTCGTCTTGGCGGTGTCTCTAGACATCGCCAACGCCTTTAACACCCTGCCCTGGAGTTGCATAAGGGAGCCGGTACCACCGGATGCCGACCTACCTCTGTCGTGTGGTCGAGGCCTATTTGACTTGGCTGTTATCTACCCCGGTCACCAGGGAGTATGGAACCGGCGAGAGATGTCGTGCGGTATCCCACAGGGATAGGTCCTAGGGCCGCAAATGTGGGACATCGGATACGACTGGGTGCTGCGCGCCGTCCTCCCTAGCGGCGTCAGCGTAGTTTGCTACGATGATGACACGCTGGTCCTGGCGCAAGAGAGGTCGCATCAGGCGGCGGCCGAACTCACGACACGCGGGGTTGCGACAATCGTCGAGAGAATCCGGCAATTGGGACTCGAGGTGGCCTTGCACAAGTCCGAGGTCATATCGTCGGGTTCCCAAATCACGGTAGAAGGGGTTCACATCGGCGTCGAGTCGACGATGAAGTACCTAGGACTCGTTCTCGACAGCCGGTGGAACTTCGTACTTCCGTCGTTTGGCTCCCAGCCTGGACCGGGCGGGGGCCGCCTTGGGGTGGCTCCTACCCAATCTTGGGGGGCCAAACGCCTCCTGCCGGAGGATCTACGGGGGTCGTGCGGTCCATGGCCCTTTACGGGGCACCGGTGTGGGCGCGTTCCCTTAGGCAGCGGCCAGCCCACCGGTTGAATGCGTCCCAAAGGGTCATGGCCATTCGGCTGGCCCGAGGATACCGCATCCCGGTCTCCCGTGAGGCGGCGAGCCTCCTTGCCGGATTACCGCCATGGGATCTGGAGGCAAAAGTCCTCGCGCACATCTGGGAGCGCCGCGAGGAGGTGAAGCGCCGGGGCGTAACAGAGCTCCGGCAGGATCTCATGGCGGCATGGAGAGTGCGATTCTCGCAACCCAGTGCTGGGCACGCCACAATTGCTGCGATAAGTCCCCTCTTTGAGGAGTGGCTGGAGAGGCGCCACGGCGTCCTCACCTTCCACCTGACGCAGGTCCTCACCGGACATAGCAGCATCGGGAGGTACCTGTGTGGGATTAGGCGGGAGGAAACGCCCGGGTATCACCACTGTGCGGATCGTCCGGACACGGTGGAGCATACGGTGGAGGTGTGCCCTGCTTGGGCGGAGCACTGCCGTGTCCTCGTGGAAACGATTGGCGGCAATGACCTCTCGCGTCCGGCCCTTGTCCAGGCCATGGTACGGAGCGAGAGGGCATGGGAAGCCGTCACCAACTTCTGCGAAGCAGTAATGCTCGCGAAGGAGGAGGCGGAATGCGTGAGGGAGAGGCAAAGCTTGCGCCCTCACGCCCCTAACCGCCGCCGCTGGAGACACCCAGGGCGTCGGGAATCCCAGGCGGATTCCCGGCCACCATAGGCGCGGGCTTGCAGACGGCGAGCAATGGATATGGGTAGCTCGCCGTGCGATAAGGACCCAGCCCCGGTTCGATGGCGCGTCGTGTTCCACGCGCGCCTCAAAGAGATGTCAGCACACCTGACGGGGTCCGTTAGGACCGATGCCTGCCAGGGTTGCGGGAATGTCCGAAAGAGATACCGGGACCCTGGCAACAGACAACTGAAGGAACACGGGTGGGTTTCGGTCAGTAAAAGTCTGACACGCCCTTCCGCTCCGCCCAGAGCGGGAGAAGTCATTTGATGAATACCCACCCAAAAAAACTAAAGGATCATAAACTCACAGAACCTAAGTAGGCAAGCAATATTTTTTTTTTAAATTGAATATGTATGTAAGAATTTATAAAATCATCTATAATTATCAATCTACATAATATGTCGATTTAATTTACTTTCTGAAAATGTTAGGTTATTATTACGATGCATCGCAGTGCTGCAACGTACGGAAATTCCTTGTACGCTGAGATTGTAATATTATCATAACACCATTTTTGCATGTAATAGGTAGGTAGTATAGTTTTCCAAGAATTTCCTTTTTGCTTTATTAATATTATAAAAACGTCAATCTATAGTATTACAAGCATATGCAACACGGAACGTTAAACATGCATAATTTACACGTTTGTATGTAAAAAATAAAAATAAAACTCTTATTATGAACTTTAATAATGAACAAGGTGATTGAAAATAAAAACAAGTTTTATGTAAAGAGGTCAGATTATAATCACACGGAATTATAGTAAACTCACTCCTATTATAGTACATAATAATAATAATTACCTATTATTAATAATGGATGGAAAATGTATGCACATACACTGCGATAGTGGATAATATTTTCCGAAGGCCACATCATTTATTTAACACTTAACTTAAACTGTGTAATATCCGCCTTAGTATGGATTTTTTTAACTTGTGCACAAAGTTTTAATAAATAAATATAGGAATAGAAAAAAGATTGAAATTCCTTACTTCGTTCATAAAGAAATGTTTTAATAATACGAAATCATTACTCATTAAAAACGGTAGGTAGGTATTGTAAACTTTTCGACATTTAAGAACCGCGCGGTAAAAACGAAAATCAAAAATACATAAATAGTTTAGCACATTATATATCATATACATGATATATCGTTCCCCCACTTATCAACAATTCAAGTAAATTAAAAAGAAAACAAGCCCACAAACTTAAGAAGCAGAGACCGCTACTAATCCAACTAGATATACCAAACGAGATAAACCAGCAAATTCACAATTTGTAAACTACCAACCTGCTTTCAAATAAACTGCAATCTCGCACTGCTAATCCTACAGCGCTGAATCAAGCGACCAACTAAAGCTTTTTAGCGCCAACGAAATTTTACTTGCAAATAATTCGCGCTCTAAATAACGTTCTGGATTCGAAATTTCCATTTCTATTGGTGAATAGATCTTTTCTCTTATTGGATATGGCTTTTGAGTGTGAGCTGGCTCTGGTGGTGATATTTTAGGAGGTAATGGTATGGTAATGTAGTTGGGTTGAACGACGTGAGTGAAGTTCATTTTCTAGTGAGCAGAGAGAGGATAATGGATGATGAAAATGTTGTAGTATATTTTTTATTTCCCCAAATAAAGTAATAACAGGTAAAAATACTTTCTTTAGAGCTGCTTCTTACAGCGTTTCTAATACATAATAATGATACTGGTAAAAAAAATGATGTACCTAATGGAATCAGTGGAAAATAGATAACAAAACCGGCCAAGTGCATGTCGAACCACGTACAATGAAGGGTTCCGTAATTGGGATGTATTTATCCAACAAAGTTAATAATGTAGTTCAAGAACATGTTTTTGTAACTGCAAATTTAAGTTGGTCGATTATTACTCGGTAACTTGTGGAGCCTACGTAGCGGTGATAGTTTTCCTTTTTATTTCGTTTCAACTACTGCCGTGAATTTTTCACATACCCAAAACCAACCATTTACCAGGCAAGAGGGGGGGGGGACACTTGAGTCTAACAAAAATTAAATTAGCACTTTAAAGCTTAATATAATATTGCAAACGGATCCCTGAATCCAAATATGTTTTTCACAAACTCACATTATTTTTAAACGACCTTTCCAACGATACCTACTTTTACGATTTTTTTTTTTACCACTTTGTCGGCGTTATTTATATTATATTAATTATATACCCCTATCAAATAACAGCTTTCTAGTACCAACAGTCTCTGAGCTAAGCCGCGGACAGACGGACAGACAGACAGACAGATGGACATGGCGAAACTATAAGAGTTCCTTGTTGACTACAGAACCCTAAAAACTAGATCAGAACATGATACATTGAGTATGACACAAAATTTTAACCTATGTGACACAAAATTTTTATACCGTCGTGGGCCAGCTTGATCACCTATATATGGTAGAAGCAAGGGATATCATCGAGAACCCGCCGGCCCAGGACAAGTACGCAAAGCTGAAGCCGAGCTTATACATAAGCTCTCTGATTCGCGCGAAAAACGGGTGCAGCAAATCCTCACCCACGAGGAGCTAGGAGACCGTAAGCTCTCGCAATTTTTGCGGCACCTGCAGACCCTGGCGGGAAAAAACAAACATGCCCGAGGCGTTTCTGGCCACGTTGTGGGTAAGCAGACTGCCAACCAACATCCAGATGGTCATTGCGTCACAGCCTAATCTTGCTCCAGTTAATTGCAGACTTAGCTGACCGTGTGCACGAGATTACATAGGTCATATAGGTTCGTCTGAAGTCACGGCATTATACTGAGCAATGACCTATTCTTGCACAGATGCGACGCACAGCTTATTGTTCTTGTTTATTGTTGTTTCAAAGATGGATAATTTTCCACTCAGTAATCGGCATTTCGTTTAATTTGTGATTGTTTTGTTTGTTTTCATTTGGTAATGTCACAACACATTACGCAAGTAAATTGTCTTTGGCCTCTCATCCACAGATAACTGTTTATTGCTCTCATCAAGCAATAGACTACTACTAGAATAGCAATTGTCAAACTTTTATAATTTTCTGTTTTAAATATGAGGCTTTTGGCTAATTTGTACATATAGTGAATGTCACTAATTATTTTGTATGGTGCGTTTAGTTTGTGCAGAATAAACAATATTTCTTTCTTTCTTTTTTCTATGAAGTAGGTACTCAATGTTATGAAAATTTAAGTCAAGTTTATGTTTTTTACTCTAAATGTATATTTATTTAATACTTTAAGCACACAAATGTAGGTACAGAGGCGGACTTAATACCACAGGCATTTTCTACCAGTCAACCTTTGGGTGATGCAGATACAAACAGTGGTAGGTGCAACACAATACAATATCCAATTATCCAATCAAGAATTTGTAGGTAGGTATACAAAATTATGAAACTTTAATATACACACCAGGTAAACATAGGATTTTGGGTCGAAGATATTATAGTTCTTTGCTGCGGAGCACTTGACACGGCCGTCAGACCAATATTTCATACGCGTTGTCAAACGGATTGTGGCGGGAGCGCTTCGTAATAAGTTAACCTGTTACTTCCCCCCCCTTTTGAGTAGGTTATGACGGCGAGACGGTTATAGCCTGGTCAAAGAACGTAACGAACGTATGCATCCAGGTATAATGTAAACACATGGGTTTGGGTCGAAGATAATATAGTTCTTTTTCCATGCTGCCGAGCACTTGACACGGACGTCAGACCAATATTTCATGCGCGTTGTCTATTCTAGAAGCTTCTAGATTATTCTAGAAGCTTCGCCTGTCAAACGGATTGTGGCGGGATCGGTTCGTAATAAGTTAACCTGTTACAAATAAATTAAAAGCTGAAATAAAAACTGCGAATATCAATTTAATTTACATTCACAAACTCAACATTCAAGTTCGCCAGTGCAATTTGTTATTGATTGCAATATCAATAACAAATTGCACTGGCAACTATGTGGCTATGATAATGGCAATTAGCCTTTTTGCTGGACACTTTTATCGTGTTTGAAGTAATAATAAAACCTCGTTGCTGAGTTTGTGGACTAGGAGAATTTATAATTGACTAGCTTTTTACCCTGGCTTCACCCGCGTGGAGGAAGAAAATTATCCCACGGAAACGTACCTAGTACCGGGATAAAAAGTATGCTATGTACCAACCCATGCTATGTAGACCATGACCTAACCCAGGTCATGGTCTATAATTTTAACCGAATCCGTTTAGCCATCATCGGCAAACAGCATGCACCAGGGTGCCTCTTTCTGTATGTCCGACGTCAGAGCGTCCATAAGCAACAGGAAGAGGTAAGGACTTAAAGCCGACCCTTGGTGCAAGCCTACAGCCACACTGAACTCGTCAGTAGGACACCCTGGGAGGACATATACTGACCTGGTGATGTTCTTCAAAAACGTCAGGTCCGTAGTACTCGCAACCGGCGGCGGCGTGCGTGTATGACCAGATGTATGACCGTAAACGAGGCAAAAGAAGTATGTATGCGTTCTGTAGTTTCTGCCTACCCCCGTGGGTAGAAGGCGTCAGCTTATTTATTTGTAAGGGTAAGATAATGATGATGATCTTTTTAGCAAAATGTCACTGATCCTGGATTATGGAAATGAAACTGTCTACTCGATGGCGTTGTAAAAGTAAAAAAAAAGCAGCTTCTTGCTACAAAAAAATCCTTCTGTCAATCTTCGGAATTATGGTAAAATCCCTTTAGTGTCAATAAACTGCAGTCTCGAGGTATCTCTCTAAATTCTGTATTGTAATCTCGTAGACTAATTTGGCATTTCAAGTGATTGTTGTTTCGTTTTTTCAATTTGGAGTTTGACATTTGCATCTGTCAAATTAGTCTACGAGATAAAAAAACAGACTTTACATGCAGTTTCTCAATTCTCTTTATCGCACAATCTCCACCCAGTATACATAGAGAAAACAATTTACTCATTCAAATACGTTGAATAGTTCTGAAACAAACTCTCTTTTGTATGAAACAAATGGAGTGGAAATTCGTTTCCATGTATCAATTAATAAAATTGTGTTGTGTTAAATAATTTTGCTTTAGATTGTTTTTGTTGTTATTTCAAGTGTCATCAGAGATGTCATTAAATAATCAATCAGGGTCGTAATGACCCAGAGGTTAAGACCCCACCATTCTTGCACGAGGTTGTCAGTTCAAATCCTGGCAAGTATAAATATTTTTAGTAATTCATGTTTTTGACTGATGCATCACAATTAAGCTGGTTATTTAATGAATGATTGATTATTTTAAGTAACGACGTTGAGTGCGGCAGTTAGATTTAAGTATATGGAAATATTATTAAAAAATTCTTTGTTGGTCTAGCGATCGCAAGCGCTACTGCCGAGCCTGAGGTCCTGGGTTTGATCCCCAAGTTGGGCAAAGTGTTATTGAGATTTCCATCAGGAATTTCTCAGTACCAGCCCGAATTTGTGCCCGCGTGATGGCAATAAACTCGTCCTCTATTACATGGGACTTAAACATAACTAGTGAATATGGGTGTACTATACGTACACCTCTGCTAACCCTTCGGGGATTACAGACGTGATGTTCTCTAATGTTTTAATTAAAATATTAAACCAGCAGCTCTTTTAAAGCTAAACTAACCGCGGCACTTCATTTATGTATCCACAATGTAAATGTTCCCGCAAGAAACCCCGTGTAATCCAAATAGGGGCAGGCACGGTCGCAGCCCAAGATTTTGGGGGGGGGGGGTCACCATTGGTGCCGAGGAATATTTTTAGGGAAATGGTTACCTAATTGATAAGTACTTACTCTAAAAACTTTTTTTTGTACCTATATGCCCATCGGGGTCACTTTAGCTCTAGTACCTACTTTTTTTAGTTAGTAAAGCACGTAAATCATTCAGTCTCTCGACAGCTTGAATGATTTTGGGGGGGGGTCATGAAACACAGGACCGCGCCTGAATAGCGGTCTCTTGAATGTATCTAAATGCATTCAGCCACCCGCTGCGCGTAGAATGCATACCTGTTCATGCAAATAAATAAGCAACATTTTCACACGACTAATGATGGGATTAGAACACGAAGAGTTAAGTTATCAACAAAGCCTGCTTTGCAGAAAGAAGGTGAAGTTTAAGCTTGGCAAAATGCCAGGACTGTGAAGATCTTGCATCTCTCATTTACAATTCCAAAACTCTGAAATCCGACCAATCGCCGCGCGACTGTGTGATCGTCGCGCTTATAATGTCACATTTTATTCGGTGAACCTGATCGCATGGTCGCCCCGACGGAGGGGGTTTTACGAACAAAACGTGACGTAATCACAATCGCGTATTCGGGGGACGCGGCGATGGTTTTTAAATTGTGGGTATCACGTTTTTGGTAATCCTATGATAAAATATTGGTTTAAGGGCTGATTTAACCAAAGCCAGATAACTTTTATTCTGTGAATAAAATTGACGTCTGACAGTTTTTGTATAGAAAATCTGTCAAAAATGTTATATTTACTCGCTGGATTAGACTTATACTAGGAATATAAGTTTGGTCGAATTTGCCCTTAGTGTGATAGTGAAATAATACTAATGTCCCGCTGCAATGCAAACTCCTCTTCTCAAACAGAAAAAGCATGAGTATTAGTCACTAACTACGCTAAACTACGCTTGCTTAAGGCCGTACCCTACCTCAGATTTTATCTCGTTCGCACCATACTACTCGCGACCTGAGTGAGAACGAGACGGAGTTGGGTGCGAGCGGCTCTCAAACCTCGAAAACTTTAGGTAATTGCTTTTTACGGTGAAAATAAAGGTAATGTAAAAAAAAACATAAGACCAGGGGGCCTAAAACGGCCACATTAGCAATTCCTCTAAAAGCATTTAATTCCCTGAATTTCCAGCTGTCATTAGCAATTCCTCTAATTTGACACAAAAGCAATTCTTATTGTGTGGACCATTTTACGAATCTCCATAGAAACTGTCAAGCAGATGAATTATTTCGTAATATGAATCGCACGTAGATCATAATATGAATTGTCAGTTTGTGACATTTTACGATGATTCATAATATTTTCCTATTATGATTCTGCCAAAGTGACTGTCTTAAGCCCACTGCTATATAGTTAGTTCAGTTATTGTTCAAAGTTTCATGATCTAAGTATTTTTTTTAATACTAGCGGTTTATAGTTCGTTTTAGAGGAAACGTTTTTAGGATTTTTTTTCTATCGATTTTTTTAATGTAATCCTTTTTTCGCCAAACATAGGACTTAGCATCAATCCTCAACTTTAACATATATTTATTTCAAAATGCTGCAGTATTTTCGGCATAGTATCATGCTAAGCAATTTGAGGTAGGATACACCCTTAAGGGCTTGTACACAAAACTGCGAATTGACGCGATGTGAATTCGTAACAGAGAAGCTTTCTTAAGAAAATCTTAGGGTAACGTCGCTGATTTTTGCGATGCGACGTCGCATCGCAGTTTTGCGTACAGTCCCTAAGGTGGATTGGCGATTACAGATATAAGTAAGTAGGTATCGAGTCAAAAATTATGTAATAATGAGAGCTACGTTTCCATATTATACTATAGTGTAGCACCCCTAGCAAACAAACGAATGCATGCCGATATCATAGTGGATGCATGCCGATATCATAGTGGATGGCTTTATAAATTTAAACTCGTTCATTTAAAAAGACATTAAATTTAATTGGTTCCATTTTTCATTTCGAGAACGAGGTCGGTTTTATGAGAAATATTAATGTAATGGACTATTGGATGTGTCAAATAAGATTAACTCTGTCGGGAATTTAATTAGTACACTTTAAAATGGTGGTCATATTAGGCGGGTTTTAGAGTCACGCTGAGTCATGCTGACCGTCGGCGCTGACGGCTCAATATGTATGATTATCGCACTCGTCACAGCGCTGACGGCCGTCAGCGCTGAGCTGCGCTGAGTGCGATAATCATACATATTGAGCCGGCAGCGCCGACGCTCAGCGTGACTCTAAAACTGACCTTAGACCAAAAAGATTGTAGTGGTTTTTTTATCCTACTATTTTACTCTTACTAATAAAATACAATAGACGTAGATATATTTAGTAATCTATTCCGCTTAACTATTCCTAAAGAGTTATCAAAAACCCTGTAAGAAATCGACACGTGTTTCCCCTCTCAACGAGGCATCCTCCTTATGTTGTGTGGGAGGTTTCTATAATGGATTTTTGCTTTGCAATGGATTATTGCATTTTATAATGGATTTCTGCAAAGTCACGCCTGAATCAATTAACTTTCTATGAAATCAAATTAACAGTCATTTAAAATTTTATTGAATTCTGCTAATTTTATGTTCATCTTAATGCAAACGGACAGTGAGCAAGTATGTACGGGAGTTGGTCCAAGAGTGGCTACGATTAAGATAATATACGCCACATGAAAGGGTATGAAGGGAAATCTTAATAATGTCTTTGGGAATATTCTGGCAACGCGACTTTGGCGAGATTGCAATGCAGGTACAAATAGCTTTGTTTTGCTGCAAAACTAGCGACTTATCACCAAGAAAATATTTCAATGAACGAATTTCTTTATTTAAGTGGAACGTTTCTTACTGAGGAAATGAGACATTTCCTTCGATGTCTCAGTTTTGTTTTTTCCTGTTTTGGAATGTTTAAAATGTCTTTTAGGTTCTTTGTTATTTATTGATGGGGAAGGAAGTATCTAAAATGTAGGCAAGAGCGGTCACTGTGCCCGTAAAATTGAGTGCGTAGATAAGTAAAAAATATGCAACAATTAATCACTCTAGCAACTCTATTCTTATGTCACAATTCAAATAAAATATAGGTAAGTAAAAATTTTTTTTAAACAAGCTTTTAATGAAATAAAAAGTACTGAACTATATTTTATTTTGCACTTTTTACCCGACTGCTACAGAAGGACGGTAATGTTTTTCGAGTGTATTTATGTAGGTATGTCTATTTCTTTGGCACACTCTGTAGCCTAAACGGCTTGATGGATTTTAACATACGAGGTATTGCAGGCGGGGACAAACCAATAACCTTTAATATTGTGTAAATTTGGTTTATCCCCCGCCTGCAATACCTTACAAAAAACAAAGTCAATGCTTGTTTTTCTCTTTTCATTTTTATAAGTTTTTGCAGTCGGTTTTTTTGTTTTTTAAATATTTAGCATTAGAATTTGTTTAAATATCTGTTCTATCCCTTCTAATATCTTTTCTACCGTCAAAAATTCAGATCAATTCGAGCCCAACACTACAGGGCTATCTGGATTACTTGATAGGTCGTGATCAGACCATAAAAAGAAAGATAAGAAAAAATAATATTTCTTTTTTACACTAGGTGGCTAGTGTAAAAAAGAAATCTTATTTTTTCTTATCTTCTGTTAAAATCCTTTGTAATAGAGGCGAGTCTATTGCCATTAGCCACATTAAAAATCCAGACTGCGGACACACTGGTCACATAATAGAAAATCAATACAAACGAAAACAAAGCCTTTCTTAACCTAATAAAGCTGTATGCATATGATGCGATAGTGCATCGTGTACCAGTTCATCTCACTAGATCAGTGGTTCCCAAACTATGGACGAATATTGGTGGGCCTTGAAAATTGATTTCAGGAATGATTAATATTAAAACAACCTAAATATCAAAATAAATTGGACGTAACAAACTAATGGCTATTAAAAGTAACCAAAATTGATAATGATAAAAATTAGGAAAAAAACACATCTTTCTCATTAAATAGCACGCACCATGCTACTGACGGCCTGAGTGAGAGCGAGATGGCATGGGGTGCTGGCGGCTCTCAAGTCTCGAATAGTTTAAGTAATTGCTTTTAACGGTGAAAATAAGGGTAATAAAAAATAAAAAAAACTTAAAACCTACTTTATACATAGTTAGTTCAGTTATAATGTAAAGTTTCATGATCAAATTTGAAGTATTTTTTGCATATCAGTGGCTTATAGTTCGGTTTAGAGGTAACTTTGTTTTTTTTTTCTATTGAGATAATTTTATGTAATCGTGTTTTCGCTAAACATAGGACCTAGCATCAATCCTCAACTTTAACATTATATTAACTTCAAAATTAATGCTGCAGTATTTTCGGCATAACGGAGGATCTTGCTAAGCAATTAGAGGTAGGGTAGGTTTAAGCCTTAGCCTTAAGTACTAAAATTTTCGATTGCAACTGAATGTTCTCCATGACAGACAAGAGGTGAGTCCCGAATTTGAAAGTTTTTGTTAGGTGAGTCGCTGTCCAGTCAACTTTGGGAACCACTGCACTAGACAACTTACATTTCTGTAAATGTTTTTTATCTCACTGCACTCAGTCTGTACTATCTCAGTACAGTGCCTAAGCTGCTAAGCTGCTTTAGAGTCTCCAAATATTGTAGATTTAAATTGTAAAGAATAATGTAACTGAGTCTTATGGACTAGACAAAAGAGTTCAGTTTGCATTGCCTGTTTGTGTATAAAATAAATGAAAATTAAAATAAAAGGAACACTTAAAATTATCATCACGCCTGTATTTCCTCAAAGGGTTAAGCAGAGGTGTAGCTATAGTACACCCACATTTCGCCAGTTATGTTTAAGTCCCATGTGATAGGGGGCCAGCCTATCCATCAATCGGGCACAAATCCAAACTCCGGGCTGCTACTGAGAAATTCCAGATGGAAAACCTAATTACACTTTGCCCGACCCGGGAATTGAGCCCAGGACCTCATGCTCAGCAGTAGCACTCGGCACTAGACCAACGAGGTAGTGTATCAACTGTATTTTGGACCCATTTTGGAATCCTACTATTATAAATGTGAAAGTTTGTGTGTTTGGATGTTTGTTACTCAATCATGAAAAAACGGCTGAATGGATTTGGATGAAATCTGGCAAACAGATAGGATACTTTTTATCCCGATATTCCCACGGGATCGAGACTTACGCGGGTGAAACCGCGGGGCGCAGCTAGTAACATCTAATTTTCTGCAACCGGACTTCAAATAAGCGGGAAGCAACAAATGACTGTATGAGCGATGGCTCGGTCCCCTGAAACAGTGGAAAATGGGGCATCGAGTCTGACATAACCCTCCATCTTTCCCAAGGCGGATCCTTATGGATGCCCATGAGAAATACCCTTTGTTAAGAAAAGGTTGAAATAGGGTAATAATATATGTTCTTTACAAAATATAAAACGCAATGTCTGTCTGTCAGTTCATGCGGTTATAACTTGAGATTCCGTTATCCGAACACGTGTTTTATTTTTTCAGAGAATAGTGCTCTGACTTGGTTTTAGTACATAATATATTATATGTTTATCGTGACGAAAAGAAAGCATTAGGAATAGTCAGCGAGTAGAGCAAAGGGCACATTCTTGCCCAAAATAAATAAATACCCTTCACTAACACAATCAATCAATCAATCAATATCTTTATTGTGGATCATAGGTAGGTACATAATACACGTCTTAAATAGTGAAATTGTGCTCAGCTACGTCCCGCCCTTAGGGCATACAATAGTTACATTACAATAAAAATACTAAAAATTAATAAGATTTCACATAAAAAAAAAAAAGATAAAACAAAACAGAAGGAATTATGGCAGGTACCTCAGTGGGCCACCGAACGCATCATGACTGAAAACACAAAAAATACACAAACTAAATCTATCCAAAGAAAACTGCTATAACCCCCTATAGTCATTCCAAAACAATTGGAACCACGGAACCGCCTCTGACAACAAATCGTTCTCACTAAAATCCGACAATTGTCATTCTAGCGACACTCGCCTTATCGCAACGAACGTTTGAGTTCACATCGTAAGTCCCTAAAATATTTTACCGACGCAGATTTGTTCTCGGAAAATATAAATACACTCTTTGCTGAGAGATGGGGGAGATGTAGGGTCCCTGAAATTGTGTTTTGCCTGTATGGAGTGTGAAGTTTGCGATGATAAGGAATGCTTTATGTGTCCATTATTTACGTGTGTGTTCCTATTAATTTGTATTTCAATGTCAGTATAAATCAGCAAATTCACAACGTGCAGTTGGTCATTGTTGTAACTAGTTTCGTAATTTACAGGGGAAAAAAATCTTCATTAGTCACTTCGAAGCTGCAAAACAACTAAAAAGAAAAAAAATCGTTTATTTGCAGTAAACGTGACACAAAGAAAGAACCTATACACAAAAAGAACAAGTCGGGGGAAAATATGCGTCATATCCACGCAAAACGGCCATCGCTCAGCATAATGCTGCGACCCTATGCGGTACAATGACGTCGACCGGTGGCAGTATACAATCCTTACTAATCCTTATTAATATTATAAATGCGAAAGTAACTCTGTTTGTCGCGCTTTCACGCCAAAACTACTGAACCGATTTAAATGAAAGGTACACAGATGGTCTAGATCTTGAGAAAGGACATAGGCTACTTTTTATCGACGTACCACGCGGGCGAAGCCGCGGGCGGAAGCTAGTTATAAATAAATAAGAAATAAAATAAATATACAATAATCAATTCTAAAGTTTTCCAATTCAAAATCATTTATTTGCTAAGGGTAATTACTAATTACATAAACTTGTTAAAAATAGAGCATAGTTCAACCATATTACGCCTTAAGGCATGCAACACGCAAGCTTTTACTGTATCGCAACAATATTATAAACAATTACTTGAAACAATAATTTATACAAACAGATAGTTTATAACCTGGATTAACACAGGATACTTTTACATCCCTTTTACATTTTTACATCCCGGTAATAGGTTGCCATGGGATAATTTTCGACATCTACACGGGCGAAGCCGTTGGCAAAAGTTCGTTTCATATCAATCTGTACGACTTGGTTAATGATTCAGTACCTTTATAGATAAAAAAGGACCCTTAACGAAAACCAGGAAGACCGATAGATATTCAATCAAGCCATATTTCCCGGTCTTCTTACTTCGAATACTACTCGCGACAATCTAAGAAGCCCGCTTTGACACCTATCAACATACTGTTAGTAGTAATGGGGAATAAAAATTGGTTGTTCTATAAACCGACTAGCTTTTGCCCGCGGCTTCGCCCGCGTAAAGGTTGGAAATTATCCCACGGGAAAGTACTACCGGGATAAAAAGTATTCTATATCCTATTTCCGGTCATGGTCTACCCATGCGTCAAATTTCATCCAAACCCGATCAGCCGTTTTAGCGTGAAAGCGTAACAAACAAAACAACTCACTTTCGCATTTATTCATTAAAATAAACTTTGACTTTGCAATGTAAATTCTTATGATTCGACTTTGTATGTAGGTATGTTTTGTTGTGTTTGGTATGACTATTATGTGTGTTTGATGTACTGAAAATAAACCTTTTAGTATTCGAAGTAAGAAGACCGGAAAAGGATCGTGGGCAAGATAATGGGCGGGACACCTACGTCCGCCACGGATGAAACCACTGTAGTTTTGAAGACATTACTTCTCCCTTTACTCAGTCCAAGGCGCATGGATGAAATTTAACGTATGGGTAGACCATGACCGGGAATAGGATATATAATACTTTTTGTCCCGGTAGTACTTTCCCGTGGGATAATTTCCGACTTTCACGCGGGCGAAGCCGCGGGCAAAAGTAGTATACAATATTAGAACACAATTTTGGTAAATAATAGGTAATGTCACTAGAATAATTGAAAATTAAATGTCATGTATTAAATGGGAATGTCAAATTTTATTTGTAAATAAATTTTATAGTAATAATAATAGGTAATTAGTGCATTAATCACATGTCGTAACACAAATAATTTTTTTAATAATTAAAATATTTAAAATGGCAATTCCAACTAAACTGCGTCCTTAAACTGATGTGGCCGTCAGTAAAACTATAACTAAGTATATAAACAAAATATTTGCAACGTAAGCAGTTACCTAAACTTGGCACTATCTTGAAAGCTGTCCCATTTATTTCTTTCTAAGAAAGTTTGTAGGCTCTTAGTGATTTCTAACGTGTTTGGTTTTGCTTTGGTCTAAGTAACTATTTTCCCGCTCATTACTTCGCATGAGCAGTTTCTGAAGTAGAATATTTTCTAATGATTAACGTCACTCGAATTTTAGGTTACGTACCTACTTTTTTTTGCCGACATTTTCCCACAGCTGGGTAAACGCCTCTCCCAAATACTTCCAATCATCCTTCTTCAGGGCCACCTCGAGTGGCACATATTAGTCATAGAAGAAGAAATGTAAAGATATGCATCTCTGAAATAGGTTAAAAAAATGCCCCCGGAGGACGTTCTCAATTCGTCGGAATGTAATTTTTCTCCGATTACTCAAACACGGCTGGACCGATTTGAAAAATGTTTTTTTTTGTTTGAAAGAGTTTTCTTCCTAGGTATTCCCATTGTCATTAGGGGGTTTAAAACAGTCACTTTGGCAGAATCATAATAAGAAAAAATTCGGTATGAATCATCGTAAAATGTCACAAACTGACAATTCATAATATGATCTGCGTGCGATTCATATTACGAAATAATTCATCTGTTTGACAGTTTTCTATGGAGATTCGTAAAATGGTCCACCTATTATGAATTGCTGTTGTATCAAATTAGAGGAATTGCTAATGACAGCTGGGATTCAGGAAATGAACTGCTTTTAAAGGAATTGCTAATGTGGCCGGTTTAGGCCCCCTGGTCAGGATCTGATGCCACAATACATCAAATAACAAATTAAAACATGCAACATAAAATGTTTGGGACAATAAATTGTTAGTATAAAACTCCAATTCGGAAGACCGTATATAGAGGACATAGTAGCGTCATATCACTCGTGTGGACATTAAATAAAAAATAACGGTTGTAGGCTTGTTACACGCCTGCTTTACGAGGCATAGAACAATAAATAAAATGTACCTACATCAACAAGGGATATTGTTTATGCTCCTAAAAATACGTACACAAAAATAACGGAAAAAAAATACGGAGAAAACGGACAACAACGGATAAAATTACGGAGTTTTTTTTTTGCATTTCTCTAAGAGGCCTAGCTTGCGTTGATAACAAAGAAAATAGTTTTTATTTCTCAGTTAGTTTAATGATGGTCTGGCAGTTTGAGTACTTTATGCGGCCTACCCAAATGTTCTTCTTTGGTGTTTTTCATGGAATCGTTGAACTCCTCAAGTTCTGAGTTGAGTCGCACGATTACTGATAAATGCGTGCACTGACTGGATAAGTCTACCTCAATTTGTGTGGTTCCTTCCTCAAAAATACATTTCAGACACCCACAAAATTTTGTTGTAAGATGTATTTTATCACGAAATAAATGAAAATTGCCCTCTAAAAAGTAAAACATTCTTTGCAGGATTTAATTTGTAGATAACTATGTAACTGCCAATCAGGAGATTAATTTTATTGCACACTAAATACAAGGTTCGATGTACGAACAAGAACTTTTAACATAACATAACATCACGCCTGTAATCTCCGAAGGGTTAGGCAGTTGTGTATCTATAGTACACCCAGCCAATGTTTAAGTCCCATATAACGGGGGCGAGCCTATTGCCATCAACCGGGCATTATGCTGAGCGATGGCCTTTTTGCATAGATGTGACGCATATTTTCCCCCCAACTTGTTCTTTTTAGGGTTCCGTAGGTACCCAAAGGGTAAAACAGTACCCTATTACTAAAACTCCGCTGTCCGTCCGTCTGTCTGCCCGTCTGTCATCAGACTGTTGTCTCTCATGAACCGTGATAGTTTGAAATTTTCATAGATGATGCATTTCTGTTGCCGCTATAACAAAAAATACTAAAAAACAGAATAAAAAAAATATTTAGTGGGCTCCCATAACACAAACGTGATTTTTTTGCCGTTTTTATAGATAACTAGCTGCGCCCTGCGGTTTCACCCGCGTAAGTCTCAATCCCGTATCTGTTAGCCAAATGTCATCCAAATTCGTTCAGCCGTTTTCGCGTGATTGAGTAACAAACATCCAAAGACACAAACTTTCACATTTACAACATTAGTAGGATGGTACGGAGCCCTTTGTGCGCGAGTCCGACTCGCACTTGGCCGGTATTTTTTGTATTTGTTCTTTCTTTTCGTCATGATTACCGCAAATAAATGTATTTTCCTGCATTCTTCTTAAATCCAGACTCCGAGCTCCTACTGAGATATTTCTGATAGAAAAGCCCAAAAACACTTTGCCTGACCTGGGAATCGAACCAAGGACCTCATGCTTAGCTGCAGCACTTGCGACCACTAGACCAACGAGGCAGTACACTTTTAAAAATGTGAAAACCCATCCAATATACCACCCAAGAACAGTCGAAAAATACTCTTAACCCACTAGCCCCTTTACGAAGACGAACTCCACCTTTTGCACACCAGTCGAAAAGATAAGCAGATTTAAAAAAAACTCCGTAGTTCCGTATTTTAAAATGAGAATAATAGCCCTGCCAACAGGGTTACCGGATCTCGATTTACTGCTCTTGCCATTTGACTTTTTACACCTTTTCCCGCTTTATAAGCCCGAGTTTTCGGGATTTCGTTAAGCTTTTTTGCCTGACAATTACCGGGTATCAGCAGAATTAACTCTTGTGTGTTTAATTAACTACCTACATTTTAAATGGAATGTGCAACGGACTGTGGAACGTGTGGGCTTATTTAAACGTATTTCAGTGTATAATTTTCCGACGACATTTGAGTGAATCACAGGAAAGTCGCGAGTCAATAACACCAAAAATGCAGTAGCATGAACAGCCTTATTGTTCCCACTGCTAGAATACACCGACCTCCTGTGTTAGAGCACAAAAACTTCAACAACCCCTCCACCCCCTTTGAAAGATAGTTTAATAAATTAATATTTGCGATCTTTAAATTTTTTTTACGATCCTTAACCCCTTCAACTTTATTACCCTTTTACACCCCGTTAGGAGCTGATTATTGCAAAAACCCGAAACACAACTTTTAAATTTTTAGTTTAAGTACCAAGTTTCGAGTTAATCCAACAGCGCGTTCAAATTTTTACTTACTTTCTTTGACACCCCGTTATTCGTCTATGTGAGGGATTGCTTAAAAAACGAAAAGAGACAATCTTTATTATTTACTATGGCAAGAATTACCAAGTTTAAAGTCTGTTAAACTCAAGGAATAAGATTTTCATACAAACGAAATCCCCCCCTTTTCACCCTTGTATAGGTCGAATTTCCAAAAACCCTTTCTATGTGGATGCCTATGTTCTAATTCCTATCTCTGTGCAAAATTTCAGCCCAATCCGTTCAGTGGTTTGAGCTGTAATGTGGACTACCCATTTTCACCCCGTTAGAGGTAGATTTTTCAAAAACCTTGGTACATATTATTCCTTATTTGTGGTTTTAAGTATAAATACCGAGTTTCGAGTTAATAGGACCGAGCGTTAAAAAATTTCTATGCAAACTTTGATACCCCCAATCCCCGTTCAGGGGGTAGTTTATAAAAACTAAAAAATGACAAACTTCATAATTTACTTAGATAAGTATTCGTGTCAAGTCTCAAGTCTATTAACGCAAGAAATAAGATTTTTCATACAAAAGCAATCACCCCATTTCACCCTCTTAGGGGTGGAATTTCGAAAAATCGTTTTAGTGGAAACATACTCTTCATATAGAACACACTCTCCAAATATCATGTCTCTAAGACCACTGGTTTAGGCTGTGCTTTGATATCTCAGTAGCAAAGAATAGTAAATGTATTTTCTTTATTTTAAAGAGAAGCATAAATTATCATGAAAAGTGGAAGAAAGGCCTATTCCCAGAACTGACTCTAACTGAATAAAAGAAACATGTTTTTCGTATAAACAATACAATTATTTGATCTGGAATTCTCGATACTCTCGAAAATATACCATTTGGTTGTTATTACGCTGAAATATCTCCCTTGTGTACTAAGTACTATGTTACATATTATCTAAATGGCTGTTTTATTATTACTTCAATGTTTTCTAATACAAATAGCTATCAATAATACGTAGAAAAGTACTGTTGGTAACAGCAGTTCAGCACTATATACGTAAATGATTATATTTTGAGACCATCTTATCTTGGATTTAGGTCGTTCACCTCTGAAAATAAGGATAGAGAAATAAGTAAAATGGTATCAACTTCAACCATCTACTACTCAACAGAAGAAACTATTCGTAACGGAATGTAAACTTGAGTGGAGAATGTGGGCGTTTTCGCAGGACCCCAATAGGGACTTTGACTGGGTAAAAAAAAAACTATTTAGTCCGTCAGTCAGATAAT
The DNA here is from genome assembly GCA_948473465.1 of Lithophane ornitopus. Lineage (NCBI taxonomy): Eukaryota > Metazoa > Arthropoda > Insecta > Lepidoptera > Noctuidae > Lithophane > Lithophane ornitopus. The sequence continues at coordinate 5,747,596 of OX419636.1, forward strand.
AAAAAAATATAAGACACTCGGAGGAAGGAATTATTTCAGTAAGTGCTCGTAGGGATCTTGACCATCTTCCGGGCTTCCTACTGCTGGGACACAGGCCTCCTCTCTGTGAGAGGGAGCGGGCTGTAATCCACCACGTGGGCCCAGAGCGGGATTTTTTTGGTTTATCATTTTTTTTTTTTTAATAAAACGCAGATACTAAAGTCGGGGAGTTCGCTACGTCACAAGTCAATATCTGTCGGCCAGAGACGTCATGTATTTTAACTCAATGCATATAGCTGTAATTATTTGATTACGTACAACAAGAAAAAATCCGTGTCCAATATTTTTAGGGTTCCGTGCCTCAAAACGAAAAAACGGAACCCTTATAGGATCACTCGTGTGTCGGTCTGTCTGTCCGTCTGTCACAGCCAATTTGCCCCGAATCTACTGGACCGATTAAGTTAAAATTTGGTAATTACATATACATATGTAACGCAAATTCGGACGTGTAATTTAAAAAAAAATGAATTCTGAATAGGATGGGTGTCACTTCTGGGGTGCAAACTAGAAAATAAAAAAGCAGCTTCTTTCAAATACCTCAATGCCAATAAGACAGAATAAGATTTCAATAACTTCTATCTCACAAATTCAATTAAATACAAATCGAAGTTACTGAAACTTCGCAGGTACTGAACGAAGCGGGTCCGATAGTGGAACTTAGTGAGACGTTCATTGAGACAGTAGTGTTATCTTAATAACCTTATCTTAGGAAACGCTTAGTAAGGGGCCACGGACAGCGGGGATTGGACGATAAATTAACATTCGGAGACAATATGTAGACGGCTTTCTTTTGTTTTTGGAGTTAGGACAAATGAATAATGCGTTTTGCTATTTTGGGAAATAATGTTTCCAATTAAATTTAAAAAAGAACAGAAATCGTGTAGCTTATGTGTCATATATAGCTCTGTCAGATTTCAAACGGAAAATCTTTGGGTTGAAATGATGATGTCGATTGCATATAGTTCAGTGTGATTATTTTATATTTAAATTACTATGGCGAGAAAGTGCCTCAAAAATGTGTAAGTAAAACTTTTTGGTTAGTCGTGTACGTAATAAGTAGGCATTATGTTCAAGATTTCAACAGGAATTACATGATATCCCAATCCAGGGAAAGCCTGGGGAAGGTTGTTAACTAAAAAAATATATTTTTATAATGAAACGCGTTATTTATTTAAGTTTGCGTTACAATCTTATGACCCACTTACTATTCTGAACAAATAACCTATTCTGAACTTCTCTTAAATTTCGCGCCTCATTTTCCCGCTTTCTGTGGGGCCTTAAGCTTAGGGAAGCTCCAAAATCCGGGCAAAGCTGATGTCATCTCGCAAAACGTTTGGCGAATGTCCGGATAAACGTCTTGCCGTCTTGCCGGATATTGGACGCGCCATCTATCGGACGGGCAGTGTAACTAAGATTGGAAGGAATTGTTGTTATTGATTAAGGTGGGATATATAATTAATATTGATTATGAAAGAATTAGATTGGAAGTAAGATGCGGAAAAGTAGTCATAATATTTTTTGTATAAGGAAATATTATGTTTTAGGAAAAATCAGACATGAGAAAAATCTTTTTTTTTTCCAAGCAAACAATCGAAGACAATAAAAAACAAAATATTCAAATAACATTTCATACACGTAATATTTAATATTTTGTAATTAATATTTCAGGGTTATTGGTTTTATGTCGGCAATCCATTAAAGGGGTGTAGGAGAGGTCATTTACTATCAAATGAACGCTTTTGACTCTTATGTAAACAAAACTTTGCGAGTCATTTGCCATTTTATATTTTTATTTCATACATTTTAAAATTACAATGCCAAATTACTCGAAAATGGTTGACAGGGCACATGGGTCATCAGGGGTCATTTGGTTGCAAATGACCTCTACTACATCCCCATAACGGATTGCTGACATATACCTACCCACATATTAATATTATATTGTTCGGGCAAAATAGGCTAAGTTGTTGTTTGGCATATTTAACAACCTTATTAAATTACTCCACGATTTTCCCTTTGTCATTTCTCATTCCACAGTTAATTATTATGTATTTAGTACCTGTGCCCTGTTTAACAAAAGTTACAAGTCTACACGTTCACAAAGTTTCCTAGAATGTTAATTTTCGTTAAATTCATAGCTCTGCACTGCTGGGACTGGGACCACGAGTCATCTCTCTCTTTTGACCAACTTAAAAAAAAAGAAAATCGTATTTAAACATGTATTGCGGTACTAAGCACGACACTTGTAAATTTGTAAGACGGAATAGAGAGGCGCCGGACACTCTAAGATTTTTTTATGATTTTCTACAAGTTGTAACTTACAAAGAATTTTTTGACAAACAAAATAACGAATAAAATTGTAAAAATATAAGTGAACTAAATAATGAAATTATTTTGGTAACACAAGGTTTGTAAATTTGGATAAACAGGGCACTGGTCGACATAGCCCTGCTCGGGTGAAAATAGGGAAAACAATTTTTCCCAGATATGAGACCTAGCTAGATCAATTTTTCGCCCCTGTACACCCCAAATATTGCAACTTTCATCGAAATGGTTAGAGCCGTTTTCGAGAATGTTACAAAGTTACAAAAATATAGCGTAACAGACGCGCCATCTCTTTAATTTCATATTTTATTGAACACAGGACACAAAAAAATACTAGGTATCTATCGTCATGAAAACAATGTCTGTGTAAATTATTTAATATTTATACCCATTTTCACTTTAGACAGAACCCTTCAGACAATACAGGCTGTTACACAAATGATATCAAACACAACGAACATCAGGAACAAACACACGCTAAAACAATATTGCGCACATTGAAGGCAAAATTATAGTTTACACAACCTGGCAATGAAACAGAGATACACATAATTTTGCCAAACACAAATCACATAAATACATACTTAAAGTCTAACCAGACGAGCAGACGACCCAAGTGGGTCGTCTTATGGTGGAATCCGACGATCGGCAATTTTGCAGACAGACACGCACGGCAGACGACCACAGACCGCCACGCACCGCGCACCGAGGAGCTTCTGATGTCTGCAATACCCCGCACGGACACTTTCCCACGGTCCGTAGTCCGGGCTTTTCGGTGACCGTCCGCAAAATTGCGGAGCGTGGGATTTCGGTATTAGGGACATACGCGCATCAAGCTTCCGAAAAGATTCTTATCCTACTTTAAGAATCGAAATTGATGCGCGTCTGAACGCTCTTAACCGCACACATAAAGTCAAAGAAATTATGTTATAAGCAAATTGACTACCATTTTAAATTGTTCGTTATTCAAATTACAGCTGTCATTAGATGACAGTTGTATGAAAAGTCGTCAATTTGCTTAGCAATTAATTCCCCTGACTGTATACAAACGTCAATCGTGGCGATCGAGTAGAACTCGTCTATGCAGCGACTGAACGCTTGACGCGCTATATTGACTTAAATCGAACGCTGAAAGTCGCCAAAACGCGCAATCGACTCAGACAATAGGCAAAACGCGACGCAGCATCGACACAGTCGCAAAATCGATGATCGACGATACTAAAAGAAGCCAGTCTGCTTTAGCCTTTATACAGTGTTGCCATTAACATTACGCAAATATACCTTCAAGGAGGTTCGCATTTGAGTGTTCCTCGCGAACTTCAGTCACAAAGGGAGAGGAGTCAAGAGTATGATTAAAGCCATTTTAATTTATACCGGGATCATAATTGCTTGTTTCGATGACGCTATACAACGTGTTGTTTTTGATATCCCATATCTCTAGGGTTAAGTATATTATTTAAGCGTTTTAAAGATTTATCTTTAGTGATATCGTTTCTGGAAAACAAGTACTGTATCTCATTAAAAATGGACTAGCATCATCTTTCTAACTAGGGACGAAACCAGGGTAAAAAAAAAAACTATGTAGTCCGTCAGTCAAAAACATATTAGACAAGTATTTTTTCCTCTATCTTATTAATAAAAAACAAGACGAACAGATTACGTGTGACTCCGCATTTTTAATTTGTCTGTCTGTGGTGTCTTGTTTATACCATTTTAGTTGATTGACTTTCTTGTCGTAGTTGGGTTTTTTATTACTTTTTTTTTTGTGTTATTCTAATTCAAATACAAGTTATAATATACAATGTGGAGACGACAATATAACAATAAATGAAAACACTGGCAATACTAATGCATAAGAGTTTTGGAACTATCAAATAAATCCTAACATGGAAATTAATAAAGTCATTTTTTCAAACAAACTAAATAGTAGTGATGGGCCGACTATGGGGTTTGCCGATCTTTGACTAGCTATCGTAACTAAACTATTGGATATATTTGATTAATTTTTTGTATGTAGACCGAGAACGTCATTAGATATACGGAGTTTTATTTTTTGTCGTATTGTCGTACGTAAGCCCTTTCATTTGATACCTAACATGGTATGATAAAAAAATATTTGTATTTGTTTCAAAAAAATTTTTTTTTTTTAATTGCGCCATTTTTAATTTAATGTGACGTCAAATAGCCTATAACCAGCGGACGATCAAGACGTTTCGATACCTAATTTGTCAAATTGTGATGAGTCGTTTAGAAGATATGAGGGAACATACATACATACCGGTAAAAATCATAACCCTCCTTTTTTATTCGCCGTAGTCGGGTAAAAATATGGGTGAACTAATTAAAAATTAAATAATACTCACAATACAATATTTGGCGTTGGTCGGACACTCTTCGAGCCTGACTAAAGTCCTGTTGCTACACGGCGTGATGGAGCCGACTCCGTCACTGTACTGTCCGCACTTCCAGCACTTTATAGCGCTGGAAGCGGCTGCGAGGGTAAGCAGGAAGTATACCGTTGCCAGCCGCGTTGTACTCGCCATTGTCTGGAAAAGAAGAACCAATGTTAATATAATAAGATCATTGCCGATCGGTAATCGGAAAAGTAAAGATTTTTTTTCAAATCACAAAATAAAAGTGATAAATAATGTTATTTTTTTTTTGTTTGGAACCTTGTATTTTTAGTATAAGAGACATGGTTTGGTATGAAACACCACAATTGCACTGACCAATCAATCAATCATTTATTTGCAACGAATGTAGGTTACAATAAAATACAGGTGGAGTAGATAGGAGAGAGCCATGTACATTCTGCCTGGAAATAGGCACGCAAAAATTATAAAAATTGTTAAGAAGATATCTAGAAATAAAATTACAATTAAAATGTCACAGTTAGAATTATTACATTTCTTATTGAAAAATGTCAAAATTAAAATGTACTTTAGATTAAAATTAAAAATTAATATTGATACTGAGTTTTATTATTATTTGGGACTGAGTGTAGACAGATTCTATGGTGTCCATTCTGCCAAATAAAATATCCTCACTGACATTTCAAACTCGTGGCTAAATATTAAGCCGCACGGGTCGGTCGAAGATTAAGCTACACTAGCCGCGGTTGGTTCATGGATGGGTGACCATCCATTACATATCGAGTCCCCTCCATGCTTTGTAAAGCTCAGCTGTTATTCGTAGATCTTTGACAGTCGTTACGGGTAATCAGAAGTCCAAAAATGTTACCAAGCGGTATCGTCGTATCGTGTAGTAACTGGGTTGTGTAGGTCAGATAGGCAGTCGTTTTATGTAAAATACAGATATTCAGCTACATCCGGTTAGACTGGAAGCCAACCTATAAATAGTCGGGAAAAGGCTAAGCACATTGACTGACATTTAAAAAATATGGAAAAGTTCTAATTATGGCCACTATTTTTAGGCTCTCGTTTTCGTTATAAATCATCGTGTATTTCAGTTTTTCATACGATGTTAGGTTAGGTTATTCTTAGCCTATAATAAAACAAAGGACGATCGCAATGTACCTAATGAATCATTGCTCCTGGTATCAATTAAGTCTGTGTTTGCTATAAACACTGCTATGATTGATTAGCTCTAACCCTAGCCTGTATCTACGTAGTTCATATTAATCAAAACCAAGAGTGTATCAATTTCCTTTAGACAACAATAGATTTCCGCTCTACAAAGCACCACAAAATATAAGATGGCTAAAACCCAGGATCTTTGTACGTGTCATGATCGTAATTATCGTTTAGGCGCAGAATGTCCAATTCCCAAAATGTCCAGCGGTCGCAAAATGTCCAGTTCGCAGAAAGTCCAGTTCACAGAATGTCCAGTTCGCAGAATGTCCAGTTCGCAGAAAAACATCTAGTACTTAATCAAACGGAGGTTTTTCAAAGACGGCTAGAATTATAGATGAAAGGAGAAACACAGGTGTTTATACCTTACTAGCTGCATCCCGCGGTTTCACGAGTCTCGATCCCGTGGGAATATCGGGATAAAAAGTATCCTATGTCCCATCCCAGGTCATGGTCTACCCATGTGCCAAATTTAATCTAAATCTGTTCAGACGTTTTAGCGTAAAAGCGTAACAAACGAACAAATAAACAACCAAACAAACGAATTCACTTTCGCATTTATAATATTAGTTAGGATTAGTATTAGGACTAGCGACCCGCTTCTGCTTCGCACGGTTTGAACGACTTGACAAAACATCGAGATTCTTAGTTATTTATGGAACTAATAATAACGTATTATACACATACCTTCCGGAATAAATTCTCTAAATTAAACATTCATTTCTCAGGCTCTAGACTATCTGTGTACCAAATTTCATTTAAATCGGTTTTGTAGTTTTGGCGTGAAAGCGCGACAGACAGGCAGAGTTACTTTCGCATTTATAATATTAGTAAGCAAGCCAACAACATAACATAAACAATAATAACAACATAATATTAACACACACATAATAATATGACTACATAAGGCATAATATTATGACATAATTTACTTGTGACTTGTGCGGTGTGACGTCGTGAGGACGAGATTTAGGCCACCGTGGATAAAGATTATCTCTGATAGGAGCTCATAGGGGTTGGCTTAAATCCACGATATTATACTACACCACTATGAATTATTATGAGCTGTCTTACGCCTTAAGCTACGTGTTAAAGTAATATTTGTATAGTAAAATACGAATTCAAAGGTCCCTTTCTTCTATCAAATGAAAGCTTACTGAAACTAACTTTAACGTTTTAGGAGCTTCAAATACAAAGTAGGATGTAAATGAATTTTTACATAATATTTTGGTGTGCGTTCGCGCAGCGGAATGTTGTTGAATTTAAAGATATTAATTATGCAGATATTTAGTGTATGACGTCGTATAATTGTGTATGGTAAAAAAAAAATTGTGTACGCAGCCATTGTGGAGAAATTCACCAAAAACTGATTCCGCTGGGCGAACGTTGTCCTGGCGGAACTTATTTTAATCCATAGACTTTAGAAGAAAAGAGGTGTGTCCAAAAATTAGTGTGTATTTGTGTGTAATTGTGTATGTATGAATAAAATGAGTGCATGCATAAACTTCGGAGAAATTCAAGTTTCCGCTACGCGAACGTTTGGCCATTAGCTAGTTTTCATATAAAACGCTTACATAGAGAGCTGTAGATTTTTACATACGTTGTTTTAAATTTGTTTATATTTGTTTAAAAAACAGATTTAGAAAAAATCGTAGGGCTTAAAAGATAAAAATATAAACGTAAAATACACTTAATAGGTCTTAGTTCTTAAAGTATGCACTTTGGGGTCTAGATTTTCACGTTTATACAAACCTTGTAAGTATCTGAAACATGTTGCCAAGTATCAATGATGTTCCGTTAGTAATTAAAGAGTTAAAGGACAATTTTACCATGAATAGATCACTGTTTACAAAACAGTCAAATATCACGACGTTCTAAAGGAATTGCATGGTAAAATGTATGCCAAAAATTAGTTTATTCATTCAACTATTCACATGCAAAATTTCATGTCATTAAATTTAGTAATTAAAGAAATCAATTAAAATACTGACGAAGCATCGAAAACCTACATAACCCGACCAAGTTCGGATAGCTACAAAAAAGCGGCCCAGCCATATATCTAAGAGACGTTCTTAACCTTCCAATATAGTATTTACTAATATGGTACAGTTCCGTACACAAGCGTTAGGAAAAAATAAAACAATTGCATTTCTTGAATTAAAAATATTTTTTTAATAATAACCCAACTATCTACGATAAAAACAAATCTTCAATTAACAAGTACTTTTCTATTTAAATATCCGTGTACAAAAATTTTTTTTATTAAGTACATACTTAATTATGTTTCATTACACACTTAAATAAGTAATTATAATAACGTTAACAAACGCTTGCAACGACAGCAATAAACTTAAATGTGTTTTAACTAACATAGGTTTAATAAACGATTATGAATATAAGGGTAAGTAAAATATTTAGAGCTTCAATAATAAAATCACAGATTAACAATCTCAGATCACATAACTAGACTATTCAGTTGTTTAGGTTTGAGAGTCTGCCTAATATAAAAATAAATCAACATTTAAAAAGTACTTATAAAATAAAAAAGGTATTTACAACTCAATACCAATTATTAAATGAGTAGCAAATACAGAAAAAGACCTCAACATTTCTAAGTATAATGTACACTAGCTTAAAAAAAAATCACAGATTAACAATCACAGATCACATAACTAGACTATTCAGTTGTTTAGATTTGATCAACATTAAGAAAGTGCTTATAAACTAAAACATTGGTATAAAAAAGGTATTTTCAAGAAAATATTCTTAAATGAGTAGCAAATACAGTAAATAACCTCAACATTTCTAAGTATATCCCAACACAAAAACTATCTCGTCGAAGCCTCTTTACATCTTACAAAATGGTAACGTATCAATATCGAAAGACATCAAAAATGTAGTGACTAATACCTGTGCATTTGACGCAGTGGCTCAAGCTTTCGCAGTCGCATATACTGACCGTATCTCTTTCCGTAATTTTATAGATTCCTTGATTAGCAAAGATTCATTCACTCGTTTTTTTATCCTATTATCTAATACGAAAAAGAATTGCAAAACGTTATACGCAAAACGAGAAATTTTACTAAATCCATTGTTTAATGTTAATGACAATACACTTGATGCAAGACAGTGCCAAATTATAGATTGTGCATGCAATGTCAAAAAAATAATTGAAGACATCTGTTTGCCATACTTTTCTGGAAACAGAAAGAAATGTTGTTCAAATAAAGAATGCCTTGTTTCCATAAATGACAGCAATTTTAAATGTAAATACCTACCTTTAAACATTGATATCATTAAGTGTAAAGGCATTGCCAAATTGCAAGAGTCTGTAGAATCTGGTATGAGGAGTGACAATCCTCCTATATGTAATTTTTGTGGAATAGGCACTGTCGATTTTAAATATGATTTAAATGATTTAATTATCTTTGAACTACATAATTTGTACATAAATCTAGAGGACATACCTCGTAATATTGAAATAAATAATAAGCTATTTTTAATATTGGCTATTATTGAATATGTTCCACCTTTACAAATGCCAGGTATTGGTCATTACAAGGCGCATTGTTCGAGACCCCCGTACACTAATAAATCATTTCAGTGTTACGACGATTTATGTAACAAAATTCAAAATAGTTCCAAAAACATAATGCCTCATGCAATAATTTATACAACTGAATAGTCTAGTTATGTGATCTGTGATTTTATTATTGAAACTAGAAAATATGAGGTACACTTAGAAATGTTGAGGTTATTTACTGTATTTGCTACTCATTTAAGAATATTTTCTTGAAAATACCTTTTTTATACCAATGTTTTAGTTTATAAGCACTTTCTTAATGTTGATCAAATCTAAACAACTGAATAGTCTAGTTATGTGATCTGTGATTGTTAATCTGTGATTTTTTTTTAAGCTAGTGTACATTATACTTAGAAATGTTGAGGTCTTTTTCTGTATTTGCTACTCATTTAATAATTGGTATTGAGTTGTAAATACCTTTTTTATTTTATAAGTACTTTTTAAATGTTGATTTATTTTTATATTAGGCAGACTCTCAAACCTAAACAACTGAATAGTCTAGTTATGTGATCTGAGATTGTTAATCTGTGATTTTATTATTGAAGCTCTAAATATTTTACTTACCCTTATATTCATAATCGTTTATTAAACCTATGTTAGTTAAAACACATTTAAGTTTATTGCTGTCGTTGCAAGCGTTTGTTAACGTTATTATAATTACTTATTTAAGTGTGTAATGAAACATAATTAAGTATGTACTTAATAAAAAAAAATTTTGTACACGGATATTTAAATAGAAAAGTACTTGTTAATTGAAGATTTGTTTTTATCGTAGATAGTTGGGTTATTATTAAAAAAATATTTTTAATTCAAGAAATGCAATTGTTTTATTTTTTCCTAACGCTTGTGTACGGAACTGTACCATATTAGTAAATACTATATTGGAAGGTTAAGAACGTCTCTTAGATATATGGCTGGGCCGCTTTTTTGTAGCTATCCGAACTTGGTCGGGTTATGTAGGTTTTCGATGCTTCGTCAGTATTTTAATTGATTTCTTTAATTACTAAATTTAATGACATGAAATTTTGCATGTGAATAGTTGAATGAATAAACTAATTTTTGGCATACATTTTACCATGCAATTCCTTTAGAACGTCGTGATATTTGACTGTTTTGTAAACAGTGATCTATTCATGGTAAAATTGTCCTTTAACTCTTTAATTACTAACGGAACATCATTGATACTTGGCAACATGTTTCAGATACTTACAAGGTTTGTATAAACGTGAAAATCTAGACCCCAAAGTGCATACTTTAAGAACTAAGACCTATTAAGTGTATTTTACGTTTATATTTTTATCTTTTAAGCCCTACGATTTTTTCTAAATCTGTTTTTTAAACAAATATAAACAAATTTAAAACAACGTATGTAAAAATCTACAGCTCTCTATGTAAGCGTTTTATATGAAAACTAGCTAATGGCCAAACGTTCGCGTAGCGGAAACTTGAATTTCTCCGAAGTTTATGCATGCACTCATTTTATTCATACATACACAATTACACACAAATACACACTAATTTTTGGACACACCTCTTTTCTTCTAAAGTCTATGGATTAAAATAAGTTCCGCCAGGACAACGTTCGCCCAGCGGAATCAGTTTTTGGTGAATTTCTCCACAATGGCTGCGTACACAATTTTTTTTTTACCATACACAATTATACGACGTCATACACTAAATATCTGCATAATTAATATCTTTAAATTCAACAACATTCCGCTGCGCGAACGCACACAATATTTTGGGAAGTGCCTCCGCTGCCGGCGCCGGTTGCTGAATTGGCTGCCGGCGCTGACTTAGGTTATCAATTTGGCATAATTAAAAAAGCAAGTATTTTTTTTTCCATAATTAATAATGTCCCTATTTGAGTAATAAAGTCAAATATTTGTAATCGCAAAAAAAGGTTAGATTAGGTTTTAGGTTCGATTAGAACTGTGACCCCCTACGCTCGAGCCGAGCGAGCGGAACGAGCGGTGCCGCGGCAGCGGCCGGCGAGAGCCAGAAACGACTAGAATGTACAGAAAAACATATTTTAGTTAGGTTTAGTTAGTTGGGGTTCTGAATACTGGAAGAGTTTTCATAAACGCCGCGTCACCGGTTTCCATTATGGGAGCCGGCGGTGACATTACTGCCGGCAGCCGAGATTAAAAACATCGGCTGCCGGCAATAATGACACTGCCGGTTCCCAATGGCGTTATTTTTGGGAGCCGGCGCCGGCAGCGGAGGCACTTCCAATATTTTGACGTCAGGTTAACTAGATTGGGTGCAATCATGCGAGGCTTAAAAAAATCTTGGATTATATCACAAATTACCATAGATATTTGCAAATCATTATTGATGTTGTTATTGTTCATTGTTTTCTATTTTTATAGTTGTATGGTTATAAGGTGTATTTTTCTGCTGTAATGGCAATAAATGCATTTTTCTTTCTTTCTTTCGGATAAGGGAAATTCATAATCTATTGTTTCATGTTTAACAAACGTCTGCTCGACAACATAAAGAAAAATAATATTACTATATAACCCGCTGGCTTGTCTTACTACTTGCGACCAAGCAAATTAATAAAAAAGCCATTTAAAAACATCTCAAAATGCATCACAGACAGGCGAAACCATAACCATTGTTAAAATATCCGATGAAAAATTGGACAGAAAATCATTGAAGATCTCGCAACAATGTAGCCGACTTCAAAAAGCCAACTAACTGACTGGTATTAGCATCCTCAATGAAACAAAAGACTGCCTTCAATTTCCTATCCATTCAAGTTCAGACTTTGTGTTATGAAGCTGCAGCAGAGAGATGAAAATGTAATTGAATTCAAACTCAAAGTATTTATTTCAATTAAACCATTTACAGGCACTTTTGAATTGTCAAGGAGTCAGTCAGTCAGAAATATGAAGCTAGTTGCCCATTCCAAAGCGTAGTAGGTACCTATGGAGAAGAACAGGCGAGAAACTCCATGGCCCTCTTTTAAATCAAAATTTTGTTACAATATATTGGTTACATCATTGTAATCATGTAAAAAAGAAAAAAAAAGAGACGTGCACGTTAAAAGCGTCCGTAAAGATAAAAAACAATTCAAAAATTAAAATAAAATTAAAAATAAGCCGTGGCAGCTTAGAGATGACCAGTCCCTACTGGCGG